>CM050447.1:118321854-118921151 GCA_027563935.2 Costus lasius
ACGAGTTCATGCCCGCGGGCCACCAAGCTCCTCACCCTTGCCGCTGTCACCCTCCAGCTCGCCTCTGCCGAGCTCCTCGCCGTTGCTGCTGTCGGAGCTCACTTCCGCCGAGCTCCTCACCTTGCCGCTATCGCCCTCCAGCTTGCCCCCGCCGAGCTTCTCACCCTTGCCACTATCGCCCTCCAGCTCGCCTCCGTCAAACTCCTCACCATTGCCGCTGTCGCAGCTCACTTCCGCCGAGCTCCTCGCCTTGCCGCTGTCGCCCTCCAACTCGCCTCCGCCGAGCAGCTCCTCACCATCTCTCCCTCCACCGAGCAGCTCCTCGCCATCTCTCCCTCACCACTAAGCAGCTCCTCACCATCTCTCCCTCTGCCGAGTAGCTCCTCGCCACAGAGCAGCTCCTCACCAGGGAAGGATCATGTGAGCAGCATGTGATTTTTCTTCTCTCCCCTCATTTTTCTTCCCCTTTCATGTTTCCTCTCCCTCTGTTTTTCCTTCCCTTGAAGGAAACATAGCCTAAATCAATAACATATATGTAATACTCCAATACCACTTACTAACATTTTTTATAGTTTATGCATCATTGATTCTATTCATGTTCTTTTGCTTTCACTATCTACTCCTTCCACATTAATATCGTTATTGGTCTCTTTATTATTCTCATAACCACAAAAATAATTATGTTTTTTAGTCTTTACTTATTAATAGGTCATATCCTTACTAATAAATGATTCTATTTCTTGTAAATGAGTAAGTTGACCTTATTTCATATGTACTTTGACAGTTTGACTATTACTATTTGGTAATACTTAGTTTACAGTAGGGTTTTCAATCTTAATTTATACTAATGTATCAATCTCATGTCAAACCAATACATACTAGGTGTACCAGCACAAACATAATAATAACAATCACATTGAAACATAATATACCAATATTAGTTCCATCTTGAACCGATAAATACAAAGAATATTGCCCCCATGTAGATTAGTACCTAAAACGTATTTTAATAATAGAAAAAAGTTAACTCACAAATGTAATTGTTCTATCTCTTGAATTTAGATGTGATATAAGTTAACTATTTTTTATTTGATGTGATAATCATATAAAATATTTTTTCTATAAAATAGTATGATCTTACAATTACACATTTCGGTCTTGTTCATGGACACTATTTTTTCTAGGTAGGAAAGCGTGTTTGACAACTCTTCTCTGATGAACCATAAAAAATTACTTATATTTTTAATCATCTCAACATTCTCCTCTTAAAGTACACAAAATTTAACAAAATTTTTGCTTGCTAAAAGTCCATCAAGTCTGCAATGCTTATGTTGGAGTTTGCTACACAGAGGGATTGTATACGGAACTCTTTAGTTGCAATAACTTAAGAACATGTATCATAGATTAGCTTGTTCTGTGAATGTCTAATTTACTGGTTTCAATTTCAGCAGTAATTAATAATATTTACTGATAGTTGTACCAAAATGACTTCTTAAGTTGTAAGCTAAAGAATTAGGCCTAATAACTAGAATGTTTTCAACTTATGGATTAGCAATAAAACAATAATTCAAACTTCAAACTTCAAAGCATGATGCATGATGCTCATTGAAAAGTACAGGAAATATTTTGAGGAAGACAGTATATTTTTACGATCATTTAAAATATCATACACAACTTGAGGTGGTCATACTATAACATTTTCAGGTTTATGCGTATGGCAGCAATGAAACAACTTAACCAAGACATTACTTAATTGCATTTAAATTCTATACATAAGATAAGGATTAGAAATGACTAAATCATACTTTGTACTGAATTTTAAAAAGAATTATAGACATAAGAAAGACAATAATTTTTTTCTTCCTTGTGTAGGATGGACGTCAATAGCACAAACCAGATAAAAAGACATTACTTTTCTTTTGTTGGCTGGATAAAGTATATAGCATCCATGGAGGGTAATGGCTGCCGGCGTTTGTATAGGTCTTCAACCACTGGAAAAATATAAGATACGTGAGTACCATAAAATAGTTGCACTCCAATTCAAGAAAATGAAGTAATAAGCATTAGGCACCAAGCCTAACGCCTAAAAATTTCTGAAGTCCAAATTGAGTAAATGCAACATAAAACCAGTGCCATCTGAAACAAGCTTAAAACAAGAGGCACTAATAGAAGTAAAGGCAAGGATACTAGTTTATAAGCCATGAACAAATTAGAAAAGAGTGAAAAAATGCATGAAAGAAAAACAAAAATAAGAAAAAGGTTGAATTACACGAACTATAACTTACATGAGACTCCTTCTTCCGTAATATCTGCCATCTTGCAAGAATATGACATTACTTTAACAGTAATTTTATCCATGATGAGTACCTACAAAATGGAAGTTGGGTAAACATCAAATATAAGATCTAAGATCAAGTGAGGTGTAAATGTAAGAAAGTTAAGTGGAAAAACAGAATCTTTTGTTCCACAAAACCGGCTAAATTGGCTATACAAGAAAATGATTCCAAAGTCAACAAAACAGTACAATCATCAAATCAAGTCATTATGAGAAGTATGATCAATACAGGGAATATGTAATAGTTCTTCAATTTGTCATGTTCATTGTCTCAAGTCAGAGTCCATGTCAGCACATATGGTGACAGGTCCAACCAACCAACAAAACTCCAGTTATTTTGACACGTACAATTAGAGATTCTTCATCCATCCTGCCTGAGATTGAACCAACAATTAATAAATGTGTATTTGGCATCTAATTACCCTCTTCAACTGATTTTAGCTACTACCCCCCCTCTTTCTCCTCCCTCTATATGTCCCTTCTGTTCTCATTCACTCCCACGACACTATTGTCTTGCCTCACTCACGCCCTCTCTTGAAATCTCTTACTATGTTCAAATACAAGCTTTCTTAGACTTCTTTTGGTTAAGTTGGTAGAATTTCTCCAATTGAAGCTTCAATTACAAGTAACGTTATTAAATTTAAAACTTATCCATTTTCAGTTAAATATAAATAACTATTAGTTAATCCAGATTAATTATTATGACAATCACTTTCACAAGTGAATTGTGATAGCTTGATTAACACCTCGCACACAACCATCTAGTATCACATGCAATTTAGAGATATGGGAATGGTAATGCACAGCATCAATTTTGGTCGCTCCAATTATAAAGACTTCACTTAGGTAGAATATCCATTATATACTAGGAGTTTCATCTAATGAATCAATAATAGACAAGCTCCTGCTAAGAAGACAAGTTTACAACAAGGCTTCGCAAAGCATAGATGGAAGTCAGTTTCACTATAAGACATACAAGTCATAATCAACGAGAAGAAATGGAAATGGAAATGTCATGCCAATGAGTACCTTCCATGTTGATTTTGAGTCCTTAACTTTGGTTGCTCGCAACATTTCAAACAATAACCCTGAAAGAATCAAGACAAGGAAATTCATTAAAGCAATAAATAAGGGAAACAAAAGAAAGTTGAAGTATAATCTCACAAAGCTTCAGAAAACAATGGTATACTACAAAATACAAATAAACAACTTAAATCGAGAGTTCTATCATATTTCCTGAACAAGGAAATCAAATTGAGGCTTTGCTAGAAATAAATTTCAAAACTACAAACATCATTACGCCTCCATTTCATTTTGATATCATAATGGAGTGTCAAAATGTGTTTAGGTGAAAATATGGTAAGGATTGAAGTCTCAATCCAATGCTGATTATCACTATAAATAGACAATAGGTATAGAGCAAGAGAATCTAAAATCTTTTAAGGGGACGAAGAGTCACATCATATCATTGGAAATGTGAGCTATAAGCCATACTTTGCTTCACATCTTGAACTCTTAATACTTTGTTTCTTACTTTTACAAAGTTACTAAATTTTAACAACATAGGTGAAAAACTCCAAAATAAACCTCCTGTCAGACATGTACCTTGCATAAAAAAAGTTCAGAAAAGACTCAACCCTTAGTAATTTCCTAGAGAGTTTATCTTCGTTCTTGCATCTGTTGGCTGATAATAGAAACAACCATGGAAGTGAAAATCAGCCTGTATTGCTCACTACAAATTATACATATTGGTCCAGCCTTGTACCAATACTAGTACAAGATTTGGTATCACATATATATTTACATATATAACACATATTTTTAATAATATAAATCAGCACCATCAGTCAAGGAATCAAAACCTGTACTGTACCAAGTGGTATGAATGGTTTGTACCAGTACGCAAACATGTGGTGGGAAGAAGAGAAAAGGAAGAAGGGGAGGAAGAGAAGAGAAGAAGCGGAGAGGAGAGAAAGAGGAGGAGAATAAGAGAAGAGGAGAGAAGGCCGCAGCTCTATCACGCTCTCTCCAATGCAGTAGAGTGGAGAATAACAAACGAACAACAGAGAAGAAGAGAAGAGGAGAAGAAGAGAAGCAGAGGTCCGCATCTCTTTATCTTATCTTCCGTCACCTGCCTGTACATCCCATCTGCCTACTTGTACTGATCGGTATGCAGTCTAAGCATGGATGGGTACATACCTCCAAAATGAAATTGTAAACCTTGCCATTAGTACCATGTGTCTATATGAATCAAATGTACTGGTAATCTGGTACACCATCAAGACTGGTATTTAGAACCTTAAATCAACCTTTTTAAGGTCTCATAGGCTTTGTGTTTGCATCATGAAATGGATGAGGTGACAAACTATTAATAGGGTCATTCTCACTCTATAAGATCTATGGTATATTTTCTCTAAGGGAGGAGATATTGAGGGCTTGATAAGTAATTTGTAACAATAAATAATGAGATTTGTTGAGGTCTTAATAACATATCCATTGAGATTCATTGTTATAACTAAATTATCCTTCACATAAATAGACAAAATAACAATACAATAGGATCTCTAATGAATACAAACTAAGTTGGCATATTTTTTGCATTGATAACTCTTTAAAATTTGTGAACCACGCTTTTAAGCTTTGCATAAGATCTTAGCTTTGTAAAGTTTACAAACCATCTCTCAGATTGCTCCATCTAAACCTGCTCCAGCAGATCATCATGGACAAATATGTTTTAGATCAAAATAATCAAATCATCAAGCTAGATTAAAAAGTAACCAAAGAGCACCCTAAAAAATGATTAATCAACACCTTAAGATTATATTAAAATTCTGTTTTAGGATAAAATAGTTGATAATGTAACTCATATACACAACCTAATGCACATGTACGCTATATACATATGTTTTCATTTCTTCTCTTTATAAAGGATGTATTCCATAAGACTAGTATAATGGGTGAAGTCATGGCTCGAATAAGAGAAATTGGGGTGTCCAATGTCTCACATACAAGCATTCTATAAAATCATCCTACTAAGCTCCCTTTTCATCTCAAAGAAAGAATTTTCATCTATTATCCGAGTTAAGGCTAAAAGATTCCAAGTTCTCTAACTTTAGATCCTTGTTAGTATCTCGCTCATTGTTTTTGTACATCTTGTATAGTATAACTTGTTCATCAACAAACAAAAGTTCTACAAACATTCTTTTATGGCCATTGGTATTATAAAGGTTGACAAGAAGAAAACTAAAACTAGCATTTGAGGGGCATACTATTGAAAACTCACAAGGAATGAATAGTAGATATCAAGTTACAAATCCATGTGTGGACGAGGCAGTTGTAGAGTTACACTTTGATGAGGAGTACACTATGGGTCACTAAAATAGGGCATGGTGGGTTGTGTCAACCACTTGAGTGTGAACACTCAAGAAATATGAAGCATCCTTGTGTGGGCAAATAGAAGAACTAGTTGCATGAGTTGTAATGCTCACACAAGAAATTCATTTAAGAGAGGAGGCCACTAAAAAAATTTAAGGTTGAGAATTCCAAATCCATGTTATAATAATGGGGTCGAATGTAAAGGAGTTTGACAAATTCCTTTTCGATAAGAAATAATACTTCAAATCAATGTTTTAAAAACTAGTATGAATGGTATATACCGGTCCGAGGAGAATCCAGGCCAATACCATGCTATGTCGGTACATCCAGTGCCAAAATTTTCATGTGTCAATACATCTAGTACATATCGGTCCGTACCATACCAAAATCCAAAACCTTGCTTCAAAGCAACTCAACCTAAATGAGAGGAGCTCTTAGTGCCAATATCCACTAAGTACTTATTAGGAAACACCAAACAATGATGAGAAAGATGGTATGATGAGATAGAAAGAGGCTTTGCAATATCAATATATATGCAATGTTGAAAAAAGGTTGAGGGCTTAAGAGTTAAGACAATGAAATACACTACTCAAAAGATATCCTTTGAGCAATGTAGTGATAAAGCAACACAAACACTTTGTTCCATCTAAATGAAAAGAAAGGAGTGGATCTTCTAGGATAATTAATCCTCAAAGGAGATAAGGAATAGTAAGAAAAGGCACTCAATGTTACCTATCTACAAAGAAATAGTAATGCTTTTTATGCAAAGAGTAGCATCGAGTAAAGTATCATAATGAGAAATAGGTATTTAGTGTTGTGGTGGCAAACCATAGCCTCGAACAATAAGGGAAAGGAGAAGGGGCATACACCTACTTTTTTGACTAGACACGATATAGATCACAATGCTTCTCATAGGCAGCAACAAGAGTAACAACATTAAGTATGTCACTGCAAGCATGAGAATGCTAAGATTTTAAAATGCAACATAAGGAGCAAACAAGTCATTATGAAGGTTACATCATCAAAAGAAAAACCACAAGTTAATGTCCATGAATATTAAGCTCAAAGGCAAATAGATTTATGGTAGACACAAAGGAAAGTAACAATCTAATTGTCACGTTGAAGTAGGATTTTAGTATTTATAAAACTAATCCATACCG
This sequence comes from Costus lasius, assembly GCA_027563935.2. NCBI lineage: Eukaryota > Viridiplantae > Streptophyta > Magnoliopsida > Zingiberales > Costaceae > Costus > Costus lasius. The sequence continues at coordinate 118,328,725 of CM050447.1, forward strand.
ATACATACATACATACAAGGGACCAATACATCATTACCAACTAGTACCATTGGTCCCACAAGAGACCAATACTCTGATTCGGACTAGTATATTAAACCTAGGGTCAAAGGAAAGATACTACCACTATCACTAAAGAAAACCTTTAAGTAATGTGAAGATAATTAGTTCCAATTTTTCTTTACTGTTAAGAACTATACATACATACATATAATTTTAAAATTGACTAATACCATCATTACCAATTAGTACCATTGGTCCCACAAGAGACCAATACACCGATTCGGACTAGTATATTAAACCTAGGGTCAAAGGAAAGATACTACCATTATCACTAAAGAAAACCTAAGTAAGGTGAAGATAATTAGTTCCAATTTTTCTTTACTGTTAAGAACTATATAGGTTATTGTTATAGAATCAAAGGAAGGATTTATATCTCAACCTTAAAGTTATACATGGCTACCAAGTGACTTTAGCTGTAAAGTGCGCTTAGAAGGCAAAAAGTCGTATTTATATTATTCCTTAATTCTTTTTGTTTGATGAGCTAAGCACTATGTATCATCTCTACTAAGGTAAAATCAAGAGACACACAATTGCCAAACTATAGTGCAACTAAACACTCAAAATATCAAACTATCATATTGACAACAATTAATGTAGACCATGGATGCCTTTGTCCAAGTCAAGAACATGACAAGAGAGGAAAAGTGCTTAAAGTGTCTAATATTCAGAATACCATCATAGTTATTAATGACTTTACTAAAAATCAAGGTGCTGGTCACAAAAGTATATTAGTCTCTAGAAGTACTTAACCGATTTGTAACTGAAGTGCAAGGAAGGATTAGTATGGAAACTAAGAATTAATGTAGACCATGGATGCCTTTGTCCAAGTCAAGAACATGACAAGCGAGGAAAAGTGCTTAAAGTGTCTAATATTCAGAATACCATCATAGTTATTAATAACTTTACTCAAAATCAAGGTGCTGGTCACAAAAGTATATTAGTCTCTAGAAGTACTTAACCGATGTGTAACTGAAGTGCAAGGAAGGATTAGTATGGAAACTAAGAATTAGGATCAACACAAACATCTTGAGTCAGAATAGATTGGATAACTCTACATCTAATCAAGTATAGTGCTAGTTGCAGCAACTAGTTCAATGTTTAAGAAAAATAACAAAGAAATGGCAAAAGGATATACCAAAGGTGGACATACAACAGTTAATCAAATAAGGAATAGCATTATTGTTTAGGGATGAAGATAATGGGATCATCAACTAGGGTTATTTGAATGTTCTTGTGCATAAAGTAAACAATGTGGAACTATATCACACAAGTGCTAAGGGAAGAGAGACATAGTAGCCAAATATAGATGTAAGGTGCGAGATGGTTGAACGTGTTGACACTCATGCTACAGGCAATTGGATGTAAGAATGACTCAAGGAAGTCAACAATTGGCACCCACCCAATGTGAAAGCCAAAATTCTCAATCACTCATGTGATGTCAAAACAAAAAATAGAAAACCTTGTAATATCAATCCAAGAGATTAGGTGAATCTTTACAAGGATAACCAATTTTCTTACTTATGCAACAAAGTACAATGAGGGACAACCAAAGTATTATACAAAAAACATAGGAGTACGTTGCCAAAGTCATACATTCTATGCCAAATTGTCTAATCTAACTCATAAATCTGCCACATCTTTAAATGATTAGATCCAAACCGAAAGGGAAGCCATTAAGCATGTTGTCGATATAGGATTCAAAATGCACCATTAAGTCACTCATATGGTCTATCATAAAAGATCTATAAAGGCCTTGTATACAACAAAAAAGGGTCCATTATCTAATTTGATTTAGGTGGGAATCACCATGGATACCCATCTGTTTCTAGTGGATGCACCCTTAGGTGAAAGAGATGTTAATCCCTACATACTAGTGCAATGGCTTTGGTTACTAAGGCCTCGTTTGGCCCTGCATCAGCACAACGTTTGAGGCATAATCCTAGCTTCTCACAGCTTCTGATTTTTCAGCTTACTATTTTGCCTCGGCTTCCATGCATTAGCGGAGCCAAATGAGACCTAAGTCTATTGCTTGTCACCACTATGGTACCGCCGCTACAGCCTAATCAAAGATTTTAAGAATAATAATAGAAGATAGAGTAAAAAAATGATTAGTAAATGATCTATTTTGTGTTTGGCAACAGAGAGCTCAAGATGAGTCATAAATTTGTAGTAGAATCTATTGGTGATAAGGCCTACATCTCAAAATACAATATGAGAGTGATAAATCAACAAAAGAGAGTGAATAGACAAGGTGGGTGAGAATGACACGACAGTGTTGGGTGGCATGAGGATTGTAGCCTTGTAGGTATACTAAGGGAGAGGGTCAAAGGATAGTACAAGGTGAACATAAAAGATATAATTAAAGAGTTGCCAATCCAAACACCAATAGCCATTTAGCGTTTGAAAATATCCTAGAAAGACATACCAACATAATGACAGTTTATATTACTAGATATAGGACTAAGTAAAAGAAAATAGTTACTTCCAAGATACAAACTCTCTGAAGGATTAGTATGTCGTAAAGAGGAGGTGCATAAGGGGACAAGTTGAAAAGACATCATTTGAAGTTATTTAGAAACATACAAGTGGAATAGTAGAGGGAAAGAAACATCAAGAATGTGCTAATTATTATGCCCAATAAGCTCATTTGTTGATTTTGTTTGTTTGAATAAGCATCATGAGTTTGTAAAGATTTAATGCAAACAATATATGAAGTTTTACACTTTTAATTTCTTCATGAAAAGACTTAGACATCAAGACTTACGTATTCATTTTAAGAATATAAAATCCATTGATTCACACAATAGAACATCCTACACTAGACTATTAGTTAAGCATGTTCACCCTTTTGATTTTTTTTCAATATCTGATTAGACATCATTTGCATCAATGCTCAAAGTGTTCATAAAAGAATAAGTACAAAAAGTCCTCGGGGAACCATAAAAGCCCAAGTTATTGACAACTTAAATAATATCTAGAAGAACTCATCTAGTTCATTAAGTCTATGTAGTACATGCACATACCTCCACACATATAGAGACACACTATCATACATGTAAGGTATACAAATTTAAGCATGTTCACCCTTTTGATTATTTTCAATATCTGATTAGACATCATTTGCATCAATGTTCAAAGTGTTCATAAAAGAATTAGTAGAAAAAAGCCCAAGTTATTGACAACTTAAATAATAACTAGATGAACTCATCTAGTTCATTAAGTCTATGTAGTACATGCACATACCTCCACACATATAGGGACACACTATCATACATGTAAGGTATACAAATTTAAGCATGTTCACCCTTTTGATTATTTTCAATATCTGATTAGACATCATTTGCATCAATGTTCAAAGTGTTCATAAAAGAATTAGTAGAAAAAAGCCCAAGTTGTTGACAACTTAAATAATAACCAGATGAACTCATCTAGTTCATTAAGTCTATGTAGTACAAGCACATACCTCCACACATAAAGAGACACACTATCATACATGTAAGGTATACAAATTAATATACACATTCCTCAATGCAGCTATACTTGTATAAATTTTTTTGTGAAACACAATGCATCAGTGGTACCAATTGGTATATTATATATATATTTATCAACCATGTACCAATACATGATCGGACGTACAAACAAGTCATACAGACAGACCAGTTAGAAAACTGGTCTTAATCAACTAAAAATATAACTAAAAGAATTTAGTGAAAAATAAACAAATCACTTAGTTTGTAGCCTGGAAAGCATTATCAGCAGGATTGCAATATATTTTATCATGAAAATTAGAATCAAGCACGTAATAACAAGAAAAGGGTAAGTTTGAGCATTAAGCTAAGGTACCTGCGGGATGCATCTCTGAATAACCATGTAAGTGAAGCATTGGTTCGGACAAAAACAGTTACCATGCACTTGAAAAGAGTGGCCATAAGAGTCTAGTTAATATTGTTTCATTTGAAATCTCTCTCCTGTATTGAGCATCTAAAAGTTAAGAGAGCTAAGAACCGCTTTCTCTTTCCCTCCCTCCATTGAACTAACGAACCTATTCCTCTTCTCAAATTATAGTACGAGTAGAACTGGTACTTTCTCGTGTTCGAAACCGAACTTTATGCAGCTAATTCACTTTAAGAAACTTAGTTACCTTGCACGAAAACGCATGAAACTTCATTTGACGAAATGTCAGAAATTCCCTTCCTTGCTTATTCAACCTGATAGATAACTTATCGTCGCTCTTGAACCCTCAATCAATATTTCTAAAAGAAGGCACAATTTTATTTTCCATAAAAGACGCCTAAGATCGAGTTGCCTAAGTTTTCAAAACCTATGCAAAATCCTACCTTTTGAAAGATTACACAACAATTCCACCCACAAACGCACGCTCATCCGCACTAGAAGATTCAAAAAATTTAAAGAAAAACAAGCATCAACTAACTCAATCCGTCAAAACCGCAAAAATAACAGAAAATACGCCAGTATAACCAAGGGGAAATGGATGGATAAAGTACGGTCTCGAGTGATCTGGCGAAAGGTCTTCTGATCTCCGCCGTGGGAGGAATCGGAGTCCGATATCGACATGGTGTCCTCGTTGATCTCTTCCAAACTCCAAGATCTGCTGATCAAGAGAGTGGGGAAGGAGAGGACACGACGCGGCAATCGAGGGCGGCAGGTTGACCGGCGTGGCGGAGAAGTCTACGCCGCTGTGCCGCGGGATTGGAGAATTTATAGAAACATGGGCGACGGTGCGGGGAAGAATGCCGCGGAGGACAAGAGACGATGTCGCCGCCGTCAAACGTGAGGGGCAAATTGATATTTTATAATTAAGTAAATCGTCGGAAATATCATTTAGTTGATTATATCGCAAGTTTTGACTTTTGACGAGAGTACTTTGACATAAAAGCCCCTGCATTTCACGTATTTTCATTTCTCTCTCTGGAGCTTAAAATGGCGGTCTTTGAGATAGTGGCAATTTTGGGCGCGTGTTGTTTTCTAACCGTTTGACACATGGGAGCTTTGACATCCAACTGCTGTAATCTAATTTGCCTTACGTGGCTTTAATTCTGCTTCAGCCACAGCTTCGCCCTCATTCTGTTCTCGCTTGCCATCGTCCTCGAATTAGGGCAACGCCGATGCCAGCCATCGCCGACGCCCAGCCCTTGCCTCGTCGGCCATTGTCCTCACCCAGCACATCACCAGCCATGTCCTCGCCCAGCACAACGCTGACGCCCCAGCACATCGCCCTCGCCTCGCCGGCCATCGCCGACGCCAGCCATTTCAAGGTATGAGCGAATCTGCAGTCGTTTCTTATTCATTTTTACTGATTCAACCACGGCAAAACAAACATATAGTTACTGATTCAACCATTTTTATTGCTTAATTTCTCTTATTTAAACATATATCCTCATTCATTTTTACTGATACAACTATGGTAAAACAAATATATAGTTACTGATTCAACCATCTTTACTACTTGATTTCTTTTATTTAAATGTATAGCTAACAATGGTGATCCAGGAAATTGATTTCTCTTATTTACTGAGACATATGGTAATGAGCTTCTATCTCTGCTTATACGTATTTTAGGTAATAATCAAACTTAATGGCTGATTCAAACTTGATACCTCATATTTTAAGTAATAATCAAACTTAATTGCTGATTCAAACTTAATGACTGAGGCAAGTGGATCTTCACCCGTTGAAGAAGGCCCACAACTCTTTAAGGTAATAATGCAATGTATTATTATGTTTAACTTATAAATTTTAATTATTTATATTAGAACGTTGATAATAGGAAACTTGCAATGAACTTGAGAGTTTTTCAAATGAGCCTAAAATTGGTATGGAGTTTCCAAACGAAGAAGAAGCATATGATTTCTATAATGCATATGCAAAAAGGACGGGCTTTAGTATTAAGAAATTCAATACTGCTCGTAGAAAAGATAGATCTTTAAGGTTCAAAAGTTTTGTGTGTAGCAATGAGAGAATGCGAAGAAAACATCCTACACATGTCACTAAGAAACCTTAGTCTAATCATAGAACTAATTGCATAGCTCGTGTTGACTTCAAGATTGATTGTAATAATGTATGGAAGTTACATCGTATAGAACAAAACCACAACCATGATTTCACAAGTCCTGATAAAGTTCATTATCTCATATCACACAGAAAGATTTTGCCATATCAACGTTCCATGATAGCTCAAATGAGTAAATTTGGTATGAAGTCAAAGGAAATATTCGACTTTTTTCAATCAAGAGAACCAAATTCAGAATATGTTGGATTTATTAGAAAGGATAGCAATAGTTTTATTGCTAGACATAAAAGACAACAGCTGCAAGTCAACACGACAATGCTATTAATTATTTTCATGAGAAAGAAATGTATCAAGATTTTCAATCTAGGAACAGCAGTCCAATTCAATTGATATATGTCATGCCAATGTTAGAGGGAGCAGCTGCAATATATACAAAGGTTGTATATACAAAATTTGCTCAACAATTTGGGATGCAATTGACATTTTTATGTGAATTATGCAACTCTGATGATTCAAGTCAAACATTTAAATTATCATCTCAACGCAATAGTGTTTCTTATTATGTCTCATTTAACATGAGTACATTGACAATGGATTGTTCTTGTAAAATGTTTCAATGTACCAGAATTTTATGTTCTCATGCTTTAAGAGTGTTGACAAATAATAATGTTATCAATTTGCCAACACATTATGTGTTGAAGAGATGAACCAAATATGCCAAAGGTGGTTCCAGTTCAAACATCAGTAAGCCGGTGATGGATTCAAATGGAAAAGAAAGTTTATCCTCATTGTATAAGCGTGTTTGCTAAAAATCATATGCATTATCAACCAAAAGCATAAATAGTTGTAAAGGCCTGCAATTGTTGGAAGAAGCCATTGATGCTGTGACTCCTAAGGTTGAGGATGTCATTGTATATGACAAAGAAGGTGAAAATATAAATGTTGAAAACTTAGGTGATAATGCGGTCAATGTAACAATTAGGCCTCCTCCTAGCAAGAAAGGACCCAAGGAGAAGAGAAAAAAAAAGTGTTCTTGAGAGGAGACCTAAGAAAACAAATGGATCTAAGCGTGATGGTTCAAGACTTGGTACACATCAGTCATAGGTAGCTAATTTGAATAATTATTCATGAATTTCTTTGTTATATATCATCAACTAATGTAAGGTCTTATCGTCTTTAATGACTGCAGGAATCACATGCGTTGAATACACAAATGGATGCATCATACTTGAATTTATCAATGCCTATTTCATCGCAGATAAGTTATCAACATGTATTACATCAACGAATGTATATATCATCAACTAATGTATATGCATGCCACATCTACTTTATGCTCTCAACTTTATTTTGGATGCAAGATGAGTTCTCACCAACATTTAGAAGATTAAATTTTGAAGGGCCGTCGTAAAGGGAAATATATGTTGTATTGTCCAATGTAAGGGCTGTTTTGTAATATGAGATAGGAGGCTGTTTTGTAATATGAGATAGGAGGGTTGATTGTTCTTGTACTGCTGAGAAACTGATATGAATGGTGTTATTGTAACTTGATAACTTGTCTAAGTGTTTTCAGTTGAAACTGGATCTGGCAATAGTGTTATTGGAACGAGTTATGTTTATAGCATTAGTGTATTCTGATCTCAAATGATGTTAATGATGTTACTTGACATCTTTATATTTTCATCTAAATGACGTTGGTTTAGCCCACAAATTGTTGGTTGAAATGTGCTTGAAACTCAAAATGATGTTGCTTGAAACTCAAAATGTTTTGCTCGATGCCTCAAATGATACCGTGGCTTCCAGATTGTAGGAACTATGAGCGTCTGGGAACGAAGCTGTGCTCTGCATAAGCTGTTCAACAACTTACAGCTGCAGTTGGCACTTTTTTACTTCAATCTGATACATCCAAATTTTGTAATTGTTCATTATTCATTGCAAATGTAATGTTTATGAACAAGTGTAACACAGAGCAATAAACAATTGTAGGACAGACATAATTTATGTAGACATACTGGACTATGATGTACATTGAACTATTGTTTCTGTGAAAAAAAATGTTGAAGCTGGACCCAATATTCAGTCAAATTTCATTCGAAACTAGCCATTTTAACTCGAAGACAAATGTGCTGCAAGAACTGTTTGGCAACTCCTCCTAGTAAAACTGGCCGTACCCCTGAGAAATTTTCAATCAGTAGAAATTTGCAATGAAAGCAACAATAGAGATAGGTTTCAAATGCAAGGTTGGACTAATGTTCAAATTTCTCTTCATGAGTGCATATCAATGTATCAAGCCAGGCGACCCCATCCGAACGGCGAGGGGCTGGCGTCGGCTAGGCGATGGGTGGCGTCGGCGAGGGGGTGGCGTCGGGAGCCTCGAGCAGCTGCTGGGCATCGGCGAGGGCTGGCATCGGCGGTGAGAATCAGCACTGGCGATGGGTGGCGGCAAGGGTTGGCAGCGTCGGAGAATGGGTGGCGTCAGCGAGGGGGGTGGCGACGGGGGCCTCGAGCAGCTGCTGGGCGTCGGCGAATGGGTGGCCACGGTATCCTTTGAGGGCTGGCGTCAGTGAATGGGTGAGAATCAGCACTGGCGATGCGTGGCGGCAAGGACTGGCAGTGTCAGCGAATGGGTGGCGTCGGCGAGAACGGAACGAGGGCGAGGCTGTGGCTGGAGCGGAATTAAAGCCACATGAGGCAAATTAGATTGTAGCCGTTGGATGTTAAAGCTTCCACGTGTCGAACGGTTAGAAAACAACCGTTCGGATGTGTTAAGCGGACAGTCCGCTTAGAAAACGCGCCCGACAATTTTGCTTTATACGTGCTTCATTTTAATTTTAATTTGTTATTTTTACCATTCTATTTTTTTAATTCTTAATTTTTTTATGAATTTCCTTGAACTGTTGTCCCAAATGAATCTAGAAATTGAACCATAAAAGCTATGTGTTAAGTAGTTTTTATATAAGAATTTATAGGCTATTTCCACTATTATATCTTCACTATTCTAGCATTTACACCTGATTTACATGGAATTATTGCATTATCTTCGGAATCTACACTCTTGGGTGTTTTTGCTTTATTTCAGGGGAAAAGCGAGTGAATGCAATTATTTTCAGCTAAATCTGTATTCTCGGCAAGAACCACGGTCCACCCAGCGACCGGAATCACACCCCGTGACTTTTGTGTCGCTTGATGCCGATTTTTCCAAATTTTGACCCTCGCCTTATCGACGTCAAACAGAGGGCTCCAAAAGGGCAGAAGAGGAATTCGACCAAGGGGAGAAGGGGAAAACACGAAAGCCCTATTCACGTAAGGGGCATAGAGAGGAGATTGAGGGGGAGACACACGCACGAACGCAAGGAGGCGGCGGCTGAGCAGCGAAAGACGGGAGTAAAAACCCCTTCAATGCAAGAGCATGGAGGGAGGCGAATGACTGAACAGGGGAAGAGGAAGGATTTCTAGGCGGCTTCTTCCTTCTTGAGGGAGTCTTGTTTTCTCATTCCTTGTTTATTTGATCGCCTTTGTTAACCATGGATGTAGCGACCGAATTTGTTTATGCTTTGCTTTAGAACATGAGTATTGTAGCTTAAAACTTGTTTCAGCGCTAGGGGAAGCCCCTTGAATGTTCTATATGTGGATTGTAGCATTATTTTGTGAACCCTAAATTGTCTTATCATTGCCTAGTTGCACCAATTGATTAGAGTGTTGCATTTTATTATCTTCATACTCTTAGACGTCCGGTAAGGCCGAGAGGCATGTCTGGACGTTAAAAACCCTAGGCAGGAGTATCTCAATCATCATACGAGAGTAGTTGATTGAGTACGGGTGGTCTATACCATTTTGCACTCTTTGGGTTTATTCGGTTATGCGTGCTACGACGGTAGATGTTTAAACCGTATAAACACCTCGTTGCATCCTCGAGAGGGGACAACTTGTACAAATGATGGGATGGTATGCATAATCCGGTGCCCATTGGGTTTATTCGGCTAAGCGTGCTACGACGATAGACGCTTAGAGAGAGGATGTGGGTTGTCACCTAAATTGCACCCGTATGTAATAAACACATGTGTCATCATATATCATAAGTTCAAAGTATGTAATAAATTAGACCCTAAATCAAGCATATCTCGATATAATATACCATCTGACATAGGCTGCTCATAGAGAGAGGATGCTATCCTCAACAAGGCATAATGTTGATACTATACCTAGTGTCACGCCCAACTTAATTCCAGTCGTCCACGTCAGAAAAGTGCCATGGAACTGTGTGTCAAACAATTGGATTTCCGCCCGCGCATTCTCCAAATTTTCAGCCGTGTCCCAATTTTGACTCGGCGTTGACGATGCTTGCCTCGAACCGAATGCCTCTCCACGGCATCGTCTTCTTCACGCACTCAAACGACGCTGTCGGCGTTATTCATTTGCCACCGCTGATGACGGAGGAGGTGGATGGGCTGGGAGCGTGCGGCAGGGCTGAGCGACGCTTGCTCAGCCCTCAGCCTCATCGCCGGAAGCCTACATTGCCGGAACTGGTGACGGAATAACTCAGCGAAGCTCCGAATGGAAGCTCGCCGGAAGCACAGAGAACGCGTCGAAGCCGGAGAAGAGACACATAAATAGGAAAATTTACGTTGATTGGCCAGATCAACCTACATAAACCCTACAAGCTTCACTCCCTCACTCCCTCACGTTGATGGCACCTCGCCGTCGACTTTATAGTTCGCTCATCACTCGTGTCACTGTCGGGGGAGGCAGAGGAGCCCGCCGCCGGCTCCGATTCCGCCTCCCCCTCCTCTTCCTCTTGGTCGAGCTAGGGGCTACCCGCACTCGCCGGTTCTCGGAACGGGGAAGGGGAGCCGCCTGCTTCTTCCTTCCCCAATCCCTTATGTCCCAACGTTCGTCGCCAGCCACCTCTTAAGAAGGGAAGAGGTAGCGCCGGATCTGGAAGGAGGAATGGCTGCCAGCCATCCTTCCTTTTTCGCCGTCCGCGAATCATGCGTCTTCCCTTCTTCGTCCTCAACTGCGACCTCGTCCGTGCCCGAGCGCCTCGTTCGCCAATCCTACCGGAGTCGCCGCCATCTTAGCTGGAAATGTCGCCAGGGTCCTCGCCGGAGTGGACGCAGCCATCGGCACTGGAGATAGTGCCGAGATGGACGCCGTTGAACTCGCTGTCATCAACGTCAGCGTCACCTGCTTTTCCGTGTTCGACGAAGCCGGGTGGAGGGAAGGATTTGGGCCGCGCCTGCCTCGTCCGCGTGGACTTGGGCTGCCTGCCCAGTCCAGTTTCACCCATAGCCCGGTCCATCAGGATTTGCTCCTCACACCTAGCATCTACCGCAAGTGCATGGTTTATCGAAGTAGTAATAAATATCATTCTCATATGGACAAATGTCAATTACTAATGGATCGTATAATTAATAGCTAGACAATTAAAATATGATGTCAATTTCAAAGTAATTTAAATTAAACTAGATTCATAGGCCAAATTAATCACTAAGGCGAGAGTCAAAAACAAAATGCAATTTTGAGATAATTCAAGACTTCCGGATTCATCTCATTGATAGATCTAATTTTTTTAAAAAAGAATGAGATCTAAACCATTCAAGGATATTATCCACAGATATAGGTTACCCCCTTTCATCAGTATAATCCGGTATCTATTTAGATTGATCTCCTACTTTGTGGCTTACTGAACTAAATAGATCCAATAAGCACAAGAATAATTTTCAAGATCCTAGTGTGAATTCTAATCACTTTTATGATAGAAAGCTGCAAGTTCAATTGAAGCAAATTCGACATTGTAATTCACTTTTTAGTACTTCTCACAATGTCTAAAACAAGCAAAAGCTCAGCCACAACAATTATAAGTAGATAAAGCCAGCAAAGATAAAAAAAACACAAATAGATAAAATAAACTTTAATAATAAAAGTTTAAACAAAAGATCAGTACAAAAGGACTATACCCTTAATCCTGAATAAAAGGCTTGAGCGATCATGATCATTCTATTTTACACAAACCTCTCAAATAAATATTCCAAGGAGAATACAATAAAAAAAAAGGGAGATATAGGGATGAAAGAGCAAATAATTCCTATCAAATCTGATGAAGAATCGCTTTCAAAATAACCCAACAAAGCCTCCTTCAATCTACTTATCATCTCCCTATCGCCGCTCAGCGTATGAGAGCCCTCTTGGAGACCAATCAACCCCCTTTTGCTTCAGGAAGGCGTCCCTTCAAATTCCCCATCGAAATCCCCTAAAGACCATCCAAATTTTAGAAGCAATTGGGAAATTTTCGTGTTTGGCAGACAGCCATGACATTCTTTAGGGCATGTTTGTTACATCTTCTAAAGTGAACTGAAATGTTGATCATGGCTACGACATTCGTTAGGAGCAGGTCGTGAAATATTCTATGGAAAACTAGCAAATAGATACTCACTTTTTTCTTGGTTTGAAGTCATCATCATTGGTGCTCATCTCAGCACATTCATCTTGAGGGTCGTCCACGTCATCATCGCCATCTCCTCTAAAGTCGTCGTCACCATCATCATTAAGCCAAAAGCTAAGTTCTTCTTTAGCACACTCACTATCTCCCACATCGAGCTTAAAAATTGACCTTGCCACTTTTGCTATTAAAAAAAATTCCTATTGTTTGTCAAATTGGCGTGATTGCTTGATGTGCATATATTGAAGAGCTTGAGCTTGAGCTTGTCAGAATAACTCATCATAAAGTTTCTGTTGAACTTCACCTTGGTGTCTTTGTTTTTGTTTTTCCCAGATTTGATGCAATATATTCTCTATAGCAGATGAAGAGGAAGAAGTGCTAGACCCAAAATACCCTACAGATGATAACGACTACATAATGGTTAGTGATGGACCCTCCTCACTAGGTGCAGGATACATTTTTTAGTTGTTTCTATCTCACACCATAGTGTGAGTCTGGCATGGGAGTGGTAGAGTGAAGTCACTTCCCTTGGCCTTCTCCATCCCTATAGGACAAATATCAAGTGCTAGTGCAATTTGGGTTACCAGTCCACCCATAACAATAATTTCTTTTGAAGCCTTGCAACCATATGCATTTGCCATGTGATAGGGGCCCGCAAGTGCATGGTTCTATCACATAATAAAAAGTATCGATCCCACAGGGACTAAGGGGTCAAATACTAACTAATCAGTCTATTGAAAGCTAGGTGATCAAATAACGATGAGAGTAATCTTAATCTAATTGTATAATTGCAAGAAAGTAAAATCAAGAAAATTAAGAACAAACGAAGGTGTGAAAATATTGAGAGAAGATCGGGGTTTTAGGTTTCACCACACTAAAGAATAAAGGAACATGATGCTAAGTGTTTTAATTAATCTAATCTATGTTCTAAAGGAAATTCCTCATAGTGTATAGATCATCCCCTCTCAGGCTATAATCCGGTATCTAACTTAGCCCAAGTCTTCTACTCTCATGGCTAACTAGGCTAAGTAGATCCAATGAGCTTTGTGAAGAATTGTTTAATTCCTCGAGTAGTTTTGACCTACTTTCGTAGTCGAAAATACAAGTCCAATCTAAGGGGTTCCAACGTTGTGATTTACCTCTCAGTTCATCCCACAACATCTAAAACATACGTATGCATGGTCAATACATAAATATGAAATAATTGCAACTTAGAGTGAATAATAACAATAGAAAATAGAATCAAAGCACTTAGTTAATCATCATAAAGTTCTAACATTTTTACAGCGGGTTACGCCCAAACCCCGAAAAGAGTTTACGCTATGATTTTCATCATGTAATGCATCAAATTTCTTGAGTAAAATCAAATCAAACTAGAGGAAAAGCTAGGTCTACGACGAGAGGGGATGGAGGACGATCTTCAACGTCAAAACAGAGAAGAAATCGTGCCAGAATCACCTTCCGTCGCCAAGTTAATCGCCTAAAACCTAGGTTTCACTTTTCACTCAAGATCTCTCTTGATTGGCTCAACGAAATGGTCTGATTTTTGTCCCAAATTGTCGCATGCCAAGTTAGGAAGCTCCCCTTGAATTTTACCCAAATTCTGCTCCAAAAATAGCAAGAATCAGGTGAAAAACCGAATGGGTGTCAAATAGGCGGAAGTCTTCATGGCTGTGCATGGATGCACGAGCATGCCATGAAGACGTCTGTGAAATCTGAAACTACACTTCTGGAGTCTTCATGGCCGTGCATGGATGCATGAGCACGCCAGTGAACTTTTTATCGAAGTTTAGAAATTGGAACCGAGGTCTTCACAGCCATGCATGGATGCACATGCATGCCTGTGAAGGTCTTGGTGAAATTTGGGAACGTAGGGTCATACACGGCCATGCCAGTGAAGATTGTAGAAGGCTCCATTTAATCTGAAAATTGACATGCAACTTTGTCTCATCATAAAAAGTCATTCCATATCTTCAAATCTTCCAAATTTCACCAATTATGGGTGAAAATCCCTACATTTCAATAAAACCAAAGAAAAGTGAAGATTCTGAACAATATAAAATATCTAAGCAAATAAATGAGACAAAACTATGCATTCTACTCTAAAATAATAATAAAACTAAGCCACAATGTACTATATATATGTGTGATATCATGTTGTAGTCCGCAAGTGCACGTACACTTGAAGTAATAAAAGATATCGAATCATAGAGACCTTGTTTCCCAAGTACCAAATAATCGATTTCTCACTAGCTAGACAATCCGAATACAACGAAGCAAACAATCGAAAAGTGCACGAAAAAATATCAGAGAAGAAAACTGGGACTAGGGGTTCATCCACCTTAATTTTAATGACTAGAAGGAAATAAAGTATTGTTAGTCAAATTTCATTATGATAAAGATATAATTTACTTCATAAAGGAATTATCTCGCTCTCGCGCAGATAATTATACAAAGAAGCAATCTTCACTCTCGTGCAGGATCTATTCAATGCTAAAGATAAGTAAATTATTGACAAAGAACTCAAAGATCACTCTCATGCATCCGAATTCTAGGTCAAACATTTCAAGAGAAACTATGTATTCTCATACCATAATTTCTCAGGTTCTACTTAAGGTTCTCCGACGATCAGATATTTAATCTCTTACAATATCAAATCAAGTCTAACATAATAACTCAATCTAAAGATCAGAAAATCAACATGGCAATAAAACTACTAAAAATCAGAATTAAGAACAATACCTAATCTCTTACGATAAGTTCTAATCTCAATGATTCTAGGGTTCCAAATTTTGCAATCAACTTCTCAGTCTATTTCACAAAATTCTAAAACATGCTGAAAATATGAGACTAAGGAGAATTATAAGCAATCATCACATATGTAGAATTATCATAACAAAATCATCTTGACGAAATTAACAATGTCTAGTCATTAAGAAGTTAAGGGGATAACACCCCCATGTCCCATAAGAAAATTAAGCTAGCATGATGAAAGGATTACAATAAATCATAATTTCAGAGGATCAGAAGTCGAAAAGGAGAGAAAAATTACAAAACAGGGGACACGATGAACAGTGGCGGCACCCACTATTTTGTTGATTTCTCCCTCGATCGGACTCCTCTCTCTGAAACTTCTGGCATGTGTTCTCCTCCTTCAGGCGATGCTTCCTTTCAAATTTCATGGCCGAAGGTGGTCTGTAGGCTGAGAATCGATGAACCCTAGAGCGGTGGCGATTCCCTCAAATTCTCCATAGATCCCTAATAAAAATTGTTCCTTCCCTTTCGAAAACGTTCTCTTGGTAATTCTCAGTGTTCCCCCTCTTTCGGATCTTCAATTGGTGCCCTAAAGCCCGAGAAATCGCGAATTTAAGTTTCTGGCGGAAGAATTGGGCATCTGGGTGAAAATTACGGCACCGTGATGGAAATTACAGTAGTACCGTAATTGCTGCGAAATCTTCTGTAGGGAATTTGTCCCGAATTACGGTACCGTAAAGTATATTACGGTAGTGTCGTAATTGCCTCTAAAGTCTCAGTAAGAAATTTGTCCAAAATTCCGGTACCGTAAAGGATTTTACGGCAGTATCATAATTTGCTAAAAAAATTCCAGAATTAAGCTGCCATGGAAATCGTTACGGTAGTGCCATAATTGCTGATTACAGCCGTAAAAACCATTACGGCACTGCCGTAATTTTGCCAGAAAACATGGTTTGACTTGAAATTTGAAGTGTAGTCTCCTCTTGATGATAAGAATCTGCCCATGTGTTGGATTTGCTTGAAAACCCATTAAAATGATGTCTTTTTACCTGAAATTGATCAAAAATAAAGAAAAGTATAGATTCCAAAATATTTGATAAAAAAGGCATATAATAAGCAAATGAGCATGAATATGACTCAAAAAGATGATGAAATAAGCAAGAAAGATGCTATGAAATTTAGAGTCATCAAATACATAAGGCTCAAACTTTGCTTGTCCTTAAGCAAATAAAGAAATCAACACTGATTATGGAAAATAAACTTTCATATAACGAATAATTTTTAAAATATAATCATCTATGGAAAATTTCATCGATCTCACACAAAATTTCAAATAAATAAATCGTCCTCTAAACTTAATCTTTAAGACTCAAAAACTCAATCGAATAAAATTTCGCAATGTGCATAGTAATAGAATTTCAATCTCATGAATAAATCTTGTTTTAGATTTTCATCCAATATGTTTTTGTTTACAAGAATAGGATCTATAAATCTTTTTCCACTCAAATTTCTCTCATTTCTTTTTTATATGTCCTTGACATTTTCTAAATCGACTACCACCCTCTTTCCGGTGACGAATTTAGAGTATATTGGTCACATAACCAACCATAATAGAACTCATATCTCATAAGTAGGAAGAATTTTCTTAAGATAGCGGAGTTAATGTCAAAGGAACTCTCTCTTGGCATGTATCCACATAGATACATACTTTTTATTTGGAACTTCAACTCTTGTCTTAGGTACCATTGTAAACACAATGCCAAGAAGAGGAGTTATTCTCTTCTATATATATATATATATATATATTTATGGATTTGGATTTATTCTTCCCAACAAATAACATAAAAGATTTTAAAGGTAGACTAGATCAATCAATTGATATCAATCCAAAAACATGTGCACATACGCTCATTTTATTCAAAGGAATTATTTCACTTTAAGATTGCACTCGTTAAACAATGTATTTACCCAAAATTTCATGCATCAATCAATGAAGAAAATTCCAACAAATAAATTATATTAGAGAAATGAATTCATCATATTAAATTTATTTCCAATTTTCAGATATTGAAATGCATGATAATTCATTAAAAATTTCGGCATGGCAACTGCTGTAATTTTCAAAAATCCATACTACACATCATTATCAAAGCAAATATTGTCAGCATATCAGACACAAATATATCATCGTTCAAACCAAAAAGTTCACAACACTCACTAAATCATTTAAAATATACAACCATATCGAATCAAATCTCAAAAGATCAGTACCACCATATCAAATACAACCACATCGAATCAAAATCATCCAAAATATCAGTACAACCATATCGAACCAAATATCAATTAAAATCCAAAGATGAGGATCTGTAGCAAGCGGACACAAGAAGTAAGACATAGTCATCCTTCCTACAAGAGAATAAATCCATCATAAATCAAATAAAACTTAAGTAAGGAAAGGTAGGGAAGGAGATACTCACAAAGTTCTCTACTAATCAGAATCTGTCGCCTCCTCATCTCCATCAGCTAGCGTGGCACCCATAGCCAAAAACTTGTTGTAGTCCGCAAGTGCACGGATACTTAAAGTAATAAAAGATATAGAACCGCAGAGACCTTGTTTGCCAAGTACCGAATAATCGATTTCTCACTAGCTAGGCAATCCGAATACGACGAAGCAAACGATCAAAAAGTGCACAGAAAAATATCAGAGAAGAAAACTGGGACTAGGGGTTCATCCACCTTAATTTTAATGACTAGAAGGAAATAAAGTATTGTCAGTCAAATTTCATTATGATAAAGATATAATTTACTTCATAAAGGAATTATCTCGCTCTCGCGCAGATAATTATACAAAGAACCAATCCTCACTCTCGTGCAGGATCTATTCAATGCTGAAGATAAGTAAATTATTAACAAAGAACTCAAGGATCACTCTCATGCATCCGAATTCTAGGTCAAACATCTCAAAAGAAACTATGTATTCTCATACCATAATTTCTCAGGTTCTACTTAAGGTTCTCCGACGATCAGATATTTAATCTCTTACAATATCAAATGAAGTCTAACATAATAATTCAATCCAAAGATCATAAAATCAACATGGAAATAAAACTACTAAAAATCAGAATTAAGAACAATACCTAATCTCTTACGATAAGTTCTAAACTCAATGATTCTAGGGTTCCAAATTCTCAGTCTATTTCACAAAATTCTAAAACATGCTGAAAATATGAGACTAAGGAGAATTATAAGCAATCATCACATAAATAGAATTATCATAACAAAATCATCTTGACAAAATTAACAATGTCTAGTCATTAAGAAGTTAAGGGGATAACACCCCCATGTCCCATAAGAAAATTAAGCTAGCATGATGGAAGGATTACAATAAACTATAGTTTCAGAGGATCAGAAGTCGAAAAGGAGAGAAAAACTGTAACATGCACTGGACGCGATGAACAGTGGCGGCGCCCACTATTTCGTTGATTTCTCCCTTGATCGGACTCCTCTCGCTCTGAAACTTTTGGCGTGTGTTCTCCTCCTTCAGGCGAAGCTTCCTTTCAAATTTCGTGGCTGGAGGTGGTCTGTAGGCTGAGAATCGATGAACCTTAGAGCAGCGGTGATTCCCTCAAATTCTCCGTGGATCCCTGATAAAATTTGTTCCTTCCCTTTCAAAAACATTCTCTTGCTAATTCTCAGCATTCCCCCTCTTTTAGATCTTCAATGGTGCCCTAAAGCCCGAGAAATCACGAATTTAAGTTTCTAGCGGAAGAATAGGGCATCTGGGTGAAATTACGGCACCGTGATGGAAATTACGGTAGTACCCTAATTGCTGCGAAATCTTCTGTAGGGAATCTATCCCGAATTATAGCACCATAAAGTATATTACGGTAGTGCCGTAATTGCCTCTGAAATTGGTTCGAAATTACAGTACCGTGAAGGATTTTACGACAATACCATAATTTGCCAAAAAAATTCCAGAATTAAGCCGCTGTGGAAATCATTACGGTAGTGCCATAATTGCTGATTATGGTCGTAAAAATTATTACGGCACTGCCGTAATTTTGCCAAAAAACATGGTTTGACTTGAAATTTGAAGTGTAGTCTCCTTTTGATGATAAGAATCTGCCCATATGTTGGATTTGCTTGAAAACCCATCAAAATGATGCCTTTTTACCTGAATTGATCAAAAACCAAGAAAAGTATAGATTCTGAAATATTTGATAAAAAAAGCATATAATAAGCAAATGAGCATGAATATGACTCAGAAAGTTGATGGAATAAGCAAGAAAGATGCTATGAAATTTAGAGTCATCATATCAAAATACATCGGACTTAAAATTTTACTTGTCCTCAAACAATTGAATTGTTTAGAACATAGTGATGAAATGAAATAAGGAATCTCAAGCAAATAAATATAGTTTGACAAGGTTATTATTTGGTCAACAACAAGTCTCAAGTTATAACGCAGTATTGAAAACAAATTAAATCAAATATCGCTAATACAATCCATTGGAGTATACAAAATTGATAATACCATAAACCTTTATAGCACATCTCACACATAAGATATCTTTGATCAAGCATTCATAAAACAAGTGGTCGTACATCAGGTCATGAGAAAATAGCATCGGTGCCGCATTGTGTCTATGTGGCGCCCTTTTTTTTTGAACAGTGCCAAGCTAGATGAATGATGAGGAATACCATAGCTTTGGTACCACTATTATTCTTATTGTTTAGGGAACAGTGCCAAGCTAGATATACATGATCGCTTAGGTACCACTATCATGTTTTGTACATATGAATGCTAAGAACAGTGCCAAGTGAAAGTACTATGTACAATGACACTTCGGTACCACTGTTGTATATTTCTGATTCTCATGACATAATGTACAAGAATATGTGAATTACGAAGTCAAGATACAAGTAATCTGTATACATGAGATGCATATCAAGGTCAAGGTAAAACAACAAGCATACTCTCCAGGATTGTAAAATAATAAATTGAGTTAATTAAATTCTTCAACTGCATTAAACAAAAAGACATGTGTGTAAACTAGAACCAATGCAGACTTCTAAAAACAGTTGAGATTTCATATTCAATCATTCAAGTACTCATAGAACAATGCAATTCCAAGGACAAAACAAATATCATGAATAAGGGGTGGGCAAAGACACCTAAGGTGTTGGAACAACAAGAAAGATAAAACAATGCATGAAAGGAAAAACAGACTGACTACGATAATTCTAAGAGTAGAAAAAAAACTACTAGAACTATAAAAGATGACCAAGTACTGGTGAAGCCACTGCCGCTCATCCCCCGTTCCGACGCAATCGCTGCTGCACATCATGAATAGACTCAAGAATGGATGACTAGACGCGTTCTTGGCGCTCTACCTCAGCTTCAACATTTTGGAGCCACGCAAAACCATGATCCATGTCTAGGTGTGTCTTCTGCTATGCATCCCGGACAAATTTAAGCATCGTCTCGATGTGGTCCAATTGAGCGGAGGAGGATGCACCAAAGGAGAAGGACTATCTAGGAGGAGGTGGAGGAGTAGTCTCAAGAGGAATGTCATAATCCTCAACTGCTTCCACCCTCATGTTCCGCTGCTGGCAGACAGTGGTGCATGCGGGGTTCGGCAGTGACTACTTGACATCGCTCTCGGGGAAGAGCAAATTGTAGAGCCCCCTTCCTTGATGATCATTGTTGTGTCCGCAAGTGCATGGATACTCGAAGTAATAAAAGATATCAAACCCATAGGGACCTACGTGTTAAGTACCAAATTGTTGTGTTCTCACTAGCTAAGCAAACGATGTATAGTGAAATAAATCGTAAATAGACGATCGAAAACTGTTAAGGATTATCAGAGAGAGAAAATTGGGACTAGGGTTTCATCAACCTAACTTCTATGATTAGACATAATTAAGTGTTTGTCAGCTATTCTTGTTACGATAAAGATGAAATTTACTTGTAAAGAAATTGCCTCACTCTCGTGACGAACAATTTGTACAGAACAACCTTCACTCTCGTGACTTGCTATTCAGTTTTTAAAATAAGTAAATCTGACAAAGAAAGTTAAAATCACTCTCGTGGCTTAACTCTCGGTGTCAATATCTCAAGCAAAATTAAATATTCTCATATCTTAATTTCACATGTTTTACTTACGGGTTTCTAACAATCCAAATCACCTCTCGGTATATATTTTCATGTCTCAATAAATTTCCTAGATCAAATTATTAACATGCGAGTAAGCTTCAAAAATCAGGAATCAAGAACAAACCTATTCTCATAGCATAAGTTCCTAAAACCATAATTTAAGGGTTCTGAGTTTTGTAAGTAACTTCTCAGTACATGTTACAAACTCTAAAATGTGATGATATTTGAAACTAGAAAAGATTAAAGACAATTATCACTTAAGCAAAATTATCATAACGAAGAACAACTAACAAAATAGAGATTATCCAATCATTTCAGAAATTAAGAGGATTACTCCCCCTGTCTCAAAAAGGTTTTTATGCTGACATAATGGAAGAAACACAATAAAAATACATCTAAAAAAAATCAGAATTCAAAGGAGTGAAAATAATTTTACTGTACACGAGTGTGAAAAATTTCACACCCGTAAATTTGTCGAAGAACAACTTTTGAACAGTAGCCGCGCTCTCAACTTCGTTGATTTCTCCTCCAATTGAATCCCTTTTTGATCTAAAACTTATGGTGTATCTTCTCCTCCACTATGCGCGGCTTCCTTGAAAGTTTGGTCGTCGGAGATGGTCTGCATGCTTCACAGTAATGAACCCTAATGTGGCGGCGACTCTTCTGATTTCTCCTTCTGTCGTGGATTAAAATTAGGGATATCTGTCTAGAAATCTTCTCCTCCTCTTATAGATTCTTTCCCTTCTTTCCGTTTCCCAACTCGTGTCTTGGATCTCCCAAATTTAGCTTCGCAATTTTTGGCAAACAGTAACAGCGGAAGACTCGGGCAAACACGGCTAATAGGACTAGAATTACAGCCGTGGAATTAATTAAGGCAGTGCCGTAATTTCCTCTGTGCAAAATCCTGGAACAATTACTGCCTATAATTATAATCACAGTAGTGCCGTGATTTCCACTGGTTAATTCTTAGGGGTAATTACACCACTCAATATTTATCACAATAGTGTCGTGATTGTTCCAATTTCCACCCTGATAAAATTACGGCTGTAATACAAATTATGGTGGTGCCGTAATTGTTTCTGTGCAAAATACTCCAGAAACCACGGTAGAGAAAATTAATCACGGTGGTGCCGTGATTTATTCTACAGCTTTGATAAAACTACGGCCGTGGAAATAATTACGACGGTGGCGTAATTTTGTCTGTGTAAAGTTTTCAAGAAATCACGGTTAAAGAATTATCACGATAGTGCCATGATTATTTCTGTGTAAATAGTCGACATTTCCACGGCCGCAAAAATAATTACGACCATGCTGTAATTTGGCCGAAAACTCTGATTGGCTTAAAATTTGACGTGTAATTTTCTCTTGACAACTGGAATCTATCTATGCACTCAAATTGCTTAAAAATCCATCAAAATTAAGCCCTTTTCGCCTGAAATTGATCAAAAACAAGAAAAGGTGTAGATTCCGCAATATTTGACAAATAAGGCTTAAAAACAAGTAAAAGAGCATAAACATGACTCAAAAAGGCTATACAATCGATATAAAATATACTATGAATTTTTGAGCCAATAATCATCCGCATCGAAATGCAGGAATCGAGGTCAAGATGGGAGTTACCCCGGGCTTGCTCCATTTGGTAAGGCTAGATCCCTACTGCGAGAGCAAGTGGGGTGAGAAGTCCCCCGAGAGCAATGGTACCCTTCGACGCCCGAGAGACTTTCTGGAGCTGCTTGGCAAAGAAGAAGGCAGTATTGAGGTGAACCTCATTCAGCATTGCCCAAAGGAACAATAACTCAGAAGACCGCACAAGCCCGTTAGACTCCCCCCTACCAAAGATGGTATGCACAAGGACTCGATGCACATACTTGAGAACTGGGTTGCCGAGGGATGTGGCTCTGGCAGTCTTAGTGTCGAAAGGTTGAGCACTAGTAAGAAGTGCCCAGAAAGCATTGGCATGAAATTCCCTTGGGGTTAGCTGCGTCCTGTCCGTGGAAAATCCATAAATCTGGTTTAGCTTAGAGAGAGTAAGCATGAACTCCATGTTGTTGAGCCAGAAAAATAAGCTGCTATCGACTTCGTCAGTGTGGATATTGGCATGAAACTCCATAGAAGACAAAAACTCTAGCACTATAGGGATATACGTAGGGTAGGTGATAGTAAAGAACTGATCCCATCCCACGCGCTAAAGTAGCCACTAGATGTCATCGTGAAAACCCAACTTGTTGAGTGTTGCATGTTCAAGAAAATGGGTGGTGATCACTTGCCGGCGCATCAGTAGGTTGAGCTTGGCCATTTGCTCCAGATCACGACAAAGAATGCCATATCACATAGGCAGCGCAGCAGGTGCTTGGCACTCGGCTACAGCACCAGAAGAAGAAGCTCGACGCTTGCTAGTGACTTGCTTGCGTGGAGGCATGATGAGGCAATGCTAGCCGCTAAAAAATTGGTAGAAGATGAGAAGATGGGCCAGAGGTGGCGGCAGCAGAGAAGCAAGGTCAGCGGCAACAAGTCAGAAATCCCTAATCAACGCTAGAAAACCGTGAGGAAGGGTCGCCGGAGTCTGATGGAGGCTAGAGAGAGCAACCGGAGGTCGATCGAGCATCGGAGGTGGTGGATCGGAGTAGAGGCAGTGGTGCTAGGGTTTGCATGGGCATGTAAAGGGGTCGGGCACGCGACACAGCTTTTATATCGGAGGCATGCATGGCCGTGTATGAGTACACGGTCACGCCCATGAAAGCCTCGGCCTAGAAAAAATTTAGAATTGACCCAGTCTTCATAGCCGTGCATGTGTTCATGGCCTAGCTCATGAAAGCCTCGGTGCAAAATCAGCCCAATCTTCACAGCCGTGAACCAATGCACAGGTATGGCCATGATCGTCTTGGTGAAAAGTGTGGATGTCGATCATGGCCATGAACCAATGCACAGCCCAGCTCGTGAACGTCTGGGTGCAAAAAATATCTGGATTTGATCACGGCCATGTATATCTTCACCACTTGGGTCGTGAATGTCTCGGTGTAGAATCAAAGAAGCGTGACAAGCCTATCATGGCCGTGCATGCACGGCCACGATTGTGAATGTGATGCAGGTACCTAAAAAATTTAGAAAAATTGTTATCAGCTGGGTACCATATAAGAAGCAATAATATGAAAGAAAATCTAAAATCTACGAAGAGTAAGTAACAAAAATAAATAAAAACTGAAAAGACTATCAATAAGAGATTGGGTTGCCTCCCAATAAGCACTTCTTTAACGTCACTAGCTTGACCATAGTAAAGTATCATGGTGTTTCTAGTGTAGCTGAGGCAAAATAAATGGCGTGTAGTCTCTACCTTCTTCGTCTCCCAAAGTTTATACCTATTAAAATAAGCACAAAATATAATAGTTCAACTATAATTATTCTTGAATGACATGAAATAGAAAGATGGTGAAACTCATGAGTCCTCTCAATATCTCTCAAATCTTCATCTTCAAGTGCTCCTAGTATTCTTTTCCTAAGGTTAACTCCCAGACCATCATTAGTTGAAATCGTAATAGCCATCATCTCTTCCTCCTTTAGACCAGCTAAGTCGTCAAGCTCATCCTTAAAACGCTCTAAAAAAGCATATGGGAAAAATCCTGTCTTGCCACTTGATGATGCAACATTCTCTTCCACCACCACTACACTGTAACTAGAAACTGAAAAAGACGACGCCTTGTTATTAACAAAAAGATCAAACAATAAAATATTTTCACCAATGTTCAATAATAACACTCTATGTCGAATGTCTATTATGGCTCCGGCTGTAGCGAGGAACGGCCTGCCCAATATAAGAGGAAAACTGGAATTCTCCATCATATCTAAAACAATAAAGTCCTCTAGGATGAAGAATCCCTCGATTTGGATGGGCACATCCTCTGTAATTCCTAGTGGGTGAATTCTAGAACTATTGGCAAGCTGAAAAACTTTAGATGTCAATTTAAGATTTCCCAAATCTAACTTCTTGAACATGGAGAATGGCATGATACTAATGCCAACTTCCAAGTCCAAGAGTGCTTTTTTGAACGGAACAATGCTAATCCTGCATGATATAATGAAACTACTAGGGTCTGCGAGTTTAAGAGGTGGCTGATTTTGCATGCAAGCTCTATAATCTTTAGTTATCACCACCATCTTCTTATTATTTGGTGTTTCAAAAGAAGAATGAAACTCCTTCTTTTGACTGTCAGACTCTCTCTTTGCATCATCAATTTCATCAATCTCGGAGTCTTCTAATTGTTCATCATCACATACCATGAAGGCATTATAGTGTTCCCTCGAATTCGCTTTAGGTTGAGCTGGAAGTTTGCCTACGGCTCTAGAAGAGGAATTGGTCTGCTGAGCTAGCTATGTGATATGAGTCTCTAACATTTTTGAGTGTATGGCCATGGAATCCACCTTCAAATTCAACTGGAGAATGGATTTATTCACACTATTGTTTTGCTTAATCTGAGTTGCCATAAATTTTTGAGCCTTATCTCTAAATTCGACCTATGAGGTGAGCCTGGCTGTCTTTGATAAATAGTTGGAGGTTGCATTCCTGGAGGTGGCCTGAAATTAGAAGAAGAATTTGAATTAGAAAAATTCACAGGAGGGACTTGCCCTTGGTTATTCCTGTAGGAGAAATTCGGGTGATTTCTCCATCCTAGATTGTATGTGCTCAAATAGGGATTGTTCTGATTTCTAAAGTTCCTAATAGCGTTGACTTGTTCAGAGGGAGTGTTCAAAATGTGGCAATCATCAGTAGAATGACCTGACACTCCACAAACATCACAAGTTACAGAATTAGAAGTAGAGACATTTATAGAATATATTTTAGAAGATAATGAATCTACCTTTGATACCAAAGAATTAATCATATCTAAATCATACTTCTCTAAACTTCGCACCGGTTGGCTCCTCTCTCCTGACCATTGATAATGGTTGCGAGCCATGTCCTCAATCAAATCCATGGCTTCATCATAGTTCTTGTTCATTAGTGCCCTACCGGCAGTAGCATCTACAGAAAGTCTTGTTTAATACAATAAACCACTATAAAATGTATGAATTATTATCTATTTCTGTAGACCATGATGTGGGCACATTTGCAGTAGTTTCTTGAACCGATCCCATGCTTCATAGTGGGACTCTCCATCTCACTGAGCAAAATTAGTGATCTGGTTTCTCAACTGAGCTGTCTTGCTCGGTGAGAAGTATTTTGACAAAAAGGCTTGAGAAAGCTGCTCCCACGTCGTGATGGAGCCTGGGGTAAAGACTGTAGCCATACTCTAGCTCGGTCCCTTAGAGAAAAATGAAAAAAGTCTTAATTTAATAGCATTAGGGGGAGCACCATTAATTTTTAAAGTGTCACAACATTCTAAAAAGATAGAAAGATGGAGGTTTGGGTCATTAGTAGCTGCTCCACTGAATTGATTCTGTTGCACCATTTGTACTTAGAATGGCTTGATCTCGAAGTTATTAGCTTTGATAGCTGGTTGAGAGATACTTGAGTGCACACTAGCAATAGTGGGTGCTGCAAAGTCTTTGAGAGAGCGATTTGCCTCCATGGTATGATTGCTTGAAAATTCTCCTTCAAGCTTTAATCTTTTTAAGTTTCTTCGAATCAGATGAAAGGTTCGCTCGATCTCAGGGTCCTCGGGTACAAGTTTCCCTATTCGAAGAGTGTTCCTAGGTATAAACAAGGTCCCTTGACTAAAGAGGTTAGCAGCAATTACACTAATAAAATTACAACTAAAATAAAAGTAACTAAGTAGAAAATCTACAAAAAAGAGAAAATAGAATCTAACTAAACCTAGTCTATCAATGTCCTGATCATATTAATATTAGCTTACCTAGTCTCCTACAATGGCGCCAAAAACTTGATAGGGGCCCACAAGTGTACGGTTCTATCACGTAATAAAAAGTATCGATCCCATAGGGACGAGGGGGTCAAGTACTAACTAGTTAGTCTATTGAAAGCTAGGTGTTCAAATAGCAATGAGAGTAATCTTAATCTAATTGTCTAATTGCAAGAAAGTAAAATCGAGCAAATCAGGAACAAATGAAGGTGTGAAACTATTGAGAGAAGATCGTGGTTTTAGGTTTCACCACACTGAAGAATAAAGGAACATGATGCTAAGTGTTTTAATTAATTTAATCTATGTTCTTAAGGAAATTCCTCCTAATGTACAGATCGTCCCCTCTCAGGCTACGATTTGGTATCTAACTTAGCCCAAGTCTCCTACTCTCATGGCTAACTAGGCTAAGTAGATCCACTGAGCTTTGTGAAGAATTGTTTAATTCCTTGAGTAGTTTTGACCTACTTTCATGGTCGAAAATACAAGTCCAATCTAAGGGGTTCCAACATTGTAGTTCACCTCTTAGTCCATCCCACAATGTCTAAAAACATATGTATGCATGGCCAGTACATAAATATGAAATAATTGTAACTTAGAGTGAATAATAACAAAAGAAAATAGAATCAAAGCACTTAGTTAATCATCATAAAGTTCCAACATTCTTACAGCGGGCTACACCTAAACCCCAAAAAGAGTTTACGCTATGATTTTCATCATGGAATACATCAAATTTATCAAGTAAAATCAAATCAAACCAGAGAAAAAGCTAGGTATATGATGGGAGGGGATGGAGCATGATCTTCAGCGTCAAAACGGAGAAGAAATAGCGCTAGAATCGCCTTCCGCCGCCAAGTTAATCGCTTGAACCCTAGGTTTCACTTTTCACTCGAGATCTCTTTGATTAGCTCCATGAAATGGTCTGATTCCTATCCCAAATTGTTGCATGCTAAGTTAGGAAGCTCCCCTCCAATTTTGCCCAAATTCTGCTCCAAAAATAGCAAGAATCGGGTGAAAAACCGAACGAGTGTCAAACAGGCAGAATTCTTCACGGCCGTGCATGGATGCACGAGCATGCTCGTGAAGATGTCTGCAAAATTTGAAATTGCACTTCTGGAGCCTTCACGACTGTGCATGGATGCACTGGCATGCATGTGAACTTTTTGTCAAAGTCTGGACATTGGAACTGAGGTCTTCACGGTCGTGCATGGATGCACGGGCATGCCCATGAAGGTCTCGGTGAAATCTGGGAATGCAGGGTCATACACGGCCGTGCATCCATGCACAGCCATGCCTGTGAAGATTGTAGAAGGCTCCGTTTAATCTGAAAATTGATATGCAGCTTCATCTCGTCATAAAAAAGTCGTTCTGTATCTTCAAATCTTCCAAATTCCACCAATTTTGGGCAAAAATCCCTACATTTCAATAAAACTAAGGAAAAGTGAAGATTATGAAGAATATGAAGTATTTAAGCAAATAAATGAGACAAAATTATGCATTCTACTCCAAAATAATAATAAAACTAAGCCACAATGTACTATATATATGCGTGATATCACCATGCGAGAAAGAATGTAGTGTTGATCCTGAAAGAATGAATCTTTGTCCATATAAAGAATAGGTTGCTCTATCTGTTCATACCATCATTGTTAGCTGGGCCAAAAATTGTGTGGACTAGAATACGGTGAACATAGCGTAGAACATGGCTCTAGCAATGCACACAACAAAGTAAGCATAACTGTTGATATCCTTCGAAAACTCATCTTCATGATATTCATGTTGAGTGGACCACATATTGTCTTTAGGAAAACTAAAAATTTAGTTGAGTTGTTTCAGGGTAAGGGAATAATGTCGGTTGCCTAGTCTAAACATGATCTTGCCTTCATGTTCATCGTCATACAAACTCATCTTAGCATCAATAGAACTACATAATTTCAAAGTAAGAGGCAAGTACATAGAAAGTATCATTTTGAAGAAAAGTTGCCATCCTACTTGTTTGAACATCCATTCTTCATCTTCGTAAGTCCAAGAGTATTTAGATTCTATCGGTCTAAATAGTGAGTTTTGCTGACCTTGCATTGCAATAGAAGCTGGTAACGAGCTTCTTGTTTAACATTACAAAATATGATTCTATGAGCATTTACAGGTGCCATGGGAACATCTACAATCAGATGGCATTGTTAAAGAGGTTGTGAATCTAACGATATCCTAGGTGGTTTAGGATGAGATAAACTTTTCTTGGCTAGAAGCTCCTTCGGACCTATGATTCAAGTAGCAATGACAAGAAGATATTGTAGATTTTGAAATTATCTATGATTAGAGGAGAGAATTGATGGGGTCACCGTAAGTGCACGGTCTATCAAAAAATTTACTCTTTCATTATCAAACTCTTGTGACAATTTGTCATAGGCATGTGATCACGTAGGCTAAATTTTTTTCTATTAAAAAATTTGGATTCACCCAGGTGTTCTTTCTCTGTTTATGCGTAGGACTCTTAGGTCTAGATAGCTATTTCCTCTAGACCCTAAGATAGAGAAAACTCTTAGATTGCGTAGGAAACTTAGATTTGAAGAAAGAAAAAGAGAAGAACTAACCATGGAAGGAAGGAGATCGCTTAGAGATTATGCAACACCTAATCCATAGGGAGTTCATTTTAGCTTTGCCAAATCGATGATTAAGGCTAATAATTTTGAGATTAAGCTAGCTCTGCTATCTAGTGATGATGAACGATCAAAGCCAACATTGGCCATAGTCTGGTGTACACTAGTCCAAACCCTGCCATCCAAGGATTGGTGACATACTAGCATCTTCACCACCTACATCAAATGCAACGGGAACTCAAGTAGGATTGTTAGAGATGGAGGGAGTAGCCTAAATGTGGTCTCATGGACTGCCATCACCCGTTTTGGCCTACTGCTTGAACCACACCCCAAGCTGTACTCGATAGTTTGGGTCGATACATCGAGTCTATCGATCACACATTTGTGTCAAGTCCCAATCACTTTTGGTGACTATAAGAATAAGGTTTGGTGTAACGTGACATCTATGGATGCCATACATGTCTTATTAGGGAGACCATAGTTGTATGACCATGATGTAGTTCACTAAGGGCGGTCGAACACATATATTGTTTAGCACGATGGCCAAAAGATCTGGTTGAACCCTGTAGGTGTATATGCCCTAGGACCTATTGTTGGTCTAACTTATGCATTATATTCACATGTGATATTTTATATATCATGACATTGTCATTATAGTCATTCGGTACATCTACATTAAGCATATATTTGCATAACAATGCCTCTGGAGATAGATTCTATCTAATCTCAAAGTTTATCCTCGGTCGAGTGCCATAGTGGATAAGAGACAACTATGGTGCAATTGAGACTAGTATATGCACTAGTTGTGCACATGTCACTAATGTAGGCAAATGAGTATATCAAGATAAATATATTGGACTGATCCACCATGAGGATTCAACTTGGTGTCACAAGTTAATCTCATAGTGATAGAGGTGCATTTGTTCTTTGACTTGAGGTCATTGACATCTCTAATGGTAAGTGGTATACTTTGATACAACCTAATGTTTTGCCGTAGTAGAAGAGATATAATGATTGTCATTAGGTGTATCATAAGTCATATGAGAGGTTCAAAGAGCCCAGAGAGGATTTGCCCCTTCCTTAAGTGGAAGCTTGATATCCATGGGCCCCACATATGAATGCATGACTGAAAGTGTATGACTATACTTAGGTGAAAGCTTGATTTAGTTATGACCATTAGATTAGGTTAAACATGTGTGACATGATGCTAGCCACAAGTGCACAACTTTATCAAAGTAATAAAATAAGATCGTTCCCACAAGGATTGGGTGGCCAACCACTGATTACGTGTTCAATCTATAGCTAGACGATTTAGAAGGTATTTTGATTGAAAACTTCAAAAAAAAAAAATAAAAACAGAAGCGAGGGGTTGAGTAGAGAACTGTATGGAGACATTCAAGACTAGGGTTTCACCACATTGACGATCTAGAATTTAAATAAAAATAATTCTAAGCAAATAAAATCAATGCATCAAAAGGGAATTATCCATATGTACAGATTGTCTCATCTCGGAGCGCAATTTGGTACTTAAACACAATAATTTTCTACTCTTGTTGTAATTATTATAATTAAGCCCTTTAAGTTTTGTGACAAATTATAAAAATCCTTCAAGCGAATTCAACCTACTCTCATGATTAAAAACTCAAGTTTCAAAAGAATAGTTTTGACGTTGCAATTCACCTCTCAGTTCATCTCGCAACGTCTAAAAGGCATAAACACTTGGAAGAGTAAACATACAAAGTAAAACATAATTCTAATCAAATTGACACACTAAAATTATTAAACAAAGATAATTCATAAGAGCATCAACGGATGATGCGTTGCATTTACATCATGATTTTGTTTGTGTTTTATATGATATTTAGGCTCAATTTTATGATTTTATACCAATTTTAAGTGTTTTTACTTCCTTTGGTATGAAATTTTCACTTTTCTTAGTTTTTATGAAAATATAGGTCAAATGGCACAAAAATACTGGATTTTTTGAGTTTAATGGTCATAGCAAAATTCCCGAGGAAATTACGAAGTCGCACGTCAAATTTGGAGTAAAAACAGTGTCAGATGCGACATTCACGGCCGCAACCGTGAGTTTTTCAGCTAGCCATGAGTTTCACGTTTAAGGATGGATTTCGCGGCTAAGTTAAAAAGTTCACATAAACTTTCATGGGTGAGGCCGTGAGTTTTCCTGTGTACATGACTTTTAGTTCACAGAAACTTTCACTGCCGAAGTTGTGAATAGTTTATGAGCCGTGAGTTTTTCACTCTATTTGACCCCGAATAGAGTCGGAATTGAACCAAACTCTCAAGAATTCTTCCTTGAAGGGTTCTGAACCGATTAAGCTATAAAAGAAGAATTTTTGGAGGGCAAAAGGGGGACGCTTTGGACGAGAACAGACAGAGGTGGCGGCTAGGGTGAAAATCAACTTCTAGATAGAATTCCAGCGAAAGATCACACAAAGGAGGAATTTGGACGCTTCATCTTCATCCCGAGATCGAGGGGAAGAGTTCTAATCACTATCCTAGTGTCTTGTTGCATTATTTTTGAGAGATTATGTTGAGTTCATCAATATACATGTTGTTTTCCTTAAACATGAATGCTTAAACTCTTTTTCGGGATTAGGGGTGCAACCCAATGATGTTTTATGGATTAAACTTATTGTTTAAATCTTTGACATAAATTTTATAGAGTTGATTTGATTAGAATTGTGTTTATTCCGTAATTTACTCTGATTAAGTAATTTTACGTCTTAGACGTTGTGAAAAGGATCGAGAGGTGAATCGTAGTGCCAGATCTATTTTTTTCAAACCTACAAATCCAATCACGAGAGTAGTTTGGATTTATTTGAAGGTTTTTTATAGAGCTTAAATGGCCTATTTATGGTAATTGTCACGAGAGTAGGGAATTATCGTAAATAGGTATCGGATTACGCTTCGGGAGAAGGTAATCTATGTTGGAAAACCCCGGGGATATTTTACAAAATTTCAGAGATGCAAATACATTGCGCAGCGGAAGAATACCCCCGAAACAGGCCAGTCCCAAAAACCCAGTGAAGATCGCATGCGAGGGAATCGATACGATGAGATAGAAAATACCTTATGAGCGATGCGAGATTGATGTCGTAGTAGGCGCCCAAGTGTGCGCCCTCTGCAGTCTCACACACACGGATCACCTCGAGTCCTCTTCTTCCACGCCCGGTGCTAGCCTCAGGAAGAAGATCCAAGCCTTAGGTCACCTTCTTCTCAACTTGCGCCACCTCCAAGGTATATGCGCCAAGGTTGAAGAAGGAAGAGGGAGATGCCGCCAAGCACAAGTCACACTTGCACCACCTTCAATAGAAGAAGCGCCAAGGATGAAGAAGAAGAAGTGCTTGCGGCTTGGTTGATGAAGAGATGCGCCAACTCCTCTTGCTCTCGCCCCTCCTCTTGTTCTCACGCCTTCAATAAGTTGTGTATCATGAGAGGGGGCGGCTAGGGCTCATTATATAGAGCAAGGGGCGGTTAGAGTAGTGGCTAGGAGAAGAAGTAGGAATAGGATTATTTTAATGATTTAATTAAGTCCTAATCCAATTAGGATTCTAATTAATCATTTAAATAATCAAGTCCTAATCCAATTAGGACTCTAATTAATAATTTAAATAATTAGCCCTATTAAATAGGACTCCATACAATTATTTAAATTAATTAATTAAATAACCCACAAATAATTAATATCAAATTATATTAACCATATGTGCCGTAGGCACCAACCCTAGTCTAACTAGGGTTAACCATGCGCCTACACATCCTTCTCCTTAAGCCCATTAAGCCCAACTTTTCAATGGGCCCAGCCCAATGTCCATTATGCATATTAACCAAGCCCTTGGATCCAATCCAATTTAACCCGAGGTCAAACTGGGCTAACCATGGTTAATATGCCGTAAATGGAAGTTGGCTCCAATAAATCTCTTCCATCTCATTAGGCCCATTGGCGCTGATGGAATCTCCAAAATAGATCTGAGTTATCCAATAACTCGATCATAAGGCTTCTCGATCAATACAAGAACTCGAGTATCAAGGTGTGCGACCCTGTAGGTTCCTCTAACATTGGCAGTGCTGACCTAAGGTCATCACAAGCAGTGAGTGGCACCTAGCAGTGCATCGCTGCTACCCAAGTCATCGGAATGGATATCGACATCGAGATCCCCATTATCGCAAGTAGGTACCGATGCATTACAGTCTCTTTGCCGTACTGATATCCGATTGGACAAGTGTGTCACCACTTGTTTTTCATCCAATCTCATGGCTATGACTAAATTAGATCTAACCTGGGTATGGCCATACACTTTCAGTCATAGATCCATAGAGGATCTCTATGGATATCAATCTTCCCGTAGGAAGGGGCAAATCCTATGTTTGTCTATTGACCTTCTCATATGGGTCGTGACATGCTCAATGACAACCGTTATTACCCCCCAACTACGGTGAGGTGTTAGGTTGTATCAAAGCATGTCCCTAACCATATAGAATGGCCAATGACCTCAAGTCAAGGGATCAATGCATCTCCTATCACTTGTGAGGATAACTTGTGACACCAAGTCATTGCCTCACAGCGGGTCGGTCCAGTATATCCACCACTGATATACCTATATGTCTGCGTTAGCATCTCGTGCCTAACTAGCCCATATGTCAGTCTCACAAGTACCAGAGTTGTCCCATATTCACTCAGGTACATCGACTGGGGACAATCATTTGAGCACAGATCCAATCTGTCTCCAGGGACATTATCATATAAGTACATGTTCACAGATGTAAACAAATAATGATAACGACAATGCCAGAATGATATATATATCAATGTTAAGTAGTACAAATAATGGACCAAAACTAGGTCCTAGGGCATATACACCAACAATCTATACCTAAGGAAAAAATCCCTTTTAGTACTTTAATTTTCTGTTCAAAGATTTATATTTACTAAATTTATATTTGTCAATGATGCATTATATTTACATCATATTTTTACCTGTATTTTATAGGATATTTTGGGCTTATTTCATGATTTTATACTAATTTTATGCATTTTTTACTTCACTTGGTATAGAATCTTCACTTTCCTTGGTTTTTATGAAAATGGAGGTAAAATGACCCAAAAATGGTGGATTTCATGAGTTTTAAAGCCATGGCATGATTCTCAAGGAGATTACGAGTTTGCATGTCAAATTTGGGGTGAAAAAGGTGAAAAACGCAACTTTCACGGCCTTGGCCGTGAGTTTTCCGACCGGCCGTGAGTTCTACGTTCGAAGGGTGAAATAGCGGCTAAGTTAAAAAGTCCATAGAAACGGATTTGTTCCTTGAAGGGTTCTGGATCAATTAAACTATAAAAGGAAGGATTTTGGAAGGGTTTCGGGGGGCTTCTATTGACGAAAACGAACAAAGGCGGTGGCTAGGGAGAAAATCAATTTCTTGGCAGAATTCCAGTGAGAGATCACGCAAAGGAGGGGACTTGACGCTTCATCTTCATCACCAGATTAAGGGGAAGAGTTCTAATTACTTTCCTATTGTCTCTTTGCATTATTTTTGAGAGATTACATGTTGAATTCATCACTAAACATGTTGTATTCAAAGAACATATTTGCTTAAACCTATTTTCTAGATTTGGGGAATACCCCGTTGATTGATTTATGAATTAAATCTTTTGCATGAATCTTTATTAAGAATCTTATTGACTTGATTTGATTAGAATTGCACATATTCCTCTTTAATACTCTGGACAAGTTTTATTGTATTTGAGACGTCGCGAGAATGACCGGGAGGTGAATCGCGACGTCGGATCTATTCTTTTCAAACCTACGAATCCGATCACGAGAGTAGTTTGGATTCATTTGAAGGATTTACATGATTTTTCACAAAACTTAAAGGATCTAATTGCATTAATTGTCACGAGAGTAGGGAATTAATGTAATTAGGTACCGGATTACGCTTTGGGAGGAGATAATCTGTACCTTAGGAAAAATCCCTTTCAACGCTTTAATTTTCTGTTCAAAGGTTTATTTTCATCAAATTCATAATTGTCAGCGTGGTGAAACCCTGAATCCTGATTTTATCTAAATTGATTTTTACCCAAAACACTAACTTTGTTTCTTTTAATTTGTACTTAGAAGTTTCTAAAACAAAAATCACAAATTTGATTCGTCTAGATATAGATCAATCGTGTAGTCGGTACTTAACCGCCAGATCCTCATTGGGAATGATAATCTTTTTATTACTTTGATAAATCCGTGCACTTGCGGACGCATCAAGTTTTTGGCATAGTTGCCGGGGATCAGGCCAGCCAATATTGATTTAATCTTAAGATTTATAGACTAGACATTTTATTTATTTATTTATTTTTTGTTTTTTTATTTTGTTTGTTTTTCGTATTTTTTATAGTTAGTTTATTTTATTTTTCTCTTTTTGGATTAACACGATGTATGAACAGGAGAACTCATAAATCACTTGACTAGATATTTTATGCTTTGTTTTGCATTTCCTGTTTTACATTATATATTTCTGAATTTTATTACATAAATTGAAAATATGATGTTTCACCAATGTCAATGGTCAAATCAGAGATATGTGCCACCGATAATGACAAGAGAATATGACACAGATGCATTAGAATTACTTTTAGTAAAGGTAAATTCCTTTATTAAATAAACTGATTATTTAAGCATGCAATATTCCATGTTGAAATCTATTACTTGCGATATTTATGGATATCATGGGCATCATTATACTGAATGTCAATTAGGGATTCCTTCATGCTTTGACTCATACCCTAGTGCCTATAATCCAAGTTGGGAAAACCATCAAAACTTGCTTTATCTGAATGACCCAACATTTATTCCATAGTCAAACTTTAGTAAACCTCAAGAATCCAATTTAGAAGTCATGCTTAAAAACTCTATAGCGGATATGACAAAACAAAGTGAGGAATTTCATAGTATGATTTATGACACTCATAAAACTCACATAAAGGAAGGAATCCATGATGAATCTGAGAATTTTGTAGAGTTGGAACAATCATTAGTCATGACTCCTGATTATGATATCACTTCTTCAAATTTGGATGATTTTGAAAATTTTAAATACCCCATTAACCCTTCCTCAGCACTTTACCAGCCATCTAGTCCCCTCTCACATAACATAGTGCCTTGCAACACAAATACTTGGGACATATTTGAAGAGAAATTTAAACTTTTGGAGTCTTGTGAGAAGAAGGATGATGAATTTAAGGATCCTCAAGTAAGAACTAGCGAGATAGATGAGGATGAATTTGATAGTGTTAGGATGGAATACCCCATTGAAGAGAAAGAAATTGAGGAGAAAAATGAGAAAGAGGATCCTGTGCATATTCTGCCACTACCATCATATGAACCATCAATTCCTTTTCTCCAGAAAAATTCATTAGAAATTTGCATGATAGATGATGAAGGAGATGATTTCAAGGATAATAATGATGAGTTGATTGGAATATTATTTGATTCAAATCCAACCACAGATACCCAAAAGATGATAACACATGAGATTCTTAATCACATTGACATTGAGGTAAGTGAAAAACCCAAAATAAAATTTGAAAACTTCTTGATCAATCCAAGGTATGAATTCTTTGATCTTAATTCTAATCTTCCTCCAATTGCTGATATAAATATAAAGGAAGAATGCATGATATTACTCTTGGATAAATGTAGAAAAATTATTGGGTATTCTTTGCATAACTTTAATTTTTATTTTTGTATGCATGTAATGACTAATGTGACATGGATCCACCTGTTTAACTAAATATATACTTTGGTGGGCACACTCTTGAGACAGAGGAAAAGCAGAAGATTATATGCTTTCTACTATGCCACTGATTCACCAACTCCACCATGACATGATGCTATGGTCAAGCTAATGACCTTAAACAAGTGCTTTTTAGGAGGCAACCCAAATTTCTAACTTTTGTGATTCTTAGTTTTAGTTTTTAGTTTCCCTTAGAATTTCTAAGAATATTTATAGCGTGTTTTGATGAAATTTTTATTGATAGAAAATCTTTTAATAAGTTGTTTTATTTATAGGAATTTTTGGAGAATTTTTATATGAAAAGAAGGTGATCAACGAAACCATCACGGGTGCAGCCGTGAATCAATCACTAATCGTGATTCTTGTGATATCTCCACTGTGAGTATATTATAATGTGATTTTGATGATGAAACATGATGGTATTTAATGTTTGAAACTTGTTTACCGTGTAAAATGTTGATATCTATAATGTAACACAGTTTCTGGATTTTTTTCTGGGTCATGTTTTCATGCTTTGATATAATTGTATAGGATTTCGCCCATATTATAAAGGGAACTCTTGCAAAAAATTTTCTAAAATCTGTCATTCATTAATTTGATATTTTTATATATACAACAATTTAAGTCTAGGGTGTCCCCATATATTTTGCTTTTTTTTTCAAGGCTTTATAGATATGTATTTTGAATGTTTAAGATTCTTAAGGATAATTAAATTTGTTTAATCCTTAATTTTGAACTTAGGAAGTATTTTGGGTATTTAATTTGATGACTTAAGAAATTTTTGAAGTTTCATGTGGACTTAAATTGTTGAGTAAGTTCAATTTTGGTATTGATAAAATTCATATATAGATTGTTATATGTTAATATGACATGTGTATGATATTTTTATATTTGAAGTTTAATTTATCTGTCTTTGCTTGATGGAAGATTTTTATGAATAGGAAATTTGGTGATATATTTTGAGATTTACTCCAACTCTTCTGGTTGAGTGATCCGAAGTCATGAGTTATATTATACCACAAGTTGGTATATTTTAAATCTGTTGCGATCAAGTATCGATAATAATTTAAATACCATGCCACTGATCGACTTTTGCCACAAAAAAAGAGTGAGTGAGAGAGAGAAAAAAGACTCCTCTACTTGGCACTGTTAAATTTGGCAGTGGTCCTGATGACACGAAAATTCATAGTATATTTTGCATCATTTTATAGGTCTTTTTGTGTCATATCCATGCTCTTTTGCTTATTTTTATGCCTTATTTATCAAATATTATGGAATCTACATGTTTTTGTGTTTTTGATCATTTTTAGGTAAAAGACATTATTTTTAAGCGTTTTTAAGCAATTCAGATGCATAGATGAACTCCCATCATCAAGAGAAGATTACATGTCAAATTTCATGAAGATTGGAGCTTCAGACCAAAAATACGGCAGAGCCGTAATCAAAATTACGATACCGT
Source organism: Costus lasius (assembly GCA_027563935.2). NCBI lineage: Eukaryota > Viridiplantae > Streptophyta > Magnoliopsida > Zingiberales > Costaceae > Costus > Costus lasius. The sequence continues at coordinate 118,367,889 of CM050447.1, forward strand.
GATTTTATTGAATCTACAGAATAAACCATGGCACTGCCATAATTTTCGAGCACTGCCGTATTTTGGGTTGAATTCTATACAGAAAGTTTTCTAGATATTACGGCACCACTGTAAACCATATTACGGGCCGTAATTTGGGCTGATTTCTGACCAGAGAGTTTTGCAGCTTTTACGGCACTGCCGTAAACCAAATTACGGGCCGTAATTTCAGGAAATTTTCTTACAGAATATTTTGCACGATCACGACACTGCCGTGGTTATTTTCACGGCCCGTGTTTCTTTCCAGATTCTTCACAGAATAAAAATACAGTACTGCCGTAACCAAAATCACGGCCGTAATTACAACCCAAGCGGCCGATTCTTCCGGTCAAATTGAAGCCCGATTTTTGCGCAGATGATTGCGGACGATTTAGACCACCAATGATTTAGACCACCAATTTGAGATCCGTAAAAAGAGGAATACTCTAGAGAAGAAGGCGAACACGAACACACCAGAAGCCCTAATTTTGATCCATCACCGAGAGAGAAATCACGAATTTTCACCGCCGCCCTATTTTTCACCACCGGGAAGCATACAGTGCATCTCCGGTCATGAAATTTGAAGGGAAGCTACGTTTGGAAGAGGAGAGCATACTCCAGAAGTTTCAGAGCGAAAGGAGATCGTTTAGAGGAGAAATCAATGAAAGAAGCGTCGCGCTAATGTTCATCTAGCAAAATTACTGCTGTAATTTTCATTACAGTCGTACTGCTAGTAGAATTTCCCTTTCTCTTAGATTTCCGATCCTTCAAAATTATGAATTATTGTAATTCTTCAACCATGTTAGCTTAAATACTTTTTGGGACATGGGGGTGTAATCCCCTTAATTTCGAATGACTAAATGATTTTTATTTCATTAGGGAACTCTTGTTATGATAATTCTGCTTAAGAGATGATTGCCTTTAATTCTTTTTAGTTTCATATTATCAGCATGTTTTGGAGTTTTTGCGATATGGACTGAAAAGTGACTTGCGAGAATTTGGAACCCTAGAATCATGATTTAGGAACTCATCATAAGAAATTAGGTTTGTTCTTATTTCTAGATTTTAGATATAAATTGCCTTGTTGATAATCTGATCTAGGAAGAATTATAGAATTAAACATGAAGATATTATAAGAAATTAAGTATCAGATCATTGGAAAACCTTAAGTAGAACCTGTGAAACTAAAGTATGAAAGTATTTAGTTTTCATTAGTGGGTCGAACATTTCTATGATTATTTAATCAACTTAAGCTTGCAATTCACATGTGATTCATCTTTAGGATGCACACCACTTATTCATTCCTTGAATTCCTTTCTATTGTTGGGGAGATACTGCATTTGTCAAGAAAAGAAAGGATATGTTATCATCTGAAACATAGCATAAAAAAAAAGAAAAAAAAAACTAATCTCTGGGGAAAGGGTATAGGTGGCTTATATGGTGCAAGTGAATTTGATCTAGGAATATCTGACTGACATGGCTCATCACCTTTAGGTTCATCACCCTGGTGAGGTGACAAACTAGTTTGGGACTGCTCATGTACAGGAGGTGACAAACTAGTTTAGGTTCATCTAATTGCTTCCCACTCCTAGTAATTCTAGCATTACAGTGTTCTCTAGGGTTTAATTCAGGTTTAGCAGCTATTTGGTTTTCTAGAGGTTTACTGTGAGCTGCTAAAGATCCTACTTGAGAAGTAAGATGACTAACCATTCCCTTAAGATCTTCAATCTCCTTATTTTGATTTGTCATGAATTGATTTTGACTAGCCATAAACTTTTCAAGCATGGACTCTACACTAAAAGAGTTTACCTTTTTGGTCAAGGTTCGCCATCCATCATTTTCATTCTTACCATGTTGATGACAATATAGCATTCCTTCTTCAGTAGCCCATTGATTATGGTTCTGGGCCATCTCCTCAAACAAAGTGAAAGCATCTTCAATTGTTTTGCTCATGAGGGCTCCTCCTGCGGCAGCATCAACAGTCAGGCGGGTATTATAAAGTAAGCCATTATAAAATGTATGAATTAGAACCCAATTTTTAAGGCCATGGTGAGGACACTTCCATTGTAAATCATTAAAACTCTCCCATGCCTCGCTAAAAGACTCGCCATCCCGCTATGCAAAGCTTATAATCTGGTTTCTTAACAGGATTGTCTTGCTAGGTGGAAAGTACATCATCAAGAAAGCATTTGATAGTTGATCCCATGTAGTGAAGGTACCGGTAAGTCGAGATTGTAGCCAAGAACGCGCTCGGTCCCTGAGAGAAAATGGAAACAATCTTAGTTTTAATGTATCATCAGAAACACCATTAATTTTAATGGTGTCACAATATTCAAGAAAGAGATATAAATGTTGATAAGGATCTTCAAGTTGTGATTCTCCAAACTGATTTTGTTGGATCATAGATAAGAAAGCAGGCTTGATCTCAAAATTGTTAGCCTCAATAGTTGGTATGGCAATGCTAAAGTGTATCTCCTGTGGATTAGGGGCTGCATAGTCCCTAAGTGATCTCATGTCTGCCATGACTACTTCTTCTTCATGTCTTCCTTCAAATCTGAGTTTCCTGCGCAGTCTAAGAGTTTTGTTAATTTCAGGGTCTAGAGGAACTAGAGGTCCTAATCTAAGATTCCTGCGCATACACAAGTAGATAGATCAAATAACTCAAAATAAGCAGAAAAGAACAAAAAGAACAGAATTAATCTCAGCTTCTGAAGACTCCTAAAAAAATAAAAATAGAAAATAAAATAAAACCTAGTCTAGCAATACTTTCAATATCTTCAATATTGACAAAAACCAAGGTCCCCGGCAACGGCGCCAAAAACTTGACACGTCCCGCAAGTGCACGGTTATGTCAAAGTAATATAAAAGATTGTTGAATCCCATAGGGAACAAGGTTAAGTACAAGAAGATCTAAGTCTTAATAGCCAAGCGAATCGAAACGAGTTTTTGAAGAATTTGATTGTAGACGAGAAATCAAAGCAACGATGGAAGAGAATATATATATGAGAGATATCAGGGCTTTGGCATCCACCACGCTGACGATCTTATTTGCGATTAAAAAGATCAGTTACAAGGATTCAAGGTTTATGCATAAGGAACCTATCCCTAAGGTACAAGGTACCCCCTCTCGGTGGTACACCTCGGTGTTTGTCTAGAACGGTCTCTTACTCTCGTGGTGGATCATTCTAAACAAACCCAATGTGTTATGTGGAAGGTTGTGAAATCCTCGAGTGAATACCAAGCACTCTCGTGTCATAGATTCACAAGTTTTACTAAGAGGATCCACCGTCACGATCCTCCTCTCGGTATGAATCGTAACCGCTAAAACATGACAATACGTGGCCAATGTAAATCATGAAATAAGCATAGCAGAGTAAAATATACCAACACGAAAATCCAAATAACAGTTTTGGATTAAAGTTTGCAAATAACAATTGTCAGCGGGCTTCAACCGAGCCCTGAAAAGAGTTTTATGCTATGATATTCATGGAATCACTCAGAAATCTCTCTATAAAGATAGGAAAACTACAAGAAAACGTTTTTGAAGGGGAGAAAATGATGAACTGAAGCAAAACTGGAAGAATCGTCAAGCTTCAATGATCTAAACTCACGAAATCGCCTGAGAAACACACTGTCGCCATCCTTCGTATGCCCGAGCCGCTTTACACCCGATTTCTCGATAATTAGGCCATAAAAATTAGGGCTTTTATATTCCTTGTATTCCTCTTTGAATTAGCTTTCCAAAAAGTCCTCTCTTGCCAAATTTGGACATCAACCAGACTCAAAATCACTGAAATTCTGAGTGGATGTCGGGCTGCCCAGTAAGAATCACTGGTGAACCTCGTGGGGTTCACCAGGTGGTGAAATCCTCTGTACAGTTCTGTCGAGTAATCACCGGTGAACCCCGTGAGGTTCACCTACCAGTGAAGTCTTCTATGTGTTCCTGCATGAATTGCCTCAGAGAGAATCACAGGTGAACCCCGCCGGGTTCACCAGGCAGTGAAGTCTTCTGTGTACTTTCGGACATCCTGTGGAAGCATCGGTGAACCCCGCTGGGTTCACCTGGCCGTATTTTTCAAAGTAGCTCGGATTGAGCCCAAATTTGACGTGCAGCTTCATCTTCACGTAAGGAGTCACCTCATGGCCTTAGAATCTTCAAAAGACTTCAAAATTGGGTGATTTTACCTAAAATTCCACAAAAAAGAGAAAAAGTGAAGATTCCGAAGCAATCAAGTAAATAAGTCTTAAAAGAGTATAAAAATATCAAAATAGGCCTAGATTCATCATGGAATAATAACAAAAATCACTACTAAAATGCAAGGCATCAATGGTGAGTCTTTTAGCGAGGCATGGGAGTGTTTTAATGATTTACAATGGAAGTGTCCTCACCATGGCCTTGAAAATTGGGTTTTAATACATACTTTTTACAATGGTTTACTTTATAATACCTGACTAACTGTTGATGCTGCTACAGGAGGAGCCTTCATGAGTAGAACTATTGAAGATGCTTTCAAGTTGCTGGAGGAGATGGCTTTGAATCACAAGCAGTGGACTATAGAGAGAGGAGTGTTGTATCGTCCTCCTCATGGTAAGAATGAAAGTGATAATTGGCGCACTTTGGCTAAAAAGGTAGATTCTTTGTGTAACAGATTTGATTCTTTTCAAATGCAAACTGCTGTAGTTTCATCCTCTGTTACTTGTGAAGTATGTGGTAATCATGGGCATTATTCTGAAGAATGAAAAGTTATTGCTGATCAGGGTACAGAACATGTGAATGCTATAGGGGGATATAATCAAAGTAGAAATAATGACCCCTACTCTAGTACATATAACCCTGGATGGAGGAACCACCCCAATTTATCTTGGAAAAGTAACAACAATGTAGGGGGACAAACTGAGAATAGAGGATATCAATTGAGACAAAATCAGAATCAAAACCAGCCCCAAAATTCTAATGTTGAGTCCATGCTTGAAAAATTTATGGCTAGTCAAAATCAATTCATGACAAATCAAAACAAGAAAATTGAAGATCTTAAAGGATTGGTTAGCTAACTTGTTTCTCGAGTAGGATCTTTAGCACCTCATAATAAAATTCTAGAGAACCAGATAGCACAACAAGCTAGCACTTCTTACAGACCCCCAGGGAAATTGCCTGCTAAACCTGAACCAAACCATAGGGAGCATTGTAATGCTGTCACAACTAGAAGTGGAAAACAATTGGATGAACCAAGGGGTAGATTAGACGAGAAGGAGGAAGAGCCCAACATAGAACATAGCAGTGAACCGGGCTTGGAAACACAACCTGCTCATGTGCAGTCCCAAGCTAGTTCGCCACCTCATAAGGGTGATGAACCTAAAGGTGATGAGACATGTCAGATTGATGTTTCTAGACCTAGTTCACCTGCACCACATAGGCCACCTATACCTTTTCCCCAGGGACTAGTGCAAGCCAAGTTAGATAAGCAGTTTGGAAAATTTCTTGATGTCTTAAAAAAGCTTTATATTAATATTCCATTCACTGAAGCTTTATCTCAAATGCCCTCATATGCTAAATTTTTGAAAGAAATTTTGTCTAATAAGAGAAAGATAGAGGACTATGGTACTGTGGCTTTGACTGAGGAGTGTAGTGCTATTATCCAGAATAAATTGCCACCAAAATTAAAAGATCAAGGTAGTTTCTCTATTCCTTGTTCAATTGGGAGTGTGGCTTTTGACCGAGCCTTATGTGATCTTGGTGCTAGTATATGCCTAATGCTTTTATCTATTTGTAGAAAATTGGACATGGGAGAGCTCAAACCAACTTCAATATCTTTGCAGCTCGCTGATTCATCGGTTAAGTATCCAGTTGGTATTTTATAAAATATTCCAGTTCAAATAGGTAAGTATTTCATTCCAGTAGATTTTGTAGTGTTAGAAATGGAGGAAAGTTCTAAAAATCCAATTATTCTTGGTAGACCATTTTTATCCACAGCCGGAGCAGTCATTGATGTTAGGAGAGGAAAACTCATGTTTGATATTTGTGAAAATATAATTGAGTTTAATTTAACAGATTCATTGAAAAAAGCATCATATTCAGGATCATGTTGTAGTATTGATATAATAGATAATGTTGTTAGTGATGTGCATAATTTATTTGATGAACCCTCTAATTTTGAAAGAAACATCTCTTTTGAGTGTGTGAAAGAAGAATTTCAGGAGAAGCTGATTTAAAAGCTGAAAAGAAAAGAAAGAAGAGACAGAGAAGAAGAGAAAGATTAAAACTGCTTAATAAAGGAAAAAGGTTCCTGGGTAAAGTTGGACATTGCTTCTTGAATTAGCCTTATGCATTCAAAAATGGTGAACAAAACAAAGAGAAATCAGAATGGCAACTGAAGGCACCACCATGATCAAATCCGAGTGTAGAACGGTCAAGCTAATGACCTTTAAATTAGCACTTCTTGGGAGGCAACCTAAGCACTCTTGCTTAGCTTAGTTTCTTTTATTTTAGTTTATTTTTAGAGTTAATTTTTCTTCTCTTTTTGCAGGTAAAATCGAGTTTGGTACAAAAATACAGCACCGCCGTAATGCAAATTACGGGCCATAATTTTAGTCCATTTTCGACCAGCAAGTTTTATCGCTTTTACGGCACCACCGTAATGAGTTTTACGGGCCATAATTTCATAAAATTTAACACATAAAGTTTCCGAGATTGGGCTCATATTACCGTAGTACCGTAAACATGTTCACGTGCCGTAATTTTGTGATTTTTTATTTTTTATTTTATTTCATTTTACTGTGCAAAAAAAAAAATTGCTCATTTTTACGGTACTACCGTAATCGATTTTATGGTGCCGAAATTACGGCTGATTTTTGACCCGAGAGTTTTGAGGTTTTTACGGTAGTATTGTAATCATTTATACGGTATCGTAATTCTAGACGATTTTTGACCTGAGAGTTTTTAGCATTTTACGACACTGCCATATAGTTATTACAGCTCGTGTTTTTTGAACTGAGCACATTACGGCACTGCCGTAAGAAATATTACGGCCGTAATTCTATTTGGCCTACTCGATTTCTGTGTCATTTTTAGGGTTTCCTGTACCGTGTTTTTGGGATTTCACTCGTTCTCTCGCGCCGACCTTGAGCTTCCGACCTTCCCTTGCCTTCAGAGCTCGCCGGTGAGCCTTCCCGTCCAGCTCCGACAGCCGATTTGGTATTATCTTGCCTAATCTTTTCATTTTGGCGAGTTTTTGCATCCTGTTCTGCCCCTTTCTTGTCTTCTTCCGATTCTTGGTTGATTTCTGAAATGTTTACTCACATTGGCTCTTTAGATGATAGGCGACTCTTCCTAATTCATTTCTAGAAAATTTTGACTGATTTTGGAGTGATTTTGAACCTCAAACGAGCTCAATTGGCTGTGTTCTTCAGTTTGCTATTCCGCCCTCATCTTTTTTTGGTTAAATTTTTGGGTCTAAGCTTGGATTTAACTGACTCTTGTTTTTATGATGCTTGTTAAGTAATTATGTTCATTCCTAAGGAAATTGAAAGAGTGATCTCAATTAGAATTTGATTTTTGCTATATCATGTTCAAATTTCAGCTTGCAGCCCTGTTTCAATACAAGTGACAAGCTTTATCATCTGAAATGGCACCAAGAGTCAAATTAGTGGTCTCAAAGAAGAAGGGAAAGGCACCAGCTGAATCCTCAACTCCCCCAAATCCCTATGGTATCATTTTTATGGATGAAATCCAAGAAGCCAGATACAACCAATTGGTAGCTAGGAGAGTTGTCAACACTAAGTATGCAGATCGGCGTACATTGGAGGCACTAGGGCTATATGAAGATGTGTTCTGGATGTTCGATCAGATAAGGGCCAAGAAATTCTTTCAAATGACACCGGCCACATATCTTCCTTTAGTTTTGGAATTCTTGAGCAGCATGGATATGGAGCTTGAGGAGTTCACTAACAGACATGCTGACAGGGAGATCACTTTCAGATTGGCTATAGAAAGGAAGCTCACTTTGGGAGACATCCAAACTATTTTCCACTTATCATCAGGGGGATACACCCAAGTGCCAGTGGGTTTCATTGAGAATGTTTTCTAGAATCAAATTACCAATGAAACCCACTTTTCTGCAGTTTCAGCTCGTGCCTCAAAGATTTCAAATCCCTGTATTAAATATGTTCATAGAGTGTTGGCTCACACAGTCTTTGGGCGAGGAGATAGTGACGACATGGTCCGTCAATCTGAGTTATATTTCTTGTGGGGGATGTTGCAAGGATTTCCAATCGATGTGGCATTCTTTCTAATCAAGCATATGGATAAGGTTGCCAGGGCAAAAAAGGGGGTGATTGTGATAGGAGGTTTGATTACTCCTATTGCCCTTCATTTGAATGTTGAACCCTATGGAGTTGAGGTGGCTAAAGGAAATGCAAGATTGGACATTGAATCTTGCATAGCCATGAAGATGATTGTTAGAGAGGGGGATACCTTCTGTTTGGTTCTTGGACCTGGAGCCCCCACCTTGCCTCTACCTCACACTAAGAAGACCAATGTCAGAAATCAAGCTAATTGGAGGCTTTCACCAAGTGATGCCAAGGCTGCCTTCACACCTGGGGTAGAAGAGATGACCCATTTGATATGGGTATGAACTCACCTTCTCATCATGCTGCAGGTTCCTCACACAAAGCTGGAGGAGGATGGCCCAGTGCCCATGACCCAGGGTTTCAAGCCCTCTCTGCTGAGATGTACCGTCAGGGTCATCTCATGGAGAGGATGCTTGATTCCATGGGGAGAATGACTAACTCCATGGATCATATTCACCAGGATGTTGAAGAGCTAGACAACTAACTATATGGAGGAGATGGAGAATTTCCTCTATGACCGCTTTGGTTTTGAGGACAACAGGAGAGGTGGAGTTTATGGAGGAGACCATGGAGGAGATCAGGAGGGACAGTGCGACGATCCTATGGATGCAGTCCCCGAGGACACGGAGGAGATTGGATCTGACGCGGACGAGTAGAGCTCTGTGAGTATCTTTTTCCTACTTATTTGCTTTTCATCTTTTATATTTTACTAATGATTCATGTGTTTATAGGAAAGGATAACTCCTTCAAACTTCTTGTGTTTGCCGATGCTATCTTACATTGCTTTTGTTTGACTCTCTCATGATTCGATTGAGTTGTATCACTGTAATTCTGAATTTGTTCTAATATTGATTCGATTGGGTTGTATTGATATATTCTGAGTTTGAATTTCTGATATTGCTTCGATTGGGTTGTATAATGATTGATATTATGTTGATATTGAGCACCTTGTGGGTGCATATTGATGCATGATAGATTGTATGAATTTATTTCTGAATGGATATATGCAAAATTTTCTCTTGATATGGTTTTATGCTGTAACGTTATAGTGTGGTCTATTTCTAAAAAATTCTGTTGATAGTATGATTTTCTTGATGATAAATTTGTCAAAAGTCTGTGATTAAGATAGACCCATTGTGTTGAATTTATACAAGTTGTGAAATTTTATTTGATTAAGTTATAGATCTTGAGGATTGAATTCAAAAGATGATATGTTTATTTGAAATTTTATGAAGCAATTGGTGAAATTTTCCATTGGGGATTATATTTTAGAAATTTATTCTTCATAAGAAAGTTTATTCCTTTGATCAATTTTTGATTTTGCTTGAGGACAAGCAAAGTTTGAGCCTTATGTATTTGATGACACGAAAATTCATAGTATATTTTGCGTCATTTTATAGGTCTTTTTGTGTCATATCCATGCTCTTTTGCTTATTTTTATGCCATATTTATCAAATATTGTGGAATCTACACCTTTTTGTGCTTTTGGTCATTTTTAGGTAAAAATGCATTATTTTTAAGTGTTTTCAAGCAATTCAGATGCATAGATGAACTCCCATTACCAAGAGAAGATTACATGTCAAATTTCACGAAGATTGGAGCTTCAGACCAAAAATACGGCAGGGCCATAATGAAAATTACGGTATCGTGGTTTTACTGAATCTACAGAATAAACCATGGCACTGCCGTAATTTCCGAGCACTGCCGTATTTTGGGTCGAATTCTGTACAAAAAGTTTTCCAGATTTTATGGCACCACCGTAAACCATATTACGGGCCGTAATTTGGGCTGATTTCCGACCAGAGAGTTTTGCAGCTTTTATGGCACTGCCGTAAACCAAATTACGGGTCATAATTTTAGGAGATTTTCTTACAGAATATTTTGCATGATCACGACACTGCCGTGGTTGTTTTCATGGCCCGTGTTTCTTTCCAGATTCTTCATAGAATAAAAATACAGCACTGCCGTATCCAAAATCACGGCCGTAATTACAACCCAGGTGGCCGATTCTTCCGGTCAAATTGAAGCCCGATTTGTGCACGGATGATTGCGGACGATTTAGACCACTAATTTGAGATCCGTAAAAAGAGGAATACTCTAGAGAAGAAGGCGAACACGAACACATCGGAAGCCCTAGTTTTGATCCATCACTTAGAGAGAAATCATGATTTTTACCGCCGCCTTAGTTTTTGCCATCAGGAAGTGTACAGTGTATCTCCGGCCATGAAATTTGAAGGGAAGCTACGTCTGGAAGAGGAGAGCATACTCCAGAAGTTTTAGAGTGAAAGGAGATTGATCGGAAGAGAAATCAACGAAAGAAGCGTCGCCGCTACTGTTCATCGAGCAAAATTATGGCTGTAATTTTTATTACAGCCGTACTGTTAGTAGAATTTCCCTTTCTCTTTGATTTCCGATCCTTCAAAATTATGGATTATTGTAATTCTTCAACCATGTTAGCTTAAACACTTTTTGGGATATGGGGGTGTAATCCCCTTAATTTTGAATGACTGAATGATTTTTATTTCGTTAGGGAACTCTTGTTATGATAATTCTGCTTAAGAGATGATTGCCTTTAATTCTTTTTAGTTTCATATTATCAGCATGTTTTGGAGTTTTTGCGATATGGACTGAAAAGTGACTTGCAAGAACTTGGAACCCTAGAATCATGATTTAGGAACTCATCGTAAAAAAATTAGGTTTGTTCTTATTTCTAGATTTTAGATGTAAATTGCCTTGTTGATAATATGATCTAGGAAGAATTATTGAATTAAAAATGAAGATATTGTAAGAAATTAAGTATCGGATCGTTGGAAAACCTTAAGTAGAACATGTGAAACTAAAGTATGAAAGTATTTAGTTTTCACTTGAGATGATTGACATAGAGATTGGATGCATGAAAGTGATCTTTGATTTCTTTGTCAATAATTTACTTATCTTTAACATTGAATCAATCTTGTGCGAAAGTGAGGATTGATTCTTTGTAAATTGCCTGTGCGAAAGCGAGATGATTTCTTAATGAAGTAAATTATTTCTTTATCGTAATAAGAGTGGACTGACGATGTGCTTATTTCCTTCTAGTCATAGAAATTAAGGTGGATGAACCCCTAGTTCCAGTTTCTCTCTCTGACTTTTTCGTGTAGTTTCTGATAGTTTGCTTTCATCATATTCGATTGCCTAGCTAGTGAGAAATCGATTATTCGGTACTTGACAAACGAGGTCTCTATGGTTTGATATCTTAATTATTACTTCGAGTATCCATGCACTTGTGGACACAACAGGTGCTAAAGACATGAGTTGAAGTCTACACAAAAAAGGGGAGAAAGCTGTAGGTCAAGTGGACAACTTCGCTGACTTTATGATTGAGACTATGAGTTAAATTATACTGCTTCGTGGTATACTTTAAACAATGTTATGATGCTAATGAAAGGGCACATGACAATTTAAAAACCAAATTTCTCTAAAAATCTCTTATCTTTAAAATCATCGAATGACTTGAAGTAAATTTCTGTCTATTGAGTAAGGAAGATTTATTATGTCTAGAGTATTTGATGCTTAATATATGAAGAATGAATATTATAACATGAATTTTAAATTTCATCTTTCTTGGATTGTAAACTCTTGGGAATTTATTTCTATTATGATTTTTCTTAAATTACTTGGGTTCTAAAATTGATTACTTAAACTATGGACTAAGAGCCTTATTAAAAGGAGAACAAAGAAGTGTTCCTTATCTTTACATTGTTCATACATATCACAGTATTGCTTAAGGACAAATAAAGTTTTAAGTCTAGGGTATTTTGATGTCTTATATTTACATCACATTTTACCTATATTTTATAGGATATTTGGGCTTATTTCATGATTTTATACTAATTTTAAGCATTTTTTACTTCACTTGGTATAGAATCTTCACTTTCCTTGGTTTTTATGAAAATGCACGTAAAATGACCCAAAAATAATGGATTTCATGAGTTTTGAAGCCATGGCATGATTCTTGAGGAGATTACGAGTTTGCACATCAAATTTGGGGCAAAAAAGTTGAAAAACGTGACTTTCACGGCCTTGGCCGTGAGTTTTCCGGCCGGCCGTGAGTTCTATGTTCGAAGGGCGAAATAGCAGTTAAGTTAAAAAGTCCACAAAAACGTTCACGGATTTGTTCCTTGAAGGGTTTCGGATCGATTAAACTATAAAATGAAGGATTTTGGAAGGGTTTCGAGGGGCTTCTATGGATGAAAACGAACAGAGGCGGCGGCTAGGGCAAAAATTGATTTCTTGGTAGAATTCCGGTGAGAGATCACGCAAAGGATGGGACTTGACGTTTCATCTTCATCACCAGATCAAGGGGAAGAGTTCTAATTACTTTCCTAGTGTCTCTTTGCTTTATTTTTGAGAGATTACATGTTGAATTCATCACTAAACATGTTATATTCAAAGAACATGTTTGTTTAAACCTATTTTCTAGATTTGGGGAGTACCCCGTTGATTGATTTATGAATTAAATCTTTCACATGGATCTTTATTAAGAATCTTATTGAGTTGATTTGATTTGAATTGCAAGTATTACGCTTTAATACTCTGGACAAGTTTTATTGCATTTGAGACGTCGTGAGAAGGACCGGGAGGTGAATCGTGACATTAGATCTATTCTTTTCAAACCTACGAATCCAATCATGAGAGTAGTTCGGATTCGTTTGAAGGATTTACACGATTTTTCACAGAACCTAAAGGATCTAATTGCATTAATTGTCACGAGAGTAGGAAATTAATGTAATTAGGTACCGGATTACGCTTCGGGAGGAGGTAATATGTACCTTAGGAAAAATCCCTTTGAACGCTTTAATTTTCGGTTCAAAGGTTTAATTTCATCAAATTCATAATCGTCAGCATGGTGAAACCCCGAATCCTGATTTTCTTTAAATTGATTTTTACCCAAAACACTACCTCTGTTTCTTTTAATTTGTACTTAGAAGTTTTCAAAACAAAAACCACAAATTTGATTCGTCTAGATATAGATCAATGGTGTAGTCGGTACTTGACCGCCAGATCCTCGTTGGGAATAATAATCTTTTTATTACTTTGATAAATCCGTGCACTTGCGGACGCATCAGTCAACGTGGTGAAACCCTGAATCCCGACTCTTTCCGTAATGATTTCTACTGAAATGCTCGCTTTTGCTGTCTCACGTATCGAAGTTTCCATTCAAAAACCACACTTTGAATCGTCTAGCTATAGATCGATCGTGTAATCGGTACATGACCGCCAGATCCTTATTGGGAATGATATCTTTTTATTACTTTAATGAAGCCGTGCACTTGAGGTAGCATCAAGTTTTTGGCCCCGTTGCCGGGGACCAGGCCAGCCAATATTGATTTGATCAATAAGTTTATAGACTAGGCATTTTTCTTTTGATTTCAGTATCTACTTAGTCTTTCTTTTATAGTTATTTTCTGGTATTTTAATTTTTATTTTACATTATTAACACATTCTATGCCCAGAGCCCTAAAGATAAGTACTCTATTTCCTGAAGATCCAGATATTAACTACACCTTCTGCCTTAGAAGAAAACTATAGTTTCAAGCTCAAAAAGTTGTAAAAGAAGGCGTGATGGCGAACAATCAGTCACTAAGGGATTTTGTAGTACCTAACATACAGGGTTTTAATTCTAGTATTGTTCGACCTAATGTGGAGGCGAATAACTTCGAGCTTATACCAGCACTGATGACTATGGTTTAGCAGAACCAGTTTGGGGGTTCCCCAACATAGGATCCTAATCTTCATCTTATTGTTTTCTTAGCGTATTGTGACACCGTTAAGGTAAACATTGTATCTTCTGATGCAATAAGACTGAGATTGTTTCCATTTTCTTTCAGGGATCGCACATGGGCTTGATTATATTCTCTTCCTACTGGATGAATTACTACATGGGATGAGCTTTCATGTGCCTTTCTAACCAAATACTTTCCACTGAGCAAGATAGTGCAGTTGAGGAATATGATCACTTGTTTTAGACAAAAAGAAGGAGAATCACTTTATGATGCTGGGATCATTTCAAGGAGCTCCAACACATCTGTCCTCATCATGGGCTTGAGAAATAGGTCCTAATCCATATCTTCTATAATGGATTGGACTACAACACAAAGCTCATGGTGGATGTTGCGGCTGGGGGAACTATCATGAGCAAAAATGTTGAAGATGCGATGACCTTGCTTTAGGACATGGCCATGAATCACATTCATTGGTCCAATGAGCGTGGTATTACATCAACAGGAGTTAGTAAGTATAGTAGTGATTCCTTGACATCTTTAGCTGCAAAGGTTGATTCTTTATCCCAAAAATTAGATTCTTTTACTTTTCCTTCAGTTGCGGTTAATTCTATTTCTTGTGAGGTCTATGGTGTTTCAGGTCATGCTTCTACTGACTATCAGCTTTTAGCCTCACCATAGGATGATTCTCTTTAGGAGCATGTTAATGCTTTAGGCAACTACAACCAAAGGCAGGTGAACGAACCTTATTCAGCTACTTATAATCTAGGCTGGAGGAACCACCCTAATTTGTCATACAAGAATAATCAAGGGCAAATTCCTTAGCAATTTAATCAGCAGAATAATAGGATGCCACCAGGTTTTTAGTCTAGGTAGTTTAATCAACCTCAGAAGTCTAACTTGGAGTCCCTTTTGGAAGGTTTCATTGTTGCTCAGAAGAAGCACAACGAAGATGTCTCTGATGCTATTAAGCATCTAACATCTCATGTGGATGGTTTGGCAACCCATAATGAGATGTTAGAGAGCCAAATAGCTCAGCAGGCAAGCATTTCCAACAGGCCTATAGGTAAATTTCTAGAGTAACCAGAGATAACATCAGGGAGCATTGTAGCACAACAACCACAAGGAGTGGTAAGCAGTTAGATGAGCCCCAGATGCTTGACAAAGAACCTACATCTATAGTTGGTGAAGAGCAGTCTAAGAAATTTCTACCTGATAAGGAGAAACTTGTGGAGAAGGAGAAGGAAAAGGAGAAGGAGGAAGTTTGTGTGGGTCCTCCTGCATATGTTTTGTTGGGGTATGCCCTTAAGGCTAATGTTTGAGGCCTTGGGATTATATCAGTATCATGTATAAACTCAATGTTTATAAAGGCAATGGTTGTTATTCAGGTTGTTGCATTATCTGCTGCCATATGTATACTTCTGAATAATGTCTCAATGCTGTTCAGCTTGGCTGACATGCAGTATTGTCCTTAGTCGAAATATCTTGGTGAACATGAGACAGCCTTGATATGATTGAGACTAATATGTGTTCTAATCTTATAGGATGCTTCGAGCATGGAATAAGATGTAGACTCATGGGTACATTGGATGTACTGGACAGACCCTACTTAGGATATTCAATTGTTTGTCACAATGTGAATAATCCTTATATGCAAACAAGTGGCATACTTCCTCTGACTTGAGATCACTTGTGTTTCTAAATGATGATTGGCATTGTCTTGAGGTAGTTCAATATCATTTGAAACATAATGGTTATAGACTATCTTGGATAATGAACATGAGTCATGTTAGGGCGCTAGTGATAGATATAGGATTGCCTTCTCCTTGTTTGGAGTGTGATGTTCTAAAGGGGCCCTCTGGATGAGATGGTTGAGAAAGTGTATGGCCATACCCAGATGACTATGTTCATCTGATCTAACCACTCTCATCATATTGGAGTTACAGGCTTAACATGCTTATCCAATAAGAACATCCAGTGGCAAAGGAAACAAGTATGCCTAGTGAATTGAATTCACACTTATGCTATGGTTTGGGTGTAGTCTTGGAAGACTCTTTCCTTTATATCGGGAGACAGTGATGTGTTGCTAGATACCCCTCTCTGTTCGTGATAACGTAAGTTGTCGTTACCGACATTTAAAGGAAACCCTTAGGGTCGCACAATTTGATGATATGGCTTACTTAAGTCAGATCGTGTGGACTGAATTGTTTTGGTTCAGTTTAAAGGGATTTAAACTCTGATTGTAAGTGAGATCTGGTCTGATCATGTTTGATTGATTAGGGCTTGAGATCGGTAAGCTTCGATCGAGAGAATTGATGCTAGATCGGTGAGATCAAGAGCATCAAGAGATGGATGGTTAGATCTTGAACCTTTTGGTTCAATATGATCTAGGACAATGCTTGGTTTAATTTGGTCTTTGAACCAAATTCAATGAACCGGTTCACTTAATGTGAGCGCATGGTTCAAGGGGAGAAGAGAAGCGATCGGTTCACTTGGGGTGAACGCATGGGTGATCGCATGATCGCATGAACGTTGAGGGTTTACTATTTTTGGAAGTCATGCTTTCCAAAATAGTCTTCACGCCTCCACGTTCGAGAGCATTGCTCTATACTCGCCTCTCCTCTCTCGTGTCGTGAAGCTCTTCTTCACGCCAAGAAGAATTCGACAAGCCAAGAGATCTCATCCCTTCACTCGATCAGGAGACTTGGAAATCCTTGCTAGCACAAGGAACGACAAGGAGAAGCCTCTCTCATCTTGTGTGCGCACGCTTTGGAGGAGAGCCGCATCGTTCTCTGCTTCCAAGTAGCCATCCAAGCAATGGCATCGGTATGATCTTGTGTTGATCTTTACAAAGTTTTAAGTTGATCATATATTTGCATACCAATCGATCTTGTAGGAAACCCTAGATTCCGCTTTGCGATTTTATATATATGTGCATATTAGGGTTTCCCCACCTCGTTAGTGACTTTCAATTGGTATCAGAGCAAGGTTCTGGTATGTTATATGATTGCTTAATGTGTGATCCTTGTTTGCGTTTGTTTGGATCTAGAGTTAACATGCGAGAATACATGCTAGTTATTAGATGTTGGCGCATGTATGATGTTTACTTGTTGCCGCATGCTAAAGATTTTTGTCAAAAACTTATCTTGCGCGCATCCACTAGATCTATAAGCGCCTGCTTTAAAAACTTAGACGGGTTATTAGGGTTGAAGTCGTCGTCCTGTCTAGACCCAACAGTCTGATCAGACTATCTGACAGCCTAGATGGGTCGACCAGATGGCACCTATGCGCAAGCATTAGGTGGCTATAGGTCGACTGCAGAAGGGCGTGTAGCGATGTCTGATTGAGACAACCAATGAACGCTCATGATTAAGGCCCGGGGTCACACCCGCTTGCCAGAACTCATGAGGGACGTTCAGCCCTTAAGGCATGCATTGTTGACCATGAGGTCGACTCAAGTCGGTTATGACTTGGTGCATGCAAGGGCAGTGGGTCTGACTAGGTCTGATGAGTGGATCCCTATTAATGGACCGTTGTAAGGTAGTAGGGCTCATAAGGAAATAAAATTGATGCCAATGGGATTTTCGAAAATTTTATTTTCCTGTTTGGATCACATGTTGTTTGTATAACATGAATGAATGTCTATTTCATCTTATGTGGGTTGCCCAATTAATGTGTGCTGTGCTGGGGCCTGCGTGCCTGGATTAAATTGTAAATTTTATTGTGATCTGCGCATCACATTTTAATTAATTTATAAAGTGTAATTGACCTGCGTGTCAATCATGTCTAGATAGATTAAATTGTAATTTAATCAGACATGAGCACAGAGCACACATGGCAGAAGCACTTGCAGCAAGTGGCTTCACCAGTGGGAGGTCTAGAGTTCGACTCTAGGACAGGCGCATACTACCTGGTGGGTGCATCTGAGCTGCAGAGGGCGCTTGGGCCTGGGCTGGGCCAGATGGATTTGCAAAAAGACCCATGAAGAGCTCAAGTGAAGACTTAAGTTAAATTAAGGTCTTACTTAGGCTTAATGGGCTTTTACCACATAAGATCATCATGCTTTCTATTTACTGTTTAAGTAAATTTAATATCTGCATGATTTATTCTTCTGCTATCGCCATAGGATATGCATGATAGTAAGAAGATAAAAGGACCGTTAAAATCCAACGTTGAATATCAAGCACGTAAGCCTTCTGACGCGAAACCTCACTGTTCTGACTATCGTTGGGGCCGTGTTGTACCCACTCAGTGGACACGCCCATCTATCTTCAGACGGTGTGGGATTACACCTGCGTGTTACAGTCTGCTGGATTGCCCAGATGAAGGGGAATCGCACGAGTTGGCGATTGGCAGGGATTGCCTACCAGAGATTAGTGCTTGTACTCTCTGTGCATCTTATCTCGCCTGAGCGGGATGCGGAGACCAAGTATGAAATCTGGATCCCATCTCACTAAAAGAGTGTTACTCTTTCGGACTGTTTTAATGGATTTTTCAGTCAGATAAAATAGTGAGAAAAGAATCATTCTTAAGTCCTGAATTGATTCTAACATTGATACTGACCTTGCTATTCTTGCAATGTTGTAGATTACTGCAGCAACGAACACCACAGCGTTCAATGTGCGATCCTTACTGGAAAGGGAGAAGTTTGCTGGGCCAAACTTCTCAGACTGGTACGGACACCTTAAGATTGTTCTTAAGGCTGAGAGGAAGCTGTATGTCCTTGAGACGGCAATACCGCCTCAACCCGCTGCGAACGCCGCAAGGGCGGTTCGGGAAGCTTATGAGAAGCATGTCAATGATAGCATTGATGTCGCTTGCCTTATGCTTGCGTCTATGACGCCAGAGCTTCAGCGTCAGCATGAAGATTTATCTGCTATTGAAATTATAGCAAATCTCAAGATGCTACATGCTGCACAGGCAAGGACTGAACGCTATAACTTGACTAAACTTTTCTTTCAGAGCAAACTGACTGAAGGGAGTCCAGTGGGAGCTCACGTACTCAAGATGATTGGGTACAAGGAGGCTCTAGAGAAACTGGGACACATCATCAATCAGGAGCTTGTTGTAGACATTATCCTGCAGTATCTCCCGGCCTCTTTCGATCCGTTCATCATTAATTTTAATATGAACAAGATCGACTGTACCCCGGCAGAGTTACTGAACATGCTCTATACTACAGAGCAGACTCTTGAAAAGGGAAAGCCTTCATCCTCTGTCTTGATGATTCCTTCCAGGAACAAGAAGAAGGGGAAGAAGGGCAAAGCCCCTGTCAAGAGCTACAACAAGGCTCTAAAACAAAAGATCAAGCGGTCGAAGGAATACAGATGTTTCCATTGTGGCCAGTTGGGTCACTGGAAGAAGGACTGTAAAGCGCTCCAAGGAGATAAGAAGGGAAGCAAGCCTTTCACTTCTGGCTCAGGTATTTTCGTGACTGAAGTCATGGTATCTTCTTCTTCTATTTCATGGGTGTTGGACACTGCATGTGGAGTTCACATTTGTTCAAATGTACAGGAACTCAAGAGAAGAAGACAGGTGGGACAGCATGAGGTGGACCTACGAGTTGGAAACGGGGCACGGGTTGCTGCTGTTGCTGTAGGACAATATTACATCTCTTTACCATCTGGTCTTGTATTAGAACTGGACAATTGTTATTTTGTACTGAGCATAACTAAGAATATTATCTCTATTCCTGCTCTTGTCAGGAAAGGATTTTCCTTTGAATGCAAAACTTTAAAGTGTTGTATTTCATTAGATAATATTGTTTATGCTACTGGGTCGATTAACAATGGGTTATTCATGTTGGACATGGAATGTTCTGTACAACAAATTGATAATAAGAAAGCCAAGTATGCTGATGACAGCACCTTGCTATGGCATAGTCGTTTAGGCCATATTAACAAGAAGCGCATTAAGCGGTTGCATGAACATGGACTGCTGGGATCATTCTCCTATGAGGAGCTTGATACATGCAAAGCTTGTTTAATGGGCAAAATGACGAAGACTCCTTTTTCTAACAAAGGTCAAAGGGCTTCAGGTTTACTTGACCTCATTCACAGTGATGTATGTGGGCCATTTAGTAAACATGCCAGAGGTGGCTATTCATACTTCATTACCTTTACTGATGATTTCAGTAGGTATGGTTATGTCTATCTAATGAGACATAAGAGTGAATCTTTTGACAAGTTCAAAGAGTTCAAAAATGAAGTACAAAATCAGCTAGGCCGAAATATCAAGGCACTTCGTTCAGATCGAGGTGGAGAATACTTGAGTCAAGAGTTTACTGACTATCTGAAGGAGTGTGGGATTGTCTCATAGCTCACTCCGCCAGGAACACCGCAATGGAATGGTGTGTCCGAGAGGAGAAATAGAACCTTACTGGATATGGTTCGTTCAATGATGAGTCAGGTTACTCTACCTTACTCCTTTTGGGGATTTGCACTGGAAACAGCTGCAAAGGTACTAAACCGAGTGCCATCCAAGGCCGTTTCAAAGACGCTATATGAGTTATGGTATGGGAAACAGCCGAGCTTGACATTTATTAAAATCTGGGGTTGCGAGGCTTATGTCAAAAAGCTCGCCTCTGGGAAACTGGAGAGCAGATCTGATAAATGTATCTTTGTCGGTTACCCTAAAGAAACAAAGGGTTATTATTTCTACGATCCCAAGGAGAACAAAGTATTTGTTGCTCGAACGGCTATTTTTCTTGAGAAGGAATTTCTTCTGCAAGAGGCCAGTGGGAGAGAAATAAAGCTGGATGAGAATCCAGAAGAAGGGCAAAGTAGTCAAACTCAGTTGGATGAGCCTGAGCCAATAGAACAGGTTATTGAACAACCTGAGGCTCAAATATCACGGGAACCGCGAAGATCGGGAAGGATCCGTCGACAGCCTGAGCGCTATGACGGAGTCTACATCATTAATGATGAACCCCTCACTTATGCGGATGCGGTCAGTGGACCGGAATCAGCGAGATGGCTTGAAGCTATGTGAGCCGAGATGGACTCCATGTCAGATAACCAAGTCTGGGATTTGGTTGATCCGCCTCCGGGAGTAATCCCTATAGGCTGTAAATGGATCTTCAAGAAGAAGATTGACATGGATGGTAATGTGGTTACCTATAAAGGCAGGCTAGTTGTGAAAGGTTTCAAACAAATCTACGGGATAGATTATGATGAAACTTTCTCTCCTGTAGCCATGTTCAAGTCTATTCGGATTATTCTCGCGATAGCAGCATATTATGATTATGAGATCTGGCAAATGGATGTGAAGACCGCTTTCCTTAATGGAAAATTAGAAGAGGATGTGTATATGACACAACCTGAAGGTTTCATCAATCCATCAGATCGTCATAAAATATGCAAATTAAAGAAGTCCATTTATGGACTTAAACAAGCATCGAGAAGCTGGAATATTCGTTTTGATGAATCAATCTGTAAGTTTGGTTTCATCAAGAATGAAGATGACCCGTGTGTATATAAGAGGTTTAGTGGGAGCGTGATTACTTTCCTAGTCCTCTACGTCGATGATATCTTGATCATTGGAAACGATATTCCTGAACTTCATGCCGTCAAAGCATGGTTAAGAAAATGTTTCCAGATGAAAGATTTAGGAGAAGCAGCCTATGTATTAGGTGTTAAGATCTACAGAGATAGATCTAAGAGGCTTCTCGGGCTGTGCCAGAGTACTTACATCGATAAAGTCCTGGAGAGATTTCATTTAGAAAATTCTAAAAGAGGATATCTTCCAGTCAGACATGGTCTGAATCTTTCAAAGAGTCAGTGTCCACAAACACAGACTGAGAAAGATGAAATGGACAATACGCCTTATGCTTCGGCTATTGGGTCCATTATGTATGCGATGTTGTGTACTCGCCCAGACGTCGCTTACGGGTTAAGCGTGACCAGTCGGTTCCAAAGTAATCCAGGGAAGGCACACTGGATTGCAGTCAAGAACATTTTGAAATATCTTCGGAGGACCAAAGATATGTTCTTGATTTATGGAGGTCAGGAAGAACTCAGTATTGAAGGATATACTGACGCTTCGTTCCAATCTGACTAGGATGATTTCCGATCGCAATCAGGCTATGTTTTTAGCTTGAATGGAGGAGCAGTGGTGTGGAAGAGTTTCAAACAATCAATTGTTGCTGATTCCACAACAGAAGCCGAGTATGTTGCAGCCTCGGAAGCATCTAAGGAGGCAGTGTGGATTCGTAAGTTCGTTCAAGAACTTGGTGTTATTCCTTCGAGTGCAGATCCATTGGTTATCTTCTGTGATAACACTGGAGCAATAGCACAAGCAAAGGAACCACGGTCGCACCAGAAGTCCAAGCACATACAGAGAAGGTTTCACTTGATCCGGGAGATCATAGATCGAGGAGAGATCAAGATCTGTAAGGTTCATACAGATGACAATCTAGCTGACCCGCTTACAAAGCCTCTGGCGCAGCAGAAGCATGAGAAGCACTGTAATAATATGGGTTTGAGATTTCTCAACCATTAGATTAAGTGCAAGTGGGAGATTGTTGGGGTATGCCCTTAAGGCTAATGTTTGAGGCCTTGGGATTATATCAATATCATGTATAAACTCAATGTTTATAAAGGCAATGGTTGTTATTCAGGTTGTTGCATTATCTGCTGCCATATGTATACTTCTGAATAATGTCTCAATGCTGTTCAGCTTGGCTGACATGCAGTATTGTCCTTAGTCGAAATATCTTGGTGAATATGAGACAGCCTTGATATGATTGAGACTAATATGTGTTCTAATCTTATAGGATGCTTCGAGCATGGAATAAGATGTAGACTCATGGGTACATTGGATGTACTGGACAGACCCTACTTAGGATATTCAATTGTTTGTCACAATGTGAATAATCCTTATATGCAAACAAGTGGCATACTTCCTCTGACTTGAGATCACTTGTGTTTCTAAATGATGATTGGCATTGTCTTGAGGTAGTTCAATATCATTTGAAACATAATGGTTATAGACTATCTTGGATAATGAACATGAGTCATGTTAGGGCGCTAGTGATAGATATAGGATTGCCTTCTCCTTGTTTGGAGTGTGATGTTCTAAAGGGGCCCTCTGGATGAGATGGTTGAGAAAGTGTATGGCCATACCCAGATGACTATGTTCATCTGATCTAACCACTCTCATCATATTGGAGTTACAGGCTTGACATGCTTATCCAATAAGAACATCCAGTGGCAAAGGAAACAAGTATGCCTAGTGAATTGAATTCACACTTATGCTATGGTTTGGGTGTAGTCTTGGAAGACTCTTTCCTTTATATCGGGAGACAGTGATGTGTCGCTAGATACCCCTCTCTGTTCGTGATAACGTAAGTTGTCATTACCGACATTTAAAGGAAACCCTTAGGGTCGCACAATTTGATGATATGGCTTACTTAAGTCAGATCGTGTGGACTGAATTGTTTTGGTTCAGTTTAAAGGGATTTAAACTCTGATTGTAAGTGAGATCTGGTCTGATCATGTTTGATTGATTAGGGCTTGAGATCGGTAAGCTTCGATCGAGAGAATTGATGCTAGATCGGTGAGATCAAGAGCATCAAGAGATGGATGGTTAGATCTTGAACCTTTTGGTTCAATATGATCTAGGACAATGCTTGGTTTAATTTGGTCTTTGAACCAAATTCAATGAACCGGTTCACTTAATGTGAGCGCATGGTTCAAGGGGAGAAGAGAAGCGATCGGTTCACTTAGGGTGAACGCATGGGTGATCGCATGATCGCATGAACATTGAGGGTTTACTATTTTTGGAAGTCATGCTTTCCAAAATAGTCTTCACGCCTCCACGTTCGAGAGCATTGCTCTATACTCGCCTCTCCTCTCTCGTGTCGTGAAGCTCTTCTTCACGCCAAGAAGAATTCGACAAGCCAAGAGATCTCATCCCTTCACTCGATCAGGAGACTTGGAAATCCTTGCTAGCACAAGGAACGACAAGGAGAAGCCTCTCTCATCTTGTGTGCGCACGCTTTGGAGGAGAGCCGCATCGTTCTCTGCTTCCAAGTAGCCATCCAAGCAATGGCATCGGTATGATCTTGTGTTGATCTTTACAAAGTTTTAAGTTGATCATATATTTGCATACCAATCGATCTTGTAGGAAACCCTAGATTCCGCTTTGCGATTTTATATATATGTGCATATTAGGGTTTCCCCACCTCGTTAGTGACTTTCATGTTTCACTTATTCCTTTACCCCAGAGGCTGGTTAAGGCAAAGCTAGACAAGAAATTTGGCAAATTCTTGGAGGTATTGAAAAAGTTATACATTAACATTCCTTTTACTGACGCTTTATCACATACATACATGAAATTCCTAAATGATATCCTTTCCAACAAGCGCAAAATTGAAGAGTATGGTACTATAGCACTTACAGAGGAATGTAGCGCGATAATCCAGAACAAGATATCTCAGAAGTTAAAAGATCCAGAGAGCTTTGTTGTGATCCGAAAGGACACACTTATGAATACAAGTAGGGTAGACTTATTTCAGCTGTCACGGCCAAAACCTAAGTGTTGGCGTACAGGGACTTTTGTCACTCCCTGACATGGCTCCAAAAATTTGTTGTCCCTAAACTTGTAGTATCCGCAAGTGCACAGATACTTGAAGTAATAAAAAATATCGATCCCACAAAGACCTTCGTGTTAAGTACCAAATAGTTGTATTCTTACTAGCTAAGCAATCGAATAAGATGTAAGTAACGATAGAAAGGACACGAAATCAGAGAGAAACATGGGACTAGGGTTTCATTCCACCTTAATTTCAATGGCTAGATATGAATAAAAGGTCGTCAGTCTAATTTCATCATGATAAAGATCTAATTTACTTCATAAAGGGATTGCCTCACTTTCGTGCAGACAACCATGCAGGGACCAATCCTCGCTTTCACGCAAGATCTATCCCAACGCTGAAAATAAGTAAATCATCAAACAAAGAACTCAAGGATCACTTTTGTGCATCCGAATTCTAAGTTGATTATCTCAAGTGGAATCTCAAGGATCACTTTCATGCATCCGAGTCTCAACACAGGTTTTACTTATGGTTTTTCAACGTTCCGATCCTTGCTTTCACACAAGATCTCCACGTTTGACAACTTAGACTCAATCCTAGATTCGTATTATATTCATGGCAATTAATCTCCTAAAATCAAACAAATAAGAACTAACCTAAGAAAGTTCCTAACATGCAATTCTAGGGTTCCGAGTTCTCAAGCAATTACTTTTCAGTCAATGGCGAAAACTCTAAAACATGAATAATAATATAGATCTAAGAGAATCTAAGAATAATCATCACATGAGTAAAATCATCATGCTAAGATTAAACGTGACGAAATAATGAAAAAATAGTCATCTAGTCATTAAAAATCAAGTGAATTACTCCCCCATGTCCTAAAGTGAGTTTAAGCTATCATAGAGGGAAGATTACAATAATTCATAGTGTTGGAAATTGAAACAGCGTGAAAGGAAGAATTACGGTACGGCCGTAATGAAGATTACGGCCATAATCTGGGCGAACGGCGGTGGCGCTTGATCTTTTGTTGATTTCTCCTCCGTCTGATCTCCAATCACGTTGAAACTTCTGGGACACCTTGTCCTCCTCTATGCATAGCTTCTACTCAAATTTCCCAGTCAGAGATTGATGACACCAAAATTTATAGTAAATTATATGCCATTTCATTGGTATTTTTGTGTCATATTCATAGACTTTGCTTATTTTTATGCCTTTTTTTTATCAATATTTACAGAATCCACACTCTTTTCTATTTTTGATGATTTTCAGGCAAAAGGCATGTTTTTTAGTCAATTTCGAGCAAACCAGATGCATAATTGAATCCACAACATCAAGAGGAGATCACACGTCAAATTTCAGAAGAATCAAAGCTTCAGAGCAAATTACGGCACTCCCGTAATGGATTTTACGGTATCGTAATTACACCACAGAATTATGGTACAGCCGTAATCCCTGAGAGGTGCCGTAATTTGGGAAGATTTCGACCAGAGAATTTCGTGAGATTACGTCACCACCGTAACAATCTTTACGGTGCCGTAATGCTAGATGATTTTCCACTCGAGAGATTTCAGAGATTACGACACTGGCGTAATGATCTTTACGGGACGTATTTTGGTCCAGAAACATACATAAGTAAATATGGCACGGTCGTAAATATTTTAGTGGGCCGTAATCTTGACAAATACTTCACAAAGCCAAAATTACGGCACTGCCGTAATATTCATTACGGTACCGTAATTGCATTCAAAAACATGATTTTTATGGGTCTGAATCTTGCACGGACCATATCTTTTGATCTAGACATCTAAATTGAGATCTGAAAGATGCTATAGACTCGTCTTTAAGAGGAGAAGATACACGAAGTAGAAGAATGGATTTTTATCTAGTATCGAGGGAGAAATCAATAGAGAGGTAGTTAGGGTTTGGCCTTGCGTCGAGAGGCATAGAGGGCACCTCAGGCCATGATTTTCACCCAGAAGCTTCACCTAGAAGAGAAGACAACACACCAGAAGTTTCAGAGCAAAAAGAGTTCAATCGGAGGAGGAATCAATGAAAGAGCGGCGCCGACACTGTTCACTCGCATAATTACGGCTGTAATTTCTATTACAGCCGTGTTGTAATGTTATTTCTCCCTTCTTTTCATTTTCTGATCATTCTAAACAATGGCTTGTTGTATTTCTTCTTCCATGCAAGCTTAAACATATTTGGGACATGGGGTGTAATCCCTTTGATTTCTTAATGATTAGATAACCTTTTACCTCCGTCAGAATTATTTTATGATGATAATTTTACTTATGTGAATAATTGTACTTTGATTCTCCGTAGATTGATGTTATTATTCATGTTTTAGAGTTCTCGTAATAAGGACTGAAATGTGACTTGCTTGAGAACTTGTAACCCTAGAATTGCATGTTAGGAACTCTCTTAGGATAGTTCATAATTATTTGATTTTAGTGGTTTTATTGCCATGATGATAATTTGAATCTAGGGTTGAGTTATTGTTTTAGACTTGATTTGATCTTACACGAAAGTGAGGATTGAGTCGTCGGAAAGCTATAAGTAGAACTTGTGTTGAGACTCGGATGCACGAAAGTGATCTTTGAATTCTTTGATTGATGATTTATTTATCTTTAGCATTGGGATAGATCTTGCGTGAAAGCGAAGATTGGTCCCTGCATGATTGTCTGCACGAAAGTGAGATGATCCCTTTATGAAGTAAATTAAGTCTTTATCATAATAAAATTAGTCTGACGACCTTTTCTTCATATCTAGTCATTGAAATTAAAGTGGATGAAACCCTAGTCCCAATGTTTCTCTCTGATTATCTCTTTAGCATATTCTCTGCATAGTTACTTCTATCAAATTCGGTTCGCTTAACTAGTAAGAAAATAATTATTTGGTACTTAACAATAAAGTCTCTATGGGATCGATATTTTTCTTTATTACTTCGAGTATCCGTGCACTTGCGGACACTACAAGTTTAGGGACAACAAGTTTTTGGAGCCGTGTCAGGGAGTGACAATAGCCCTGTGCGCCAACACTTAGGTTTTGGCCGCGACACCTTAAATAAGTCTACCTACTTGTATTTATAAGTGTGTCCTTTCAGATCACATCAAGTTTTTGGCGCCGTTGCCGGGGACCTTAGTTTTGTTAATATCAAAATAGTTGTTAGTATTGCTAGACTAAGTTTTATTTGTTTTAGATTTAACTTTGTTTTTTTTTCTTTTTGCAGGTTTTGGATTTTCACAATTGTGACAGAACTGAGAATTTCTGAAATTTGTGAATTTACTTGTGTTTTAGATTTTCTATTTTTTTATATATTTTGAAAAAAAAATTGATTGATTAGTGTTGGATTATCTTTCTGTTCTTGATAGATTTGAAGAGATGTCTTTTAATTACAACTCCTGGGCAACTCAAAGAGGTGAGGTATACATGCCACAAGGTAAGTATGAAAATAATTCATTGAGCACACTTGAGGATATGTTTAATTCTTTTATGCACTCTGTTAAGAAATCTTCTTCTTCTATTAGATGTGATATTTGTGGATATTTTGATCATTATACCTCTGATTGCCAATTTTTAAATCCCAATTTATCATGGAACAAATCTTATCAATTATATTCTAGTTGGAAAAACCAAATTTCTTTTTATGATAATTGTTCAAATTATGTTTCTGAACCATGCTTTGAGGATACTGGAGAATCTAGCTTAGAGATAATGTTTGAAAAGTTCATGAGTACCCAAGCAAAACAGAGTGATGACTTGAAAGAGACCTTCAAACAAATCAATTCTAAGTTGGATGACATAGTTGCACACAATGAAATGCTAGAAACCAGTTAGCACAACAAGCATGTTTATTTGAGTTTGAAACTGAAGAACTTAATTTAGAAAAATCCCCCTCTGATCATGATTGTTTTGAGATTGAGCCTTATGTGAACATTAATGCATCTCACTCTGATTTTGATAATTGTGAAATTGATTCCTTTGATAATTTAATTGTGGAAAAGTTTGAGGAAATTAAAATTGAAAAACCCTCTTTTGATGAAATTGATTCTTTTGATAATATATCATTTGTGGTTAATTCTGATGAAACATATGAGGGGACTAATTTAGAAAAATCTTATTCTACTTTTGTTGAAAAATTTGAAATTGATGAATTATTTGATTGTGGGCATGATGAACTTGAAAAAGATTTGAATGTTGCAAAAATTGATGAATCTCACCATGATAGTGCTTTGCCCATATCTATTGTTCACTCTTCTAATCTATTTGAAAAATTGAGTTTTATTGAGGTACCAAATTTGAGACATAAAAATTATTTTGATGATCCAACACTTGCATCTTTTGATCAAAGTCCTATTGTAATTGAAGACATAAATTTGAAGAAATGACTTATGATTCTGCTTACTGACAAATTTAGGAAGATTATTGAATATCCTTTTAGTAGAGTTGAAAATTTTGAATATCTTGATTTCTGCATATTTAAGAAAGCCACTTTGATTGTGATTTATATGCAATTCTGGATTTTTGGATTAGTGGCTAAAATTTTTGGACAAAGGAAATGCAGAAAATTGTTTGCCCTTTACTTTGGTACTGATTCACCTGCTTTACCATTATTTTTTATCTTTGGTCAAGCTATGGACCTAAAATTAGTGCTTCTTGGGAGGCAACCCAAACACTTTTACTTAGCTTAGTTTCTTTTATTTTAATTTATTTTTAGAATTAATTTTTCTTTTCGTTTTACAGGGAAAATAAAATTTTGTGAATAATACGGCACTGCCGTAATCTTCTTTACGGTGCCGTAATCATGATCTGAGTTCATCCTGAGAGTTTTAGTCTATTATGGCAGTACCGTATTGGTTTTTACGGTACCATATTTTTGGATATTTTTGACCCGAGATTTTTTGTGTACATTACGGTACTGCCGTATAGAACATTACGCCCGTAATTTTTGAACTGCTTTCTGCTTATCCGAGTAAGTGTTTTCTCGTTGCGATTTTAAGAATCTAGGTCACGAAAATTTTTGATCTTTGGCACCATCACCAAGTACTCATCTTTGTCTATCATCTGGATATTTTTGCTGAATTTTAAAGTCCATGGATCATTCTGAAACACATAACAACTTTTCGATTCTGATTAGTTTCTGCAGCAGTTTTCTTTTGACTATTCTGATTAGCGTTTTTGCTGCAAGTATTTAAGGTGCTTTAAAGACTTGAAACCCAGATTTTTCGCATGGTATATGAAGAACACGTGTCGTTCTACCTAGTGGATTAATTATTTTCATGAAAATATTTTCTGATCATTCTAGGACACATGGCAACTTTTCGAATTTGATTAACTTTTGTGCAGTTTTTGCAGTTTTGTAATCTGAGTAGCCTTCTTTCTATTGATACCCTAAATTTCTGACAGATTTTGATCCTTTAATTTTCATACGTCTGAAAAGAACATATGTTATTCTACAACTTGGTTCTGTCCATTTTCTATTTGGATCATTAAATCTTATTTTTGGGTAGGGCTACTTTTCATAAAAAATTCAGTGGCTGCACAGTTTGCTTTCTACCAGTTGTTGCTTCTTCTGCCACCAGATCCAGAAATCCTCCAGAGCAACTGTCTTCCACCTCTTGCGGAGCATCACCAGCGGCTTCTTGCTTCTTCTTCTACCTCTGTTTTCCATTGATTATATTTATTTTATTTATTTTTGCAGTAGACTCTTCATTTGTGACTTTGATTTTTTATGCAGTGCTATCTCTCGCACCCACCGGCCAACGATCTCACCTCCAAGACTATAGTCTCTAGCAGGCTACTAAAGATTACTCACTCTACTGTCGGCACCACCATCATTGCTAGCAGCTCTTCAGCTAGCATCTGTTCCACCTCTGCTACTCACCTGCTCGGCTCTTTCCACCGACGCTCTTCTGGACCCTCGATGATATCTCTGATTCTTCTTTGAGAAAATTATTTTTATCATTATTGTTGTTGGAGACTATTTTTAGACTGAGCCTTATGTATCTCAAATTGTGCAGGTAAAAATTTTCATGAAGTGCACCTTTGGACTTTGCAGCATCTACCCCGACACTATTTTTGGTCTGAGCCTTATGTATTTTCGGTCAAAGCTTGCCATATAGTTTTTGTGAGTATTGGTTGCACTTTCTTGTGATTATTTGATTTGATATGATTATCTACACTTTTCTTCTCTTAGATCCATCACTTTACATCCATTGCATTATTTGAGCCTTATGTGATTCTATCACTTTTTGTCTTTTGGCTGTATGAGTTTGATGTTTCACACCTTTTTAATTTTGACATTATTGATGTTTGAAAATTTTTATAGAAGTGTAGAACTTTCTTGATGATAAATGAATCCATGCATGACATTAGGACAAGACCTATTATGTTGAATTTATTTCTCTAATACATATCTGCTTTTGAAATTTTTCATTGATTGATGAATGAGATTTTGGGTAGATGTATTATTTGATGAATTTAGTTTAAAAGTGAAGCTATTTCTTTGAATAAAACTAGCATATGAGTATGATTTTTGAATTGATGTTGATTGATCAATTTAGTTAATATTCATGCTATTTGCTATTTGTTGGGAAGAAAGATTCCTTGATCCAAATAAAGTGAGGACTCCCCTACTTGGCACTGTGTAAAATTGACAGTGGTACCGAAGGACATGGGTTGAAGTACAGAGATGCACTGTATGCTTCCCGACGGCGAAACCTAGGGTGGCGGCGTGTGAGGCAATTTCTCTCTCTCTGGTGGACAAAAAATAGGGCTTTTGGTCTGCTTCTCTTCATCCCAGAAAAAGCTTCCTTTTTGCTTCTTACAGCATCGTATTTGGTGGCCTGGATTGATTGCAATGATCTACGCAAAAATCGGACTTCAGAGTTGACT
The DNA here is from genome assembly GCA_027563935.2 of Costus lasius. Lineage (NCBI taxonomy): Eukaryota > Viridiplantae > Streptophyta > Magnoliopsida > Zingiberales > Costaceae > Costus > Costus lasius. The sequence continues at coordinate 118,399,446 of CM050447.1, forward strand.
AGGAAAATCGCGATCTGCGTTGTAATTACGGTCGTAACGGATGTTACGGCAGTGCCGTAGTTTGGACAGCTACGGAATTACGGTACTGTGAAATTCGGGTGGAAAACCATCCCGAATTATGGTATTGTAAATTCCGTTATGGCAGTACCGTAAACTTCATCAAGTCTCTGCCCAGAATTACGCCCATATTACGGCCCGTAAAGAATTTTACTGTAGTGCCATAATCATCAAGAAATCTCTGGTCTGAAAAACTTCGAATTACGACACCTCTTGGGGATTACGGCAGTACCGTTATTTTGATCTGCGAGTGCAGTCAAATTACGGTACCGTAATATCCATAATGGGGGTGCCGTAATTTTCTCTGAAGCTCCGATTCTTCTGAAATTTGACGTGCAATCTCCTGTTGATGCTGTGAATTCAGTTATGCATCTAGATTGCTCGAAATTGACTGAAAATCATGCCTTTTTGCCTGAAAATTATCAAGAACAGAAAAGAGTGTAGATTCTACAAATATTGATAAAAAAGCATAAAAATAAGCAAAGTCTATGAATATGACACAAAAATTACTATAAATTTTGGTGTCATCAAGCTTCTTAATTCCTTGCCAAATTGGTGACATGTCTTTTGAAGGAGCATTATGTGACTTAGGCGTAAGCGTGAGTTTGATGCCTCTATCAATTTGCAAAAAACTTGATATAGGAGACATGAAGCCGACCACCATCTTACTTCAGCTCGCCGACTGGTCTATTCGACGTCCTATGGGGATTTTAGAGGATGTCCGGATCAAAGTTGGTCAATTTTTTATACTTGTAGATTTTGTGGTATTAGAGATGGAGGAAGACAAGCTATTATTTTGGGGAGGCCATTTCTAGCTACTGCAGGCATGGTGATAGATGTGAAGAAGGGGGGGATTGACCCTAAATATCAGTGAGAATAATATTGAATTCGATCTTTCCTCTTCTATAAAAAAACCTTCTTTTATAGATTCTTGCTTTAATGTGGATGCTCTTGAACTGGAGACAAATGAAGAAAACATGAAGAAGGAGATAGGAAATATGTCTTGTCAAAGAAAAGGGTGAAGAAGAAGATATTGGGAAAGAAACTCAAGTTTATACAAAGATTTTGGATTTGGGACTGACGATCGAGCCACATAAAGCCAAAGCTGAGAAACTTATTTTGGTAAAACCTGAACCAATGAAGATGAATAAGTTGGAACTCAAATCACTCCCACCAAATTTGAGGTATGAATTTTTGGGAGAAGATTCCACATGCCCAGTGATTGTCAGCGTGGATTTAAATTAGGTTTAGACAAAAAGGCTGCTTGATGAGCTTCGATTGCATAGGAAGGTGATTGGGTATTCATTGGATGATATACGTGGTGTTAACCCTTCTTTGTGTATGCACAAGATTTTTCTAGAAGAAAATTGTAAGCCCTTCATAGAGTATCAACGTCGGTTGAATCCCGTCATGAAGGAGGTAGTAAAAAAGGAGATCCTGAAGTTACTAGACGCTGGGGTGATATACTCGATTTCTAACAGTGAATGGGTTAGCCCTATTCACGTGGTCCCAAAGAAAGGGGGAATTACGAAATGAGAACAATGAATTAATTCTAATGAGAACGATAACTGGGTGGCGCATGTGTATCAATTACTGAAAGTCAAATAAGGCCACCCAGAAAGATCATTTTTCTCTCCCTTTTATTGATCAGATGCTGGAACGATTGACCACGAATTCTTATTTTAGTTTTCTTGATGGTTTTTCAGGATTCTTCCAGATACCGATTCATCCTGAGAATCAAGAGAAGACTACTTTTACGTGTCCATACGAGACTTTTGCTTACAGGCGCATGCCCTTTGGTTTATGCAATGCGCCGGCCACTTTTCATAGATGCATGATGGCCATTTTTTTTGATTTTATTGAAAATATTATGCATGACTTTTTGGTATACGGATCTTCATTTGATGATTATTTATCTAATTTATCTCACGTTTTGCAGAGATGCGAGGAAGTGAATTTAGTCCTTAACTCGGAGAAATGCCACTTCATGGTTTAGGAGGGAATTATCCTTGGACATCTTATCTCACAAAGGGGCATTGAAGTAGATAAGGCTAAGATAGATGTCATTGAGAAATTGCCTCCGCCTACCTCTGTCAAAATAATCCGCAGTTTTCTAGGCCATGCTGGATTTAATCGTCGCTTTATTAAAGATTTTTCTAAAATTGCTAGGCCTCTCACAAATTTATTGGCTAAAGATGTTGTTTTTCTTTTTGATAGGGACTGTGCTGAAGCTTCTGAAAAATTAAAGAAGGCCCTTATCTCAGCACCCATTATGCAACCACCAGATTGGACGCTTCCATATGAGTTGATGTGTGATGTGACCAAGCAGTGGGAGCAATTTTGGGGTAGAGAAAGAATAACAAGCTTTATGCCATTTACTATGTTAGCAAAACTTTAGATGAGGCACAAATTAATTATGCGACAACTGAGAAGGAGCTTCTTGCCATTGTATTTGCTTTTAATAAATTTCACTCATATATTGCTAATTCTAAAGTTGTTGTTTATACAGATCATGCGGCAATAAAATACTTGGTAAACCAAAAAGATGCAAAACCTAGGTTGATCCAATGGATATTGCTCTTGTAGGAGTTCGACATTGAAATAAAAGATAAGAAAGGAGTAGAGAATTTAGTGGTGGATCATCTGTCTAGATTGACCAAGGAAAAAGATGTGGAGGAGGATTTGGAGATTAATGACTCTTTTCCAGAAGAGTACCCTTTTTGCTATTATGAGACAAGAGACACCATGGTATGCAGATATAATTAATTTTCTTGTGTCTAACATTATGCCTCCTAATCTGACATCCCAGGGGAAAAAAATTTCATTCGGATGTTAAACATTTTTTCTGGGACGAGCCATACTTGTATCGAAGATGTGCTGATAGCTTATCCAGGAGATGTATACTAGAGGAAGAGATACCTGATGTACTTTCTCACTGTCATTTCTCTCCTTATGAAGGACATGCCAGTGCATCGAAGACAGCATTCAAAATCCTCCAATCAAGTTTTTACTGGCCAACAATTTTCCGTGATACTAGAAAATTTATTCAATATTGTGATAAGTGCCAACGAGCTCGAAATATTGCTAGAAAGGATAAACTTCCTCAACACGGTATTTTAGAAGTTGAAATTTTTGATATTTGGGGAATAGATTTTATGGGTCCTTTTCCTACTTTGTGTGGAAAGAAATATATCCTCTTGTGTGTTGATTATGTGTCTAAATGGGTAGAGGCATCTGCCAAAGCCACTAATGATTAACGTGTTGTAGCCAGGATATTTAAAAAGATGATTTTTCCTAGATTTGGTGTGCCCAGAGTTTGATTAGCGATGGTGGTTCTCATTTTATCGAACATAGGCTTGAGTCATTGCTAAAAAAAAATATGGAGTACACCATAAAATTACTACACCACATCATCCACATACGAGTGGACAGGTAGAGATCTCGAACCAAGAATTAAAGAGAATTCTTAAGAAGACTGTATCAATGGCAAGGAAAGATTGGGCGTTGAAGCTTAACAATGCTCTTTGGGCTTACAGGATAACTTTCAAAACACCCTTAGGTATGTCTCCGTTCTAACTTGTTTATGGCAAATCTTATCACTTACCCGTGAAACTCGAGCATAGGGCTTCTTGGGCGGTGAAAAGGTTGAATTATGACATGAAAACCGCCGAGAAGAGAAGAAAATTCCAGTTGAATGAACATGATGAAATCCGGAATTCTGCTTATGAGAGTGCATGAATATATAAAGAGCGCACCAAAAAGTGGCATGATCAGCGAATTTCAAAGAAATAATTTATTGAAGGAGATAAAGTTCTATTGTTGAATTCACATCATAGATTATTTCCAAGCAAATTAAGAAGTTGATGGTCAGGTCCTTTTGTTGTTTAGAGAGTATTTCCATATGGCACAATTGAAATATCAAAAGAAGGGCAAGAGAGCTTTAAAGTGAATGGTCAATGTTTGAAACATTATTTCGAGCACAAGCTAGTTGAAGAAGATGTGCACTTGATTTTAGCTGATCCACCAGAACATCCTTAATCATAGCCATGGTCAAGCTAATGACCTTAAACAAATGGTTTTTGGGAGGCAACCCAAATTTATAATTTTTGTAATTCTTAGTTTTAGTTTTAGTTTTTCTTTGAATTTTTAGGAATTTTAGACTGCATGATTTAATGGATCTCTGTGATGGAAAGTCTCGTAATAAGTTGTTTTGGTTTGTAGGAATTTTTAGAGATTTTTTATATAAAAGAAATGTGATCAATGAGGTGATCACGATTGCAGCCATGAGTCACTCACTGACCGTGATTCTTGCGGCATTTTCTTTGAGTTGATAGAGATTTAGGTCAATGCAGCGCACACATAGTTGTATTTTGATACTCTGAGATGTATTTTTGGATTTGTATTTGATATCTGATATTCTGGATGGCATTGTATATACATGGAGGTATTAGGATTTTAAATGCGGTACATGGTTTGATTGCGATGGCATTGTATATATTTGATGCGTTGCATTTACATCGTGATTTTACCTATATTTTATATGATATTTTGGGCTTATTTTGTGATTTTATACTAATTTTTAATTTTTTTTACTTCACTTGGAATGGAATCTTCACTTTTCATGGTTTTCAGGAAAATGCAGGTAAAATGGTATAAAAATGATGGATTTCGCGAGTTTTGAAGCCATAGCATGATTCCTAAGAAAATTATGAGGTCACACGTCAAATTTGAGACAAAAACAGTGTCAGATGCGACATTCATGGGCTTGCTCATGAGTTTCTTGGCCGGCTGTGAGCTTCAAGTTTAAAGGGTGAAAACATGGCTAAGTAAAAAAGTTCATAGAAACTTTCACGAGTGAGGTCATGAATCCTTCACGGGACGTGAATATTTTTGGGTACAAGAGCTTTTATTCACAGAAACTTTCACGGCCACAACCATGAACAGTTTACAGGTCGTGAGTTTTTATGCCCCTTCGAGTTTTTCACTCGATTCGACCCTAAATAGAGTCGGATTTGAACCAAACTCTCTAGAATTCTTCCTTGAAGGGTTCTGAACTGATTAAAATATAAAAGGAAGGATATTTGGAGGGTAAAAGAGACTTTTATAGGTGAATACAATCAGAGGCGGCAGCTAGGGAAAAACTTGGTTCCAGGGCAAATTTTTGGCGAGAATTTATGCAAAAGGGAGAATTGATCACTTCATCTTCGTCTCCAGATCGAGAGGAAGCTTTTCTAATTACTTTCTTAGTGAATTCTTGTACTTTTGATAGGATTTGATGCAAGTTTCATACATAAATATGTTGTTAGCTTCAAACATGAGTGAGTAAACTTTATTTCGGGATTAGGGATGTAGCCCACTGACGTTTATGGATTAAAAATTGTATTTTAACTTTTTGTTATGTTCATTATAGCATTGATTTGAATAGAATTGTATTTACTTTGTAATTTACTCTGGGCAAGTATAGTTGCGTCTTAGACATTGCGAGAAGGACCGGGAGGTGAATCGCATCGTCGGAATTATTTTATTCAAACCTACGAATCTAATCACGAGAGTAGTTTGGATTTGTTTGAAGGATTTCATGGTTTTTCATAGAACTTAGTGGGCTTAGTTGTGTTAATTGTCATGAGAGTAGGGAATATTAGCATAGCTAAGTATCGGATTATACTTCGAGAGGAGGTAGTCTGTACCATAGGAAAAACCCCTTTCATGACTATAATATTCTATTCAAAGAGTCATTTTTTATCAAATTCATAAGTGTCAGTGTAGTGAAATCCTGAGTCCCGACCTTTTAAAACCGAATTTTACCTAAAAACATTACCTCTGTTACTTTTCATACATAGGAGTTCACACAAAATCACGAATTGAGTCACTTAGATATAGACGAGTCGTGTAGTCAGTACTTGACTGCTAGATCCTCATTGGGAATGATAATCTTTTTATTACTTCGATAAATCCGTATACTTGCAGATGCATCAAGTTAATGCCTAATGAAGAACCTGCACCAGAAGTTTTGGAAAGGAAGCCTGAAGAAGAGATGTCAGTAGAGAAGGAGAGGGAGGAAGTCTATGTAGGTCTGCCTGCATATGTTCCACCCATTCCTTTCCCTCAGAGGCTAGTAAGAGCAAACCTGGAAAAGCTTGACATTGCAAAACTTGAAGTAAAGAGCAGTGAGGTAAGTGAGCCCAAGGTGATCGCAAGGCTAAAAGATCCTGGAAGTTTTTCAATTCCCTATCAGATTGGTAAGATCTCTATTGAACATGCTTTATGTGATTTGGGAGAAAGTGTAAGTTTGATCCTTTATCTATTTATAACAAGATTGATAGTGGGAGATATGAAACCTATAAAAATTTTGCTTCAATTCGCTAATGGTTCTGTCCAACAACCTGTAGGAATTTTAGAAAATGTCTCTGTTAGAATTGGTAACTTTTCTATTTCAACTAATTTCATAATTGTTGATATGAATGAAGATATCAAGTTGTCAATTATTTTAGGTAGACCATTTTTGGCCAGTACAAGAGCTATTATAGACATGATGAATGAAAAGTTGATATTAAATATTGGTGAGAATAAATTGATATTTGATTTTTCTTTGAGATTTAAGAAGCTTTCTTTTGTAGAGTCTCACCAATACATTGAAGATGAGGAAAGCAAAGATAATGATGACAACACCAAGGAAGTTGACAAGAACCCCCTAGAAGATTATTTGAAGCATGAAAAAGATATGGGGAAAAGAGATGGAATGTGGGCACAATTATGGGTGACCGATTTAAGCCCACAAGTCGACTTTAGAAGGCGTGAAAATGAAAAGCTTCATATCATTCACTACACCTTAGATCCACCAGAAAATTCATGAACCATGCTAGGGTCGAGCTAAAGACCATAAACAAGCCCTTTTTGGGAGGCAACCCAAAGTTTTTGAGTTTTATTTATTTTAGTATTCTTAGTTTTAGTTTTTAATTTTCTTAGAATTTTTAGATATTTTAAACAGCATTATTTGATGAACTTTTATATACGAAAAATCTTCTAAATAGGTTGTTCTATGTGCAGGAATTTTTTGGAAATTTTCTGAAAATTTTTTCATGAAGAACGGAGTCTTGTTGAGATTTTCATGGTCATGGCTGTGAATCACTCACGGGTCGTGAGTTTTATTTGAAAAAGGGCTAAGTCATAGAGATAATTACGGCCAATGCCGTAAACCATTCACGGACCGTGAGTTCTTCTGTTTTGAACTTAACAGGTGAAACTATGGTTTATGCCCACACTTGTTTAATCACCGATTTTCGACGATTCCTTCCACCTCTGGCGACAAAATCTTTCTTTCGACTTTCCTCCACTGTTAGCGATTGTTTTCCGGTGATCTTTCACTGGATTCTGACTGGATTTCATGGAGAACCGCCGCTGTTCCGCCGAAACACCTATTCCGCCCACCGACGCTCATTTTTTTTACCGATTTCAGCCTGATTTCTTTCAGATTCATGAGCAAAACTCTGCCTAGCTTTACTCTTTGGGTCCTACTTTTGATTTGCATGCTTTTAATACTGATTTGGAGGTAGTTTGCTTGATTTATGGGGAGATTTTTATAAAACTTTGGATGGGTGAATGTTCGGCTACTATAGCATCACGATTATTGGGTGAAATTTGCATATTTGTGTCGATTACTACAGAGATCTATGGCACCGAGGAGATTGATGAGATCTAGACCCTATGGGGCAGTGATGAAGAGTAGATACATTGGACCTGCCCCACGGTTTATGTATAGTGTGATATCCGGAGTGTTACCTGACACCTTTGAGCAGATTGTTTATGATGATTCAGAGCCAGGGACTCAGACGCGGATATCAGGGGCTCCGAGTGTGTCATCAACTCCAAGCACATCAGCTGGACCCAATACTATGTCGACTGCATCTAAGCAAGTCAGTTCTCCAGAGCTAGAGATTATTTCTGAGAGGCCTGCTAATAGGCCAGAGTAGAGATCAGAGGATTGCTAGACGGTACGCTAGGAAGTGTACCAGTCGCTCCACTTCTGCTTGGGGGAGGAGAGTTGCCCCCACGTCTACCACCTATACTTGAGACCACAAAGACATCGGTGGCACCCCTAGAGCCAGCTCTAGTTATTATTGAGGTGGAGCACGCTGACGAGCAGCAGACTACTTCTACTCCTATGGATGTGGAGGAGGCTACCACATCTAAACCTCCTTCTGACCTACCGGAGTCTACTGTTTACACTGATACGGAGTCCATGGAGGTGGAGGACATTGCACTTGATTCAGTCCAGACTCCAGAGATTCCTTTCCTGTCCTTAGCCCAGGGGGACGTACCAGTCCCTGAGGTTGCTACCCCAGAGATTCCAGACGATGAGGAGGGATCTCCTAAGATTTTTGCTAACTTACCAGAGTTTATAGTAGACATTCCTGAGTTACATTCATCACCATCAGTGGCACCAGACCCATCCGCGGCTCTAGAGGCAGCACCTCCAGCACCTGAGATACCACACATTCTTAAGGTGTCTGTCCCAGCTTCAGTACCACCAGCCCACTCTACAGAGGTACATTTACCATAACCTGAGTTATCTCCAGAATAGTCACCAACTGCATGACCAAACCCATCATCTTTGGAGCCATCTCTTCTAGTGCCAGAGCCTGCTATTGTTGAGAGGAGACGAGCACAATCTTCGCCCCCTGTCCTTGCTCCCTATCCATGACAGATCAGATATAGGAGTAGGGACCAGGAGAGGAGATACAGAGCTATGACAGATCAAGGGGTTCTTAGCACCCGTTATTGGGATGACCAAACTCTCCAGGCCCTAGGATTGTTCTACGACATCCAATTTATATTATCAAACATAGGGTGGTAGGATTTCTATTGGCAGAGGCATCCCACATATGTACACTGTTGGTGTATATGCCCTAGGACCTAGTTTTGGTCCACTTATGTACTACTTGACTTTGATATTTATATATCATTCTGGCATTGTCGTTATCTATGTTTGTTTACATCTGCGCATATGTACTAACATGATAATGTCCCTGGAGACATATTGGATCTGTGCTCGAACTATAGTCCCCAGTTAATGTACTTTAGTGGATATGGGATAGCTATGGTACTTGTGAGACTAGTATGTGGGCTGGTTAGGACGCAGACACATGGGTATATCATTGGAGGATATAATGGATAGACCCGCTGTAAGGCTATGACTTGGTGTCATGAGTTATCCTCACAAGTGACAGGAGATGCATTGATCCCTTGACTTGAGGTCATTGATCATTCTATATGGTTAGGGACTTGCTTTGATACAACCTAACACCTCGCCGTAGTTGGAAGGTCATAACGGTTGTCATTGATCATGTCACGACCCATATGAGAAGGTCAATGGACAGACAAAGGATTTGCCCTTTCCTTAGGGAAGTATGATATCCATGGAGCTCCTCTATGGTTCTATGACTGAGAGTGTATGGCCATACCCAGGTGAGAACCTGTTTTAGTCATAGCCATGTGATTGGGTGAAAACAAGTGGTGACACACTTGTCCAATCGGATATCAGTTCGGCAAAGAGACTGTAATGCATCTGTACCTAGTTGCGATGATGGGGATGTCGATGTCGATATCCATTCCAATGACCTGGGTAGCAGCGATGCACTACTAGGTGCCACTCACTGCTTGTGATGACCTTTGGTCAGCACTGCCAGCGTCAGAGGAACCTACAGGGTCGCACACCTTGATACTTGAGTTCTCGCATTGATCGGGAAGCCTTATGATCGAGTTATTGGATGACTCGGATCTAATTGGGAGATTTCATCAGCGCCAATGGGCCTGATGAGATGGAAGAATGTTATTGGAGCCAAACTTCATTTTTGGCAGGTTGACCCGTATTTGACCATGGTTGGTCACATTTGGATTAGGGTTGCATTGGATTGGATCCAAGTGTTTAATCAACCCATGTAATGGAGTTTGGGCTAGCTCATTATCCAATGAGGCCCAATAACAAGTTCTCATGAAGAGATGAGAGGCTAAAAGGGTATAATGGGGAGAAACATGAACCATTAAGCGCCTAGGGGCATAATGGGGTCATGTTGGCGCCTTTGCTTCATTATGGAAGTAAAGGGCGCCTCCCCTCTCTTCCTTGGATGGAATGCATGCCTCTATGGCATGTCTTGGGCTGATATGGTACTTGGGCAATTATGGATAGGTTGAATGGAGTTTATGGTAAAGTCTTGGAGACTTTCCTTGTCTCAAACCTCCTCATCCTAGCCCTACACTTGTCATGATCTTAGCCCTTCCCTTAACCGCCTCTTGCCCTATATATGTGACCCTCTCGTCCCCTCTTATGATGATTGATCCTTGGAGGCGTGAACACAAGAAGAGGGGCGAGAGCTAGGAGTAAGGGCGCAACTTCCTCTTCCTTCTTCCATAGCCGCAAGCTTCTCCCTCCTTTCCTCTTGGCGCAAGGAGCTTTGGTGCTTGGCGGCTTGACTTGTTTCCTTCTTCTCTTGGCGCATCCTTTCCTCTTTGTGGCGCAAGTGAAGTGGAACATCTCCCTAAGGCTTGTATCTTCTTCCCGAGGCTAGCACTGGGCGTGGAAGAAGAGAACTCAAGAGATCCGTGTGTGTGAGACTGCAAAGGGTGCACACTTGGGCGCCTGCATCGACATCACTCCAAATCGCTCTTAAGGTATTTCTTAACTCATCGTGTCAACTCTCTTGCTTGCGATCTTCACTAGGTTTTTGGGACTGGCCTGTTTCGGGGATATTGCTTCCGCTGTGCAATGTATTTTTTAATCTCTATCTCTGAAAATTGTAAAATATCCCCGGGGTTTCCCAACAGTGGTATCAGAGCAACTTGCAAGACTCGAACGATGTTTTATGCTTTTCTTTCATGCTCACATGCCATATCTCTATTTTCGTAAATAGCATGATGCATGGCAAACGATTTTTCTAAGTAGGAAAAATTAGGGTTTCTTGTTTCTATCATCCTCTCAATCTCTTTTGGATTTTTGGACTATTTTTCTTGTCTGATTTAAAGATTAAAGGCACACGTAATTTTGTCAAGTAGGACGGGCATTGTGTCTTCGGACTGGCCAAGTCTCTTGATCTGACAAAATTGCCAGCCGAAAGGATCTCTGAAATCATCATGAAAAATAAATCGCAATTAACCAAAAGATTTGTGAGAAAAAGATGAGAAAAGGAGACTAGTTTTATGAAAAAGTAAAATTTCAGATTTTATGTTTTTCATGAGCATGTAGAATTGCATGAGTAAATACCTTGATTGTGCATGATGTTGTGATCATTAGTCAAGCCCCCTTTGCATGCCTGTGATGTATCCTTGTGAGGCCTGCGTGCCGCTTTTCTTTTTGCTTTTAACTAAGAAGAAGATTAGGGTGGCGCATGTACTTGGGACTTGGCGCATGCATACCTTGGATGGTGGCGCAACAAGCATCAAAGAAAGAGGCGCAAGCCTACTTAGTGGCGCAAGTTAGGCATGGCCGAACCCTTGGGTTTGAGAGCTAGCTAACTTGGCTTCTTGCATTGTGGCGCATCCTCATTGGAGGAAGACCATGGCATTGGCCGAACCCTTGGGGTCCACCCTTAAGGTTTGAGAGCTAAACCATGTGAGAAGGACCTTGGAGCCAACCTTGAAGACCAAGATAGAGGGCGGCTAGGATAGGTCTATCTTAGGGGCTTGAGTCCTATGTCAAGAGTTGAACCTCCTTTTGGCATGGGTTGGTTCAATGTCTTGAAAGGGCTTTGATCACATCATCTTTTACTGCTTTCCTTATCTGCTAAAAGCATGCCTGTAATGTTTTATCGTTATGTTATCACTATAGGATTGCATGCCTGTATTGTTAGACATAAGATAAAACTGATGAGACCTTAAAAACCCTCATAATAAAATATCAAGTCTAGTAGCCTTCTAACGCGTAGCCCTCACTAAGCTATCGATCAGTGGAGTTGTGACTGTTTCCCACCCTCGTGGGACACACCCACTTATCTTTAGGAAGTGTGTGGTGACAATGGTTTCCCCAGTCCAGTTTTAACCTGGGCGTGCCTTCGCAAGGAAACTCGTTGGCCCTGGGCATAACGGTTAGGAATGGACTTGACTAGAAGTTCACATGTGCTGGGCACATGGTAAAAGTCTAGAGGCATCATTGAGAGGTAAGGGTTTCATGTTGTATCCAGCTCTCGTTGGACATGAAATGCCCAGACTGTCTCAACAAGGAGAGTTGCTTGGAGCAATCGGCCGACGCGCCCACCTTAGGAAACATGGGTTACTTTGTGCATCTCATCCCACCCTCGTGGGATGTGAAGCCTCATGTGAAATAAGGATCCTATCTCACTAGGAAGTCTTAAACTTCCCGATTGACTTTGTGGGTTGTCAATTCGAATTTAAAATAGTGGGAGCAGAAATCATTTAAAACAAGTCCAGTTTAAATGATTCGAAGTAGTACTAATCTGTTTTTCTTGGGTGTTGTAGAACAATGGCTATGAACACTGGCGGATTATCACTGCGATCACTCCTTGATAAGGATAAGTTAGTTGGAACTAACTTTATGGACTGGCATCGGAACTTGAGGATAGTCCTCAAGCTCGAGAAGAAGCTGTATGTCCTTGAACAGGCTCTTCCTATGGCTCCTCCGCCTAATGCCCAAACGGCAGACAGAGATGCTTATAGAAAGCATCAGGATGACTCTTTGGAGGTTGCATGTCTTATGCTAGCCAGCATGGCACCTGAACTGCAGGTGCAATATGAGGAGCAGAACGCTTTTCAGATGATCACTCATCTGAAACAGATGTTCGAGGCTCAGGCTAGAACTGAGAGATTTGACACCGCCAAAGCAGTCTTTCGGTGTAAGTTGTCTGAGGGTGCACCAGTGAGACCCCATGTTCTCAAACTCATTGGGAATGTGGATCATCTCAGGAGACTGGGACATGCCATAGACAACGAGCTGGTTGTGGATCTTATTCTGCATTCCCTGCCCCCTAGCTTCAGTCCGTTTATTATTAATTTCAACATGAACCGGATTGAGTGCACACGGGAGGAATTGATGAATATGCTCCAAATAGCCGAGCGAGAGATGGGTAAGACCAAACCCAATTCTGTTCTTTTGGTCCCTGCGACCAAGAAGATAAAGAAGAAGGGTAAGGCACGTGCTAAGAGCAGTGCCAGAGTTCCTACCAAAACACTGAAGAAAAAGGCGAAGAAGTCAAAGGACCAGAGGTGTTTTCACTGTGGCGAGCAGGGTCACTGGAGAAGGGACTGCAAACAGCTCCAGAATGAGGAGAAGAAAGGCTTGGCCTTAACTTCTAGCTCAGGTATCTATGTTACAGAAGTCAATCTTTCTACTTCTATGTCATGGGTATTGGATACCACATGTGGAGCTCATATTTGTACAAATATGCAGGGGCTCAAGAAAAGTAGATCGGTGCGGCCTGGAGAGATTGACCTACGCGTTGGAAACGGGGCACAGGTTGCTATTGTTGCTGTAGGCGTTTTGACTCTCTCCTTGCCTTCTGGACTTCAATTAGAACTAGATAATTGCTTTTGTATACCTTCACTTACTAAGAACATTGTATCCATTCCTTGCTTAGCAAAGAAAGGATTTAAATTTGAAATAAATAAGAACTCTTGTTCTTTTTCATTTGCAAATATGTTCTATGGGAAGGGTACTTTGTGCAATGGTCTATATATCTTGGATATGGAAAGTTCTATTTGTAACATAAGTAATAAAAGGACCAAACTAAGTGGTTCAGTTGGTGCTTTCCTATGGCACTGTCGATTAGCCCATATAAACAAGAATCACATCCAACAACTCCATGCAAATGGATTGTTAGATTCAAGTTCCTTGGAGGAATTTGATACTTGTGAACCTTGTTTATTAGGGAAAATGACAAAGGCGCCCTTCACCAAGATTGGTGAGAGGGCAGGAGGTTTATTAGATCTCATACATACTGATGTGTGTGGACCTTTCAATAAACAAGCCAGAGGAGGGTACAACTACTTCATTACCTTCACTGATGACTTCAGTAGGTATGGCTATGTCTACTTAATGAGACATAAATCTGAGTCCTTTGAGAAATTCAAGGAGTTCAAGAATGAAGTAGAGAACCAGCTTGGAAGATCCATTAAAGCTCTTCGATCAGATCGAGGTGGAGAGTACCTGAGCGGTGAGTTCTTTGACTATCTGAGAGAGTGTGGGATCATATCCCAACTCACTCCTCCTGGAACACCTCAATGGAATGGTGTGTCTGAAAGGAGAAATCAAACTTTATTGGATATGGTTCGATCTATGATGAGTCATGCAACTCTACCTCCATCATTCTGGGGGCATGCACTAGAAACAGCTTCTCTGATACTGAATAATGTTCCATCTAAGAGTGTCTCCAAAATACCATACGAGATGTGGAGTGGGAGACGCCCTAATCTCACTTTTATCAAGATCTGGGGATGTGAGGCTTATGTCAAACGTCAGGATTCTAGCAAGCTAGAACCTAGATCTGATAAATGCGTGTTTGTGGGGTACCCTAAGGAAACTAAGGGTTACTACTTCTATGTTCCCACTGAGAATAAAGTTTTTGTTGCTCGGGGTGTTGTCTTTCTAGAGAAAGAATTTCTCATGAAAGAAGTTAGTGGGAGGAAGTTTGACTTGGATGAGGTCCAAGTGCAAGCACAAGACAAAGAGATGGAATCTGAGCCACCTACACCGGTTGCTAGCCAACCTGAGGCTCAGACACAGGTCCCGCGTAGGTCTGGGAGAATTCGTCGTGCACCTGAAAGGTACGGGTCGCTGCCGACCCAACACGATGTTGGTCCCTTTCATGAGGGAGCGAATCCCTAATGGGCCTGATGAGATGGAAGAATGTTATTGGAGCCAAACTTCATTTTTGGCAGGTTGACCCGTATTTGACCATGGTTGGTCACATTTGGATTAGGGTTGCATTGGATTGGATCCAAGTGTTTAATCAACCCATGTAATGGAGTTTGGGCTAGCTCATTATCCAATGAGGCCCAATAACAAGTTCTCATGAAGAGATGAGAGGCTAAAAGGGTATAATGGGGAGAAACATGAACCATTAAGCGCCTAGGGGCATAATGGGGTCATGTTGGCGCCTTTGCTTCATTATGGAAGTAAAGGGCGCCTCCCCTCTCTTCCTTGGATGGAATGCATGCCTCTATGGCATGTCTTGGGCTGATATGGTACTTGGGCGATTATGGATAGGTTGAATGGAGTTTATGGTAAAGTCTTGGAGACTTTCCTTGTCTCAAACCTCCTCATCCTATCCCTACACTTATCATGATCTTGGCCCTTCCCTTAACCGCCTCTTGCCCTATATATGTGACCCTCTCGTCCCCTCTTATGATGATTGATCCTTGGAGGCGTGAACACAAGAAGAGGGGCGAGAGCTAGGAGCAAGGGCGCAACTTCCTCTTCCTTCTTCCATAGCCGCAAGCTTCTCCCTCCTTTCCTCTTGGCACAAGGAGCTTTGGTGCTTGGCGGCTTGACTTGTTTCCTTCTTCTCTTGGCGCATCCTTTCCTCTTGGTGGCGCAAGTGAAGTGGAACATCTCCCTAAGGCTTGGATCTTCTTCCCGAGGCTAGCACTGGGCGTGGAAGAAGAGAACTCAAGAGATCCGTGTGTGTGAGACTGCAGAGGGTGCACACTTGGGCGCCTGCATCGGCATCACTCCAAATCACTCTTAAGGTATTTCCTAACTCATCGTGTCGACTCTCTTGCTTGCGATCTTCACTGGGTTTTTGGGACCGGCTTGTTTCGGGGATATTGCTTCCGCTGTGCAATGTATTTTGTAATCTCTATCTCTGAAAATTGTAAAATATCCCCGGGGTTTCCCAACATACACCTTACCCTGGAGTTCTTCAGTTCTGTCCAGATTACATTGCATAATTACGATGACAGAGATCTAGGACGTATGGCCTTTCGGTTGGGGAACTGGGATCATGTTCTCACTCTAGACCAGATTGGTCATATATTTAGGTTTCCTGCGGATGGTACTCGACATCGCCCTCGTGAGTACACCGATAGGACCTTCTGGCAGCAGATATGTGGGGAGGGAGGATTTGATCTGAGGACCTCCAGAGCTATGTGTCTATCTAGCCCAGCACTCAGATATGTACATCGGGTACTCGCACACACCATATTTGGGCGAGCAGAGAGTGATAGGATGGTCAGGGCCTCAGAGCTGTTCTTCTTATGGACCATGTTGACTGGGTTTCACGCCAGCACCCCATTTTACCTTGTGAAGCAGATTCATAAGGTAGCTAGGGCGTGGAAGGGAGTTCTAGTTATGGGAGGCCTGATTACCACCATTGCCCTTGCCCTCGATATTGACCCTACGGGGTTGAACGAGGCCAAGGGCAGTCCGAGATTGGATATGGATACCTGCATCGCTATTAAGATGATTACGAGGATTGGGAGCTCGTATCATCTTATGTTCAGACATATAGATATTACCATGAGGGTACCAAACATGAACCGTACTACGGTTTGTGTCCAGCAAAACTGGATCGTGGATCCTACATGAGGTGGGGAAGGTCCTAGAGAGGCAGCCTCACCTCCTTCGTCACCGCCGAGGATTTTTGTGCCTTCTCCTCTAGTTGAGCCATCCACCACTACTGGACTGTCAACATCTGCTGGACCATCTGCATCAGCACCTCCAGATCCTTCCTTGGAGCATATATGAGCTGAGCAGCGGAGGATGCGCGATGACATATCGCGTTTGGAGCAGGGACAGATGAGGACACTTGAGTCTCTATGCGTGATCGAGGAGCTATTGCGGCGACATCTCCCTTCTTCATCGACACAACATACAGGGGACGAGGAGGAGGAGGACTCAGAGGACACAGAGATCGATTGAGAATTTTTGTGAGTACCTTTGCTATTTTATTTATTCTTGGCTATTTTATTTATTCTTGTGCATTAAATATTATCGTTTGACATTTTCTGGTGATATCTTATTTGCATTCTTCGTCTTGATCAGGATTTGATAGAGTTGGTGCTGATGCAGCGCACACACTGCCCTCTTATGTTTTATTTGTGTGTGCATTGTATTTTATCATTCTGTGATATATTTCTATGGTTATACTTGACATTAGACACTTGAGTCAGTTTTGTATATACATATGATGGTATTGCAGTTTTAGATGCTATACATGGTTGGATTGCAATGGTATTGTACATGTTAGATGCTTATCATATAACTGTGATGCTCTGTGATGATTTGAAATGCTATGGTGATGATTTGGTTGATTTTAGAATAATCTTGATATAGGTTTTGATATTCAAAATGAATAGTGTTTCTGAAACAGTAAATGTGATTTAGACAATGAAACATGATGGTATTTGATGTTTGAGACTTGTTTACCATGTAAATTGTTGATGTCTAGGATGTAATTCAGTTTCTGGTTTTTTCTAGATCACGTTTTCATGTTTTGATATAATTGGACAGGGATTTGCTTATATTTTAAAGGGAACTCTTGCAAAATTTTTTCTGAAATATGTCATTCATGATTTTAATGTTTAAATCATACGCAACAATTTACGTCTAGGGTGTCCCCATATATATTGCTTTTTCTTCAAAGCTTATAGGTATGTATTTTGAATGTTTATGATTATTAAGGATAATCAAGTTTGTTTTATCTTTAATTCTGAACTTAGAAAACTTTTTGAGTATTTGATTTGATGATTTAGGGAATTTCTAAAATTTCATGTGGACGTAAATTGTTGAGTAAATTCAATTCTGGTATTGATAATATATATATATATATATATATATATATATATATATATATATATATATTCATACGACGTGTGCATAGTGTTTTTATAGTCGCAATTTAATTTATCTATCTTTGCTTGATGGAAAATTTTTTTGAATAGGAAATTTGATGATTTTTCTTTAAAATGAGATTTGCTCTAACTCCTCTGGTTGAGTAATCTAAAGTCATGAGTTATATTATACCATGAGCTGGTATACTTTAAATCTGTTGTGATCAAGTAACTGAGGGAACTCTTTAAAATAAATATTCATCCCTCTTGCAGAAAGATCGATAATGATTTAAATACCAAGCCACTGGCCGGTTTTCTCCATGACTGGAATAAAAAAAATAAGAAAAAGAAAGAGAGAGAAAGAGAAAGCTGTAGGTTAAGTGGACAACTCCGCTGACCTTATGAGTGAGACTATGAGTTAAATTATACAGCTTTGTGGTATACTTTAAACAATGTTATGATGCTAATAGGAAAGGGCATATAACCGTTTAAATACCAAATTGCTTTTAAAATCTCTTATCTTTAACATCACCAAGATCCTTGAAATAAATTTTTGTCTATTAAGCAATGTGGATTTATTAAGTTAAGAGTGTTTAATACTTAGTGCGTGAAGAATGAATGTTATGACATGAACTGTGAATTTTATTTTTCTTGGATTGTAAGCTTTTGAGAATTTATCTCTAATATGATTTTTCTTAAATTACTTGAGTTCTGAAAAATTGACTACTTGGATTTTGGATTGGGGACGTTAATAAGGAGAGAACAAATAAGATTATTCCTTATCTTTAAATTCTCCTTATATATCAGAATATTGCTTGAGGATAAGCAAAGCTTTAAGTCTAGGGTATTTTGATGCGTTACATTTATATCATGTTTTTACCTATATTTTATATGATATTTTGGGCTTATTTTGTGATTTTATACTATTTTTCAATGTTTTTTACTTCACTTGGTATAGAATCTTTACTTTTCTTGGTTTTTATGAAAATGCAGGTAAAATGGTGTAAAAATATAGATTTTATGACTTTTGAAGCCATAGCACGATTCCCAACAAAATTATGAGGTTGCACGTCAAATTTGGGGGTGAAAACAGTGTCAGACGTGACATTCATGGTCTTGGCCGTGAGTTTCAAGTTCAAAGGGTGAAAACGCGGCTAAGTAAAAAAGTTCACAGAAACTTTCATAGGTGAGGCCATGAATCCTTCACGGGCCGTGAATATTTCTTTGTACAAGAGCTTTTATTCATAGAAACTTTCACGGTTGCAGCCGTGAACAGTTTACGGGCTGTGAGTTTTTTTGCCCCTTCGAGTTTTTCACTCGATTCGACCCCAAATTGAGTCAGATTTGAACCAACTCTCTAGAATTCTTCCTTGAAGGTTTCTGAACTGATTAAAGTATAAAAGGAAGGATTTTTGGAGGGCAAAAGAGACTTCTATGGGCGAACACAATCAGAGGTGGCGGCTGGGGCGAAACTCAGTTCCAGGATAAATTTTCGGCGAGAATTCATGCAAAAGGGAGAATTGATCACTTCATCTTTGTCTCCAGATCGAGGGGAAGCTTTGTTAATTACTTTCTTAGTGAATTCTTGTACTTTTGATTGGATTCGATGCAAGTTTCATACATAAACATGCTGTTAACTTCGAACATGAGTGAGTAAACTTTATTTCGGGATTAGGGATGTAGCCCACTAACATTTATGAATTAAAAATTATATTTTTACTCTTTGTTATGATCATTATAGCATTGATTTGAAAAGAATTGTGTTTACTCCGTAATTTACTCTGGCCAGGTATAGTTGCATCTTAGACCTTGCGAGAAGGACCAAGAGGTAATCGCAACGTCAGAATTATTTAATTCAAACCTATGAATCCAATCACGAGAGTAGTTTGGATTCATTTGAAGGATTTCATGGTTTTTCATAGAACTTAGTGGGCTTAGTTGCGTTAATTGTCACGAGAGTAGGGAATTAGTGTAGCTAAGTACCGGATTACGCGTTGGGAGGAGGTAGTCTGTACCATAGGAAAAACCCCTTTCATGACTATAATATTCTGTTCAAAGAGTCATTTTTTTTATAAAATTCATAAGTGTTAGTGTGGTGAAATCCCGAGTCCCGACCTTTTAAAATCGAATTTTACATAAAAACATTACCTCTGCTACTTTTTGTACTTAGGAGTTCACACAAAATCATGAATTGAGTCACTTAGATATAGACGAGTCGTGTAATCAGTACTTGACCGCCAGATCCTCATTGGGAACGATAATCTTTTTATTACTTTGATAAATCCGTACACTTGCGGACGCATCAGCTTACCATGTATATGTGATGTTCTACGATGGTTTGTGATATGGTGGTGATATTTTGGTTGATTTTTGGATGATTTTTGATATTGAGATGAATAGTATTTGTGAGTATGGTAAATGTGATTTGGCTAATGAAACATGATAGTATTTGATTTTTGAAACTTGTTTACAGTGTAAAATGTTGATATCTATGATGTAGTTCAGTTTTCGGATTTTTCTAAGTCACGTTTACTTGTTTTGGTATATTTGCATAGGGTTTCGCTCATATTTTAAAGGAAACTCTCACAATTTTTTTTTTCTAAAATCTATCATAACTTGATTTAATGTTTATGCATATGCAACAATTTCCGTCTAGGGTGTTCATATGTATTTTGCTTTTCTTCAAGCTTTACAAGTATGTATTCTGAATGTTTATGATTTTTAAGTATAATTAAATTTATTTTATCTTTTATTTTAGACTTAGGAAACATTTTGAGTATTTGATTTGATGACTTAGGGAATTTTTAAAATTTCATGTAGACTTAAATTGTTAAGTAAATTTAGTTCTGGTATTGATAAAATACATATGTGAATTGTTATATGTTCATGCGACACGTGCATAGTATTTTTATACTTGAAGTTTAATTCATCTATTTTAGCTTGATGGAAAACTTTTTATGAATAGAAAATTTGGTGATATTTCTTTAAATTGAGATTTGCTCCAATTCCTCTAGTTGAGTGATCTAGGGTCATGAGATATATTATACCATGAGTGCTATACTTTAAGTTTGTTGTGATCAAGTAACAAAAGGAAAATTTTAAAAATAAATGTTTACTCCCTCTGGCAGAAAGATCAATAACAATTTAAATACCATGCCACTGGCCAGCTTTCTCCATGAATAAAAAAAGAAAAAAAAGAGAAGAGAGAGAAAGAAGGAGAAAATGAGAAAGCTGTAGGTTAAGTGCACAACTCCGCTGACCTTATGATTGAGATTATGAGTTAAATTATACTGCTCTGTGGTATACTTTAAACAATGTTATGATGCTAACAGGAAGGGGCATATAACCATTTAAAGACCAAATTGCTTTAAAAATCTCTTATCTTTAATATCACCAAAATTCTTGAAATAGAAATTTTTGATTGTTAAGTGAAGTGCATTTATTAAGATAAGAGTATTTGATACTTAGTGCGTGAAGAATGAATGTTATGACATGAACTGCGAATTTTATCTTTCTTGGATTGTAAACTCTTGGGAATTTATTTCTATTATGACTTTTTTAAAATTACTTAAGTTCCGAAAGATTGATTGCTAAAATTGTGGACTAGGGACACTATTAAGGGAAAAACAAATGAAAAATCCTTATCTTTACATTCTCCATACATATCAAAATATTGCTTGAGGATAAGTAAAACTTTAAGTCTAAGGTATTTTGATGCGTTGCATTTACATCATGATTTTGCTTGTGTTTTATATGACATTTAGGCTCAATTTTATGATTTTATACCAATTTTTAGTGTTTTTTACTTGCTTCGGTATGAAATCTTTACTTTTTTTGGTTTTTATGAAAATGTAGGTAAAATGACACAAAAATGATAGATTTTGTGAGTTTTATATTTAGAGCATGATTCCCGAGGAAATTACGAAGTCGCAAGTCAAATTTGGAGCGAAAATAGTGTCAGATGTGACATTCACGGCCGCAACCGTGAGTTTTTCGGCTGGCCATGAGATTCGCATTTAAGGATGGATTTCGCGGCTAAGTTAAAAAGTTCACATAAACTTTCACGGGTGAGGCCTCGAGTCCTTCATGGGCCGTGAGTTTTTCTGTGCACATGACTTTTAGTTCACATAAACTTTCATGGCCGAAGCCATAAAGAGTTAACGAGCCATGAGTTTTTCCGCCTCTATCAGTTTTTTACTCAATTCGACCCCGAATTGAATCAGAATTCAACTAAACTCTCCAGAATTCTTCCTTGAAGGGTTTTGAACTAATTAAACTATAAAAGAAAGAATTTTTGGAGGGCAAAATGGGGACTCTTTGGACGAGAACAAGCAAAGGCGGCGGCTAGGGTGAAAATCAACTTCTGGGTAGAATTCTGGTGAAAGATCATGCAAAGGAGGGATTTGGATGCTTCATCTTCATTTCCAAATCGAGGGGAAGAGTTATAATCACTATCCTAGTGTCTTTTTGCATTATTTTTGAAAGATTATGTTGAGTTCATCAATATACATGCTGTTTTCTATAAACATGAACGCTTAAACTCTTTTTCGGGATTAGGGGTGTAACCCGTTGATGTTTTATGGATTAAACTTATTGTTTAAATCTTTGACATGAATTTTATAGAGTTGATTTGATTAGAATTGTGCTTATTCTATAATTTACTCTGATCAAGTAATTTTACGTCTTAGATGTCGCGAGAAGGACCGAGAGGTGAATCACGATGCCGGATCTATTCTTTTCAAACCTACAAATCCAATCACGAGAGTAATTTGGATTTATTTGAAGGATTTTTATGGTTTTCCATAGAGCTTAAAGGGCCTATTTACGGTAATTGTCACGAGAGTAGGGAATTATCGTAAATAAGTACCAGATTACGCTTCTAGAAAAGGTAATTTGTACCTAAGGAAAAATCCCTATCAATACTTTAATTTTTTGTTCAAAGATTTATTTTTACTAAATTCATATTCGTCAGCAAGGTGAAACCCCGAATCCCGACTCTTTTTGTAACGATTTCTAACGAAACACTCGCTTTTGCTCTCTCGCGCATCGAAGTTTCCATTCAAAAATCACACTTTGAATCGTCTAGCTATAGATCGATCATGTAATCAGTACTTGACCGCTAGATCCTCGTTGGGAATGATATCTTTTTATTACTTCGATAAATCCATGCACTTATGATAGCATCAACAAGCTATGCCTAAGTTCAGAATGCCACTTTAAGCTAATATGTTTATGATGAACAATATGTAAACTTTTGATTTTGACAAGAAAAACTCAAATAAATCATAAAGAACTATTAGAAGATCAAGAGTCACTCTTCTCTTCATTCAAGAGATGAACATCGAATGAATTCCAGCCTTCTTCGTGTGATCCTTGCTTTGGAAATTGCTAAAACTCAGTTTTCTACCCTAGTCACAGCCTCTGCTAAAATTCATCCAAGGAGTTCCCCTAATTCAGCCCCAAATCTTCCCTTTTATAGTTCAATCCCTTTGGAAGGTTTTCCCAAGATTTCACTACATTTTGATTCGAATCGATGCTGAATTAGGTGAAAATGCAAGTCTGGAGATAATATTCACGGCCCGTGAGTGGACTCACAGGCGCATCTGTGAACATCTTGGTGCATATGTCTGTGTTAGTGTTTATGCCCTAGGACCTATTGTTGGTTCATCTATTGTACTACTTGACATTGATATTCTACATATATCATTCTGGCATTTTTGTTATTATGCTATGTTTACATCTGTGCTTTTGTACATTTGCATGATAATGTCCCTAGAGACAGATTTCATCTGGGCTCGAAGTTATGTCCCAGTCAAGTACCTGAGTGGATAAGGGACAGCTCTGGTACATATGAGACTAGTATATGAGCAGGTTAGGCACGTGGTGCTAACGCAGACATATGGGTATATCAGTGGTGAATATACTGGACCGACCTCTGTGAGGCTCTAACTTGGTGTCATGAGTTAACCTCACAAGTGACAAGACATGCATTGATCCCTTGACTTGAGTGTTGGGAAACCTCGAGGATTTTAAAATTTTTAAACAAGCACAGCGGAAGCAGTCCCCGAAACAGGTCAGCCCCAAAAACCCTGAAGATCGAGTCATGCGAAGGAATCGACATGGTGAGTAGGAGATGATACCTTGAAGCGATGCAGGTGCCCAAATGTTTGCCCTCTGCAGTCTCGCACAAAGCCGACACTCTAGTTCTCTTCTTCCATGCCTGGTGCTAGCCTCGGGAAGAAGATCCATGCCTCTCGGAGAGATCCTCAAGAACTTGCGCCACCCACTAGGAGAAGTCGGCAAGATAAGAGGGGACGATGGAAGAAACTGCGAAGGTCCAACCCTGCAATCACCCAGAAGAGAGGGAAGAAGGGAGCAGGCGCCAAGGAGAAAATCTCTTCCAAGAATAGATATAAAGCCCCTAGGCGCAAACTCAACCCTCCCCTTCTTCTTTTATAGAAAATCATGTGACCTTTGGAATTCCACAATAAATTTGTAATTAATCTTTGAATTAATTCATCATTAATTATAGAATTAAATTCAGAATTAATTATAGAATTAAAGTCTGAATTAAAGTCTCATAATGACCAATTAAAACCTTGAATTAAAGTTTCATAATGGCCACTAATAACATGACTTTTCAAATTCAAAATTCAATTCAGAATTAAATTCAGAATTAAATTCATCATTAATCTCAGAATTAATTACATAATTAAATATACAATTAATTACAGCATTAAATACAGAATTTAATTCTCAGAATTAAATACAGTATTTAATTCACCATGATGTTTATTGGGTAAGGTAACTTATTGTCATGGCCCATTAGGCCTGATGGCCCATTGGGCCTCAAGGCCCAACTGGGCTTCACACCCATTGGGCTTGGAGGCCCAACTGGGCTTCACGCCCATTGGGCTTGGAGGCCCATTGGTCTATGCTCCAAGACTTCATTTGGCCCATTTGGCCCATCTGGTCCAAAAATGAAGTTAGCTCCAATAAGTTCCTTTCATCTCATTAGGCACAATGGCGTTGATAGATTCTCCCAAAAAGATCCGAGTTATCCAATAACTCGATCATTAGGTTGCTCGATCAATACGAGAACCCGAGTTTCAAGTTGTGCGACCCTATAGGTTCCTCTGACGTTGGCAGTGATGAACTCAGGTCATCACAAGCAGTGAGTGGCAATTAGCAGTGCATCACTGCTATCCAAGTCTTCAGAATGGATATCAGCATCGACATCCCCATCATCGCAACAAGATACCGATGCATTACAGTCCCTTTGCCAAACTGATATCTGATTGGACAAAGTGTGTCACCACTTTGTTTTCACCCAATCTCATGGTCATGACTAAATCAGGCTTTCACCTGGGTATAGGCATACACTTTCAGTTATGCAACCATAGGGGGCCCCGTGGATATCAAGCTTCCCGCAGGAAGGGGCAAATCCTATGTCTGTCCATTGATCTTCTCATATGGGTTGTGACATACCCAATGACAATCGTTATGACCTCCCTGCTACGGCGAGGTGTTAGGTTATATCAAAGCATGTCCCTAACCATATAGAAGAGTCAATGACCTCAAGTCAAGGGATCAATGCATCTCCTGTCACTTGTGAGCTTAACTCATGACACCAAGTTAGAGCCTCATAGCGGGTCAGTCCAGTATATCCACCACTAATATACCCATATGTCTGCGTTAGCACCCCGTGCCAAACCAGCTCATATACTAGTCTCACATGTACCAGAGCTATCCCTTATCCACTCAGGTGGGGACACACCGTTTGAGCATAGATACAATCTGTCTCTTGGGATATTATTATCCATGTAGATAATCGCAGATGTAAACATAGCATAATAACGACAATGCCAGAATGATATATTAAATACTAATGTCAAGTAGTACAAAATAGACCAACAACGGGTCTAAGGGCATATACACCAACAATCTCCCACTTGCACTTAGACTTAGTTGTTGAAAAATCTCAACCTCATGTCCCTCGTATGACCATCATGCTTCTACTGCGCCAAAGCCTTGGTCAGTGGGTCTGTCAGATTGTTATCTGTGTCAACTCTGCTTATCTTGACATCACCTCGGTTAATGATCTCTCTGTTCAGGTGAAATCTTCTAAGTATGTGTTTGGATTTTTGATGAGACCTTGGTTCCTTTGCTTGTGCAATCGCTCCATTGTTGTCACAATAGAGCTCGATCGGATCCACAACAGTTGGAACCACCTGAAGTTCAGAAATGAACTTTCGAATCCAAACGGCTTCTTTGGCTGCCTCAGAAGCGGCGACATACTCAGCCTCGGTTGTAGAATTAGCTATAGTGGACTGCTTGAAGGATTTCCAGCATACAACACCACCATTCAACTTGAACACATAGCCGACCTGCGATCTGAAGTCATCGGGGTCAGACTAGAACGATGCGTCAGTGTATTCCTAAACATTGAGCTCTTCCTATCCCCCATAGACCAAGAACAAATCTTTAGTTCTTGTCAAATACTTCAGAATGTTCTTTACAGCCACCCAGTGCTGCAGACCTGGATTGGATTGGTATCTGCTGGTTATGCTCACAGCATAAGCCACGTCTGGTCTAGTATACAACATCGCATACATGATCGAACCTACTGCCGAAGCATAGGGCACTCGACTCATGTCGTCCCTCTCAGCCTGTGTGGTGGGACATTGGCTCTTTGAGAGAATAAGGCCATGTCTCACTGGAAGGTATCCTTTCTTGGATTGTTCCAAGTTGAACCTCTCCAGGACCTTATCAATGTAAGTACTCTGACTAAGGGCCAGGAGCTTCTTGGGTCTATCCTGGTAGATCCTCACGCTTAGGATATAGGTAGCCTCCCCTAAGTCTTTCATCTCAAAACACTTTCCCAACCATGTCTTCACAGCTTGAAGACTAGGGATGTCATTTTCGATGAGTAGTATGTCGTCGACATACAAGACCTGAAATGTCACCAAGCTCCCACTGAATTTTCTGTATACATAGGCATCATCTTCGCTCTTGATAAAGCTGTAATCTCTTATTGCCTCATCAAATCGAAGATTCCAACTTCGAGAAGCTTGCTTTAATCCATAAATGGATCTCTTTAGCCTGCAGACCTTATTGGCCTCTACAAGATGGATGAAACTACCAGGTTGTGTCATATACACATCTCTATCAGCTTTCCGTTAAGGAATGCTATCTTCACATCCATCTGCCATATCTCATAATCGTGATACGCAACTATAGCAAGCAAGATTCGAATGGATTTGAACATGGCAACTGGCGAGAATGTTTCGTCATAGTCTACCCCGTGGACTTGTCTGAATCCTTTAGCCACAAGTCTACCCTTATAGGTAACTATGTTGCTATCCATGTCAATCTTCCTCTTGAAGACCCATTTACACCCTATGGGTTTTACCCCATCCGGTAGCTCAACCAAATCCCAGACTTGGTTAGCCAACATGGAATCCATCTCGGATCTCATGGCCTCAAGCCATTTTTCAGAGTCCGATCTAGCGACTGTCTCATCATAGGTCCTGGGTTCATCCTCAATGATGAAGATCCCGTCGTGTTGGGTCGGTAGCGACCCATACCTCTCAGGTGCACGACGAATCCTCCCAGACCTACGCGGGGCCTATGTCTGAGCCTCTGGTTGCCCAGCAACCGGTGCAGGTGGCTCAGGTTCCATCTCAGTGTCTTGTGGTTGCACTTGGACCTCGTCTAAGTCAAACTTCCTCCCACTGACTTCTTTCATGAGAAATTCTTTCTCTAGAAAGACAACACCCCGAGCAACAAAAACTTTGTTCTCGGTAGGAATATAGAAGTAGTATCCTTTAGTTTCCTTAGGATACCTGATGACACCGAAATATGTAGTATATTTTGCATCATTTTAGATACCTTTTCATTCTAAATCGAGGATCATTCTACTTGTTTTTATGCTAAATCCATCAAATATTGCAAAGTCTACTTCTATTTTGGTTTTTCAGGCAAAAAGGCAATATTTTAGGCGTTTTCAAGCAAAATCAAATACATGGAAGAGTTCTCATCCTCAAGAGGAGATCACCCAAGAAATTTCACGCAAATCGGAGCAAGCCAGCAAATTAGGGTAGTGCCATAATCTATTTTACGGTACCGTAATTCCAAATGGTACCGTAAAATCCGAACACTGCCGTAATTTGTGAAGATTTTTGAACAGAAAGATTTCCCGATTTTACGGTACCGGCCGTAAGCAATATTATGGTACCGTATTTCGGATTGTGCCAGAACAGAAACTTCATCTGAAATTACGGCACCTGCCGTAAAGAATTACACGAGCCGTATTTCCCCGACGAATCCGACCAGAGAGTTCAAGAGATTTTACGGCACTAGCCGTAAACTATTTTACGGGCCGTATTTTCCGAGACGACATCGGCACAGAAGACTCAAGAGATTTTATGGCACCAGCCGTAAACAATTACACTGCCGTAAAACCCGTTTTGAACGTGACGCCCAGGTCAATGTCCACACCCTATTCTTGCGGAGATGATTGCGGACGATCCAGAAGTTTATATTCGATGCCGTAAGAAGCAAAAGGAGAGATTTGGGCAGGAGGATTAGAGAGAGACCAAAAGCCCTAAATTTCGTACACCATCGAGGGAGAAATCTTGATCCACGCCGTCGCCGAGGGTTTCACCACGGCGCTCGATCCAGACAACCTCCGGCCGTGATTTTTCTACCGAAGCATCGCCTGGTGAAGGAGACAACGTGCCAGAAGTTTCAGATCGAAAGGAGACAATTTGGAGGAGAAATCAGAGGAAGAAGGATCTCCACCACTGTTCACGCCTTCCTTTGTAAAATACGGCTGTGAAATACTTCACAGCCGTGCCGTATTTTCTAAAAACTCTTCTTTTTGTTGATTTTTGATTTTCTGAAATTATGGAATATTGTATTTCCTTCGCCATGCTAGCTTAAACTACTCTTGGGACATGGGGGGAGTAGTTCACTTGACTTTTAATGATTAGATAACTTCTTTTTCAATATTTCGTTGAGTTTGATTTAGCATGATGATTTTGCTCATGTGATAATTGTGCTTAGACTCTCTTTAAGTTCATATTATTAATTATGTTCTTAAAATTTTCGCTTGAGACTGAAAGGTAATTGCTTGAGAATTTGGAACCCTAGAATTGCATGTTAGGATCCCTTCCTTAGGTTAGATCCATCTTGATCTTTTCTAGTAAAATAATTGTCATGATTATAACATGAGTCTATAGATCGAGTCTATTTGTCAAACGTGGAGATCTTGTGTGAAAGCAAAGATCGGAACGTTGGAGGTCCTTGAGCAAAACTAGTTGTGAGACTCGGATGCACGAAAGTGATCCTTGAGACTCCACTAGAGATTCTAGAGCTCGGATGCACGAAAGTGATCCTTGAGTTCATCCTTTGATAATATCTTCTTCATGATGAAATTGAATCAACGAAATCCTTATTCATGTCTAGTCATAAAAGTTTAAGTGAACGAAACCCTAGTCCCAGCTTTTCTCTCTGATAATCTCGCTTTTAGTTACCGATTGCTATTCTCACGATCTCGATTTGCCTAGTTAGTAAGAAATCAACTATTTAGTATTCGACAACGTAGGTCCCTGTGGATTCGATACTTTTTTATTACTTCGTATACCCGTGCACTTGTGGTTTAACAACAAGTTTTTGGTGCCATTACCAAGGATTAGTCCAAGGTACACGCGTGCCAGATTTGTTGTGTTCCCTTTCGGGCTATCAAGTTTTTGGCGCCGTTGCCGGGGACCTTAGTTTTGTCGATATTAGAGACGTTGAGATTATTGCTAGATTAGGTTTTTATTTACTATTTTTTTATTATTATTTACTGCTTATTTTCTGTTTCTTGAAATCACTTGATCTGTTTACTTTGCATGCGCAGGAGCCTTAGGTCAGGACCACTTGTACCATTGGATCCTGAAATCAATAAGACATTAAGAGCGCGTAGAAAGTTGAGGTTAGAAGAATCATCACAAGAAGAACTGCAAGAACAATCCCAACCAGAGTTACAAGAAGAGATTTTAGAGATGGGAGACAATCAGAACCATCAGAGAACACTTAGGGACTATGCAGCCCCTAATCATCATGAAATTCGTTCTAGTATTGCTAGGCCAGCAATTGAGGCCAACAATTTCGAGATTAAACCTCAACTCATTGCAATGTTTCAACAAGATCAGTTTGGAGGATCTCCACTGGAGGATCCCAACCAACACTTGGCCTTATTTCTTGACTTATGCGATACTATTAAGATGAATGGTGTTTCTAACGATGCATTTAGACTAAGACTTTTTCCTTTTTCTCTTAGGGACCGAGCAAAGACATGGCTTAATTCACACCCAGCCGGTACCTTCACCACTTGGAATCAACTGTCAAATTCCTTCTTGAATAAATACTTTCCACCAAGGAAGACACTAGAGCTAAGAAACCAAATTACAAACTTTCAACAAAAAATTGGGGAGACGCTCAGTGAAGCCTGGGAGAGATTCAATGAACTGCAACGGAAGTGTCCTCACCATGGAATAGAACTTCAGACTTTAATGCAAACTTTCTATATTACACTATCTGATCAGACTAAAATGATTGTGGATGCTGCTGCAGGAGGAGCTCTTATGAGCAAAACACCAGATGAAGCCTTCAAACTGCTAGAGGAGATGGTAGAAAACCATAATCAATGGACTACCGAAAGGAGAGTACTGTACAAGCCTTCTCAAGGTAAGAGTGGAAGTGATGAAATACGCTCCTTAGAAGAGAAGGTAAAATTTTGGTGTAGTCAGTTAAATTCCATGCAAACTGCTTCTGTTTCTGCTATCACTCGTGAAAACTGTGGTAATGATGGTCATACTGCTGAATATTGTAGAATTGTCGATCAGGTTAATGATCATGTGAACGCCATAGGGAATTACAACCAAAGTAGACCTAATGATCCCTATTCTAATACATACAACCCTGGATGGAGAAATCACCCCAACCTTTCATGGAAAAACAATAACAATGTAGGGGGGAACAATGAAGACAAAGGATTCCAAAAGCAAAATCAGAACCAAAACATAAATCAAAATTCTAATGAGGGATCCATACTTGAAAAACTTTTGGCCAACCAAAATCAGTTCATGTCTGATATAAAAGAATACATGTCAAATCAAAACAAGCAAAATGAGGAATTTAAGGAAAATTTTCATCAAATCAACTCTAGACTGGATAGAGTAGAAGCCCACAACAAAATTCTTGAAAACCAAATTGCACAGCATGCTAGTGTTCCTTACAGACCCCCTGGGAAATTGCCTGCAAAACCTGAGATAAACCCTAGGGAGCACTGTAATGCCATCATGACTAGAAGTGGGAAACAATTGGGAGAACCTAGAGGGAGGTTTGAAAACACTGAAGAAAAGCTTAATGATAATAAAAGGGAATTGGAGATAGGAGAATCTTCTTCACATGAGAAACCCCAAATTTGTTTATAACCTCAAAAGGGTGATGAACCAAAAGAGGAGGAATCATGTGAGAAAGATAATCCTAAATCTGATTTACCTAATCCTTACCAAACACCTATACCTTTTCCTCAAAGGTTAGTTCAACATAAACTAGACAAAAAGTTTGGCAAGTTTCTTGAAGTTTTTAAAAAGCTTTATATTAATGTTCCAATTCTTGAAGCTATTATTGAAATGCCATCTTATGCCAAGTTTTTAAAAGAGATATTGTCTAGTAAAAGAAAATTGGATGATTATGGTACTTGCATGGTTACACTAACAGAAGATTGTAGTGCGGTCATACAGAATAAATTGCCACCTAAATTGAAGGATCCAGGTAGCTTTTCTGTACCCTGTACAATTGGCACCCTATCTTTTGACCGAGCCTTATGTGACTTAGGTGCGAGTGTAAGTTTAATGCCTCTTTCTACTTACAGGAAACTGAATTTGGGAGAGCTAAAGCCTACATCAATATCTTTGCAGCTCGCAGACTCATCAGTGAAGTATCCTGTAGGTATGTTAGAGAATATTCCAATAAAGATAGGTGAGTTTCTCATACCTGCAGATTTTGTAATATTGGACATGGAGGAAAATTGTAGAAATCCTATCATTCTGGGTAGACCACTATTGGCCACAGCTAAAGCAAAAATTGATGTGGAATCAGGAAAAATTACCTTTGATATATGTGATAACAAGATCAAATTTAGTCTTAATGATTTAACAAACAAACTTTCATACTCAGGATTTTGTTGTAGTGTTGAAATATTTAATGAAGAAATTTATGATGTTTCAAGTTTGTTTGATGAAACCCCAAATAATGAATCTAACAATCTTTTTGAGGGTATTGATGAGAAATTGCAGAAGAAGAGAAAGCCAAAGAGGAAGAGAAGAAGAGAAGGCTCTAGGATGATTGAGAAAATAGAAAGAATTCTGAGCAGATTTGGATACTGTTTCAAGATCGAGCCTTATGTTGTAAGATCAGAGTTGAGATCCAGAAATTCACGATCAAACCCGAGTGTTAAAGGGTCAAGCTAATGACCTTTAAATTAGCGCTTCTTGGGAGGCAACCCAAGCTTTCTAACCCTTATTTTTGTTTTCTTTAACTTAATTTTTGCTTAGGACTAATTTTTATTTTATTTTTATAGGTTTTTCGTGATTTGGAGCAAAATACGGCAGTACCGTAAAGCATTTTACGGTACCGTATTTCAGTCTGCTTACGAACAGAAAGCTGCGACGAAATTACGGTACCGCCATAAAGGATTTCACGGTACTGTATTTCTGATCCAAAATCAACCCGAGAGTTCTTTCGTTTTTACAGCACTACCGTAAGGTAGTTTACGTGCCGTATTTTTTTTAAAATTTTTGCTTTTCTTTTTTTTTTTCAAAAAAAAAAAAAATCTTTACTGTTTGAATATTACAGTACCGTATTTTTGATGTCACTCCGAACAGAACATTGACGAGATTTTACGGTGGTACCGTAAACTCTTTACGATACCGTAATTCCGCGTCGATTTTGAATAGAAGGTTTTCGATATTTTACGGCACCTACCGTAAACAATTTTACAGTGCCGTAATCAGGAATCTGTTTCGAACAGAGAGTTGTTTCGAAATTACGGCACCGGCCGTAAAGTATTACATTGCCGTAAACTGCTTTCTGGCACGCGAGTCTATACCATATTTAGGGTTACAACCGAACCGTTTTTAGGGTTTTTACCCTCGATCTCGCTCGTTCTTGCGCCGATTTTGGATCTCCGACTTTCTCCGACCACCTCAAGACGCCGGCGACCCTTTTCGTTCAATCTTCGTCATCGATTAGGTAACTGATTCTCAGATTTTTACGTTTTAGCGAGTTTTGACAAACTTTCGCCCCTTTCGCTCGTTCTTGCTCGATTCTCAACCGTTTGAAGTGATCTTTGTTTCTATACGCTCGTTAGAGGATAGGCTTTCGATTTCTTGCTGTTAGAAAAGAATTTGGTTAGATTTCATGACCGATTTGAGCTGAAACACGATAAACGCATTTGAAGTTACTGTTCACTCATAGTTCGGTTGATTTTTTTTGAGTTTGAGCTGAGTTTTGAGTTGATTTTCACTTTCTACTTGCTTAATTAGTGATGAAGAACCTGTGATTCATACATACCATATCGGAATGAAGATTAAATTGCATGCCCTGTTTTTATGTTTTAGAACACATGGATAGGTTGCAATTGAACTACATTATTGTTTGCTGCCATTAAATTGTGAGTTTGCAGCTTGATTGCCAACATGCCAAGAACAAAGTCCATTTGCCAAAGAGAACTAGACAAAAGAAAAGGAAAGGGGAAAGCCCCTAGTAGATCATCTCAATCCCAAAATCCATATGGGATGACATTTAGGAATGAGATGCAAGAAGCAAGATATAACAAACTGCTGGAAAGGAGAATTGTAAACACAAAATATGCTGATCAAAGAACTCTTGAAGCCTTAGGGCTTTATGAGGATGTTCTTTGGATGTTTGAGAGGATAGAAGCCAAGCAATTTTTCCAGATACATCCACCAACATTCTTGCCACTTGTTTTAGAGTTTATGAGCAACCTGATTGTGGAATTAAAGGAACACTCCCATGGCCCAGCTGAGGGAAAGATTACTTTTAGATTGGCAAATGAAGAGAGAGAGCTTACACTGCAGGAAGTAAGAGACATATTTGGGTTGAGCATAGGAGGATATACTGAAATTCCCTTAGGATTTATGGAAAACATCTTCTGGAACCAGATTACAAATGAAAATCATTTTTATGCTGTGTCTGCCATAGCCTCGAAGATCATGAACCCCTGTGTCAAATATGCTCATCGAGTTCTAGCACACACGGTATTTGGGAGAGGAGACAGTGACGACATGGTCCGTCAGCATGAGCTGTATTTTCTATGGGGGATGCTCAATGGATTTGCTGTGGATGTCGCTTACTTCATGGTGAAGCATATGGATAAGGTTGCCAGGGCAACTAGAGGATCAGTGGTAATAGGAGGCTTAGTTACTCCTATAGCCATGCATCTTGGGATTGAGCCCTTTGACACAAAAATGGCACGAGGGAATCCAAGACTTGACATGGAGTCTTGCATCGCGATGAAGATGATTGTCAGGGAGGGAGATACAATTTGTTTGGTCCTTGGACCGAATATCCACCCTCTACCTTTACCCCATGTTCAGAAGACCACAGTCAGGGACAGAGCAAACTAAAAGTTGTCACCCAGCATAGCAGCAGCAGCTTTTTCCCCACCTCTTGATTCAGCACCACCACCATCCACCTGGGGTGGACAGGGTGATCCATTTGGGATGGAGTCACCACCTCGTGATTCTGCACAGACTGCAGACACTTCATCATAGAGACCGATGGGTGGCTTTGCTAGCCACCATGATCCTGGTTTTCAGGCGTTGACAGCACAGATGTATAACCAAGAGCGCCGCCAGGAGAGGATGGAGGAGACCTTAGGGTACATCCACAAAGACATGGAGAGGCTATGCAACCACATGGAAGACATGGGTAACTTCCTCTATGACTGTTTTGGTTATGCTGATCACAGGGACTATGGCTACCATGGCGATCAGGGAGGAGCCCCATACTTTGATCCCATGGAGACTGCTGCACGAGATTCAGAGGCTATGCGATCTGACGATGATGAGTAGAGGCTTTGTGAGTATTATCTTCCCTTACCTTTTTACTATACTATGATTTTCTTTATCTCACTGTTGTTTTATATGATGAAGGGAAGGATGGTGCTACCATGACTACCGCCACTGCATTCTATTTAACAAGCCTATTACTCTTATTTCGATATGGTTGTATGATGATATTTTGATGATTGATATTCAATATGGTTGTATTATGATGATGATATTGATCTTTACTGATTCGATGGGGTTGTATGATGATTTGATATTCTAATGTTTTGATATATTGATATGATATTGTGATAATTGAAGGTGATGATGGGTTCACTCTTAATTTATATTGTTGATGACTTGAATGATTGATGATCTCAAATTCATATTTGAAAACATAACTCCATCATGTCAAATTTATTTCTTCAATACATATTTGTCTATTGAGATATGACATTGATTGATGCATAAAATTTTGGGGAGATATATTATTTGAAGAATGAAATTTAAAAGTGAAACTTCTCTTTTGAATAAAATGAGTATATTAGTATGATTTGTGAATTTAGATCAATTGATCAACCTAGTTGAGGTTTAGTCTATTTTTGCTATTTGTTGGGAAATAAGAATCCAAGATCCATAAAAAATAGTGAGAGACTCCCCTACTTGGCACTATGTAAAATTGATAGAGGTACCTAAGACATGGGTTGAAGTCTATGCATGAAAAATAATGAGTGGTGAAAAGAATAAGACTCCTCTACTTGGCACTGTGTAAAATTGACAGTGGTATCGAAGAAAGAGTTGAAGTCAAAAATAAAAAGTATGTGTCTATGTGGATACATGCCGTCTTCACAAAAACAAACAAAATGCAAAAAAAAAAGAAAAAAAAAGAAAAAAAATTATGTGTGGAAAAAGATCTTAGAGACCTAATTCCTGTAAACAAAAGCATGATAGATTTAAATTGATACTGGGTGAAATCATGAGATTGAAAATTCTATCTATTATACAAGTTGCAAAGTTTTATTTGATTGAGTTGTGAATCTAGAAAATTGAGTTCTGAGAATGATATGTTTACTTGAAATTTTGTAAATCAATTAATAGAAATTTTCATTGACAAGTTGTATTTTAGAAATTTATTGAGCATGGGAAGGTTATTCTTCCAATCAAAATTTGATTTCAAATTTTGATTTTTGCTTGAGGACAAGCAAGGTTTGAGCCTTATGTGTTTGATGACACCGAAATATGTAGTATATTTTGCATCATTTTAGATACTTTTTCATGCTAAATCGAGGATCTTTCTACTTGTTTTTATGCTAAATCCATCAAATATTACAAAGTCTACTTCTATTTTGGTTTTTCATGTTTTTCAGGCAAAAAGGCACTATTTCAGGCATTTTCAAGCAAAATCAAATACATGGAAGAGTCCTCATCCTCAAGAGGAGATCACCCAAGAAATTTCACACAAATCTGAGCAAGCTAGCAAATTACGGTAGTGCCGTAATCTATTTTACGGTACCGTAATTCCAAATGGTACTGTAAAATCCGAACACTGCCGTAATTTGTGAAGACTTTCGAACAGAAAGATTTTTCGATTTTACGGCACCGGCCGTAAGCAATATTACGGTACTGTATTTCCCTGACGAATCCGACCAGAGAGTTCAAGAGATTTTACGGCACTGGCCGTAAACTATTTTACGGGCCGTATTTTCTGAGACGACATCGGCACAGAAGACTCAAGAGATTTTACGGCACCAGTCGTAAACAATTACACTGCCGTAAAACCCGTTTTGAATGCGACGCCCAGGTCAATGTCCACACCTGATTCTTGCGGAGATGATTGTGGACGATCCAGAAGTTTATATTCGATGCCGTAAGAAG
Source organism: Costus lasius (assembly GCA_027563935.2). Classification (NCBI taxonomy): domain Eukaryota; kingdom Viridiplantae; phylum Streptophyta; class Magnoliopsida; order Zingiberales; family Costaceae; genus Costus; species Costus lasius. The sequence continues at coordinate 118,436,279 of CM050447.1, forward strand.
CAAAAGGAGAGCTTTGGACGGGAGGATTAGAGAGAGACCAAAAGCCCTAAATTTCGTACACCGTCGAGGGAGAAATCTTTATCCACGCCGTCGCCGAGGGTTTCGCCGCCGCGCTCGATCCAGACAACCTCCGGCCGTGATTTTTCTACCGAAGCATCGCCTGGTGAAGGAGACAACGTGCCAGAAGTTTCAGATCGAAAGGAGTCAAATTGGAGGAGAAATCAGAGGAAGAAGGATCGCCACCATTGTTCACGCCTTCTTTTGTAAAATACGGCTGTGAAATACTTCACAGCCGTGCCGTATTTTCTAAAAACTCTTCTTTTTGTTGATTTTCTATTTTATGAAATTATGGAATATTGTATTTCCTTCGCCATGCTAGCTTAAACTACTCTTGGGACATGGGGGAGTAGTTCACTTGACTTTTAATGATTAGATAACTTCTTTTTCAATATTTCGTTGAGTTTGATTTCAGCATGATGATTTGCTCATGTGATAATTGTGCTTAGACTCTCTTTACGTTCATATTATTAATTATGTTCTTAGAATTTTTGCTTGAGACTAAAAGGTAATTGCTTGAGAATTTGGAACCCTAGAATTACATGTTAGGATCCCTTCCTTAGGTTAGATCCATCTTGATCTTTTCTAGTAAAATAATTGTCATGATTATAACATGAGTCTATAGATCGAGTCTATTTGTCAAACGTGGAGATCTTGTGCGAAAGCAAAGATCGGAACGTTGGAGGTCCTTGAGCAAAACTAGTTGTGAGACTCGGATGCACGAAAGTGATCCTTGAGACTCCACTAGAGATTCTAGAGCTCGAATGCACGAAAGTGATCCTTGAGTTCATCCTTTGATAATATCTTCTTCATGATGAAATTGAATCAACGAAATCCTTATTCATGTCTAGTCATAAAAGTTTAAGTTAATGAAACCCTAGTCCCAGCTTTTCTCTCTGATAATCCCGCTTTTAGTTACCGATTGCTATTCTCACGATCTCGATTTGCCTAGTTAGTAAGAAATCAACTATTTAGTATTCGACAACGTAGGTCCCTGTGGATTCGATTCTTTTTTTATTACTTTGTATACCCGTGCACTTGCGGTTTAACAACAAGTTTTTGGTGCCATTACCAAGGATTAGTCCAAGGTACACGCGTGCCAGATTTGTTGTGTTCCCTTTCGGGCTATCAATACCCCACAAACATGCATTTATTAGATCTGGGTTCTATCTTGCTAGAATCCTGACATTTGACATAAGCCTCACATCCCTAGACTCTGATAAAAGAGAAATTTGGTCGTCTCCCACTCCATACCTCGTACAAAATCTTGGAGACACTTTTAGATGGAACATTATTCAGTATGAGAGAAGCTGTCTCAAGTGCATGTCCCCAAAATGAGGGAGGTAGAGTTGCATGACTCATCATAGATCGAACCATGTCCAACAAAGTTCGATTTCTCCTTTCAGACAAACCATTCCATTGAGGTGTTTCAGGAGGAGTGAGTAGGGATAGAATCCCATACTCTCTAAGATAGTCAAAGAACTCACCGCTCAGGTACTCTCCACCACGATCTGATCGAAGAGTCTTAATAAATCTACCAAGCTGGTTCTCTACTTCATATCTGAACTCCTTAAATTTCTCAAAGGATTCAGACTTATGTCTCATCAAATAGACATAACCATATCTACTAAAGACATCAGTAAATGTGATAAAGTAGTTGTACCCTCCTCTGGCTTGTTTACTAAATGGCCCACACACATCACTATGTATGAGATCCAACAAACCTCCTGCCCTCTCATCGATCTTGGTGAAGGGCGCTTTTGTCATCTTCCCTAATAAACAAGGTTCACAAGTATCAAACTCCTCCAAGGATTCCATTTGCATAGAGTTGTTGAATGCGATTCTTGTTTATATGGGCTAATCGATAATGCTAAACGTATGCACCAACTGAACTACTCAGTTTGATCCTTTTATGATTTATGTTATATATAGAGTTTATCCATGTCCAAGACATATAATCCATTGCACAAGGTACCCTCTAAATTCAGGCGACATATTGGTTAACATCAAATTAGCAACCTCCAAAGTATCAGCCTGATGCTTATCATAAGTATCCTTCTCAGCCGCTGAGGCCGAGCATGGAAGTGGCTCCGGAATAGGCTGCTCAAGGACATAGAGCTTCCTCTCGAGCTTGAGCACATTTCTCAAGTTCATGTACCAATCCAATAAGTCGGATCCAACCAACTTATCCCTTTCCAAGGTAGATCGCAGTGACCATCTACCATTGTTCATAGCCATTGTTCTACAACAACCAAGAAACAACAGATTAGTACTACTTTTATATCATTTAATCTGGACTTGCATTAAATGATCATGGCTCCCACTATTTTAATCCAATTGACAACCCACAAAGTCAATCAGAAAATCCAAGATTTCCTAGTGAGATGAGATCCTTATTCCACATGAGGCTTTACGTCCCACGAGGGTGGGATGAAATGCACAAAGTGACTCATGCTTCTTAAGGTGGGCTCGCCGGCCGATTGCACCCACACAATTCCCCTTCTCAAGACAATTCAAGCATTTTGTGCCCAGCTAGGGCTGGAACAACACAAAACCCTAACTTCTCGAGGCTGCCTCTAGAGTTCCATCATGTGGCCACCACATATGAAAAACTAGTCAAGTCTATCCTGACCGTTATGCCCAGGGCCAACGAGTTTCCTTGTGAAGGCACGCCCAGGTTTTTAATTGGATTGGGGAAACCATTGCCACCACACGCCTTCTAAAGATAAGTGGGTGTGTCCCACGAGGGTGGGAAACAGTGCACAACACCACTGATCGATAGCTTGACGAGGGCTACACGTCAGAAGGCTACAGACTTGATATTATTTTGAGGGTTTTTGAGGTCTCATCCTCTCAGTTTTATCTTTTGTCTAACATTACAAGCATGCAATCCTATAGTGATAACAAAATGATAAAACACATCCAGGCATGCTTTAGCAGATATCGAAAGCAATAAACAAGCGATGTGGTCATAGTCTAATCAACACATTGAACTATTACATGTCAAAGGATGTTCAATGCTTGACCTAGGTGACAAGCCCCAACAAGACCTAACCTAGCCGCCACTAAGATCTATCTTCAAGTGCGGCTTCAAGGTCTGCCACACCAAGGCATAGCACACAAACCCTAGGGTTCGGCCAAGACCTTATTTGCGCCACCAAGCAAGATGCGCCATCATGGTTGATGTGCCAAGATGTAACCTTCAGGAGGGACACACCCCTAATCTTCTTTGTGCCTTTACAAAACAAAAAGAAAAGCACGCAGGCCTCACACATAATACATTAGAGGCATACAAGGGGCTTGACTATGACCACAATACGATGCACAATCATCTCATGCTTTTCTATATGCTCATGAAAACGTAAAACTTTAGTTTTAGTTTCTTAGAAAACATGTCTTTCAACCTCAACGTCCGTTCACAAATCTAGGATTTTTCGTTTCTCTCGGGAGTCTACAAGTGGCGCATGGATGCTCCAAGCACGCTTGCCGCCTACCCTTGCAATCCTTAACCTGCCAAGATTACGACAATCACCATGCCCCATGATCTTCGACAAGTCCCACACAGTAGGTCTATCCTACATGCGTGGGGAGAAATTAATTCTCTCACATATGGGTCTATCCCACCATGTGAAGAAAGCAAAAAACCAAAGATATCGAATAGATGTTAGGAATGAAAAACTTATGAATTTTCCTACTTAGAAAAAACCATGCGCATATGCAAATTTTTGAAAAATTTCAGATGGCATGTGAGCATACAATCAAAGCATAAAACACCGTTCGAGTTCGTAAGTTGGCTCTGATACCACTGTTGGGAAACCCCGGGGATTTTAAAATTTTTAGACAAGCACAGCGGAAGCAATCCCCGAAATAGGCTAGTCCCAAAAACCCAGAAGATCGAGTCATGCGATGGAATTGACATGGTGAGTAGGAGATGATACCTTAAAGCGATGCGAAGGATGCGATGCAGGCGCCCAAATGTTCGCCCTCTGCAGTCTCGCACACAGCCGATGCTCGACTTCTCTTCTTCCACGCCTGGTGCTAGCCTCAGGAAGAAGATCCACACCTCTGGGAGAGATCCTCAAGAACTTGCGCCACCCACTAGGAGAAGTCGCCAAGATAAGAGGGGACGATGGAAGAAACTATGAAGGTCCAACCCTGCAGTCGCCCAGAAGAGAGGGAAGAAGGGAGCAGGCGCCAAGGAGAAAATCTCTTCCAAGAATAGATGTAAAGCCCCTAGGCGCAAACTCAACCCTCCCCTTCTTCTTTTATAGAAAATCATGTGACCTTTGGAATTCCGCAATAAATTCGTAATTAATCTTTGAATTAATTCATCATTAATTATAGAATTAAATTCAGAATTAATTATAGAATTAAAGTCTGAATTAAAGTCTTATAATGACCCATTAAAACCTTGAATTAAAGTTTCATAATGGCCATTAATAACATGACTCTTCAAATTCAGAATTAAATTCATCATTAAATTCGGAATTAAATTCATCATTAATCTCAGAATTAATGACATAATTAAATACAGAATTAATTACAGCATTAAATATAAAATTTAATTCCCAGAATTAAATACAGTATTTAATTCACCATGATGTCTATTGGGCTAGGCAACTTATTGTCATGGCCCATTAGGCCTGATGGCCCATTGGGTTTCAAGGCCCATTGGTCCTCATGCCCCAACTGGGCTTCACGCCCGTTAGGCTTGGAGGCCCATTGGTCCATGCTCCAAGCTTAAACTTCATTTGGCCCATTTGGTGTAATTGGCCTATTGGGCCTATTTGGCCCATTTGGCCCATCTGGTCCAAAAATGAAGTTAGCTCCAATAATTTCCTTCCATCTCATTAGGCACAATGGCGCTGATAGATTTTCCCAAAAAGATCCGAGTTATCCAATAACTCGATCATTAGGCTGCTCGATCAATCTGAGAACCCGAGTTTCAAGTTGTGCGCCCCTGTAGGTTCCTCTGACGTTGGTAGTGTTATCACAAGTAGTGAGTGGCACCTAGCAGTGCATCACTGCTACCCAAGTCTTCGGAATGGATATCAGCATCGTCATCCCCATCATTGCAACAATATACTGATGCATTACAGCCCTTTGCCAAACTGATATCCGATTGGACAAAGTGTGTCACCACTTTGTTTTCACTCAATCTTATGGTTATGACTAAATCAGGCTTTCACCTGGGTATGGCCATACACTTTTAGTCATGTAACCATAGGGGGGCCCTGTGGATATCAAGCTTCTAGCAGGAAGGGGCAAATCCTATGTCTGTCCATTGATCTTCTCATATGGGTCATGACATACCCAATGACAACCGTTATTACCTCCCTTCTACGACGAGGTGTTAGGTTGTATCAAAGCATGTCCCTAACCATATAGAAGAGTCAATGACCTCAAGTCAAGGGATCAATGCATCTCCTGTCACTTGTGAGCTTAACTCATGACACCAAGTTAGAGTCTCACAGCGGGTCAGTCTAGTATATCCACCACTGATATACCCATATGCCTGCGTTAGCACCCCATGCCAAACCAGCTCATATTCCAGTCTCACATGTACTAGAGTTGTCCCTTATCCACTTAGGTACTCGACTGGGGACACACCATTTGAGCACAGATACAATATGTCTCCAAGGACATTATTATCCATGTACATAATCGCAGATGTAAATATAGCATAATAACGACAATGCCAGAATGATATATTAAATACCATTGTCAAGTAGTACAAAATAGACCAACAATGGGTCTAAGGTCATATACACCAACATTGAGGTCATTGATCCTTCTATATAGTTAGGGATATTCTTTGATACAACCTAACACCTCACCATAGATGGGAGGTTATAATGGTTGTCATTGAGTATGTCATGACCCATATGAGAAAATCAATGTACAGACATAAGATTTGCCCCTCCCTGAGGGAAGCTTGATATCCACGGACGATGCATGACTGAAAGTATATGGTTATACCTAAGTGAAAGCCTAATTTAGTCATGACCATGAGATTGAGTATAAACAAAGCAGTGACACACTTTGTCCAATTGGATGTTAGTTTTGCAAAGGGACTATAATGCATAAATACCTTATTACAATGATGGGGATGTCGATGTTGATATCCATTCCAAAGAGTTGGGTATCAGCGATGCACTGCTAGGTGTCACTCACTACTTGTGATGACCTAAGTTCATCACTACCAATGTCAAAGGAACCTACAGGGTCGCACACCTTGATACTCGAGTTCTCGTATTGATCGGGTAGCCTTATGATCAAGTTATTTCATAACTTGGATCTATTTGGAATATTTCATCAGCGCCGATGTGCCTGATGAGATGGAATCAACTTATTGGAGTCAAACTTTTGGAAGGTTGATCTCGAGTTAACCATGGTTAGCCATATTTGACTAGGGTTGCATTGGATTGAGTCCACTGGCTTAATCAACTTGTTTAATAAAGTTTAGACTAGCCCATTAATTAATAGGGGCCTGCTAATAAGTGATTATGAAGAGACATTAGTGCTTAAGGGTATAATGGGCAGATTTGTTATGCCTTGGGCGCATAGAGTCCTAATTAGATTAGGACTAACACCTAAGGCCCCATATGGCAACCCTCTTGCCGTTGGACTTAGTCTAAACGCATGAGAGGAAGGTTTGCTTATTTGGCAAGACCTTGGATGCATATGTGGCTGATTGTGGCATAATAGAATCCTAATGGGATTAGGACTTGGTGCCTAATGCCACTTTAGGCATCCCACTTGGCCTTAGACTTGGTCTAGGCGCAAGGAAAGGAAACCTTGCTTCTAAGGCAAGGGCTTGAGGGCGCATATGGATGATTAGGATTGCATGACAAGGCCTAGGCGAATATGGCATGGCGGTAGGAACACAAGGAAAGATCATGGGATTAATCCTTGTCTCTAACCCTAAACCGCCCACCCTTTCCTTAATGCCCTAGCCAATTTCTCTTCATGCTTGTGCCTATATATGAGATGCCTTGCCGCCCCCCTTTGAGTGTGATTATCTTCTGATCTTGGCGTGATCAAGCAAAGAGGCAACAGGCATCTTCAAGTGGCACACGTCTTCTTCCTCCAAGGGCCGAAAGCTTCATCCCCTCCTTCCTTTGGCGCAAGAGGTGATTGGCTTGGCGGCTTCTTCTCCTTCCCATTGCTCTTGGCACATCCTCCTTGTTGTGGGTGGCGTAAGTGATCAAAAGACTCTCCTTTGGCATGGATCTTCCTCATGAGGCTAGCACTAGGTATGGAAGAAGAGGACTCGAGGATCGGTTGTGTGCGAGACTGCAGAGTGTGAACACTTGGGCTCCTACACATCGTTATCTTCTCAATCGCTCTGAGGTATCTTTCTCTTCACATCGTGTCGATCCCCTCGCATGACTCGATCTTCTGGGTTTTTGGGACTGGCCTATTTCAGAGATTGTGTGTATGTAATAAAATTTTTAAAATCCCTGGTTTCCCAACAGTGGTATCAGAGGGACTTGAACGGTATTTTATTGCTTTCTTGAATGCTCACATGCCATCTGAATTTTTCAATAATTTACATATGGTGCATGTTTTTTCTCAATTAGAAACATATTAGGTCTTTCATTCCTAACCTCTCTTTGATCTCTCTAATTTTTTGCTTTCTTCACATAAGGGATCGACCCATATGTGAGAGAATTAATTTTTCCTCACACATGTACGATAGACCTACTGTGTGAGACTTGTCAAGATTATGTAGGGTATGGACTGAATGATTGCTCTAATCTTGGTAGGTTAGGGATTGCATGGGTGGGCGGCTAGCATGCTTGGAGCATGCATGCGCCACTTGAAGACTCTTGAGAGAAACGAAAAAAATCCTATATTTGTGATGAGATGTTGAAGTTGAAAGACATGTTTTAATGAAAAACTAAAACTAAAATTTTATGGTTCTTGTTTTAGTTTTTCATGAGCATATAAAAAAGCATGATGATAGATATCTTGTTTGTGCATTGTTATAGTCATAGTCAAGCCCCTTGTATGCCTGTGATGTATTTGTGTGAGACTTGCATGCTATTTTTTCTTTGGGTTTTGTAAACTCATAAAGAAGATTAAGGGCTGCATCCCATCATGAAGCATCATGGCATTGGCGCATCTTCCATGGAGCATGCAAACTTACTTGATGGCGCATCAAAGAGGGCTTGGCCGAACCTAAAGGGGTGCACCAAGGGGTGCTTCTAGGGTTTGAGAGCTATCCCTTGGAGTGGAGGACCTTGAAGCCACTCCTGGACAAAGATCTTAGTGGTGGCTAGATTAGGTCTTATTGGGGCTTGTCACCTAAGTCAAGCATTGAACATCATTTGGCATGTGATGGTTCAATATGTTGATTAGGCTATGACCATATCACTTATTTATTGCTTTCCTTATCTGCTAAAGCATGCCTGGATGTGTTTTATTATTTTATTATCACTATAGGATTGCATGCCTGTAATGTTAGACAAAGATAAAACTAAGTGGATGAGAACATAAAAACCCTCAATAAATAATAGCAAGTCTATAATAGCCTTCTGACTCGTAGCCCTCATCAAGCTATCGATCGGTGGTATTGTGCACTGTTTTTCACCCTCATGGGACACATCCACTTATCTTTAAAAGGTGCGTGGTGGCAATGGTTTCCATAGTCCAGTTTTAACCTGGACGTGCCTTCGCAAGGAAACTCGTTGGCCTTGGGCGTAACTGTCAGGATAGACTTGACTAGTCTTTTCATATGTGGATGCCACATGATGAAATTCTAGAAGCAGCTTTGGGAAGTTAGGATTTTATGTTGTTTCCAGCTCTCGCTAGACATGAAATATCTAGACTATCTCAAAAAGGAGAATTGCCAAGTGCAATCTGCCGGCGTGCCCATCTTAAGATGCATGAGTGACTTTTTACATCTCATCCCACGCTTGTGGGATGTGAAGCCTGATGTGAAATAAGGATCCCATCTCACTAGGAAATCTCTGATTTCCCGATTGACTTTGTGGGTTGTCAATTTGAATAAAATAGTGGGAGCCATGATCATTTAAAACAAGTTCAGATTAAATGATTTGAAGTAGTACTAATCTGCCTTTCTTGATTGTTGTAGATCAAATGGCTACAAACAATAGCAGATGGTCACTGCGATCTGTCCTAGACAAGGATAAGTTGGTTGAAACCAACTTACTGGACTAGTATCTAAACTTGAGCATTGTCCTCAGGCTCAAGAAGAAATTGTATATCCTTGAGCAGCCTATTGCTGAATACCTTCCATGCACAGCCTTAGCGGCTGAGAGCAATCTTTTCATAAGCATCAAAAGGATGCTTATGAGGTTATTAGTTTGATGCTAACCAACATGTTGCCTGAATTACGAAGGTGATATGAGGACAAGAGTGCTTTTGAGATTATTAGTAATCTAAAGCGGTTTTTTGATGAAACAGTTAGTGATCATACATCTAAAGCAATCCTTCAATGCGATGGTAAGCCAAAGGGCTTGACTAAAGCATTGAAGATAAAGATGGAAAAGATAAGGAAAGATAGGTGCTATAATTGTGGAAAGCTAATCCACTTTAGAAATGACTTAATGCAACATCAGAACAAGGTGAAGAGAAGCAATGCTTTGTCTTCTAGCTTAGGTATTTATGTTACTGAAGTCAACCTTTTTACTTCTATGTCATGGGTATTGGATACTGCATGCAGAGCTCATATTTGTACAAATATGCAGGGGCTCAAGAAAAGTAGATCAGTGCAGCCTAGAGAGATTGACCTACAAGTTGAAAACGGGGCACATGTTGCTGCTGTTGCTGTAGCTCTCCCCGCCTTCTAGACTCAATTAGAGTTAGAGCATTGCTATTATATACCTTCCATTACTAAAACATTGTATCTATTCCTTGTTTATCAAGGAAAGGATTCAGGTTTGAAATAAAAGAGGACTCTTGTTCTTTTTCATTTGCAAATGTGTTTTATGGAAAGAGTACTTTATGCAATGGTCTCTATGTCCTTGACTTGGACAACTCTATTTATAATATAAATCATAAAAGAATCAAACTAAGTAGTTCAGTTAGTATGTACCTATGACATTGTCGATTAGCCCATATAAACAAGAATCACATTCAACAACTCCATGCAAATGGATTGTTATATTCAACCTCCTTCGAGGAGTTTGATACTTGTGAGCTTTGTTTATTAGAGAAGATGACAAAGGCACTATTCACCAAGATAGGTGAGAGTGCAGGAGGTTTGTTGAATCTCATACATAGTGACATGTGTGGACCATTTAGTAAGCCAGCCAAAGGAGGATACCAATACTTCATCACATTTATTGATGATTTATGTAGATATGGTTATGTCTATTTGATGAGACATAAATATGAATCCTTTGAGAAATTTAAGGAATTCAGACATAAAGTAGAGAACCAACTTGTGAGGCTTCTAGTACACGATTTATCTATAGCTAAACAATTCAAAGTGTGATTTTTTGTTTGGAGGCTTTTAGTATGAGAAAACAAAAGATAGTGTTTAAGGTAAAAATCGATACGGAGAGAGTCGGGACTCGGGGATTCACCATGCTGACAAATATGAATTGAGTAAAAATAAATTTTTGAACAGAAAATTAAGGTGTTGAAAGAGATTTATCCTAGTGTAAGTTGGACCAATTATTTTTATTAAAAAAATAAAATAAAATAAATAAAATATAAATACAAATATAAAAAATAAAAAAGAGGGAAATTCAGATTTAAAAAAAGAGAAAAAAGGTGGAGAGAATAAGCAAAACCAAAATAGCAAAAATAAAAAATAAAATAAATAAATAAATAAATAAAAATAAAAAAAATCAAGTTTGTGGTTAAGAGAGGGGGGAATGAATAAGCGCATATAAAAAAAATCATAAAAGATAAAATCAAATAAAAATAATAAATAATAATAAAATAATAAAATACAAAACTAGATAAAAATAATAATAAATTTTTTCCATCCATCTTCTATAAAAGAGGGGTCAGACGTATGAAAAAAGAAAAGAGAGAAGAAAGAGAAATCACAATGTCGAGACACTCACACTAAGAAGGCACAAAGAGATCATCACGTCCGGACGTTGACGCTGCAGAGGTATTACGTTTCTATTCCTTCTTCTCCCCTCGGTCTACCTTGATGGAAAGACAACTCTTAAATAAACACACCTTGATAGAGAGACAACTCTGAAATAAATAGTACTTGATGGAGAGAGAACTCTGAAATAAACATCTATTTTGATGGAGAGACAACTCCGAAATAAACATCTATGATTATGATGACTAGATACAGACTTATCATCGAAGAAATACAGCCACCTTCATCGGCTACACATCGACATATTGCCTTTGCAGACATTACTCATAGAATTCAACATCTAGCCATCAGATCGACGTCAAACTTCAGCCACACCCTCTCCTCGAGTGTGCGCATCGACAAACAAAAGGATCCTGCGATCTGACGGCTAGATTGCTAGAATTGAACGAATTAATGCTAGTGACCCCTATTTTGATCAAAGCTTCGATACGCCACCGATACTCCACCGGACGGCGTCAAACTCCTGCCACGAGTACTCCTCGACATAGAAAAGCTACACCCATAGCTGATTGAGTAGAGGAGCAGCGAGCGACCGACGGCGACGAACCCTGTATTTCATTCGCCACCGCCGTCGACAAGAGAGACAAAATGAACATTGGAGGGCTGAGATTCGTTCAAATGAAATCAACGATCCAGATTCAAAACAAATTTAACGATCGAGATTACTTCAAAGTTAATCAGATGATTCAAATCAATCTTATTTATAAATTTAAATCCAACGGCCCAGATCTATTTGCATTAAATCCAATGGTCTCGATCTTAAAATTGGATGATCTAGATCACTTCAAACTTAATCGGACGGCTTAGATCAATCCGATTTTTAAAATTTAAATTCAACGGTCTAGATTTGTTCGATTTAAATCCAACAGTCTCGATCTTTATGAAATCTAACAGCCCAGATTACTTCAAATAAAATCGGAGGGCTGAGATCAATATGAAATAATAAATTGAATCCAATGGTTTAGATTCATTGTCTTTAAATCAACGGTCCAGATCCAAATCAGATCGACGCTCTAGATTACTTGTTGTAACATCAGACGGCTGAGATATCTCTGATTTAATAAATTAAATCCAATAGTCCTGATCCATTCAAATTAAATCAACAATTCATATCTAAATTAAAACAAATGAACAGCTGAGAATGATCAGAACATATCTAGGTCAATCGGTTTACTTTTAAAATGATCAAGGAGTTGATCCCTATCAAATTGAAATTGGTCTTTCCAAATATGAAATTAGATTTTTGATCCGAGACCTAGATTGAAGCAAATATGTGAATTTAAATTAATGGTCATGATAAAGAAGATATAAAACTAAATTAATGGCTGTAATTGATCTGAGTATATCTAGGTCAATCGGTTGACTTTTGACATGATCAAGGAGTTGATCCCTATCATATTGAACTTGATCTTTCCAAATATGATATCAGATCTTTGATCCGAGACTTAAATTGAAGCAGATCTATAAATTTAAATAAATAGTCATGATGAGTTTGATCTAAATATGAAATCAACTGCTGAAATTGATTTGAGTATATCTAAATCAACCGATTGACTTTTGACATGATCATGGTGTCGATTCCCACTAAATTGAATATGATCTTTTCAAATATGATATCGGATTCTCGATCTGAATTTTGGATTGAAGCAGATCTATCAATAGACATGAGAAGATCAAATATTTGATGGCTTAGGATAGTTTGAGCCAATTGGAATATTTCAAAATTAAATATCCAACAAGCCATCAAGGTTGGATAAAGAATTTTTGAAAACCTTAACATATCACAATAAAATATTGTTTGGGAGGTGCATACGTCGACGTTTACCATCAGGGCGTAACTCCTCAATATGATGTTGTGTTTGCTAAAGTTGAAATATCCAACAAGCCGTTAAGGCCGGATATCTTTCAGATTAAATATCCAATAAGCCGTTGAGGCCAGGTATTTTCTCAAATTGAATATCTAACAAGCCATTGAGGTCAGATAATTCACAAATAGCCAACAAGCTGTGAAGGCTGGATATTTTCTCAAATTGAATATCCAACAAGCCATAAAGGCCGGATATCTTTACCAAGAAAGCCGTTGAGGCTGGGTGCTTTCTCAAATTGAATATCCAACAAACCGTCAAGGCCGGATATCTTTACCCAACAAGCCGTTGAAGCCGGGTATGTCACACCCTTAGAATAATCATGAAATTCAATAATTATTTTCCTATTTCACATAATTCAATTTCCCAGGATTCAAAGCATATCAAATAGAGACTCAAATGGGTATTTCACTATATCTACTTAATCATGTCAAAGATAAGTCATGGATATCACAGGGTATTTTTCAAATTGAATATCCAACAAGCCGTCAAGGCTGGATATCTTTACCCAACAAGCCATTGTGGCCGGGTATTTTCTCGAATTGAATATCCAACAAGCCGTCAAGGCCGAATATCTTTACCCAACAAGTCATTGTGGCTGGGTATTTTCTCAAATTAAATATTCAACAAGCCGTCAAGGCTGGATGTCTGTACCCAACAAGTCGTTGTGGCTGGATACTTTCTCAAATTGAATATCCAACAAGCTGCCAAGGCCGGATATCTTTACCCAACAAGTTGTTTTGGCTAGGTATTTTCTCAAATTGAATATCCAACAAGCCATTGTGGTTGGTGGCCGAATAATTCATAAATATCCAACAAGCTATTGAGGCTGGGTATTTTCTAAAATTGAATATCCAACAAGCTATCAAGGCCGGATATCTTTACCCAACAAGCCATTGTGGCCGGGTACTTTCTAAAATTGAATATCCAATAAGCCGTCAAGGCTAGATATCTTTACCCAACAAGCTATTGTGGTTGAGTACTTTCTCAAATTGAATATCTAACAAGCCACTGATGCCGAATATTTCTCAAATTCAAATGCTCACAAGCCACTAAGAGCTGAGTATATGTCAAATTGAAATGCGCACAAGCCATTAAGGGCTGAGCACATGCCAAATTCAAATACTCACAAGGCACCAAGGGTAGAGTATATGTCAAATTCAAATGCTCATAAGCCATCAAGGGCCGAGCACATGCCAAATCCAAATACTCACAAGCCACCAAGGGTCGAGCACATGTCAAATTCAAATGCTCACAAGTCATCAAGGTCGAGCACGTGTTAAATTCAAATGCTCATAAGCCACCAAGGGCTAAGTACTTATCAAATTCAAATGCTCACAAGCCATCGAGACCAAGGACATGCCAAATTCAAGTGCTCACAAGCCACTAAGGGCCGAGCATATGTCAAATTCAAATGCCCATAAGTTATTAAGGCCAGGTATTTTTCAAATTAAATATCCAATAAGCCATTGTGAGGCTGGATATCTCTTCAGATACAAATCATCTAAGTCGACGAAGACTTTTCTATTATGTCATTTTCTTTGTGAATTCAATTGTGTTTTATCATTATAATATTTAATGAATCATTTTGTTCAGTTATTATATTTTTATTTTATTTCATAACATAGATCTCTCAATCAAAGGTGCCTTGATTTTTTAGGGGTAATTAACAATGAGTGCTGACACTCATTGGAAGCCAGAACCCATTAAATAAAAAACCTTATTTTATAAGGTGAATTTGAAAAGGTCAAAACATATTAATCAAATGACTAATGACCTAACAGTGTATAGATTACCTTCTCCCGAAGCATAATCTAGTACCTAATCATAACAACTCCCTACTCTCGTGACAGTTATAGTAATTAGGCCCTTAAGTTCTTTGACAAATTATGAAATCCTTTAAGTGATTCCAAACTACTTTTGTGATCGAATTCACAAGTTTGACAAGAATAGATCCGACGTCGTGATTCACCTCTCGGTCCTTCTTGTGATGTCTAAGACATACAATTACTTGGCTAGAGTAAAATACAAAATATAACACAATTCAAATCAAATCAACTCAATAAAATTCTCAACAAAGATTTAAACATTAAATTTAATTCATAAAACCTCAACGGGTTACACCCCTAATCCCGGGAAAGAGTTTAAGCAAACATGTTCTTCGAATACAGCATATAGAGTGATGAATTCAACATTAAAACTTAAATAAATTGCAAAAAGACACTAGGAAAGAAATGAAAACCCTACTCTTCAATCTAGAGACAAAGATGGAGTGACCAAGTCCTTCCTTTGTGTGATTTCTCACCGGAAAATTGCTTAGCCGCCTCAATTATGCCCTAGCGTCGCCTCTGTCTGTGTTCATTCCAAAAGCCCCCCTTAAACCTCTAAAAATTCTTCCTTTTATACTTTAATCAGTTTGAAACCCATCTAGGAAGATCTCTACATAGTTTGGTTAAGTTTTGACTTGATTCAAGGCCGAATCGAGCGAAAAACCGAGTTGGGCAGAAACACTCACGGCCCGTGAAGCGTTCACGGCTGCAGCGGTGAAAGTTTTTGTGAATAAAACTACTATGCGACAAGACATTCACAGCCCATGAATGATTCACGGCCATGACTGTGAAAGTTTCTATGCACAACGTGACTTAGGCGCAAAACTATTCCCTGAAGCATGCGATATTCACAACCCGTGAAGGACTCACGGGTGAGACCGTGAATATTATGTCTGGCCTCCATTTTGCTCTAAATTTGACATGTGACCTCGTCTTTTCCTCGGGAATCATGCCATGGCCTCAAAACTCATAAAATTCATCATTTTTGTGTGATTTTATTAGCATTTTCACAAAAACCTAGAAAAGTGAAGATTCCATACCAAAGTAGATAAAAACACTAAAAATTGGTATAAAATCATACAATTCAGCTTAAAATATTATATAAAATGCAGGAAAAAATATGATATAAATGCAACTCATCAAAATACCCTAGACTTAAAACTTTGCTTGTCCTCAAGCAATATCATGATATGTAAAGAGAATGTAAAGATAAGTAATACTTGCTCATTCTCCCCAATCATGTCCTTAGTCCACAATTTAAGCAATCAATCTTTCAGAACTCAAGTAATTTAAAATAAATCATAATAGAAATAAACTATCAAGATTTTGCAATCTAAGATAGATAAAAGTCATTCATCACTTACTCAGTATTAAATACTCTCACCTTAATAAATCCACTATACTTGACAGGTGAATTTTCCATTTCAAGAATTATAGTGATGTTTAAGGTAGAGAGACTTTTAAGGTATTTTGGTCTTTAAACAGTTATATGCCCTTTCTTGTTAGCATCATAACATTGTTTAAAGTTTACTGCATAGCAGTATAATATAACTCATAATCTCAATCATGAAAAGTCAGCAGAGTTGTCCACTTGACCTACAGCTCTCTCATTTTCTTCGCTTCTCGCTTTCTCTTTTCTTTTTCTTTTTAATATATGACTTGGAGTGAGCCGATCAAGGGCATGATACTTAAACCATTATCAATCTTTCTGCATGAGGGATAAATATTTATTTTTAAAGTTTTCCCTCTATTACTTGATCGCAACAAATTTAAAGTATACCAACTCATCGTATAATATAACTCATGACTTCAGATCCTTCAACTAGAGGAGTTTGAGCAAGTCTCATATAAAATAATGTCACTAATTTTCTATTCATGAAAAGTTCTTCATCAAGCATAGATAGAGAAATTAAACTTTAAGTAAATTCTACTAATCATGTGTCATAAGCATGTACAATAGATTATACATGCATTTTATCCATACTAGAATTGAATTTACAAAAAAATTTATTCTACATGAAATTTTCAAAAGTCCCTAAGTCATCAAATCAATCACTCAAAATATTTTCTAATTCTAAAATCAAGAGTAAAATGAACTTATATATCCTTAAAAATCATAAACATTCAAAATACATATCTATAAAGCTTGAAGAAAGTCAAAATACATGGAAACATCCTAGACTTAAATTGTTGCATATACTTAATCATTAAATCATTACATGACAAATTTCAAAAAAATTTTGCAAGAGTTCCTCTTAAAATATAAGTGATTCCCTATACAATTATATCAAAGATAGCAATCCACATTTCAAAAAAAAAAAAAAAAAAAAAAAAAATCCAAAAACTGCATCACATCATAAATAATGTCATTTCTAAATGTAAACAAGTTTCAAATATCAAATACCATCACGTTTCAGCATTCAAATGACATTTACCATTTCAAATATCACTATTCATCACAATATCAAACCCATGTATCAAAAACATTCAAATACAATCTATATCATCATCATACCATCACAAACTATCACAAGTCATCACACATGCATCACAAATATCAAATATACATGGTACCTCATCAAATACATGAAGTACCATATCTAGAATCTCAATACCATGACATATATATACAATACCATCTCAAAAATCATCACAAAGTAACAAATGCCACATCACAATTGTAAAATACAACGTGCACACACAACAAAGTATAAAAGAAATCAAATATGTGTGCTGCATCAAACGTCGACTACTATCAGCTCCTAATCAAGGAGAAGATGCATGTGAGATGTAACGAAGAAAAGTGAGCATCAATCTCAATGTATAGAAATAAAATAAAATAGTAAAAATACTAACAGTGGATATCAATCAGTCTCAGTGTCCTCAGAGTCTTCCTCCTCGTCATCTCCAACATGCTGCATCGACGGGCCTAGGAGATGTTGTCGCAAAAGCTCCTCTATCACGTGAAGAGACTCTAATGTCTTCGTCTGACCCTTCTCTAAGCGCGATATGTCATCGCGCACCCTCTGCTGCTAAGCTTGAATCTGATATAAAGAAGTGTCCATCAGAGCTAAGGTAGATGGCCCGGCTGATGTAGATGGTCCAGTAGTGGTGGATGGCTCGATTGGAGAAATAAACTCTGAAGCTCTCAGTGGTGACGATGGAGGAGTGTCTGCCTCTCTAGGACCTCCTCTACCCTGTGTGGGATCCATGATCTAGTTCTGCTGAACACAAACATGGCACAGTTCATGTTCGGCAGCCTCATGGTGGCCTCTGAATGCCTAAAGATGAGATGACATGAGCTACCAATCTTTGTAAACATCTTAATCGCTATACAGGAATCTAGATCTAATCTAGAGTTGCCCTTAGCATCGTTCAACCCTGAAGGGTCGATCCCAAGGGCTAGGGCAATCACAGTAACCAAGCCACCCATTACTAAGACTCCCTTCTGCACCTTTGCCACCTTCTGAATCTGCTTCACAAGGTGGAATGAGGTGCTGACACGGAAACCGATAAGCATAGACCACAGGAAAAATAACTCTAAGGCTCTGACCATCCCTTTGCTCTCCGCACGCCCGAAAATGGTAGATGCGAGAATCCGGTGAGTATACCTGAGACCTGAACACGACAAATATGTGGCTCTAGAGGTCCTAGAGTTGAAACCAGTCTCTCCTGAAATCTACTGCCAGAAAGTCCAATCCGTATACTCGAATGGGCGACGGCGTGTCACGTTTGTTGGAAAGCCAAAGATGTGACTGAGCTAGTCCAAAGTCAAAACATGATCCCGATTCCCCAACCGGAAGAAAATACATCCTGGATCTCTGTCATCATAATTATGGATAGTAACCTAGATATAACTAAAAAAAAACTCTAAAGTAAGCTAGACATATGTTGGATGCCTTTGGTGGTAGAAGTCTTGCGACCCTATGTTCGAGAACATCCACTTGATGTCATCGAATAATCCTAGGGTCTACAACGTCTGGTCATCCCAATATCTGGTACTGACGACTCTCCGAGTCGTCATGGCTATGTATCACTTCTCTTGATCCCTATTCTGATTTCTGATCTGTCGTGGGTAAGGAATGAAAATAGGAGGTGGAAAGCGTGCTATGCTCCTTTCAACTATGGCAAGTTCTAGTAGAGGAGGAGAAGGCTCTGGTGATGATGGTGCTGGTGAAGACACTGGAGATGGTATTGGAGACAGTAACACAATCACCGGAGATGGCATAAACAGTGGTACATTCACCTCTGGTATGTCTGATGTCTGAGGTGCCGGAGGTACTGTCTCTGGAGCCTCAGCTGGCTCCGGCAAGTCCAATGGTAAATCTACCAGTGGTGATAATGGAAACTCTAATAAATCAGTAGGAACCTCCGCAAAGTCTGGTAAAACTTCAGAAGGTGGATCTATCAGAATCTTAGCTCATCCCTCAATATCCTCTGGCAACTCTGGAGTAGTAGCAATAGAGTTCGGTAAATCGCCCTGGGCTGATGGGAAAGAGGATATCTCTGGGGTCTGAGCTGAGTCAGCTGGACTATCATAAGGAAACTCAGATAATCCCTCAGCTGGGATCTCAGAAGTGGTGGCTTCATCCACCGCCAGCGGTGCATAGATGGTCTGCTCCTCAGTAAGCTCCATCTCATCAATAACCGGAGCTGGCTCTGGGGCCTGTGATATCTTAGTAGGTGTTGCACTCTCGGTCTCTGGGGACTATGGAGTTGCTGTCTCCTCAACAATACGCTCTAGAGGAGACATTCTGGCTCGTTGTGACGGCCTCGCGCCCCATACTGATGAGGAACGTGTGGTGCGTTTCCTCGTGTATTATCTCACGATACGCTGATCACTACTTTCAGGCCTATCAGCAGGTCACTTTGAAATAATCTCAATCTCTGGTGAGTTGGGTGGCAAATCAGCTGGCTGTGAAGTATTAGGCCCTACGGATGTGCTCCCCTCATCCGAGACACTCGGGTACTCCCATGGCAAATCAGAGGGTGGCTGAATATCCAAAGGGATCAGGGACTCTACAGCTGACATATGTGCCAGCTCAAAATGATGAGGGAGAATCCCATGGACCATCCTATATTTGAGATACCGTGGAGGATAAGGTCCTGGTCTCCCTATCTTTCTCACTGCCCCATAGGGTCTCGTCCTCACTATTCTTCTTGGTGTCATAATTCTCAAATTACACAGAAATATAGAGTGTTTTTGCAAGAACCGTAAAGCTATAGTACACAGAAATAATCCCATCCAAACCAATGGTAGAAATTCTCTAGACTGATATGGAAGCTGAAGATTTCACTAGCAAGGAGTTTGCTCACAGAGTTAGGTGAACTTCGACTCGAATCGAAAGTCTGCGATGAAACCCTTGTTCTTGAGAGTGTTCGGTGATTTATGAGGGAATCCGGCCAGAAAGCTAGTGGAAGATCGTTGGAAAGGTTTGTCGGAGATGGAGGAAGGTCTGAAGAGAAAAATCGTCGCCTGAGGTTGGAGGAATCGGCGAGAGTTTGGGATTTACGAGCATAGGCGTGAACCCTAACTCTCGCCCATTAAGTTTAAACCTGGGTCACTGATGGCCCGTGATTTGTTCATGGCTGTGGCCGTGATTCTTTTTGTGCCTTAAGTCTCTTTGTCAAAATAATACCCACGTCTCATGATGGACTCACGGTCGTGCCCGTGAATGTCTCGTCTGACACTTGTTCTTCAAGTAAAAATTTTTTAAAAATTCTTGCATATAAGACAACTTATTTGGAGACTTTTCATCTATAAAAATTCATCAAATCATGTTACAAAATTCCTAAAAATCTAAAAAAAAAAATCAAAATCTAAAACTTAAAACTATAAGAGTCAGAAATTTGGGTTGCCTCCCAAAAAAATGCTTGTTTAAGATCATTAGCTTGACCATAGTTGTGATCATAGATGTTTTGGTGGATCTGAGAGAATCAAGTGAATTTCTTCTTCAATTTGCTCATGTTTAAAGTAATGTTTCAATCGGTATCCGTTCACTTTAAAACTTTCATGCACTTCTCTTGAGATTTCAACCACACCATATGGAAACACTCTTTGCCCAACAAAAGGACCTGACCAACGACTCCTCAATTTGCCCAGAAATAACCTGATACGTGAATTAAACAATTAAACTTTCTCTCCTTCAATAAATTCTTTTTAGCAATGCGTTGTTCGTGCCACTTCTTGGTACGTTCTATGTATATTTGAGCACTCTCGTAAGCAGAATTCTGGATCTCATCGAGTTTGTTCAGTTGGAATTTCCTTCTTTCACCAGCACTCTTCATGTCATAGTTTAGTCTTTTCACTACCCAGTAGGCCCTATGTTCAAGTTCCACGGGTAAGTTATAAGATTTGCCATAAACAAGCTAGAACGGAGACATACCTAAAGGCGTTTTAAAGGCTATCCTATAAGCCCAAAAGGCATCATCTAACTTTAACGCCAATCCTTCCTTGCTCCTGATACGATTTTCTCAAGAATTATTTTTATCTCATGGTTCGAGACTTTTGTTTGCCCACTTGTCTGAGGATGATATGTTGTAGCAATTTTATGGTGCACTCTATATTTCTTCAATAGCGACTCAGGCTTGTCCTCGATAAAATGAGAGCCGCTATCGCTAATCAAAACTCTTGGCACACCAAATCTAGGAAAAATCATCCTCTTGAACATCCTAGCTACAACATGAGAATTGTTAGTGGCTTTGGTAGACACCTCTACCCATTTAGACACATAATCAACACATAAGAGTATATATTTCATTCCGCAAGAAGTAGGAAAAGGGCCCATAAAATCTATTCCCCAAACATAAAAAATTTTGACCTCTAAAATACCATGTTGAGGGAATTCATCCCCTTTAGCCATGTGATGCGTTGCATTTACACCATATTTTGCCTATATTTTAGATCATATTTTGGGCTTAATTGAATGATTTTATGTAATTTTTAGTGTTTTTACTTCACTTTGCACTGAATCTTCACTTTTCTTGTTTTTTATGAAAATGTAGGTAAAATGACACAAAAATGATGGATTTTGGGAGATTTGAAGCCATAATACGATTCCCGAGGAAACTACGAACGAAAAGGGTGGAGATTTCAATTTTCACGGCCTTGGCCGTAATTTTGGGTCGGCCATAATTTTGGCTTCGAAGGGCGATGAAAAACGGCTAAGTTAAAAAGTCCACAGAAACTTTCACAGGTGAGGCCGTGAATCCATCACGGTCCGTGAAAATTTCTGTGTACAAAGGCGTTGTACATCCAGAAACAATTACGGCCTCAGCCTTAATTTCATCACGGGCCGTAAAAACGTCTGCCTTTCAGGTTTTTCACTCGATTCGACTCCAAACCGAAACATAATTGAACCAAACTCTCTAGAAATCTTCCAAGATGGGTTTATACTGATTAGACTATAAAAGGAAGGGTTTTGGAAGGGTTTCGGGGTCTTCTACGCACGAAAACAAAGGGAGGCGGCGGCGACGGCGAGATTCAATTCTAGGGTAGAAATCCGGCGAGAGATCACACAAAGGAGGGGTTTGATCACTTCATCTTCATCACCAAATCAAGGGGAAGAGTTCTAATTACGTTCCTAGTGTCTCTTTGCATTATTTTAGAGAGATTACATGTTTAATTCATCGATGAACATGCTGTTTGCTTTGAACATGAATGTGTAAACCTTAATTTTTGGGATTTGGGGAATAGCCCGTTGATAATTTATGGATTAAATATATTGTTTTAGATCTTTTACATGAATTTTATAGATTTGATTTGATTAGAATTGTACGTATCTCAGTTTAATACTCTGGCTAAGTTTTATTGCATTTGAGACGTCACGAGAAGTACCGAGAGGTGAATCGCAACGTCAAATCTATTCTTTTCAAACCTGTGAATCCGATCACGAGAGTAGTTCGGATTTACTTGAAGGATTCCATGATTTTTCACAGAATTTAATGGATCTATTTATGTTAATTGTCACGAGAGTAGAGAATTAATATAAATTGATACCGGATTATGCTTCTAGAGGAGGTAATCTGTACCCTAGGAAAAATCCCTTTCAACGCTTTAATTTTCTGTCAAAGGTTTATTTTTATTAAATTCACAATCGTCAGCGTGGGGAAAACCTAGATCTGATTTTATCTAAATTGATTTTTAGTCAAAACCCTAAAACCACCTTTTTGTTTTCTTGCATTAGAAATTTTCAAAACAAAAACTACACTTTGAATCGTCAAGATATAGATCGATCATGTAATCGGTACTTGACCGCCATATCCTCGTTGGGAATGATAATTTTTTTATTACTTCGATAATTCCCTGCACTTGCGGAAGCGCAATCAAGTTGCCGGGGATCAGACTAGTCAATATTGATTTAATCGTGAGATTTATAGACTAGATATTTTTTTATTTATTTGTTTTTGTTTTTATTTTTATTTATTTTATTTTATTTTTTTCACAATTTTTTATATATAGGTAGTTTATTTTATTTTTCTCTTTTTGGATTAACACGATGTATGAACAGGAGAACTGAAGCCAGAAATCATTAGACAATATATTTTTAAGCTTTATTTTGCATTTCCTGTTCTACATAATATATTTCTAAATTTATTTGCATAAATTGAAAAATGATGTTTAACCAATGTCAATGGTCAAATCTCAGGTATGTGCCACCGGCGATGATAAGAGAATATGGTACGGATGCATTTCAATCACTTGCAGCAAAGATAGATTCTTTTACTCAACAAATTGATTATGTAAGCATGCAATATCCTAAGTTGAATTCTATTACTTGTGAAATTTGTGGATATCATGGGCATATTTTTACTGAATGTCAATTAGGGATTCATCCATGCCTTAACTCATACCCTAGTACCTATAACCCAAGTTGGGAAAACCATGAAAACTATCTTTATCAGAATGACCCAACATTTATTCCACAATCAGACTTTAGTGAACCTCAAAATTTCAACTTAGAAGCCATGCTTGAAAATATTTTACCTACTGTGAACAAACAAATTGAGGATATTCATAGTATGATTTATGGCACTAATAAAAATGACATAGAGGATGGAAGCCAGGACGAATCTAAGAATTCTGTAGAGTTGGATCAATCATTAGTCATGACTCTTGATTATGATTTACCTTCTTTAAATTTTGATGATTCTGAAAATTTTAACATTAACCCTTCCTCTACACTTTACCAGCCATCTAGTCCCCTCTCAGATAAAGAAGTGTTATGCAACACAAATATTTGGGACACATTTGATGAAAAATTTGATTTTTTTTAGTCTTGTGAGAAGAATGATTATGAATTTAACTATCCTCAAGAAAGAACTAGCGAGATGGATGGGGATGAATTTGATAGTGTTATGATGCAATACCCCAGTGAAGAGAAAGAAATTGAGGAGAAAGATAAGGAAAAGGATCCTATACATATTCCACCACCACCACCATATGAACCATCAATTCCTTTTTTATATTTACTTTTTTTTCAATGGAAAATAAAATAATAAAAAATCACATCAAAAATACGACACCGTGGAATTCGTTACGGCAGTGCCGTAAAATCAATAATACTCTCGGGTTGATTTTGAAAACAAAATACGGTACCATGAAAATGGTTATGACGGTGCCGTAATCTCATCACAACCTTCTGGTTTGAAGTAGACTGGAATTACGGTACCGTAATATACATTACGGTAGTGCCGTAATTTGCGCCAAAACTTGCTTACCTACAAAAATAAAAGAAAAAATTAGTTCTAAAAACAAAAGTAAAAATAAAGTAAAAAAAAATTAAAGTTAGAAAGCTTGGGTTGCCTCCCAAGAAGCGCTAATTTAAAGGTCTTTAGCTTGACCCTTTTGCACTTGGATTGGATCTTGAATTCCTCAATTTCCATTCTAATTTTTCTTTGATTTGAGCATCTCTTTCAATCACATAAGGCTCATCCTTGAAATAGTGTCCAAATTTACTCAAGATCTTCTTTCCTTTATCAATCAATCTAGAGCCTCTTCTTCTTCTTCTCTTTTTCTTCTTCTTTTCAGAAATTTGATGTCCTTTCTCCTGTAATCCCCTATCAATATCCTCAGAAAAATTGTCAGTTTCACTATTAGAGGATTCATCAAATAAATTACAAACATCATAAACAACATCATCAACTATGTCAACACTACAACATGATCCAGAGTATGATAGTTTATTCAAAGAATCAGCAAGATCAAATTCAATTATTTTTTCACAAATATCAAAAGTGAATTTTCCTTTTTCTTACATCTATGTGTGCTCTAGCAGAAGCCAAAAAGGGTCTACCAAGAATTATGGGATTTTTATGATTTTCTTCCATATCAAGGACTACAAAATCAGTAGGTATAAAAGATTCACCTACCTTGATTGGAACATTCTCTAGAATACCTATGGGATACTTTACTGAGCTATCAACGAGCTATAAAGATATGGATGTTGGTTTAAGCTCTCCAATGTCCAGCTTCTTGCAAATAGATAAAGACATTAGGCTTACACTAGCTCCTAAATCACATAAGGCTCGGTCAAAAGCCATGCTTCCAATAGAATAAGGTACAGAGAAACTACCTGGATCCTTCAGTTTTGGTGGCAGTTTATTTTGAATGATAGCACTACAATCCTCAGTTAAAGCCATAGTACAAGTACCATAGTCTTCAATTTTTCTTTTGTTGGAGAAGATCTCTTTCAAAAATTTTGCATATGATGACATTTGAGATATAGCTTCAGTAAAAGAAATATTAATGTAAAGCTTTTTCAACACTTCAAGAAATTTACCAAATTGTTTATCAAGTTTTGCTTGCACTAACCTTTGTGGAAAGGGTATAGGTGGCCTATAAGGTGGAGGTAAATTAGGTTTAGAATCATCTTTCTCACATGGCACATCCCCTTTTGGTTCATCACCCTTTTGAGGTGGCAAACTAGCTTGGGTTTGTTCATGCTCAAAAGATTTTTCTAACTCTAATTCATCATCATGATTATCATTAGGCTCTTTTTCATTATTTATAACTTTCCCTTTGGGTTCTTCTAATTGTTTCCTACTTCTAGTGATAATAGCATTACAGTGCTCCCTAGGGTTCAACTCAGGTTTAGCAGGTAATTTTCCAGGGGGTCTGTAAGAACTACTAGCTTGTTGTGCTATTTGATTTTCTAAGATTTTGTTGTGGGCTGCTAAAGATCCTACTTGAGATGCAAGTTGACTAACCATTCTCTTAAGATCTTCAATTTCCTTGCTTTGATTTTGTGTTAACTTTTCTTGAAAGTCCCTTGTATCTAAGGGGGCGAAACCCTAAGGTGGCGCAAACATAATATGGGCAGCGGATGCTAGGGTTTAATAGGATCGAAAACATGTCACATGATTAACTTTTAATAACAAGTATTCATGAGAAGAATTCATACCATAGCCATTTCTAGATGGCGCCTTGGAAGCAAAAACGCAAATGCCTTTTCTCCAAAGATGACGCACACAATGAGAAGGTGACTACTTCCTCGGAGACTTTGTGCTAGCAAATCTTCAAGGAGTCCTTCGTATGGAGGAGATGAGATCTCTTGCGGCTAGGACGATCAAGCTCTCGCTCCCCTCTTTTGTGTAACCCTTTTACCACACGAGAGCGAGAGAACAAAGAGGCGACGAGTGCAACATTCTCGTTGAACGTGGGAGCGTGGCTTCTAAAAATAGCAAGCCAAAAACTCGCCTCATACTCTCATGCGATCTTGCGTTCACATCAAGTGAACCAATCGCTCCTCTTTGAACCGAGCCATGGTTCAATTGCATTTGGTTCAAAGACCAAATCAAACCAGCCCAAGCCTTTAGTCCAGATCAAATTAAACCCCTAAGGCTTAAGATCTAACCGTTGATCTCTTAATGCTCTTGATCTCACCAATCTAGCATCAATTCTCTCAATCGAAGCTTACCGATCTCAAGCCCTAATCAATCAAACATGATCAGACCAGATCTCACTTTCAATCAGAGATTAAATCCCTTTAAAACTGAACCTAAATAATTCAGTCCACACGATCTGACTTAAGTAAGCCATATCATCAAATTGTGCGACCCTGAGGGTTTTCTTTAAATGTCGGTAACGATAACTCACGTTATCACGATCAGTGAGGGGTATCTAGCAACACATCACTGTCTCCCGATATAAAGGAAAGAGTCTTCCAAGACTACACCCAAAACACAGCACAAGTGTGAATCCAACTCACAAGGCATACATGCTTCCTCTGCCACTGGATGATCTTTATTGGACAAGCCTGTCAAGCTCGTAACTCCAATATGATGAGCATGATTAGATCAGATGAACACAGTCATCTGGGTATGGCCATACACTTTCTCAATCATCTCATCCAGGGGGGCCCTTTAGAACATCACACTCCTTAAACAAGGAGACGGCAATCCTATGTCTATCACTGGTGCCCTAACCTGATTCAAGCTCACCATCCAAGATAGTCTATAATCATTATGTTTCAAATGATATTGAACTACCTCAAAACAATGACAATCATCATTTAGAAACACAAGTGATCTCAAGTCAAAGGAAATGTGCCACTTGTACACATACAAGGATCATTCACATTGTGACAAGCAATTGAATATCCTAGTAGGGTCTGTCCAGTACATCCAATGTACCCATGAGTCTACATCTTATTCCATGCTCGAAGCATCCTATAAGATTAGAGCACATATTAGTCTCAATCATATCAAGGCTGTCTCATGTTCACCAAGATATCTCGACTAAGGACTTTATAGCATGTCAGCCCAGTTGAACAGCTTTGAGACATTATTCAGAAGTACAATTATTGCAGCAGACAATGTAACAACCTTGAATAATAACCATGCCTTTATAAACATAAGAGTTTATACATGATACTGTTACAATCCCAAGGCCTCAAACATTAGCCTTAAGGGCATACCCCAACAATCTCCCACTTGCACTTAATCTAATGGTTGAGAAATCTCAAACCCATGTTATTACAGTGCTTCTCATGCTTCTGCTGCGCCAGAGGCTTGGTAAGCGGGTCTGCCAGATTGTCATCTGTATGTACCTTGCAGACTTTGATCTCGCCACGATCTATGATCTCCCTGATCAAGTGAAACCGTCTCTGTATGTGCTTGGACTTCTGGTGCGACCGTGGTTCCTTTGCTTGTGCGATTGCTCCAGTGTTATCACAGAAGATAACCAAAGGATCTGCACTCGAAGGAACAACACCAAGTTCTCTCACGAACTTACGAATCCACACTGCCTCCTTGGATGCTTCCGAGGCTGCAACATACTCGGCTTCTGTTGTGGAATCAGCAACAGTTGACTATTTGAAACTTTTCCACACCACTGCTCCTCCATTCAAGCTAAAAACATAGCCTGATTGCGATCGGAAATCATCCTGGTCAGACTGGAACAAAGCGTCAGTATATCCTTCTATACTGAGTTCTTCCTGACCACCATATATCAAGAACATATCTTTGGTCCTCCGCAGATATTTTAAAATGTTCTTGACCGCAATCCAGTGCGCCATACCTGGATTACTTTGGAACCGACTGGTCACGCTTAACCCGTAAGCGACGTCTGGGCGAGTACATAACATCGCATACATAATGGACCCAATAGCCGAAGCATAAGGCGTATTGTCCATTTCATCTTTCTCAGTCTGTGTTTGTGGACACTGACTCTTCGAAAGATTCAGACCATGTCTGACTGGAAGATATCCTCTTTTAGAATTCTCTAAATGAAATCTCTCCAGGACTTTATCGATGTAAGTACTCTGGCACAGCCCGAGAAGCCTCTTAGATCTATCCCTGTAGATCTTCACACCTAATACATAGGCTGCTTCTCCAAGATCTTTCATTTGGAAACATTTCCTTAGCCATGCCTTAACCGCATGCATTTCGGGAATGTCATTTCCAATGATCAAGATATCATCGACGTAGAGGACTAGGAAAGTAATCACGCTCCCACTAAACCTCTTATATACACACGGGTCATCCTCGTTCTTGATAAAACCAAATTCACTGATTGATTCATCAAAACGAATATTCCAGCTTCTTGATGCTTGTTTAAGTCCATAAATGGACTTCTTTAACTTGCATATTTTATGACAATCTGATGGATTAGTGAAACCTTCAGGTTGTGTCATATACACATCCTCATCCAGATTTCCATTCAGGAAAGCCGTCTTCACATCCATTTGCCAGATCTCATAATCGTAATATGCTGCTATCGCGAAAAGAATCCGAATAGACTTAAACATAGCTACAGGTGAGAAAGTTTCATCATAATCTATCCCGTAGATTTGTTTGAAACCTTTCGCAACTAGCCTGCCTTTATAGGTAACCACGTTACCATCCATGTCAATCTTCTTTTTGAAGATCCATTTACAGCCTATAGGGATAACTCCCGGAGGCGGATCAACCAAATCCCAAACTTGGTTATCTGACATGGAGTCCATCTCGGCGCGCATAGCTTCAAGCCATCTCGCTGACTCCGGTCCACTGACTGCATCCGCATAAGTAAGGGGTTCATCATTATCAATGATGTAGACTCCGTCATAGCGCTCAGGCTGTCGACGGATCCTTCCCGATCTTCGCGGTTCCCGTGATATCTGAGCCTCAGGTTGTTCCGTAACCTGATCAACTGGCTCAGGCTCATCCAACTGTGCTTGACTACTTTGTCCTTCCTCTGGATTCTCATCCAGCTTTATTTCTCTCCCACTGGCCTCTTGCAGAAGAAACTCCTTCTCAAGAAATATGGCCGTCCGAGCAACAAATACCTTGTTCTCTTTGGGATCGAAGAAATAATAACCCTTAGTTTCCTTAGGGTAACCGACAAAGATACATTTGTCAGATCTGCTCTCTAGTTTCCCAGAGGCGAGCTTTTTGACATAAGCCTCGCAGCCCCAGATCCTGATAAATGTCAAGCTCGGCTGTTTCCCATACCATAACTCATATGGAGTCTTAGAAACTGCCTTGGATGGCACTCGGTTTAGTACCTTTGCAGCTGTCTCCAGTGCAAAACCCCAAAAGGAATATGGAAGAGTAGCCTGACTCATCATAGAACGAACCATATCAAGTAACGTTCTATTTCTCCTCTCGGACACACCATTCCATTGCGGTGTTCCTGGCGGAGTGAGCTGTGAGATAATCCCACACTCCTTCAGATAGTCAGTAAACGCATGACTCAAGTATTCTCCACCTCGATCAGAACGAAGTGCCTTGATATTTCGGCCTAGCTGATTCTGTACTTCATTCTCGAACTCTTTGAACTTGTCAAAAGATTCACTTTTATGTCTCATCAGATAGACATACCCATACCTACTGAAATCATCAGTAAAGGTAATGAAGTACTGATAGCCACCTCTGGCATGTTTACTAAATGGCCCACACACATCACTGTGTATAAGGTCAAGTAAACCTGAAGCCCTTTGACCTTTGTTAGAAAAAGGTGACTTCGTCATTTTACCCATTAAACAAGCCTTGCATGTATCAATCTCCTCACAGGAGAATGATCCCAGCAGTCCATGATCATGCAACCGCTTAATGCGCTTCTTGTTAATATGGCCTAAACGACTATGCCATAGCAAGGTGCTGTCATCAGCATACTTGGCTTTCTTATTATCAATGTTTTGTATAGAACATTCCATGTCCAACATGAATAACCCATTGTTAATTGAACCAGTAGCATAAACAATATTATCAAGAGAAAGAACACACTTTGAAATATTGCATTCAAAGGAAAACCCCTTCCTGACAAGAGCAGGAATGGAGATAATATTTTTAGTAATGCTGGGAACAAAGTAACAATTGTTCAGTTCTAATACAAGCCCAGATGGCAAAGAGATGAAATAGTCTCCTACAGCAACAGCAGCAACCCGTGCCCCGTTTCCAACTCGTAGGTCCACCTCATGTTGTCCCACCTGTCTTCTTCTCTTGAGTTCCTGTACATTTGAACAAATGTGAACTCCACATGCAGTGTCTAACACCCATGAAATAGAAGAAGATGAAAACATGACTTCCGTCACGTATATACCTGAGCCAGAAGCGACGCTTCCCCTCTTATCTCCTTGGAGCGCTTTACAGTCCTTTTTCCAGTGACCCAGCTGGCCACAATGGAAACATCTGTATTCCTTTGACCGCTTAACTTTTTGCTTCAGAGCCTTGCTGTAACTCTTGACAGGGG
Source organism: Costus lasius (assembly GCA_027563935.2). NCBI lineage: Eukaryota > Viridiplantae > Streptophyta > Magnoliopsida > Zingiberales > Costaceae > Costus > Costus lasius. The sequence goes on from CM050447.1 coordinate 118,467,299, forward strand.
CCTTGCCCTTCTTCCCCTTCTTCTTGTTCCTAGAAGGAACCATTAAGACAGAGGTCGAAGGCTTTCCCTTCAGAGTCTCCTCAGTAGTCAAGAGCATATTCAGCAGCTCTGCCGGAGTACAATCGATTTTGTTCATATTAAAGTTAATGATGAACGCATCGAAAGAGGGCGGGAGAGACTGCAGAATAATGTCTACAGCAAGCTCCTGGTTGATGGTATGCCCCAGTTTCTCTAGAGCCTCCTTGTGCCCAATCATCTTGAGCACGTGAGCTCCCACTGGGCTCCCTTCAGCCAGTTTGCTCTGAAAGAAAAGCTTTGTCAGATTATAGCGTTCTGTCCTCGCCTGTGCAGCATACAGCATCTTGAGGTTTGCTATCATGTCTATAGCAGACATATCCTCATGCTGACGCTGCAGCGGTGGCGTCATAGACGCTAGCATCAGGCAAGCGACATCAATGCTATCATTGACGTGCTTTTCATAAGCTTCCCGAACCGCCCTTGCGGCGTTCGGAGCGGGCTGAGGCGGTATCGCCGTCTCGAGGACATACAGTTTCCTCTCTGCCTTAAGAACAATCTTAAGGTGTCCAAACCAGTCTGAGAAGTTCGGCCCAGCAAACTTCTCCCTTTCCAGTAGGGATCGCACATTGAAGCTCATGGTGTTCGTTGCTGCAGGAATCTACAACAATGCAAGAACAGCAAGGTCAGTATCAATGTAAAGAATCTATTCAGGACTTAAGAATGATTCTTTTTCTCACTATTTTATCTGGCTGAAAAATCCAGCAAAACAGCCCGAAAGAGTAGAACTCTTTTAGTGAGATGGGATCCAGATTTCATACTTGGTCTCCGCGTCCCGCTCAGGCGAGATAAGATGCACAGAGAGTACAAGCACTAATCTTTGGTAGGCTTTCCCAGCCAATCGCCAACCCGTGCGATTCCCCTTCATCTGGGCAATCCAGCAGACTGTGCCAACTGAGTTGGTACAACACAATCTCTGACCCCACAGATGGCTGCCTCCATGCGCTACCATATGCGCCACATATGTAGTCTACATGGTCAAGCTGACCCGACCTACTCCCTGGACCACCACGTGCTATGCTGAGCAACGAGAAGCGATAAATCCCTTCTCTGTAACACGCAGGTGTAATCCCGCACCCTCTGAAGATAGATGGACGTGCCCACTGAGTGGGTACAACACGGCTCCAACGATAATCAGAACAGTGAGGTTTCGCGTCAGAAGGCATACGAGCTTGATATTTTAGCGTTGGATTTTAACGGTCTTTTATCTTCTTCACTATCATGCATTTCCTATGGTGATAGCAGAAGATAAATAAATCATGCTGTTCTACTTATTTAAGCAATAAAAGAAAGCATGGATCTTATGTGGTAAAAGCCCATAGCCTAAGTAAGACCTTAATTAACTTAAGTCTTCACTTGCTTTTCTTCATGGGTCTTTTGCTGCTCTTCTGGCCCAAACCAGGGCCCAAGCGCCATCTGTAGCTTAGGTGCGCCTACCAGGGAAAATGCGCCTGGTCCCAGAGTCGAACCCTGGACCTCCCACCTGGTCAAGCCACTGCTGCATGCGCCTCTGCCAAGTGTGCTCTGTGCTCTTGTCTGATTAACTTACAAATTAATCTATCTAGACAAGATTGACATGCAGGTCAATTACATTTTATAAATTAAATACAATGTGATACGCAGATCACAATAAATAATTTACAACTTTAATTTCCAGGCACGCAGGCCCCAGCACAGCACACAATAAAACGGGCAGCCCACATAAGATGAAATAAACAAGCAAATGGCATCAAATTTCATGTGATCCAATCAGGAAAATAAAATTTTGAAAAACCCCATTGGCATCAATTTTAATTTCCTTATTTGCCCTGCTGCCTTACAACGGTCCATTAATAGGGATCCACTCATCAATCTAGTCAGATCCATTGCCCTTGCATGCACCAAGTCCTAACTGACTTGAGTCGACCAAATGGTCAACCATGCATGCGGCTAGGGCTGAACGTCCACAATGAGGTCTGGCAGGCGGGTGTGACCCCGGGCCTAACTCATGTGCGTTCAAGGTTGTCTCAACCAGACATCGCTACACGCCGTCTGCAGTCGACCTATAGCCACCTCAGGCTTGCGCCAAGATGCTATCTGGTCGACCCATCTAGGCTGTCAGATAGTCTGATCAGACAGTTTGGATCTATTTAGAAGATGACTTCAACCCTAATAACCCGTCTAAGGGTTTAAAGCAGGCGCTAGTTAGATCTAATGTGAGTCGCGCAAGAGTTTTGTTTTTTTTTTTTTTTTAGAAAAACCAAAGCATGCGCCAACTAAAGGAAACATATCTTGAGTTTCGACATGCTGAAAGCATCATGTAAACTTTCGCATACACTATAGATCTAACCCATAAGCGCAACCAAAGAAACATCATTCATGCGCCACAAATAACTAAACATGCGTCAAGACAAGCATGTAAAAATTTCGCATGAAGATAACCCTAGGTCTATTCAGCTTGCGCAAACATGGATCACAATACATAACATAAAGTAATCATATGAATCATGCATCAAACATGGCTTTGATACCAATTGAAAGTCCCTTGTATCTAAGGGGGCGAAACCCTAAGGTGGCGCAAACATAATATGGGTAGCGGATGCTAGGGTTTCATAGGATCGAAAACATGTCACATGATTAACTTTTAATAACAAGTATTCATGAGAAGAATTCATACCATAGCCATTTCTAGATGGCGCCTTGGAAGCAAAAACGCAAATGCCTTTTCTCCAAAGATGACGCACACAATGAGAAGGCGACTACTTCCTCGGAGACTTTGTGCTAGCAAATCTTCAAGGAGTCCTTCGTATGGAGGAGATGAGATCTCTTGCGGCTAGGACGATCAAGCTCTCGCTCCCCTCTTTTGTGTAACCCTTTTACCACACGAGAGCGAGAGAACAAAGAGGCGACGAGTGCAACGTTCTCGTTGAACGTGGGAGCGTGGCTTCTAAAAATAGCAAGCCAAAAACTCGCCTCATACTCTCATGCGATCTTGCGTTCACATCAAGTGAACCAATCGCTCCTCTTTGAACCGAGCCATGGTTCAATTGCATTTGGTTCAAAGACCAAATCAAACCAGCCCAAGCCTTTAGTCCAGATCAAATTAAACCCCTAAGGCTTAAGATCTGACCGTTGATCTCTTGATGCTCTTGATCTCACCAATCTAGCATCAATTCTCTCAATCGAAGCTTACCGATCTCAAGCCCTAATCAATCAAACATGATCAGACCAGATCTCACTTTCAATCAGAGATTAAATCCCTTTAAAACTGAACCTAAATAATTCAGTCCTCACGATCTGACTTAAGTAAGCCATATCATCAAATTGTGCGACCCTGAGGGTTTCCTTTAAATGTCGGTAACGATAACTCACGTTATCACGATCAGTGAGGGGTATCTAGCAACACATCACTGTCTCCCGATATAAAGGAAAGAGTCTTCCAAGACTACACCCAAAACACAGCACAAGTGTGAATCCAACTCACAAGGCATACATGCTTCCTCTGCCACTGGATGTTCTTTATTGGACAAGCCTGTCAAGCTCGTAACTCCAATATGATGAGTATGATTAGATCAGATGAACACAGTCATCTGGGTATGGCCATACACTTTCTCAATCATCTCATCCAGGGGGGCCCTTTAGAACATCACACTCCTTAAACAAGGAGACGACAATCCTATGTCTATCACTGGTGCCCTAACCTGATTCAAGCTCACCATCCAAGATAGTCTATAATCATTATGTTTCAAATGATATTGAACTACCTCAAAACAATGACAATCATCATTTAGAAACACAAGTGATCTCAAGTCAAAGGAAATGTGCCACTTGTACACATACAAGGATCATTCACATTGTGACAAGCAATTGAATATCCTAGTAGGGTCTGTCCAGTACATCCAATGTACCCATGAGTCTACATCTTATTCCATGCTCGAAGCATCCTATAAGATTAGAGCACATATTAGTCTCAATCATATCAAGGCTGTCTCATGTTCACCAAGATATCTCGACTAAGGACTTTATAGCATGTCAACCCAGCTGAACAGCTTTGAGACATTATTCAGAAGTACAATTATTGCAGCAGACAATGTAACAACCTTGAATAATAACCATGCCTTTATAAACATAAGAGTTTATACATGATACTGTTACAATCCCAAGGCCTCAAACATTAGCCTTAAGGGCATACCCCAACATTTCTAGCATGGACTCAATATTTGAATTCTGATTTGAGTTTTGATTTTGATTTGGCTTATTTTGTTGGAACCCTCTATTTTCAGTTTGTCCCCCTACATTGTTATTGTTTTTCCAAGACAGGTTGGGGTGATTTCTCCATCCAGGGTTGTAAGTACCAGAATAGGGATCATTGTTTCTACCTTGATTATAGTTCCCTAATGCATTAACATGTTCACTATCCTGACTAGCAATGACTTTACAATCTTCAGAGACATGACCATTGTTACCACATATATCACAAACAAGAGATGAAGAAACAACAGCAGTTTGCATCTTAAATGAATCAAATATATTGCATAAAGAGTCTACCTTCTCTGCCAAGGTGCGCCAACCATCACTTTCATTCTTACCTTGGGAAGGTTTATAAAGCACTCCTCTCTCTGAAGTCCACTGGTTATGATTCAAAGCCATCTCTCCAAGCAATTTGAAAGCATCATCAATGGTTTTGCTCATCAGAGCTCCTCCTACAGCAGCATCAACAGTTAGTCTGGTATTATAAAGCAAACCATTATAAAAAGTATGAATTAAAACCCAGTTTTCAATGCCATGGTGAGGACACTTCCGTTGTAAATCATTGAATCACTCCCATGCCTCACTAAAAGATTCACCATCCCTCTGTGCAAAGCTTGAAATTTGACTTCTCATTTGGATGGTCTTGCTTGGTGGGAAATATTTCATCAAGAGGCATTTGATAGTTGCTCCCATATAGTGAAAGTACCGGTAGGTTGTGCTTGAAGCCAAGATCGTGCACGGTCCCTAAGAGAATAAGGAAATAATCTCAATTTTAGTGCATCGTTAGAAACTCCATTAATCTTAATTGTATCACAAAGTTCAAGAAATAAAGAAAGGTGTTGGTTAGGATCTTCAAGGGGAGATCCTCCAAACTGGTTTTGTTGAATCATGGATAAGAAAGCAGGCTTGATTTCAAAGTTGTTAGCCTCTATGATCGGTCTAGTAATGCTAGAATGAATCTCTCATAGATTAGGGGCTGCATAGTCCCTAAGTGATCTTTGTTCTGCCATGGTCACTTCTTCTACTTCTTGTTGACTTTTTTCAAATCTCAACTTCCTGCACAGTCTAAGAGTTTTGTTTATTTCAGGATCAAAAGGTACAAGAGGTCTTGATCTAAGATTCCTACGCATGCAAAGTAGATAAATCAAATGATTTCAAGAGAAAAGAAAATAACAGAAAATAAACAGAAAATAAAACCTAGTCTAGCAATACTCTCAATATCTTCAATATTGACAAAACCAAGGTCCTTGGCAACGGTGCCAAAAACTTATTGTACTCCAACAAGTAGCTAGACAGAAACTTATTTTTGGCATTGCCGCCAAAAACTTATTGTGTCCTTAAACAAGACTTAAACAAGCGCTTTTGGGAGATTATATGCACGATTATATGCTCTCTACTATAGCACTGATTCACCAACTCCGCCATGACATGAAGCTGTGGTCATGCTAATGACCTTAAACAAGCGCTTTTGGGAGGCAGCCCAAAGTTTTTGAATTTTATTAATTTTTGCATTCTTTGTTTTTGGTTTTTGATTTTATTTAAATTTTTAGGAATTTTTGCAGCATGTATTGATGAATTTTTATTAGTAGAAAATCTTTTAATAAGTTGATTTATATGCAGGAATTTTTGGAGAATTTTTAATTGAAAGAAAGGTGATCAACAAGATGTTCACAGGTGCAACCATGAGTTAATTATAAACAGTGATTCTTGCAGCATCTTCTTTGTGAGTATGGTTAATATGATTTTGATAGTGAAACATGATGGTATTTGATGTTTGAAACTTGTTTGCATTGTAAAATATGATTATCTTTAATGTGATATAGTTTCTAGATTTTTCTAAGTCATGTTTTCATCTTTTGATATAACTAAATAGGTTTTCGCCCACATTATAAAGGGAGTTTTTACAAAATTTTTCTGAAATATGTCATTCATTGATTTAATATTTATGTATACGCAACAATTTAAGTCTAGGGTGATCCCTTCATATATTGCTTTTTCTTCAAAGCTCTATAGATATGAATTTTGAATGTTCATGATTGTTAAGGATAATCAATTTTGTTTTACCCTTGGTTTTGAACTTAGGAAACATTTTGAGTAATTAATTTGATGACTTAGGGAATTTTTGAAATTTCATATAGACTTAGATTGTTGAGTAAATTCAATTCTGGTATTGATAAAATACATATGTGAATTGTTATATGTTCAAACGACACGTGCATGGTATCTTGTTACTTGAAGTTTAATTTATCTATTTCTACTTGATGAAAATTTTTATGAATAGAATTGGTGATATTTATTTAACTGAGATTTGCTCCAACTCCTCTAGTGATAAATCTGAAGTCATGAGTTATATTATACCACGATGTGGTATACTTTATATTTGTTGCGATCAAGCATTGATAACGATTTAAGTATCATAGCACTGATCGACTTTCTCTAGAAATAAAAAAAAGAAAAAAAAAGAAAAGACTCGTCTACTTGGCACTGCAAAAAATTGGCAGTGGTACCGAAGACATGAGTTGAAGTCTTTAAAAAAAGAGAGAGAGAGAAAACAGAGAGAGAGAGAATAAAAAATTTTATGGAAAAAGATAAAGCTGTATGTGAAGTGGACAACTCCGCTGACGTTCATGATTGAGACTACGAGTTAAATTATACTACTCTGTGGTATACTTTAAACAATGTTATGATGTTAACAGTAAATAGCATATGACAGTTTAAAGACCAAATTGCTTTAAAAATCTCTTATTTTTAATATCGCCAAGATTCTTGAAATAAAATTTTGTTTATTGAGTAAGATGGATTTATTAAGTTGAAAGTATTTGATATTTTGTTTGTGAAGAATGAATACTACGACATGGATTGTGAATTTTATCTTTCTTGGATTATAACCTCTTGGGAATTTATTTCTATTATGATTCTTCTTGAATTGCTTGAGTTTAAAAGATTGATTACTTAATTTGTTGACTAAGGATGTTATTAGGGGCAAAAACAGTTGAGAAATCCTTATTTTTACATTGTTTATACATATCGAGGAATTGCTTGAGGACAAGCAAAATTTTAAGTCTAGGGTATTTTGATTCGTTGCATTTACACCATGTTTTTGCCTATATTTTAGATCATATTTTGGGCTTAATTGAATGATTTTATGTAATTTTTAGTGTTTTTACTTCACTTTGCACAGAATCTTCACTTTTCTTTATTTTTATGAAAATGTAGGTAAAATGGCACAAAAATGATGGATTTTGGGAGATTTGAAGCCATAATACGATTCTCGAGGAAACTACGAACTTACACGTCAAATTTGGAGCGAAAAGGGTGGAGATTTCGATTTTCACGGCCTTTGCCGTAATTTTGGGCCGGCTGTAATTTTGGCTTCGAAGGGCGACGAAAAATGGCTAAGTTAAAAAGTCCACAAAAACTTTCACGGGTGAGGCCGTGAATCCATCACGGTCCGTGAAACTTTTTGTGTACAAAGGCGTTGTACACACAGAAACAATTACGGCCTCGGCTGTAATTTCATCACGGGTTGTGAAAATGTTTGCCTTTTAGGTTTTTCACTCGATTCGACTCCAAACCGAACTAGAATTGAACGAAACTCTCCAGAAACCTTCCTAGATGGGTTCTATACTGATTAGACTATAAAAGGAAGGGTTTTGGAAGGGTTTCGGGGGCTTCTACGCACGAAAATAAAGGGAGGCGGGTGGCGACGGCGAGATTCAATTCTAGGGCAGAAATCCGGCGAGAGATCACGCAAAGGAGGGGTTTGATCACTTCATCTTCATCACCAGATCAAGGGGAAGAGTTCTAATTACGTTCCTAGTGTCTCTTTGCATTATTTTAGAGAGATTACATGTTTAATTCATCGATGAACATGCTGTTTGCTTTGAACATGAATGTGTAAACCTTAATTTTTGCGATTTGGGGAATAGCCCATTGATAATTTATGGATTAAATATATTATTTTAAATCTTTTACATGAATTTATAGATTTGATTTGATTAGAATTGTATGTATCTCGCTTTAATACTCTAGCCAAGTTTTATTGCATTTGAGACGTCGCGAGAAGGACCGAGAGGTGAATCGCAACGTCAGATCTATTCTTTTCAAACCTGTGAATCCGGTCACGAGAGTAATTCAGAGTTACTTGAAAGATTCCATGATTTTTCACAGAACTTAATGGATCTATTTATATTAATTGTCACAAGAGTAGGAAATTAATATAAATAGATACCGGATTACGCTTCGAGAGGAGGTAATATGTACCCTAGGAAAAATCACTTTCAACGCTTTAATTTTCTGTCAAAGGTTTATTTTTATTAAATTCATAATCGTTAGCGTGGTGAAACCCTAGATCCTGATTTTATTTGAATTGACTTTTAGGCAAAACCCTAAAACCACCTTTTTGTTTTCTTCCATTAGAAGTTTTCAAAACAAAAACTACACTTTGAATCGTCTAGATATAGATCGATCGTGTAATCGGTACTTGATCGTCAGATCCTCGTTGGGAACGATAATCTTTTTATTACTTCGATAAATCTGTGCCCTTGCGGATCGCTACCACCATTTTACCAGATCGCTGGCATTTATCGCAAGATTGAATGAATCTCCTTACATTGTGGAATATTGTCGGCCAGTAAAAACCTTACTAGAGAACCTTGAACACGGTCTTCGACGCACTAGCATGTCCTCCATATGAGATGAATGGCAATGAGAGAGAGAGAGAGAGAGAGAGAGAGAGAGAGAGAGAGTACGCCAGGCACTTCTTCCTCTGGTAAGCATTTTTTGAATAGACTATCAGCACATCTTCGATACAAATACGGCTCATCCTAAAAAAATATTTAATATCTGAAAGAAATTTCTTTTTCCCCTGAGATGTTAGATTAGGAGGCATAATATTAGACACAAGAAAATTGACTATGTTTGCATAACATGATGTCTCTTGTCTCATAATAGCAAAAAGTTGCTCATCTGGAAAGTAGTCATTAATTTCCAAATCCTCCTCCACATCTTTTTCCTTAGTCAATTTGGATAGATGATCCACTACCAAATTCTCGGCTCCTTTCTTGTCTTTTATCTTAATGTCAAATTATTTTAGGAGCAAGATCCATCGGATCAATCTGGGTTTTACGTCCTTTTTATTTACCAAATACTTTATCAGCGCATGATCTGTAAAAACAATGACTTTAGAATTAATAATATAGGAGCAAAATTTATTAAAAGCAAACACAATGACTAATAGCTCCTTCTCAGTAGTCGCATAATTAATCTGTGCTTTATCTGAGGTCTTATTGGCATAATAAATAACGTGAAGCTTGTTGTTCTTTCACTGCCCCAAAACTGCACCAACTGCTTAGTCGCTTGCATCGCACATCAACTCATATGGGAGCATCCAATCTGGTGGTTGCATGATGGTGATGAAACAAGGGCTTTCTTCAAATTTTCCAAAGCTTCTGTACAATCCCTGTCAAAAAGAAAAACTGCATCCTTAGCCAATAAATTTGTAAGAGGCCTAGAAATCTTAGAAAAATCCTTGATAAAATCTAGCATGGCCTAAAAAACTGTGAATCGCTTTGATGGAGGTTGGTGGAGGTAATTTCTCAATGACTATTTTAGCCTTATCTACTTCGATGCCCCTTTGCGAAATGAGATGTCCAAGAACATGTTGGTGTTTATTCCCTAAGACTTGTTATTGGTCTATCTTTTGTACTACTTGACATTGATAATTATTATATATCTCATTCTGGCATTGTCGTTATTATGTTTTGTTTACATCTGCGATTATATACTTGCATGATAATGTCCTTAGGGACAGATTGTATCTATGCTCAAGCTCTTGTCCCCAGTCATGTACCTGAGTGGATATGGGACAGCTCTAGTACATATGAGACTGGTATATGATCTTCTCATATGGGTATATTAGTGGTAGAAATATTGGATCGACCCTTTGTGAGGCTATGACTTGGTGTCATGAGTTATCCTCACAAGTGACAGGAGATGCATTGATCTCTTGACTTGAGGTCATTGACTCTTCTATATGGTTAGAGACATGCTTTGATACAACCTAACACCTTACCGTAGTTGGGAGGTCATAATGGTTGTCATTGAGTATGTCACGGCCCATATGAGCAAATCAATGGACAGATAGAAGATTTGCCCCTTCTTGAGGGAAGCTTGATATCCACGGGCCCCCCCTATGGTTGCATGGCTGAAAGTGTATGACCATACTCAGGTGAAAGCCTGATTTAGTCATGACCATGAGATTGGGTGAAAATAAGTGGTGACACACTTGTCCAATCGGATATCAGTTTGGCAAAGAGACTATAATGCATCGGTACCTTATTGCAATGATACAGATATCGATGTCAATATCCATTCTGATGACTTGGATAGCAGCGATGCACTGCTAGGTGCCACTCACTGTTTTTGATGACCTCAGTTCATCACTGCCAACGTCAGAGGAACCTACAGGGTTGTACACCTTGATACTCGAGTTCTTATATTGATCGGGTAGCCTTATGATCAAGTTATATGATAGCTCGGATCTATTTGGGAGATTTCATCAGCACCAATGGGCCTGCCTGATGAGATGAAAGAGACTAAAGCCAAACTTTATTTTTGGCTGGTTGACCCAAAATTGACTATGGATAGCCACATTTGAGTTTGGGTTGCATTGGATTGGATCCAATGGCTTAATCAACTTGTGTAATGAAGTTTGGGATAGCCCATTACCCAATGGGGGCTAATAATATATTGTCATGAAGAGATAAGAGGGCATAAGGGTATAATGGGGAGAAATTATCCCCATTGGCGCCTAAGGGGCATAATGGGGTGATGGTGGAGCATATGGCTTCATTAGGATGGCTTTAGAGGTGCCTATCCCTCTTCCATAGATGGAATGCTTGCTTCTATTACAAGTCATGGGGCGCATATGGCTTATAGGACTTGTTTGTTAAGTGCCAAGCGCATATGGTTGATGGGAAGATGATTATGGAAAAGGATTGGAGTCTTTCCTTATCATCTAACCCTAATTGGCCTCCCCACTTACCCTAGCCGCATATCTCCTCTCACATTGCGCCTATATGTTATGACTTACCACCCCTTACTTTAATCAATCACATTCATATGCGAGAGCAAGCAACAAGGAGGCATGAGCAACATCAAAGGGCGCAATCATCTTCCATGGAGCTGCAAGCCTTCTTCTCTATCTCCTCTTGGCACAAGAAGGACTAGAACTTGGCGGCATCTTCTCCCTTATCCTTCTCCTTAGCACAACTTCCTTAGAAGGTAGTGCAAGTGGTGTAGAATGACTATAAGGCATGGATCTTCTTCCCAAAGCTAGCACCGGGCGTGGAAGAAGAGGATTCGTGCATCGGCTATGTGTGAGACTACAGAGGGCGCACACTTGGGCGCCTATATCGGCATCGCTGTTCATTACTTTGAGGTACATTCTCCTTACATCATGTCAACTCCCTTGCTTCCATCGATCTTCTGGTTTTTTGAGACCGATCTGTTTCGGGGATTTGCTTTCGCTTTATATGTAATTAAAATTTTAAAATCCCTAGGGATTCCCAACAGTGGTATCAAAGCGACTTGCGAGACTCGAACAATGTTTTAATTTTTTTTTGTATGCTCACATGACATTGAAATTTTTGAAAATTTCAAGCATGGCACATGGTTTTTCTAAAGTAGAAAAATTGTAGGTTTCTTGTTCCTTACCTCTCTTCAATCTCCTTTGGTTTTTCACTTTCTTCACATGACTGGGATAGACCCATATGTGGAAGAAATAATTTCTCTTCTCATGGTGGGATAGACCCATCATGAGAGACTTGTTGAGATTATGCAGGGCGTGGACTGGGTGATTGCCCTAATATTAACAAGTTAAGGATTGCAAGGAGGGCAACCGATATGCCTCTTGTAAGCTCCTGAGAGAGACAAAGAACTAAGGATTTGTGATAAGAGGTGAAGGAAGAGAGACATGTTTTAATGAAATTCTAAAATTTTAGATTTTTGTGTTTTTCATGAGCATATAGAATTGCATGAGATAGTGCCTTGATTGTGCATGATGTTGTGGTCATTAGTCAAGCCCCTTGCATCCCTGAGATGTACACTTGTGAGGCCTGCGTATCGCCTTTTATCTTTTTTTTTTTGTAAACGAAGAAGAAGATTAGGGGCGCATCCTTCCATGAAGTCTTGGCACATGCTTGAAGCTTGCATGCTTGTGCACCTTGCATGGTGGCGCAGCATGCATGGTGAAGCTTCATCCATGGTGGCGCATCCTTGCATAGAGGCACAAGATGGGCTTGGCTGAACCTATGGGTTTGTGTGCTATCCCTCTTGTGGCTTGCAAGGTGGCGCATCTTGCCTAGAGGAGGCACCTTGGTATTAGCTGAACCCTGGGGGGGTGCTTCTAGGGTTTCCCTAAAGGTACTTCTAGGGTTTGAGAGCTAAACCATGGTGAGAAGGACCTTGGAGCCGCACCTGAAGTTCAACCTAGAGGGCGTTTAGGTTAGGTCTTGTTGGGGCTTATCTCCTAGGTCAAGTGTTGAACACCTTTGGCATGTGTTGGTTCAATGTGTTGATTAGGCAATGACGACATCATCTTTTACCGCTTTCCTTATCTACTAAAGCATGCCTATGATGTTTTATCTTGTTGTTATCACTATAGAATTGCATGCATGTAATGTTAGACAAAAAATAATACTAAGAGGATGAGACCTCAAAAACCCTCAAATAAAATATCAAGTCTGGATAGCCTTCTAACTTGTAGCCCTCATCAAGCTATCGATCAGTGGTGTTGTGCACTGTTTCCCACCCTTATAGGATACACCCACTTATCTTTAGAAGGTGCAAGGTGACAATGGTTTCCCTAGTCTAGTTTTAACCAAGACGTGCCTTCGTAGGGAAACTCGTTGGCCCTGGGCATAACAGTTAGGAATAGACTTGACTAGTTTTTCACATGTGGTGACCACATGATGGAACTCTAGAGGCATCGTGGAGAGGTTAGGGTTTCATACTATTTTCAGCCCTCGCTGGACATGAAATGCTTATACTGTTTTAATAAGGGGAATTGCCAAGTGCAATCGGCCGGTGTGCGTGCTCACCTTAAGAAGCATAGGTCACTTTGTGCATCTCATCCCACTCTCGTGGGACACGAAGCCTGATGTGGAATAAGGATCCTATTTCACTAGAAAATCTAAGATTTCCCAATTAACTTTGTGGGTTGTCAATTCGATTAAAATAGTGGGAGCCATGATCATTTAATATAAGTCCAGATTCAATGATTCGAAATAGTACTAATCTACCTTTTCTTGGTTGTTGTAGATCAAATGGCAATGAACAATAGTAGATTACCACTGTGATCCCTTCTTGAGAAGGAGAAGTTGGTTGGATCAAACTTTATGGACCGACATCGGAATTTGACGATAGCCCTCAAGCTCGAGAAGAAGTTGTATGTCCTTGAGCAAGCTCTTCATGTGCCTCCTGTACCTAATGCCCGAGTGGCAGACAGGGATGCTTTTAGAAAGCATCAGGATGACTCTTTGGAAGTTGCATGTCCCATGCTAGCCACTATGGCACCTGAGCTTCAGGTGCAATATGAGGAGCAGAACACTTTTCAGATGATAACTCATTTGAAATAGATGTTTGAGGCTCAGACTAGAACTGAGAGATATGACATTGCCAAAGCAGTCTTTCGGTGAAAGTTATCTGAGGGTGCTCCAGTGGGACCCCATGTACTCAAGGTCACTGAGTATGTGGATCCTCTCAAGAGACTGGGACACACTATCGATAACAAGCTGGTCATGGATCGTATTCTACAGTCCCTACCCTCTAGCTTCAGTCCATTTATTATAAATTTCAACATGAACTGGATTGAGTGTACGAGGGAGAAATGGTTGATTATGCTCTAGACGACTAAGCGTGAAATGGGTAAGACCAAACCCAATTCTATTCTTATGGTCCCTGCGACCAAAAAGATGAAGAAAAGGGGTAAGGCACGTGCTAAGGGCAGTGCCAAGGGTCCAACCAAAGCACTAAAAAAGAAGGTTAGGTAGACAAAGGAACAAAGGTGCTTCCACTATGGCAAGTAGTGCCATTGGAGGAGGGATTGCAAGCAACTTCAGAACGAGGAGAAGAAAGACAAGGCCTTGTCTTCTAGCTCAGGTATTTATGTTACCAAAGTCAACCTTTCTACTTCTATATCATGGGTATTGGACACTGCATTCGAAGCTCATATTTGTACAAATATGCAGAGGCTCAAGAAAAGTAGATCGGTGCGGCCTGGAGAGATTGACCTACGAGTTGGAAACGGGGCATAGGTTGCTGCTGTTGCTGTAGTAGTTTTGACGCTCTCCTTGTTTTCAGGACTTCTATTAGACTTAGATCATTTCTATTATGTACCTTCTCTTACTAAAAACATCGTGTCCATTCCTTGCTTGACAAAGAAGAGATTTAAGTTTGAAATAAAGGAGAACTTTTGTTCTTTTTTATTTGCATATGTCTTCGACATGGATAACTCTATATGTAACATAAATAGTAAAAGGATCAAACTAAATGGCTCAGTTGGTGCTTTCCTTTGGCATTGTCGATTAGCCCATATAAACAAGAATCGCATTCAATAACTCCATGCAAATGGATTGTTAGATTCAACATCCTTGGAGGAGTTTGAAACTTGTGAGCCTTGTTTATAAGGGAAAATGACAAAAGCACCCTTCACCAAGATTGGTGAAAGGCCGGAGGTTTATTGGATCTCATACATAGCGATGTGTGTGGGACATTTAGTAAACAAGCCAGAGGAGGGTACAACTACTTTATCACATTTACTGATGACTTCAGTAGATATGGTTATGTCTATTTGATGAGACAGAAGTCAAAATCCTTTGAGAAATTTAAGAAGTTTAGACATTAAGTAGAGAATCAGCTTGGTAGATCTATTAAGACTCTTCAATTATATCATGGGGGAGAGTACCTGAGCGGTGAGTTATTTGACTATCTGAGAGCGTGTGGGATTCTATCCCAACACACTCCTCCTGGAACACCTCAATGGAATGGTGTGTCTGAGAGGAGAAATCAAATTTTGTTGGATATGGTTTGATCAATGATGAGTCATGCAACTTTACCACCCTCGTTTTGGGGTCATGCACTTGAGACAACTTCTCTAATGCTAAATAACGTTCTATCCAAGAGTGTCTCTAAGATTCCATATGAGGTATGGAGTGGGAGAAGCCCGAACCTATCTTTTATCAGAGTCTAGGAATGTGAGGCTTATGTCAAACATCAGGATTCTAGCAAGCTAGAACCCAGATCGGATAAATGTGTGTTTGTGTGGCATCCTAAGAAAACTAAAGGATACTACTTCTATGTTCCCACCGAGAATAAAGTTTTTGTTGCTCGGGGCGCTGTCTTTCTAGAGAAAGAATTTATCATGAAAGAAGTCAGTGGGAGGAAGTTTGACTTGAATGAGATCTAAGTGCAACCATAAGACACAGAGATGAAACCTGAGCCACCTGCACTGGTAGCTGGGCAACCAGAGGCTCTGACACAGGTCCCACATAGGTCTGGGAGGATTCGTCATACACCTGAGAGGTATGGGTCGTTGTTGACCCAACACGATAGGATCTTCATTATTAAGGATGAACCCAGGACCTATGATGAGGCGGTCGCAGGATTAGACTCTGTGAGATGGCTTGAGGCCATGAGATCTGAGATGGATTATATGTTGGCTAACCAAGCCTGGGATTTGGTTGAGCTACCTGATGGGGGTAACATAGGTTGTAAATGGGCCTTCAAAAGGAAGACTGATATGGATGACAATATAGTTACCTATAAGGGTAGACTTGTGGCTAAAGGATTCAGACAGGTCCATGGGGTGGACTATGATGAAACCTTCTCGCCAGTTGCCATGATCAAATCCATTCAGATTTTGCTTGCTATAGCTGCATATCATGACTATGAGATATGACAGATGGATGTTAAGACAACGTTCCTTAATGAAAAGCTAATAGAGGATGCGTATATGATACAACCTGATGGCTTCATCCATTTGCAGAGGCCCATAAGGTTTGCAGGCTAAAAAACATCCATTTATGGATTAAAGCAAGCATCTCAAAGTTTGAATCTTTGGTTTGATGAGGCAGTAAGAGATTACGGCTTTATCAAAAACAAAGATGATGCCTATGTGTATAGAAAATTCTATGGGAGCTTGGTGACTTTTTTGGTCTTGTTTGTTGATGACATACTGCTCATCGGAAATGACATCCCTGGTCTTCAGTCTGTTAAGACATGGTTGGAGAAGTATTTTGAGATGAACGACTTAGGGGAGGCCTCTTATTCTAGGCGTGAGGATCTACAAGGATAGATCCAATAGGCTCCTAGCCCTTAGTCAAAGTACCGACATTGATAATGTCCTAGAGAGGTTTAACTTAGAGCAATCCAATAAAGGATACCTTCTAGTGAGACATGGCGTTATTCTCTCAAAGAGCCAGTGTCCCACCACACAAGTAGAGAGAGATGACATGAATCAAGTACCCTATGCTTCAGCAGTAGGTTTGATCATGTATGCAATGTTGTGTACTAGACCAGATGTGGCTTATGCTGTGAGCATAACTAGCCGATACCAATCCAATTCAGGTCTGTAGCACTAGGTGGCTATAAAGAACATCCTGAAGTATCTGAGAAGAACTAAGGATTTGTTCTTGGTCTATGGGGACAAGAAGAGCTCAGTGTTTAGGGCTACATTGATGTGTCATTCCAGTCAGACCCTGATGACTTCAGATCGTAGGCAAGCTATGTGTTCAAGTTGAATGGAGGCGTTATATGCTAGAAAAGCTTCAAGCAATCCACCATTGCTGATTCTACAACCAAGGCTGAGTATGTCGCCACTTCTGAGGCAGCCAAAGAAGCAGTTTGGATATGGAAGTTCATTTCTGAGCTTCAGGTGGCTCCAATTGCTATGGGTCCTATAGAGCTCTATTGTGACAACAATGAACAGGCAAAGGAACCACGGTCTCATCAAAGGTCCAAACACATACTCAGGAGATTTCACCTGATTAGAGAAATCATTGATCGAGTTGATGTCAAGATTAGCATAGTTAACACAGAAAATAATCTAGTAGACCCACTGACCAAGGCTTTGGCATAGCAGAAGAATGATAGTCATACGAGGGACATAGGGTTGAGATTCCTTAACCTCCAGGTCTAAGTGCAAGTGGGAGATTGTTGGTGTTTATGCTCTAAGACCTATTATTAGTCTATCTTTTGTACTACTTGACATTGATATTTATTATATATATCATTCTAGCATTGTCGTTATTATGCTTTGTTTACATCTGTGATTATATACTTGTATGATAATGTCCCTAGAGATAGATTGTATCTGTGATCAAGCTCTTGTCCCCAATCAAGTATCTGAGTGGATATGGGATAGCTCTTGTACATGTGAGACTGGTATATGTGTTGGTTAGGCACGAGGTGCTAACGTAGACATATGGGTATTTCAGTGGTGGATATACTGGATCGACCCACTGTGAGGCTATGACTTGGTGTCATGAGTTATCCTCACAAGTGACAGGAGATGCATTGATCCTTTGGCTTGAAGTCATTGACTCTTCTATATGGTTAGGGATATGCTTTGATACAACCTAACACCTCACCGTAGTTGGGAGGTCATAACGGTTGTCATTGAGTATATCCGACCCATATGAGATGATTAATGGACAGACAGAGGATTTGCCCCTTCCTGAGGGAAGCTTGATATCCATGTGCCCCCCTATGGTTGCATGACTGAAAGTGTATGGCCATACCCAAGTGAAAGCCTGATTTATTCATGACCATGAGATTAGGTGAAAACAAGTGGTGACACACTTGTCCAATCAGATATCACTTTGGCAAAGAGACTGTAATGCATCGGTACCTTGTTACGATGATGGGGATGTCAATGTCGATATCCATTCCGATGACTTGGGTAGCAGCGATGCACTGCTAGGTGCCACTCACTGCTTGTGATGACTTCAGTTCATCACTGCCAACATCAAAAGAACCTATAGGGTCACACACTTTGATACTCGAGTTCTCATATTGATCGGGTAGCCTTATGATAGAGTTATTAGATAGCTCGGATCTATTTGAGAGATTTCATCAGTGCTAATGGGCCAAATGAGATGGAAGAGACTTATTAAAGCCAACTTCATTTTTGGAAGGTTGACCCAAAATTGACCATGGTTGGCCATATTTGAGTTTGGGTTGCATTGGATTGAATCCAATGGCTTAATCAACTTGTGTAATGAAGTTTGGGCTAGCCCATTACCCAATGACGCCTAATAATAAGTTATCATGAAGGGATAAGAGGGCATAAGGGTATAATGGGGAGAAATCATCCCCATTGGTGCCTAAGGGGCATAATGGGGTGATGGTGGTGCCTAAGGCTTCATTAGGAAGGCTTTAGGCGCCAATCCCTCTTCCATGGATGGAATGCTTGCTTCTATGGCAAGTCATGGGGCGCATATAGCTTATAGGACTTGTTTGTTAAGTGCCAAGCGCATATGGTTAATGGGAAGATGATTATGGAAAAGGCTTGGAGTCTTTCCTTATTATCTAACCCGAATTGGCCTCCCCACTTACCCTAGCCGCATATCTCCTCTCACATTGCGCCTATATGTTATGACTTACCACCCCTTGCTTTAATCAATCACATTCATATGCGAGAGCAAGCAACAAGGAGGCATGAGCAACATCAAAGGGCGCAATCATCTTCCATAGAGCTGCAAGCCTTCTTCTCCATCTCCTCTTGGCGCAAGAAGGACTAGTACTTGGCAGCATCTTCTCCCTCATGCTTCTTCTTGGCGCAACTTCCCTAGAAAGTGGCGCAAGAGGTGTAGAAAGACTCTAAGGCGTGGATCTTCTTCACAAGGCTAGCACCAGGTGTGGAAGAAGAGGACTCGTGTATCGGCTGTGTGTGAGATTGCAGAGGGTGCACACTTGGCAGCCTACATCAGCATCGCTATTTATTGCTTTGAGGTACATTCTCCTTACATCATGTCGACTCCCTTGCTTGCATCGATCCTCTGGGTTTTTGGGATTAGCCTATTTCGGGGATTTGCTTCCGCTGTATATGTAATTAAAATTTTAAAATCCCTGTGGTTTCCCAATAGAACAATCCATTTTCGAACCATGAAGTGTCATTTCTCCTAGTTAAGGACTAAATTCATCTCCTCGCATCTCTGCAAAACACAAGACAAATTAGATAAACAATCATCAAATGAAGATCCATATACTAAAAAATTATCCATAAAAACATCCATAATATTCTCAATAAAGTTTGAAAAGATGGCCATCATGCATCGTTGGAACGTGGCTGGCACATTGCATAAACCAAAGGGCATGTGCTTGTAAGCAAAAGTCCCGTATAGACACGTGAAAGTGGTCTTCTTTTGGTCTTCAGGATGAATTGGTATCTGGAAGAACTCTGAAAAACCATTGAGTAAACTAAAGTAAGAATTTGTTCCCAGTCGTTCAAGCATTTGATGAATAAAAGGGAGAAGAAAGTGATCCTTTCAGGTGGCCTTATTTAATTTTTAGGTAATCAATGCACATGTGCCACTCGGTTACCATTCTCATCAGAATCAATTCATTGTTCTCATTTCTTATGACTGTAATTCCCCCTTTCTTCGGAACCACATGAACTAGGTGATAGGCTTCCGCAAGTGCACAGAAATATCGAAGTAATAAAAATATCGATCCACAGAGACCTTATTGTTAATTACCAAATAATTGTTTTCTCGCTAGCTAAGTAAACCGAATATGATGAAAGTAAGCAGTATAGCTAACACGAATGATAATCAGAGAGATAAACATGGGACTAGGGTTTCATCCACCTTGATTTCAATGATAAGATATAAATAAAAGGTTCGTCAATCAAATCTTGCTATGATAAAGACCTAATTTACTTCATAAAAGGATTATCTCACTTTTGTGCAGACAATCACGCAGGGACCAATCCTCGCTTTCGCGCAAGATCTATCCCAACGCTGCAGATAAGTAAACCATCAACAAAGAACTCAAGGATCACTTTCGTGCATCCGAATTCTAAGTTGATCATCACAAGTGGAGCCTCAAGGATCACTTTCGCGCATCCGAGTCTCAACACAGGTTCTACCTAGGGTTCTCCAATGTTCCGATCCTCACTTTCGTGCAAGATCTCTACGTTTGACACAATAACTCAATCCTAGATTAATATTAGTAAACATGGCAATTAATCTACTACAACAGATCAAGTTGGATCTAACCTAAGGAAGGGATCCTAATATGCAATTCTAGGGTTTCAAGTTCTCAAGCAAATCACCTTTTAATCTCATTGAGAAAACTCTAAAACATGGATAATAACATAGATCTATGGAAAGTTAAAGACAATTCATCACAAAAGTAGAATTATCACAACGAAGATTATCATGACGAAAAAAGAAGAATTATCTAATCATTAGAAATCAAAGGGATTAAACCCTATGTCCCAAAATATGTCTAAGCTTGCATGGAGGAAAAAATACAATGAATCATAGTCTCAGAGTGATTTGAAAATGAAAAGAAAGGAGAAACAACTTTATACCACGGCTGTAAAAGAGTTTACAGCCGTAATTTGCTTCGATGAACAGCGCTATCACCGCTGTTTTGTTGATTTCTCTTCCGATCAGACTCCAAATGCTCTGAAACTTCTGGGATGTTGTCTTCTCCTCCAGGCGAAGCTTCTGCGTGAAAATAAAGGGCTGAGGTGCCCTCTATGCCTCTCGGCGTGAAGCCAAACCCTAGCCACCACTCTAGCAATTGGTCTCTTGATACGTGATAAACATTTCTCCTTCCAGTGCGTGTGTCTTCTTCTCTTAACGATGAAGCGGCAGCAACTTTCGGATTCCAATTTGGAGCTCTGGACCAAAAGTTATGGCCCGAACAAGTTTCAGCCGCGGAAAACTCGCGATTTTGAATGGGAATTACGGCCGTGTAATAATTTACGGTAGTGCCGTATTTCCATTCTGTGCACCCAAAGTCAAAATTACGGCCTGTAAAATATTTCTCGATGGTGCCGTAAAATCAGATGAGTTCTCTTGTCTAGATCGCCTGGGAAATATGGTACCGTAGAATCGTTTACGGCCGTGCCGTAAAATCAGCAAAGGTTTCTGTTCTGAAAGCGCTGAAAAATACAGCAGTGTAATTCTTTACGGCAGTGCCGTAAAATCATAAAAACATTTTGTTCAGAAAATCCTCCAAATTACGGCAGTGTTCTGATTTTACGGTACTGTCTGAAATTACGGTACCGTAATATGGATTACAGCACTGTCGTATTTTGCTGAGTTGCTCCGTTTTGCGTAAAATTTCTTGGGTGACCTCCTCTTGATGATGGTAATTCTTTTATGTGTTTGATTTTGCTTGAAAATGCCTTGAAATAGTGCCTTTTTACCTAAAAACTATGAAAAACCAAAATAGAAGTAGACTTTGCAATATTTGATGAATTCAGCATAAAAATAAGCAAAAAGATCCTCAATTTAGCATGAAAGGATACATAAAATGATACAAAATATACTATATATTTTGGTGTCATCAAAATACATAAGGCTCAAACTTTGCTTGCCCTCAAGCAAAAATCAAAACTTGATTAAAAGAATAACCTTTTCATGCTCAATAAATTTCTAAAATACAACCATCAATGAAAAATTCCATCAATTGTTTCACAAAACTTCAAATAAACATATCATTCTAAGAATTCTATCCTCGAGATCCACAATTCAATCAAATAAAAATTTGTAACTTGTATAAAAAATAGAATTTTCAATCTTATGATTTCACCCAGTTTCAGTTCAATTCTATCATGCTTTTGTTTACAGGAATTAGGTTTCCAAGATCTTTTTCCACACCTGATTTTTTTTTTATGTATTTTGTTTGTTTTTGTGAAGATTGCATGTACCCACTTAGATACACTCTTTTTATTTTTGACTTCAACTCTTATCTTCGGTACAACTGTCAATTTCACACAGTGCCAAGTAGAGGAGTCTTATTATTTTTCACTCTCATTATTTTTCATGCATAGACTTCAACCCATGTCTTAGGTACTACTATCAATTTTACATAGTGCCAAGTAGGAGAGTCTCTCACTATTTTTATGGATCTTGGATTCTTATTTCAATAGCAAAAATAGACTAAACATCTACTAGGTTGATCAATTGATCTCAATTCTCAAATCATACTCATATGCTCATTTTATTTAAAGGAGTAGTTTCACCTTTAGATCTTATTCATCGAATAACACATCTACCCAAAATTTCATGCATCAACCAATGTCAAATTTCAAAAATAGATATGCATTGAAGAAATAAATCTAAGATGATAGGGTTTTTCTCTAATCACAAGTATAAATACTCACATCATCAAGGAAGATATTTTATCAATAGAAATATATCAATAAATCATGCCATCATATAGTAGAAAGTGGATCATATGCTTTCATCAATTTTAACAACACATTTGAATAATATCATCATCAAAACAATGAGTTCCATATATTCGTAAAATCATTTTTCAAGAGAAAACCAATAAGTAGTATAAATATGATAAAGTCAAAAATGCACTATATGAAATAGTCATTAATAAGAGAATGCAAGTGATACTCACAAAACTATATAGATCATGCTCAATCATTGTTAGGCCAATGCAGTTGGGTCCAAAGATTGCCTTTTGAAAATTTTCTGCAAAATTTAAGGTACATAAGGCTCAGATCAAAAACAGTGTCAAAAAATAATAATGATAAAAAATAATCTCAAGGGAGAATCAGATATGTCGCCGGAGGTCTGAAGAGTGCTGGTGGAAAAACCTGAGAAGTAGAGGTGGAATAGATGCTAGCTAAAAAGCTACTAGCAATGATGTGCTCGTGCCGACAGTAAAGTGAGTAATCTCCAGTGGCCTGCTGAAGACTACAGTCCTGGAGGTGAGATCGTCGGCCGGTGGTGCAAGAGATAGCACTGCAAAAATAGAAAATCAGTCACTAATGAATATTCTACTGTATAAATAAAATAAATAGAATAAGAGGTAGCAAAAGAAGTAAGAATTTGCAGATGGTATAATCCAGTGTCGACGGCTGGATACAGTGATGTCAGAGGCAGATGCAGTGGTGGTTAGAGGTGGAAGACAGTTGCTCTTTAAGATTTCTGAATCTGGATGCAAAATAAGCAATAACTGGTAGAAAGCAAACTGTGTAGTTTTTGAATTTTTTATGAAAAGTAGCCATACCCTAAAATAAAATTTAATGATCCAAATAGAAAATGGACAGAACCATGTAATAGAACGAGATATGTTCTTTTCAGACGTATGGAAATTGAAGGATCAAAATCTTTCAGGAATTTAGGGTATCAACAGAAAGAAGGCTATTCAGATTAAAAACTGCACAAACTGCACAAAAGTTAATCAGATTCAAAAAGTTGCTATGTGTCCTAGAATGATCAGAAAATATTTTCATGAAAATAATTAATCCACAAGGTAGAATGACACACGATCTTCCAATTCCAAGTGAAAAATCTGGGTTTGACGTCACCGAAACATCTTAAAAAGTGGCAGCAAAAGCGCTAGTCAGAACAGTTAGAAAAAAAACTACTGTAGAAATTAATCAGAATCGAAAAGTTGTTATGTGTTTTAGAATGATCCATGGACTTTAAAATTCATAAAAAATATCCAGATGATAGACAAAGATGAGTACTTCGTGATGGTGCAATAGATAAAAATTTTTCCCAACCCTGTTTCTTAAAATCAGAGCTAGAAAACACCTGCTCAATAAGCAGATTGCAGAGTTAAAATATGGTACCGTGAACAATATTACGGTAGTACCGTAAAATACCAAAAACTCTCGGGTGGAAATCGGACCCAAAATACGGTACCGTAAAGTGGATTACGACAGTGCCGTATTTTGCACAAAATTTTATTTTCCCTACAAAATAAAAAGAAAAATTAATTTTAAAAATAAACTAAAATAAAAGCAACTAAGCTAAGATAGAGTGCTTGGGTTGCCTCCCAAGAAGCACTAATTTTAGGTCCATAGCTTGACCAAAACTCAATATCATGGTGAAGCAGGTGAATCAGTACCAAAATAAAGAGCAAACAATTTTCTGCATTTCCTTTGTCCTAATAGTTTAGCCACTAATCTAAAAATTCAGAAATTCATATAAATCACAATCAAAGTGGCTTTCTTAAATATGCATAAATTAAAATCTTACTTCTCAAATCCACTCAAAGAAATCTTTATGATCTTCCTATGTTTATCAAAAAGCAAAATCTTGAGTCCTTTCTTCAGATTAATATTTTCAATAGCAATAAGAAAAGGACTTTGATCAAAAGAATCAAGTATTGGATCATCAAAATAATTTTTATGTCTTTCTTTGGATTCCTCAATAAAGCATGATTTTTCAAATAGATTAGAAGAGTGAACAATAGATATGGGCAAAACATCAAGGTGAGATTCATCGATATTTGTATTTTTCAAATCAACTTCAAGTTCCTTATGCTCACAATCAAATAGTTTATCAATATCAAAATCATTATCAAAATCAAGATGAGACTCTTCAAAATCAATTTCCTCATGCTTCCCCACAAATAATTCATCATCAGAAGATTCAAAATTAGAATCATATGAGAAATAAGATTTATCAATGTTTACAATAGGATCAGAGTTAAGGACGAAGCGGCAGCAACTTTCGCTTAAGGACGAAGCGGCAGCAACTTTCGGATTCCAATTTGGAGCTCTGGATCAAAAGTTATGGCCCGAACAAGTTTCAGCCGCGGAAAACTCACGATTTTTAATGGGAATTACGGCCGTGTAATAATTTACGGCAATGCCGTATTTTCATTATGTGCATCGAAAGTCAAAATTATGGCCCGTAAAATATTTCTCGATGTTGCCATAAAATCGGACGAGTTCTCTGGTTTGGATCGCCTGGGAAATACGGTACCGTAGAATCGTTTACGGCCGTGCCGTAAAATCAAAAAAGGTTTCTGTTCTGAAAGCGCTGAAAAATACGGTAGTGTAATTCTTTACGGCAGTGCCGTAAAATCACAAAAATATTCTATTCGGAAAATCCTCCAAATTACGGCAGTGTTCTGATTTTTACGGTACTGTCTGAAATTACGGTACCGTAATATGGATTACGACACTGCCGTATTTTGCTGAGTTTCTCCGTTTTGCGTGAAATTTCTTGGGTGACCTCCTCTTGATGATGGTAACTCTTTTATGTATTTGATTTTGCTTGAAAATGCCTTGAAATAGTACCTTTTAACCTGAAAACCATGGAAAACCAAAATAGAAGTAGACTTTGCAATATTTGATGAATTCAGCATAAAAATAAGCAAAAAGATCCTCAATTTAGCATGAAAAGATACATAAAATGATACAAAATATACTATATATTTTGGTGTCATCACCAGGCTAACCCATTCACTGTCAGAAATTGGGTATATCACTCTAGCATCAAGCAACTTTAGGATCGCCTTCTTCACCACCTCCTTCATGATGGGATTCAACCGGTGTTGATATTCGATGGAGGGCTTACAATTTTCTTGAAGAAAAATCCTATGCATACACGAAGAAGTGTTAATACCATGAATATCATCTAACAAATAACTGATTACCTTCCTGTGCAATCGAAGCTCATTAAATAACTTTTTCGTCTGAACTTTATCTAAATCTGTGCTGACAATGATCAGATAGGTGGAATCTTCTCCCAAAAATTTATACCTTAGATTCGGTGGGAGTGACTTGAGTTTCAAGTTATTTATCTTTATCAGTTTAGATTTTACCAAAATTAATTTTTTAGCTTTTGCTTTGTGAGGCTCAATCATCTAACTCGAATCCAAAATTTGCGTGTGGGCTCGAGCTTCATTCCCAATATCTTCTTCTCCATCCTTTTCGTCAACAAGGCATACTTCTAAAGGGTCTATATCCTTTTTCATACCTTCTTCATTCATTTCAAAATCAAGCGCATCCATGCAAAAGCAAGAATTTGCAAAAGAAGGTTTTTTCAGAGAAGAGGAAAGATCGAAATCAATATTGTTCTCACCGATATTCAGAGTCAATCTTCCTTTCTTCACATCTACCACAGCGCTTGCAATGGCTAAAAATGGCCTCCCAAAATGATAGGCAATTTAATGTCTTCTTCAATTTCTAACCCTACAAAATCTGCAGGTATAAAGAACCGAACAACTTTGATCCCCAGCAACAGCACCAAAAACTTGATGCCACCGTAAGTGCACGGCTTTATCGAAGTAATAAATAAGATATCATTCCCAATGAGGATCTGACGGTTAAGTACCGATTACATGATTTATCTATAGCTAGACGATTCAAAGTGTGATTTTTGTTTTGGAACTTCAAGTACGAGGAAACTAAAGCAAGCATTTAGGGTAAAGATTGATAATGAGAAAGTCGGGACTCAGGGTTTCACCATGCTGATGAATATGAATTTAGTGAAATAAATCTTCGTATAGAAAATTAAAGCATTGAAAGAGATTTTTGCTAATATACAGATTACCTTCTCTCGAAGCGTAATCTAGTATCTATTTACGACAATCCCCTATTCTCGTGACAATTACTATAAACCCCTTAAGTTCTATGAAAAATTATACAAATCCTTCAAACAAATCTAAATTACTCTCATGATTGGATTCGTAGGTTTGAAAAGACTAGATCTGATGTCGCGATTCATCTCTCGGTCCTTCTCGCAATGTGTAACACATATAATTACTTGGCCAGAGTAAAATATGAAATAAACACAATTCTAATCAAATCAACTCTATAAAATTCATGACAAAGATTTAAAATAACAAGTTAAATCCATAAATCGTTAGTGGGCTACACCCCTAATCTCGAAAAAGTGTTTAAGCGAACATGTTCTTTGAATACAGCATATAGAGTGATGAATTCAACATGTAATCTTAAATAAAATGCAAAAAGACACTATGAAAGCAATGAAAACCCTTCTCTTCAATCTGGAGAACAAAATAGAGCATCAAATTCCTTTCTTTGCGTCATCTCTTGCTGGAAATTGCCTAGTCACCTGAAATTCACCCTAGCCACCGCCTTTATCTGTTCGTGTCCGAAAAAGCTCTATAACCCTCCAAAAATCCTTCCTTCTATACTTTAATCAATTTAGAACCCATCTAGGAAGGTTTTTGCATAGTTTGGTTAAGTTTTGACTCGATTCGAGGCTGAATCGAGTGAAAAACCTAGTTGGGTGGAAATACTCACGGCCCGTGAGTCGTTCATGGCTGTGGCCATGAAAGTTTCTATGAAGAAAAACCGTATAAACTCATGGTTCATGAATGACTCACAGGTGCGGCCGTGAAAGTCTCTGTGCATAATATGACTTAGGCACAGAACTATTTGTGTGTAGGGCGAAACTCATGGCCTTCCAATGACTCACAACCGTGATCGTGAATGTGGCGTTCGACCTCTCTTTCGCTCCAAATTTGACGTGCGATCTCGTCTTTTTCTCGGGTATCACGCTATGGCCTCAAAACTCATGAAATTTACTATTTTTATGTGATTTTACCTACATTTTCATAAAAACTAATTAAAGTGAAGATTCCATACCATAAGAGATAAAAACACTAAAAATTGGTATAAAATCATACAATTAAGCCCAAAATATCATATAAAATATAGGACAAAATATGATGTAAATGTAACTCATCAGGACGTCCTCCAAAATCAGCACAGTACGTCGAACAGATTTATCAATAAGCTGAAGCGAAATAGTGGTCGGCTTCATATCCTCGATGTCGATCTTCTTGCAAATTGACAGAGGCATCAAGCTCACGCTTGCGCCCATGTCACATAAAGCTCCCTCAAAGGACATGTCACCTATCTAACTAGGAATTAAGAAACTTCCGGGATCCTTGAACTTCTGAGGTATATTGTTCTGAATTATTGCGCTACATTCCTCTGTAAATGCCACAGTGCCATGCTCCTCAATTTTGCGTTTATTGGAAAGAATGTCTTTTAAAAACTTCACATATGTAGGCATCTATGACGAAGCGTCAGTACAAGGAATATTAATGTACAACTTTTTTAATACCTCAAGGAATTTGCCAAATTGCTTGTTCAGCTTTGCCTTAGCCATCTTCTGAGGGAAAGGAATAGGTGGGACATATACAGGAGGACCTACACAAACATGCTCCTTCTCCTTCTCCTTCTCCATTGGTGTCTCCTTGTCTGGTAAGGATTCCTTAGACTATTTTTCACCAACTATAGGTGTAGGTTCCTCATCCGGCATCCTGGGCTCATCCAATTGCTTACCACTCCTCCTGCCTTAGAAGCTTACCTGTAGGCCTATTTGAAGTGCTTGCCTACTAAGCTATCTGGCTCTCTAACTTCTTGTTATGGATCGCTAAAGCGTCCACACGAGATGTTAGATGCTTGATAGCATTAGAGACATCTTCATTGTGCTTTTTCTAAGCAACAATAAAGTTTTCCAAAAGGGACTTCAGGGTAGACTTATGGGATTGATTATATTGCCTAGGCTGGAAACCTGGTGGTGGCCTACTATTCTGCTGAAGAACTTGCCCTTGATTATTCTTGTAGGACAGATTAGGGTGATTCCTCTAGCCGGGTTTATAGGTCGACGAATATGGATCATTCACCTATCACTGGTTATAGTTTCCTATGGTGTTCACTTGCTCCTGACAAGATTCCTCCTGTGGCGAGGCTAAAAGCTGACAATCGATGAATGCATGACCCACAGTGCCACAAACCTCACAAGAAATAGAGTTAACTACAGCATTAGGAAAAGCAAAAGAATCCAGTTTCTAGGATAGAGAATCAACCTTTGCAGTGAGGGATGTCAACGAATTATTGCTATACTTACCTATAACTACTAATGTAGTACCTCGATCGTTGGACCAATGATTGTGATTCATAGCCATGTCCTCAAGCAATGTCATCGGGTCTCCAATGTTTTTGCTCATGATAGCACCCCCAGCCGCAGCGTCTACCATAAGCTTTGTGCTATAGTCTAATCCATTGTAGAAAATATAGATTAAGACCAATCACTCAAGCCCATGGTGTGGACACATGCGCTGGAGTTCCTTGAAGTGGTCCCAAGCATCGTAGAGTGATTTTCCCTCCTTCTGGCCAAAACAGGTTATCATGTTCCTCCCAAGTAGTAATTGATCTTGGAGGAAGAGAATAGAGCCACGCGCACGGATGATCCCTAAGAGAAAATGGAAATAACCTTAGTCTAATGGCATCAAAAGATACACTGTTTACATTTACGGTGTCATAATATTCTAGAAAAATAGCAAGATGTAAGTTAGGATCCTATGCGGGAGAACCCCCAAATTGGTTCTGCTGAACCATGGTCATGAATGCTGGCTTTAACTCAAAGTTGTTCGCCTCCACAGTCTGGTGAACAATTCTACAATTGAAACCCTGAATATTAGGTATAGCAAAATCCCTAAGTGATTGATTGTTCGCCATCGCACCTTCCTTTGCAGCTTTTTGAGTTTGAAATTGTAGCTTTCTCGAGAGGCGAAAAGTGCATTCAATCTCTAGATCTTTAGAAAATATAGTACCTATCTTAAGAGCTCTAGGCATACGACGTGTTAATCTACTAAAGAAAAATAACAGAAACTAACTATAAAAACTAAGTAAATGCGAAAAACAAAAGAAAATATCTAGTCTATAAATTTATCGATCAAATCGATATTGGCTGGCTTGATCCCTGGCAACGATGCCAAAAACTTGATGCAACCGCAAGTGCATGACTTTATCGTAGTAATAAATAAGATTTCATTCCCAACAAGGATCTAGCAGTCAAGTACCAATTATTCGATTTATCTGTAGCTAGACAATTCAAAGTGTGATTTTTGTTTGAAGGTTTCTTGTACAAGAAAACAAAAGCGAGCGTTTAGGGTAAAAATTGATATGGAGAGAGTAGCACTCAGGGTTTCACTACGCTGATGAATATGAACTTAGTAAAAATAAATCTCTCAATAAAAAATTAAGGTGTTGAAAGGGATTTATCCTAGTGTTTAGATTACCTTCTCCTGAAGCATAATCCGATACCTAATCACAACAACTCTCTACTCTCGTGATAGTTATCGTAATTAGGCATGTTAAGTTTTGTGACAAATCATGAACTCCTTCAAGTGATTCTGAATTACTCTCGTGATAGAATTCATATGTTTGATGAGAATAGATCCGACGTCACGATTCACCTCTCGGTCCTTCTCGCGACGTCTAAGATGTACAATTACTTGGCTAGAGTAAAATAAGAAATAAAACACAATTTAATTCAAATCAACTCAACAAAATTCTCAACAAAGATTTAAACGATAAATTTAATTTATAAAACATCAACCGGTTACACCCCTAATCTCGGGAAAGAGTTTAAGCGAGCATGTTCTTCGAATACAGCATATAGAGTGATGAATTCAACATGAAAACTTAAATAATTTGCAAAGAGACACTAGGAAAGCAACGAAAACCCTTCTCTTCATCCAAGTCCTTCCTCTGTGTGATCTCTTTCCAAAAAATAGCTTCCTTTTGTCTGAAAACCCCCCCTTAACCCTTTTAAAATCTTTCCTTTTATACTTTAATTAGTTTAGAACCCTTCTAGGAAGATCTCTGCAGAGTTTGGTTAAGTTTTAACTCGATTATAGGCTGAATTGAGCAAAAAACTGAGTTGGGTAGAAACACACACGGCCCGTGAAGCATTCATGGCTGCAGCCATGAAAGTTTCTGTAAATAAAACTGCTATGTGCTGAGACATTTACGATCTGTGAATGATTCACATCTATGACCGTGAAAGTTTCTGTGCACAACGTGACTTAGGCACAGAACTATTCCCTAAACCATGCGATATTCACGGCCCGTGAAGGACTCATGGGTGCAACTGTGAATATTATGTCTAACCTTCATTTCGCTCTAAATTTGATGTGTGACCCCGTCTTTTCCTCGGGAATCATACCATAGCCTCAAAATTCATAAACTTCATTGTTTTTGTGTGATTTTACTTGCATTTTCACAAAAACCAAGAAAAGTGAAGATTCCATACCAAATGAGATAAAAATACTAAAAATTGGTATAAAATCATACAATTAAGCTCAAAATATCATATAAAATGCAAGGAAAAATATGATGTAAATGCAACTCATCAATGACTCTCTTCCTATGGTAGAGCATTAGGTTGTATCAAAGTGCTCCACTTACTATATAAAGATACCAATGACCTCAAGTCAAAGACAAGTGTACCTCTGTCATTGTGAGATTAACTTATGACACCAAGTTGAATCCTCATGGTGGGTCGGTCTAGTATATATACCTTGATATACCATATGCCTACATTAGCAATGTGTGCTCAACCAGTGCATGTACCAGTCTCACATGCACCATAGTTGTCCTATATCCACTATGGTACTTGCCAGAGACAATCTTTGAGACTAGATAAAATTTGGGCTAGTTTGGGGCAGCTGGAGCTGGTTTGACTAGAGCTGGTTGGAAAATTTTTAAGCTATTTGGGTCAAACAGCTTGTAGTTTTTGCTAGTTCGCAGCTTATAAATGTTGTGTTGTTCTGTTAAGTAGAAGTTTGTATATGCATTGAAAATATAAATAGATTCATAATAAAAATAAAGTTTTTAACTAATCAAATGTATTTGATCCCATACAAGGAAAAATATGATTCCATACATATTACAAAGTATTTTTACTACACATTTCAAGTCATTAAACTCATAAATGACTCCATAAATCAAATATTATATAAACATTCTTACCAACACATAAATGAATTTTATACCAAAATTTTGGTGGCTCACCAATCAGGGGATGCATCCACGGTCTCTAACCTCGCATCCCACCCTAAATTCAATTCCTTACCTTTCAACTCCTTCCATAACTTCCAATCCATTTTCAGTTGATCCCATTTGTTTTTTTAATTTCACTCTATCCTACTGTAGTCCAGTAAGTTGTTGGAAACTTTCTATGATAAATTTCCATCCTTGTGCAGTGAAATGGGTTCTAGGCCAAAAATCCTTCTCGATTGCAGCAATATAAACATTACAAAAGATTGAAGTTGTTTGGAAATTTCATACAGCCTTAGGATTTTTATTTGTCATCGATACTTCAATATAAACAAGTATGATTAAAATTCAAAGACAAGTAAGCAAAACATTAGAGCTGCAAGCAATGATATAATACAACAATCGTACGAGAGCTAATTCACTTGTAAACAAAGATATATGTTTGCTAATTCACATATCATGGTTGATAGGAAAAATTTAGAGCTAATTCACTAATGAAGATCGTACCTCTCTAGATCGCTTCTTGCTCTTTACACTAGATCCTTCTTGCTCTCTACACACTGATTTATAGCCCGAGTAGAATTCCTTAATGCAACATAAGAATTAGCATAATGATTAACAAAAATGTGGTTAGCATTAACAGATTGAAGATAAATAAAGGATGAGCAACAAATCGTTAGCATGCCGATGTTTGCGCTGAGTTGAGGCAGCTCATGCCATGAGTGGGAGGGTCGCCAACGACATGTTCAACTATCTTGCTAAGAGAGGCAACTCATGTCTACTAGTCGCCTTGAGACTTCTTCCGCCAAGAGTTCACGCTCGAATGGAGCTAGGGGAAGAGAACAGGGGCTAGGGCAGCTCACACTCGAATGGAGCTTGGGGAAGAGAATAGGGGCCGGTAGCTCACATCGAGATGGGGAAGATAACAGTGCAGGGAGCACGTCTACTAGTCACCTTGAGCCTTCTTCCGCCAAGAGCTCACGCTCGAATAGTGGTCACATCGAGATGGGGAAGACAATAGGGTTGACAGCTAGTCAAGAGCTCACATCTACTGGTTGCCTCGACGCTTCTTCTCAAAAGAGCTCACGCTTGAATGCAGCTTGGTCACATTGAGATGAGGAAGACAACAGGGGCCGGCAGCTGGTCAAGAGCTATGTTTGCTGGTCGCCTCGTGCCTTCTTCTACCGAGAGCTCATGCTCGAATGGAGCTTCGTCATGTCGAGAGCTATCGCCGCTGGTTGCCCCTGTCGCAACTCAT
This sequence comes from Costus lasius, assembly GCA_027563935.2. Taxonomy (NCBI): domain Eukaryota; kingdom Viridiplantae; phylum Streptophyta; class Magnoliopsida; order Zingiberales; family Costaceae; genus Costus; species Costus lasius. The sequence continues at coordinate 118,500,682 of CM050447.1, forward strand.
AGATCTGGAATGAAGATGGGTCTCGCTGGCATATCTCACTGATATTAGTTGCAACTCGTAGATCTTAGTGGGAGAAGTGCGGTCATGCTCTCATATCTTGCCTGAAGAAGCGCACTCACAAATCTACTGAAAGGCATTGTTCGAGGGTCTAGGTTTGCTAGAAAATGCAAGCTACTGTTTACTAGTTGCTCACGCTCATTGGTCATCGGAAGACACGAGCACCATTTGCGTTGAAGAGCGAAAGTGCGCTAAAGAGGGGAAGTGCATCGAAGAGCGGAAGCTTGTGAACGTCTTGTGGAGTGTGAAATGAGAAAGCTACTAGAATATGCATAGATTAGCTTCCCGAGAATAGTGACAGCTTCTTTGTTTCAACTAGAGAAGCTGTTTCCCAAATGCCAAGTTTGCCCATGAGCTATTGGCCGCCCCAACAGAAGTAGAGAAGCTGCCAATTCAAACACGGCCTCTATCTCTAGGGACATTGTTTATGCAAGTGTACATATGATGTAGATGTACTAAATGCACAACAACAACAATGTCAGGATATATGAAATATCACATGTGCACATATCGGACCATCTAGTGGTCCTAGGGTATAAACACTCACAATCTCCCACTTGCAGTAGGACCTCATTATTGAGCAACCTCAACATCATGTCCCTAGCATGACCACCATGCTTCTTCTGTGCCAAAGCTGTTGTTAGTGGGCCTACCTGATTGTGTTTGGTGTCAATATCTACAATACCTTGCCAACACCTCCATCCTCAAGACAAGGTGGAAGCACATGAGTATGCGTTTAGATCTTAACTGAAACCTTCGTTCTCTCTTATGTGTTATCGCTCCAAAGTATAGACCATAGAATCCAACAAGCACACAGAATCACTTGAAGTTTAGTGAAGAACTCCCATATCCAAGTAGCTTCCCAAAAATCACAACATACCCTGCCTTCAGTTGTATAAATGGTAGTCAGTCTTGAAGCTCTTCCAGCTTCTAGCACTACTAGAACAAACAACCGGATTACGATCATGGTCTGACTGGGATAAGCTCTAATTTGTAGCCTTGTACACTAAGCTCTTCCTATCTCCATAGACCAAAAACCACTCCTTGGTTCCTCTCAGAACCCAAGGATATTCTTTAACTTTCTAGTGCTACACACCTAGAGTGGATTGGTATTGATTTGTTATGCCCATAGCATAAACCCTATCTGGTCATGACTTAGGTCAAGGAGCTTCTTGGATCTATCCTTGAAGATCCACTCACCTAATATATAGGCGGTCTCCTCTAAGTCGTTCATCATGACACACTTCCCAACCATCTCTTCACCAAGTGAAGAATTGGGATGTCGTTTCTGATAATCAGTGTTTCCTTAATATACTAGACTAGACATCATCAAGCTCTCACTAAATTCAGGCATCATACTAAAGGATGAAGATTCATTGTGTCAAGTTAGGAGTTACCCATAACTCAAGCCATGATGAATCCATTCAACCCAATATAGCTTGTTGGTTCTAAGCCTAGGTTACCCACAACCAATACAAGTGGCTCAGATTCCATCCTTGACCATTTGTGTCAAATGGCTAACCTTGGACCACATCCAAGTCAAACTTTCTCCTACTAGCATTTTTCAAGAGAAAAACCTTACCAAGAAAAACAACACTTTAAGCAACAATAAGTTGTTCTCCTATGGGAATATGGAAGTTGTATCCCTTGGACCCGTTGTCGGTCTATCCTTTGTACTGCTTGACATTGATATTTTATATATCATTGTGGCATTTTCGTTATTGTGCTATGTTTACATCTGCAATCTTTGTATACTTGCATGATGATGTCCTTGGAGACAGATTGTATCTGTGCTCAGACTTATGTCCCTAGTCAAGTACATGAGTGGATAAGGGACAGCTCTAGTACAAGTGAGACTGGTATATGGGTTGGTTAGGCACAAGGTGCTAATATAGGCATATGGGTATATTAGTGGTGGATATACTAGACCGACCCATTGTGAGGCTCTAACTTGGTGTCATGAATTAACCTCACAAGTGACAACAGATGCATTAATCCCTTGACTTAAGGACATTGACTCTTCTATATGGTTAGGGATAAGCTTTGATATAACCTAACACCTCACCGTAGTTAGGAGGTTATAACGGTTATCATTGGGTATGTCACGACCCATATGAGAAGATCAATGGACAGACATAGGATTTGCCCATTCCTGAGGAAAGCTTGATATCCACGGCCCCCCCCTATGGTTGCATGACTGAAAATGTATGGCCATACCCAGGTGAAAGCCTAATTTAGTCATGATTACGAGATTGGGTAAAAACAAAGTGGTGACACACTTTGTCCAATCAGATATTAGTTTGGCAAAGAGACTGTAATGCATCAGTATTTTGTTGCGATGATGGGGATGTCGATGTTGATATCCATTCTGAAGACTTGGGTAGCAGCGATGCACTGCTAGGTGCCAATCACTGCTTGTGATGACCTTAGTTCATCACTACCAACGTCAGAGGAACCTATAGGGTCGTACACCTTAATACTCGAGTTCTCGTATTGATCGAGTAGCCTTATGATCAAGTTATTGGATAACTTGGATCTATTTGGAAGATTTCATCAGCGCCAATGTGCTTGATGGGATGGAAGTGACTTATTAGAGCTAAACATCATTTTTAGCAAGTTGACCCCCGGTTAACTATTGTTAGCCGTATTTAACTAGGGTTACATTGGCCAATGGGCCATGAGGATAAGTTGCATGGGCCCAAGAGTTTTAATGGGAATTTAATTCTATATTTAATGCTATTAAGAGCCAAATTTAATGCTATTAAGAGCCATAATGAGAATTTAATTTAGAATTTAATTCTGCATTTAATGCTATTAAGTGCCATAATGGGAATTTAATTCAAGATTTAATTTTGCATTTAATTTAGAATTTAATTCTGCATTTACTTCAGAATTTAATTTTGAATTTAACTCAGAATTTGAAGGGGCACCGTGTTTTATATAAAAGGAAGAAGAGAGGAGGAGATTAGGTATGGTTTTTAGAGAGCTCACACATCTTCTCCTCTTGGTGATTCGCAAGCTTGGAGCTTAGCGACATCTTCCTCCTTCCTCTCCACTTGGCGTCTACAAAGTTAGACCTTGGCAGCATCTTCGTCCTTCTCTAGCCTCTTGGCGCATCCTTCTTGTGGGTGTTGGAAGTGCTTGAGGAGAACTCCCAAGGCGTGGATCTTCTTCCTAAGGCTAGCATCGGGTGTGGAAGAAGAGAACTAGAGCATCGGCTGTGTGCAAGACTATAGAGGGCACACACTTGGGCGCCTATATCGCATCCCTTTGCTTTGCTTCAAGGTATCATCTCTTACTCACCATGTCGATTCCCTCGCATGACATGATCTTGTGGGTTTTTGGGACTGGTCTATTTCGGGGATTGCTTCCGCTGTGTATGGTTGTAAAATTTTAAAATCTCCAGGGTTTCCCAATAGTGGTATTAGAGCGACTTGCGAGACTCGAACATTGTTTTATGCTTTGATTGTATGCTCACATGCCATTTGAAATTTTTTGAAAATTTATATATGCGCGTGGATTTTTCTAAGTAGGAAAAATTGTAAGTTTTTCGTTCCTAACCTCTATTCGATTTCTTTGGTTTTTTGCTTTCCTCAAATGGTGGGATAGACCCATATGTGAGAGAATTAATTTCTCCCCATGCATGTAGGATAGACCTACTGTGTGGGACTTATCAAGATTATATGGGGCATGGACTGAGTGATTGCCCTAACCTTGGCAGGTTAAGGATAGTAAGGGTAGGCGGCAAGCGTGCTTGGAGCATACATGCGCCACTTGTGGACTCCTGAGAGAAACGAAAAATCCTAGATTTGTGAAGAGACGTTAAGGTTGACAAACATGTTTTTAATGAAAAACTAAAATTCAATTTTATGTTTTTCATGAGCATATAGAAAAGCATGAGATAGATATCTTGATTGTGCATCGTGTTGTGGTCATAGTTAAGCTCCTTGTATGCCTGTGATGTATTTATGTGAGGCCTGCGTGCTGCTTTTTCATTTTTTTGTTTTGTAAATGCACAAAGAAGGTTGGGGGCACATCCCTCATGGAGCTTGCATCCTGGCACATCAACCATTATGGTGCATCTTGCTTGGTGGCGCAAGTAAGGGCTTGACCGAACTCTAGGGTTTGTGTGCTATCCCTCTTGGCACAAGCATGATGGTGCATCATGCATGGAGAAGCCACCAAGGTCTTGGCCGAACCCTAGGGTTTGTGTGCTATGCCTTGGTGTTTAGGACCTTGGAACCGCACTTGAAGATAAAGCTTAGTGGCGGCTAGGTTAGGTCTTGCTGGGGCTTGTCACGTAGGTCAAACATTGAACATTCTTTGGCATGTGATGGTTCAATGTGTTGATTAGGCGATGATCACATCGCTTGTTTACTGCTTTCTTTATCTGCTAAAGCATGCCTAGGTGAGTTTTATTATTTTGTTATCACTATAGGATTGCATGTCTGTAATGTTAGACAAAAGATAAAACTAAGAGGATGAGACCTCAAAAACCCTCAAAACAATATCAAGTCTGAAATAGCCTTATGACGCATTGCCCTCATAAAACTATCGATTAGTGGATACACCCACTTATCTATAGAAGGCGTGTGGTGGCAATGGTTTCCCCAGTCCAGTTTTAACCTAGATGTGCCTTCTCAAGGAAATTCGTTGGCCCTAGGCATAACTGTTAGGATAGACTTGACTAGTTTTTCATATGTGGTGGCCATATGATGGAACTCTAGAGGCAGCAATGAGAGGTTAGGGTTTTGTGTTGTATCCAGTTCTCGTAGGACAGGAAATGCCTATTCTATCTCAATAAGGGGAATTGCCAAGAGCAATCGGCTGGCGTGCCCAACTTAAGAAGCATGAGTCACTTTGTGCATCTCATCCCATCCTTGTCGGATGTGAAGTCTCATATAAAATATGGATCCCATCTCACTTGGAAATCTCATATTTCTCAATTGACTTTGTGGGTTGTCAATTCGATTAAAATAGTGGGAACCATGATCATTTAATGCAAGTCCAGATTAAATGATTCAAAGTACTAATCTACTTTCTTAGTTGTTGTAAATCAATGGCTATGAACAATAGTAGATGGTCACTGCAATATATCCTGGAAAACGATAAGTTGGTTGGAACCAACTTAATGGATTGGTATCAGAACTTGAGGATTGTCCTGAAGCTCGAGAAGAAGCTGTATGTCCTTGAGCAGCCTATTCCTAAACCCTTTTCACACTTAGCCTCAGTGGGTGAGAGGGATGCTTTTCATAAACATCCCAAGGATACTTTAGAGGTAGCTTGTCTGATGCTAGCCAACATGTCGCCTGAGTTGCAAAGGCAACATAAAGAGCATAATGCTTATAAGATTATTCATAATCTAAAGCAGCTCTTCGAGGGACAGGCTAGAATAGAAAGTTATGACACCTCTAAAGCAGTCTTTCGATGCAAAGGTAATCCCAAGGGCTTGACTAAAGCATTGGAAATAAAAGTGAGAAGGACAAGGAACGATAGGTGCTTACATTGTGGCAAGTAGGGCCACTTAAAAGAGGACTGCATACAACTTCAGAACGAGAAGAAGAGAAGCAAGGCTTTGTCTTCCTGCTCAGGCATTTATGTTACTGAAGTCAATATTTTTACTTCTCTATCATGGGTATTGGATACCACATGTTAAGCTCATATTTGTACAAATATGCAAGAGCTCAAGAGAAGTAGATCGGTGCGGCTTGGAGAGATTAACCTACAAGTTGGTAATGGGACACAGGTTGTTGTTGTTGCTATAGGACTTTTGACACTCTCCTTGCCTTATGTACCTTCCCTTACCAAAAACATTATATCTATTCCTTGTTTGGCAAGGAAAGGATTTAAATTTGAAATAAAAGAGGACTCTTGTTCTTTTTTATTTGCAAATGTGTTTTATAGGAAGGCTACTTTATGCAATAGATTATATGTCTTGGACATGGATAACTCTATTTGTAAAATAAATCATAAAAGGATCAAATAGAGTGGTTCACTTAGTGCATACCATTGGCATTGTCGATTAGCCCATATAAACAAGAATTGCATTCAACAACTCCATGTAAATGAATTGTTAGATTCAATCTCCTTGGAGGAGTTTGATACTTGTGAGCCTTGTTTATTAAGGAAGATGACAAAAGCACCCTTCACCAAGATTGGTGAGAGGGTAGGAGGTTTATTGGATCTCATACATAGCGATGTGTGTGGGCCATTTAGTAAACAAGCCAGAGGAGGGTACAACTACTTCATCACATTTACTGATAACTTCAGTAGAAATGGTTATGTCTATTTGATGAGACATAAGTCCGAATCCTTTGAGAAATTTAAAGAGTTCAAGCATGAAGTAGAGAACCAGCTTGGTAGATCTATTAAGACTCTTTGATCAGATCGTGGTGGAATACCTGAGTGGTGAGTTCTTTGACTCTCTTAGAGAGTGTGGGATGGAACACCTCAATGAACTAGTGTGTCTGAGAGGAAAAATTGAACTTTGTTGGACACGGTATGATCTATGATGAGTCATGCAACTCTACCACCCTCGTTCTGGGGTCATGCACTTGAGACAGCTTCTCTCATATTGAATAATGTTACATCTAAGATTGTCTCCAAGATTCCATACGAGGTATGGAGTGGGAGACGCCCGAATCTCTCTTTTATTAGAGTCTGAGGATGTGAGGCTTATGTCAAACATCAGGATTCTAGCAAGCTAGAATCCAGATCTAATAAATGTGTGTTTGTGGGGTATCCTAAGGAAACTAAAGGATACTTCTTCTATGTTCCCATTAAGAATAAGGTTTTTGTTGCCCGAGGTGCTGTGTTTCGAGTGATGGAATTTCTCATGAACGAAGCCAGTGAGAGGAAGTTTGACTTGGATGAGGTCCAAGTGCAACCACAAGACATTGAGATGGAACCTGAGCCATATGCGCCAGTTGCTAGGCAACTGGAGGCTCAGACACAGGTCCCGTGTAGGACTGGAAGGATTTGTTGTGCACTTGAGAGGTATGGGTCGCTACCGACCCAATATGACGAGATCTTCATCATTGAGGATGAACTTAGGACCTATGATGAGGCAGTCGCTGGACTAGACTCCAAGAGATGGCTTGAGGCCATGAAATCCAAGATGGATTCCATATCGGCTAACCGGGTCTGGGATTTGGTTGAGCTGTCTGATGGGGTAAAACCCATAGGATGTAAATGGGTCTTCAAGAAGAAGACTGACATGGATGGCAACTATCTATAGGGGTGGACTTGTGGCTAAAGGATTCAGACAGGTCCACGGGGTGGACTATGATGAAACCTTCTCGCCAATTGTTATGATCAAATCCATTCGAATCTTGCTTGCTATAGCTGCATATCACGATTATGAAATATGACAGATAGATGTAAAGACAACACTCCTTAATGGGAAGCTGACAGAGGATGTGTATATGACATAGCCTAATGGCTTCATCCATCCTATAGAAGCCAATAAGGTCTACAGGATAAAAAGATTCATTTATGGATTAAAGCAAGTATCTCGAAGTTGGAATATTCGGTTTGATGAGGCAGTAAGAGATTATAGCTTTATGAAAAGCGAAGATGACGTCTGTGTACAGAAAATTTAGTGGGAGCTTGGTGATTTTTCTAGTCTTGTATGTTGACGACATACTCCTCATCGGAAATGACATCCCTAGTGTTCATGATGTGAAGACATGGTTGGGAAGGTATTTCGAGATGAAAGACTTAGGGGAACTGCCTATATCCTAGGCGTGAGGATCTATCGGGATAGATCCAAGAAGCTCCTGGCCCTTAGTCATAGTACCTATATTGATATGGTCCTAGAGAGGTTCAACTTGGAGAAATCCAAGAAAGGATACCTTCTAGTGAGACATGGCCTTATTCTCTCAAAGAGCCAGTGTCCCACCACACAGGCTAAGAGGGATGACATGAGTCGAGTACCATATGCTTCGGCAGTAGGTTCGATCATGTATGCTATGTTATGTACTAGACCAAACATGGCTTATGCTATGAGCATAACTAGCCAATACCAATCCAATCCAGGTCTGCAACACTAGGTTGCTGTAAAGAACATTTTGAAGTATCTAAGAAGAACTAAGGATTTGTTCTTAGTCTATGGGGGATAGAGAGAACTCAGTGTTCAGGGCTACACTGATGCATCGTTCTAATCAGACCCAGATGACTTCAGATCACAGGCTGGCTATGTGTTCAAGATGAATGGTGGCAGGCTGATCAGAGAGATCATTTATAAAGGTGATGTTAAGATAAGCAGAGTTGACACAGGCAACAATCTGGCAGACCACTGACCAAAGCTTTGGCTCAACAGAAGCATGATGGTCATACGAGGGACATGGGATTGAGATCTCTCAACAACTAAGTCTAAGTGCAAGTGGGAGATTGTTGGTGTTTATGCCCTTAGACCCGGTGTTGGTTTATCCTTTGTACTACTTGACATTGATATTTTATATATCATTTTGGCATTGTCGTTATTGTGCTATGTTTACATTTGCGATCTTTGTATACTTGCATGATAATGTCCCTAGAGACAGATTGTATCTGTGCTCGAAGTTATGTTCTCAGTCAAGTACCAGAGGGGATAAGGGATAGCTTTAGTATATGTGAGACTGGTATATGGTCTAGTTAGGTGTGAGGTGAGAATGCAAGCATATGAGTATATCAGTGGTGCATATACTGGACCGACCCACTATGAGGATATAACTTGGTGTCATGAGTTAACCTCTGATGACACTGAAATTTATAGTAAATTTAGTGCCATTTCATTGGTATTTTTGTGTCATATTCATAGACTTTGCTTATATTTATGCCTTTTTTTATCGATATCTGCGGAATCTGGACTCTTTTTGGTTTTTAATGATTTTCAGGCAAAAAGTCATGATTTTCAGTCAATTTCGAGCAATTCAAATGCATGGATGAATTCACAACATCAAAAAGAGATCACACGACAAATTTCACAAGAATTGGAGCCACGAACCAAAATACGGTAGGGCCATATTCTATATTACGGTACCATATTTTCGTACGATACCGTAATATCAGAGCGTCTGCCATAATTTGGGAAGTTTTTCAACAGAAGATTTCACTGAAATTACAGCAGTGCCGTAAGAAATTTCACTGCCGTAATAGAGAGCACTTTCAGAACAGAAATAATTGCTGAAATTACAGGACTACTGTAAACCATTTCACGGTGCCGTATTTCCCAGAAATTTCAGATCAGAGAACTCGACTGATTTTACTGCATGACCGTAACATATAACACTACCGTAATTCCAACTTTTAAAGCGACTTCCACGGTCCAGTTTGACGCCCGATTTTTGCAGAGAAGATTGTGGATGATCCAGGCCTTTAAATTCGAAGCCATAAGAAGAAGAAAGGGAGCTCGCACTGAGGGGAACATGAAGACACTGAAAGCCCTAATTTCATCCACCGTACTAGGAGAAATCGAGATTTCAGCCGCCGCCTAGGGTTTTGCTGCTGTGATGCACACAGTTCATCTTCGGCTGTGAAATCTAAGGGAAAGCTACGCCTGGAGTAGGAGAACACATCCTAGAAGTTTCAGAATGAAAGGAGATTAATTGGAGGAGAAATCAAAGAAAAAGGAGGCACCGCTACTGTTCATCGACGCTCAACTCAAAATTACGGCTGTAATTTATTTTACAGCCGTGGTGTATTTTCTCAACCCCTCTTTTGCCTTTGATTTTCAATCTTTTGAAACCATGGATTATTGTGACTCCTTCACTATGCTAGCTTAAACTTTTATGGGACATGGGGGAGTAATTCCCTTTGATTTTCTTAATGACTATATACTTTTTACTTTCATCATGGTAGTTCTATTTTGATGATTCTACCTATGTGATTACTGCTCTAAAATTCTCCTTAGTTTATTTATTGTCATGCATGCTATAGAGTTTTCGCAATATGGACTAAAAAGTGTTTTGCATGAGAACTTGGAACCCTAAAATTGAATAATAGGAACTCACCGTCAGAAATTAGGTTAAGTTCTTATTTCTTGATTTTAGTAATTTTATTGCCATGTTTGATAATTATGAACCTAGGATTGAGTTATTGTGTTAAATGTGGAGATCTTGTACGAAAGTGAAGATCGGAACGTTGGAGAACCATAGGTAGAACTTATGTTGAGACTCGGATACACGAAAGTGATCCCTGAGTTTCCACTCGAGACGATCAACTTAGAATTCGGATGCACGAAAGTGATCCTTGAGTTCTTCGTTTGATGATTTACTTATCATTAGCTTGGGATAAATCTTGCGTGAAAGTGAGGATTGGTCCCTGCATGGTTATCTGCATGAAAGTGAGACAACCCCTTTAAAAAAGTAAATTATGTCTTTATCATAATAGAATTCGATTGATGAACATCTATACATTTCTAGTCATGAAAATCAAAGTGAATGAAACTCTAGTCCCAGTTTCTCTCTGATAAGTCTTTTCGTGTGTTTTTCGATCATTGCTTGACTTTTATTCAACTGCCTAGATAGTAAGAAATCAATTATTCAGTACTTGACAACATAGCTCTCTGTGGGTTAGATATCTTAGTTATTACTTCAAGTATCCGTGCACTTGCGGACACAACAAGCTTGATGACATAACAAGTTTTTAGAGCCGTGTTAGGGAGTGACAAAGTCCCTGTACGCCAAACAATGAGTTTGGCCGCGACACTAGAAATAAGTTTTTGTCTAGCTACTTGTTGGGATACAACAAGTTTTTGGTGCCGTTGCCGGGGACCTTGGTTTTGTCAATATTGAAGATATTGAGAGTATTTCTAGACTAGGTCTTTTGTTTTTGTTTACTGTTTTGGGTATTTTTATTTTCCTATTTTTGAAGTTTAGATTAATTCTGTTTTTTTATTACTATTCTGCATATTTTGAAATATTTGACCTATTTACTTGTGTATGCGCAGAAATTTAAGATCAGGACCTCTAGTTCCTCTAGACCCTGAAATTAACAAAACTCTCAGATTGCGCAGAAAGCTTAGATTTGCAGAAGTACAAACAGAAGAAGTGATCATGGCCGAGAGAAGATCTTTGCGCAACTATGCTGCCCCTAATCCATAGGGAGTTCATTCTAGTGTCACCAGATCGGCCATTGATGCGAATAATTTTGAGATCAAACCAGCATTCCTATCTATGCTTCAACAAAATTAGTTTGGAGGATCTCCACTTGAGGATCCTAATATTCATCTTTCTCTTTTTCATGAATTGTGTGATATAATTAAAATTAATGGAGTTTCTGATGATGCACTCAAATTGCGACTATTTCCTTTTTCTCTTAGGAACCGAGTACGTGATTGGTTACACTCTCAACCTTCTGTAATGTTCAGAGCTTGGGAGCAGCTGTCTAATGCTTTTCTAATAAAATACTTCCCTCCCAGTAAGATGATTCATTTAAGAAACCAGATCATAGGATTTGCTCAAAAGGAAGGAGAATCTCTTAGCGAAGCATGGGAGCGGTACAATGAATTGCAAAGGAAGTGTCCTCACCATGGTTTGGAGAGATGGGTTTTGATTGAAACATTTTATTATGCTTTGCTCAATAATACATGCCTCACAGTTGATGCTGCTGCAGGAGGAGCTTTCATGAGCAAGACATTGGAGGAAGCCTATCAACTGATTGAAGAGATGGCTTTGAACAATGATCAAAATTCCAAAGAAAGAGGAGTGATATATCGACCTCCTCAAGGTAAGAATGATGGTAATGATCTTTGCACTCTAGTTGAAAAAGTTGAATCTTTGTACAATCGTTTTGATACATTTAAAATGCAAACTCATGCTGTTTCTTCTTCTATTACTTGTGAGATTTGTGGGAATAATGGGCATAATGCTGAAGAGTGCAAAAATAATTGTTGATAGGGGTGAGGAACAAGTTAATGCTTTGGGGGGTTACAATCAAAGTAGATCTTATAACCCCTACTCTAATACCTACAACCCTGGATGGAGGAGCCACCCTAATCTGTCCTGGAATAGCAATAATCATGCTAGTGAGCAGAATGAACATTGAGGGTTTCAACAAAGAACACAAAATCAGAGTCAACCACAGAAACCCAGCTTAGAAGAGATGTTTACTCAATTTATGGGGTTCCCGAAAAAACAGAATGATGATGTGAATGAGAGTCTGAAACAGATCAATTCTAGGATAGATGGTATTGCCACTCACAATAAAATGCTAGAATCACAAATTGCACTGCAGGCTAGCACTTCATACAGACCCCCAGGAAAGTTACCTGCCAAACTTGAACCAAACCCTAGGGAGCAATGTAATGCTGTCATAACTAGAAGTGGGAAACAATTGGATGATCCAAGGGGATCTCTAGATCATGATAAGGTAGAGCCCAACATTAAGACTAGCAGTGAACCTCTGCTGGAATCACAACCTGCACGTGAGCAGTCCCAAACTAGTTTGTCACCTCACAAGGGTGACGAACCTAAAGGTGATTTGCCATGTAAGGTTGATGATTCTAAACCTAGTTCACCACCACCCTATAGGTCTCCAATACCTTTTCCACAAAGGTTAGTTCAAAATAAGTTAGACAAACAATTTGGTAAATTTCTTGAAATTTTGAAAAAACTTTACATTAACATCCCTTTTACTGAAGCTATTTCTCAAATGCCATCTTATGCTAAGTTTTTGAAAGAGATATTGTCTAACAAAAGAAAATTAGATGACTATGGTACTTGTACTGTAACTTTAACTGAGGATTGTAGTGCCGTTATACAGAACAAATTGCTACCAAAACTCAAGGATCCAAGTAGCTTCTTCATACGTTGTTCTATTGGCACTATGGCTTTTGACCGAGCCTTATGTGACTTAGGTGCCAGCGTGAGTCTAATGTCTCTCTCTATTTGTAGGAAACTAGACATTGGAGAGCTTAAACCTATGTCTATATCTTTACAGCTTGCAGATTCATCGGTAAAGTATCCTGTAGGTATATTAGAGAATGTTCCAATCAAGGTAGGAGAATTTTTCATTCCTACAGATTTTGTAGTTTTAGACATGGAGGAAAATCACAAAAACCCTATAATTCTTGGTAGACCACTGTTAGCTGATGACTCCAAATTTCATAGTGTTTTTCATACTTATTTGGTAGTCTTTTAAACCATAATGTTACTCTTTTACATTGCTTTTATACCCTTTTTTACCAAATACTTCGGAATCTACACAATCTTTGGTTTTTAATCAATTTCAGGCAAAAAGGCATATTTTTCACCGATTTTTGAGCAATCCCAGTGCATGAACGAGTTCTAGACATCAAGAGGAGTCTCCCCATCAAATTTCAAGTCAAAAGGATGCTCCTAGCAAAAATACGGCACTGCCATGTAAATCTACACGGTACCGTATTTTACCGCTTTCAACCAGACGCAAATACGGCACTGCCATATGTTTCCCCAAAACCTTCACGGTACCGTATTCTATGTTGAATTCATCTAGAAGACCTAAGCGAGAATACGGCACGGCCGTGTAGAAGTACACGGTACCGTATATTTGGACGATTTTGACCAGAGAATTTCAGCCGAAATACGGCACTATCATATTTTACTCCGATTTTATCACGGTACCGTATTTTCCATCGACTTTGACCAGAGAGGTTTTGGCACAAATACGGCACTACCGTGGGAAAATACTCGGTGCCGTGTTTTCTGTCCAGAACTCACAAAATAAAATACGGCACTGCCGTATGAATATGCACGGTACCGTATTTTGGAACTCAGAATTCTAATTTTTCCGCCCGATTACTGCAAAGACCATATCTTTTGATCCAGACCTCCAAATTGAGATCCAAAAGAGGCGGTGGACTCGCCTTTAAGAGGAGAAAACACAAAAAGTGAAAGGAACAAATTTTATCACGAATCCACGGAGAAATTCATAGAGAAGTAGAATTGCTAGGGTTCATCGGTTCTCAGCCTACAAACCACCTCCGGCCACGATTTTTAATAGAGAGCTTCTCCTGGTGAAGGACAAGGTGCATCTGAAATCTCGGAGTGTTTGGAGTCCGATCGAGGGAGAAATCAATGAAACAACGGTGACAGCGCTGTTCTAGGCAAATACGATGCTGTATTCTCATTACAGCACTGTTTTGTAACTTTTCTCTCCTTGTTTCGATTCTTATTCATACAAAAACATGTTTTATTTTAATTCCTTCATCATGGTAGCTTAATATTTCTTTGGGACATGGGGGTGTAATCTCTTTATTTCTTAATGACTAGAAAATCTTAACTTTGTCAAACTAATTTCTTTATGATAATTTTACCCTTGTGATTGATAGTTCTTTGATTCTCCTTTATGTCTTAAATATCAGCATGTTTTAGAATTTTGTGAAATAGACCGGGAGGTTGATTGTTTGAAATTCGGAACCCTAGGAATTATTGAGTTTAGAACTATCGTAAGAGATTAGGTAGTTCTTCGAATTCTGATTTTTAGTAATTTTATTGCCATGTTGAATTTCTGATACTTTGGATTGAGTTAATGTGTAGACTTGTTTTGATATAGCAAGAGATTGAGTATCGAGTCGTTGGAAACCCTTGAGTAAAACTAGTGTTGAGACTCGGATGCACGAGAGTGATCTTTGAGTTTCCACTTGAGGTGATCAACCTAGAATTCGGATGCATGAGAGTGATCATCGAATTCTTAGTTGATGATTTACTTATTCTCAGCATTGAATAGATCTTGCATGAGTGTGGGGATCGGTTCTTTGTATGGTTGTCTATGTGAGAGCGAGATAATTTATTTATGAAGTAAATTATACCTTTATCGTTATAGAATTAGATTGACAAATACTTATCTTAATCTAGTCATTAGAAATTAAAGTAGATGAACCCCTAGTCCCAGTTTCTTCTCTGATATTCTCTTCATGCTCTTTTCGATAGCTTGATTCACTATTTTCCGATTGCCTAGCTAGTAAGAAATTGATTATTCAGTACTTGGCAATAAGGTGTCTGTGGTTCGATATCTATTTTATTACTTCGAGTATCCGTGCACTTGGGACAGAACAAGTTTTTGGCGCCGTTGTTGGGGACCTTGGTTTTGTCAATATTGAAAATATTGAAAGTATTTCTAGACTAGATTTTTGTTTTTTATTTTTGTTTACTGTTTTCAAAATTTAGATCGACTTTGACTTTCTCTTTGTTATTCTGCATCTTTTGAACTTTTTGATCTATCTACTTTGCATGCGCAGAAATCTTAGGTCAGGACCACTTGTACCTTTTGATCCTAAGATAAACAAGACTCTGAGACTGCGAAAGAGATTGAGATTTGAGGAGACACAAGTTGTAGAGGTAGTGGAGATGGCTGAGAGAAGATCTTTGCGCGACTATGCTGCTCCAAATGCACAGGGAGTTCACTCTAGTGTCACCAAACCGGCCATTGATGCGAATAATTTCGAAATCAAACCGGCGTTCATATCAGTGCTTCAACAAAATCAGTTTGGAGGATCTCCAATGGAGGATCCTAATATTCATCTATCTCTTTTTCATGAATTGTGTGATACCATCAAGATTAATGGAGTTTCTGACGGTGCGCTAAAATTGCGTTTATTTCCTTTTACTCTCAGGAACCGAGCACGTGACTGGCGCACTCTCAACCTTCTGGAACGTTCACAACTTGGGAGCTGTTGTCCAATGCTTTTCTCATGAAATACTTCCCTCCCAGTAAGACGATTCAATTAAGAAACCAGATCACAGGATTTGTTCAGAAGGAAGGAAAATCTCTTAGTGAAGCATGGGAGCGATATAATGAATTGCAGAGGAAGTGTCCTCACCATGGCTTGGAGCGATGGGTTTTAATTGAAACATTTTATTATGCTTTGCTTAATCAAACACGCCTCACTATTGACGCTACTGCAGGAGGAGCCTTCATGAGCAAGACAGTGGATGAGGCTTACCAGATGATTGAAGAGATGGCTCTTAACCAAGAACAGAATTCAAGAGAAAGAGGAGTGATATATCGACCTCCTCATGGTAAGGATAATGGTAACGATTTTCGCACCCTAGCTGAGAAAGTTGAATCTTTGCGCAATCATTTTGATACTTTTAAAATGCAAACTCATGCTATTTCTTCTTCTGTCACTTGTGAGATTTGTGGTAATCATGGTCATGTTTCTGAGGATTGCAAAATAATTGTTGATAGGGGTGAGGAACAAGTAAATTCTTTAGGGAGTTATAACCAAAGTAGATCTTATGACCCCTACTCTAATACCTATAATCCTGGATGGAGGAACCACCCTAACCTTTCTTGGAAAAGCAATAATCATGATAATGGGCAGAACGAAAATAGGGGGTTCCAACAAAGATAGTCAAACCAGAGTCAAACCCAAAAATCTAGCTTAGAAGAGATGCTTACTGAATTTATGGGTTTCCAGAAAAAACAGAGTGATGAGATGAATGAGAGACTGAAACGGATCGACTCTAGTATGAATGAGAGGATGAATCAAATGGATTCTAGGATAGATGGTATTATTGCCCATAATAAAATTTTAGAGTCACAATTGCACAGCAGGCTAGCACCTCTTACAGACCCCCTGGGAAACTACCCTCTAAGCCCGAACCTAACCCTAGGGAGTATTGTAATGCCATAATGACTAGAAGTGGAAAATAACTAGAGGAACCAAAGGGGAAAGTTGAGAACAATAGAAAAGAGCCTAATCTTGACCATGATAAGGATTGTGATTTTGAAAAATCTACTGAGCATGAGCAGTCCCATGATAGTTTGTCCCCCACAAGGGTGATGAACCTAAAGGTGATTTGTCATGTAAAGATGATAATTCTAAATCTAATTCTCATTCACCATATAAACCACCTATTCCTTTTCCCCAAAGGATTGTGCAAGTTAAGTTAGATAGACAGTTTGAGAAATTTTTGGAAGTTTTGAAGAAGTTGTATATTAATATTCCTCTCATTGATGCTATTTCTCAAATGCCTACATATGCAAAATTTTTAAAAGAAATTTTATCTAACAAGAGAAAAATAGAAGATTATGGCATTGTTGCTTTAACTGAAGAATGTAGTGCCATCATTCAAAACAAGCTACTACCCAAATTGAAAGATCCAGGTAGCTTTTCTGTCCCCTGTTCTATCGGGAGTGTTACTTTCGACCGAGCCTTATGTGATCTCGGTGCTAGTGTTAGTCTAATACCTCTGTCTGTGTGCAAGAAACTGAACATTGGAGAGCTCAAACCAACCTCAATGTCTTTGCAACTTGCTGATTCATCAGTAAAGCATCCGGTTGGTATTTTAGAAAATGTTCCTGTTCAAATTGGTAAGTTTTTCATACCTGCTGATTTTATAGTTCTGGATATGGAGGAAAATTCAAAAAACCCTATTATACTTGGTAGACCTTTTTTGGCCACAGCTAGAGCTCTCATTGATGTGAAAAAGGGAAAATTGACATTTGATATTTGTGGTGATTTAATTGAATTTGACTTAACTGATTCTTTAAAAAGGGCATCACACTCAGGGACATGTTGTAGCATAGAAACAGTTGATGAGGAGGTTATTTGTGACATGCATATTTTATTTGAAGAACCCTCTGAGTTTAATACATTTTATGGGTGTGCTAATCAAGAATTTCAGGAAAGGGCAGCAAAGAAGAAGAAGAGGAGACGAAGGGGGAAAGGAATATCAAAATTACTTGAAGAAGTAAAAAGGCTCATAAATAAATTTGGATACTGTATCAAGTTTGAGCCTTATGTTCTTAAGAGCCCTGAACGAGACACAGAGAAATTAGAATGGCTACCAAAGATACAATCACGATCAAATCTGAGTGTTGAACGGTCAAGCTAATGACCATTAAATTAGCGCTTCTTGGGAGGTAACCCAAGCACTTTGCTTTAGCTTGTTTTCTTTTACTTTATTTTTGTTTTGTTCTTTCTTAGAACTAATTTTTCTTTTCTTTTTGTAGGTGAAAATTAATTTTTGTCAAAAAAAAAAAACTCTAGTGATTTGAACCCGAAGACACTAAAGATAATTGGATCTGACATAGACTAATAGACCTTTGTGAGTATTTTCTTCCTACTTATTTGCATTCCATCCTTTATATTTTTCTGATAATCCGTGTGTTCAAAAGGAAGATGAATACTTCAAACTTCTTGTGCTCACATGCCACGGATCCTCGCCTTTTGATTTTATTGATAGATATTTCGATTTGGTTGTGTTGACACAATATGATAATGATGTGTAGAAGGATTTTTCTGAAAATACTATAAACACCATGCCAAAATTTTTAACAAATTATCATGCATATCAATTTCTGAAAATTAGAAATAGATTTTACATGTTGAATTTATTTCTCTGATATAATCTATTTGTTGGAAATTTTTCATTAATTAATGCATGAAATTCTTGGTAAATGCTTTGTTTAATGAATGAAATCTTGAAGTGAAATAATTCTTTTGAATAAAATTAGCATACTTGTGCATGTTATTGAGTTGATATCAAGTGATTAATCTAGTTAATCTTTATAATCTTTTATGTTATTTGTTGGGAAAAAGAGATCCAAATCCATGAGAAAGGATGACTCCCCTACTTGGCACTGTATAAAATTAACAGTGGGACCTAAAGACATGGGTTGAAGTCCACAAAAAGAAAAAGAATAACTCCTCTTCTTGGCATTGTGTTCACAATGGTACCTAAGACAAGAGTTGAAGTTCATTGCAAAGGTGTGTATCTATGTAGATGCATGCCAAGAGAGAGCTCCTTTGACATTGACTCCTCTGTCTCAAGAAAATTCTTTCTACCTATGAGATACGAGTTCTATTATGTGTGGTTATGTGACCAACATACTCTAAATTCATCATCGAAAAAAGGGTGATAATCGATTTAGAGAATGTCAAGGACAAAAAAAAAAGAGTGGAAAAAGATTTGGAGATCCTATTCCTGTAAACGAAAACATATTGGATAAAAATATCAAAAACAAGATTAATTCATAAGGTTGAAATTCTATTACTATGCATATTGCGAAATTTTATTCGATTGAACTCTTGAGTCTTAAAGATTAATTTCAAAGGATGATGTATTTGCTTGGAAATTTTATGTGGGATTAATGAAGCTTTCTATGGATGATTATATTCTAGAAATTTATTCGTCATATGAAAATTTATGTTCCAATACTCAGTATTGATTTCTTTATTTGCTTGAGGACAAGCAAAGTTTGAGCCTTGTGTGTTTGATGAATCCAAATTTCATAGTATTTTTCATACTTATTTGGTAGTCTTTTGAGCCATAATGTTACTCTTTTACTTTGCTTTTATACCCTTTTTTACCAAATACTTCGGAATCTACACAATCTTTGGTTTTTAATCAATTTCAGGCAAAAAGGCATATTTTTCACTAGTTTTCGAGCAATCCCAGTTCATGAACGAGTTCTAGACATCAAGAGCAGTCTCCCCATCAAATTTCAAGTCAAAAGGATGCTCCTAGCAAAAATATGGCACTGCCGTGTAAATCTACACGGTACCGTATTTTACCGCTTTCAACCAGACGCAAATACGACACTGCCGTATGTTTCCCCAAAACCTTCACGGTACTGTATTCTATGTGGAATTCATCCAGAAGACCTAAGCGAGAATACGGCACGGCCGTGTAGAAGTACACGGTACCATATATTTGGACGATTTTGACCAGAGAATTTCAGCCAAAATACGGCACTACCGTATTATACTCCGATTTTATCACGGTACCGTATTTTCCATCGATTTTGACCAGAGAGGTTTTGGGACAAATACGGCACTGCTGTGGGAAAATACACGGTGCCGTGTTTTCTGTCCAGAACTCACAGAATGAAATACGGCACTGCCGTATGAATATGCACGGTACCGTATTTTGGAACTCAGAATTTTGATTTTTCTGCCTGATTCTTGCAAAGACCATATCTTTTGAACCAGACCTCCAAATTGAGATCTGAAAGAGGCAGTGGAGTCGTCTTTAAGAGGAGAAAACATAAAATGTGAAAGGAACGAATTTTATCACGAATCCACGGAGAAATTCAGAGAGAAGTAGAATTGCTAGGGTTCATCGGTTCTCAGCCTACAGACCACCTCCAGCCACAATTTTTAACAGAGAGCTTCGCTTGGTGAAGGAGAAGGTGAATCTGAATTTTAGGAGTGTTTGGAGTCCGATCGAGGGAGAAATCAACGAAACAACAGTGACAGCGCTGTTCTAGGCAAATACGGTGCTGTATTCTCATTACAGCACTGTTTTGTAACTTTTCTCTCCTCGTTTCTATTCTTATTCATACAGAAACATGTTTTATTTTAATTCCTTCATCATGGTAGCTTAATCTTTCTTTGGGACATGGGGGTGTAATCTCTTTATTTCTTAATGACTAGAAAATCTTAACTTTGTCAAACTAATTTCTTTATGATAATTTTACTCTTGTGATTGATAGTTCTTTGATTCTCCTTTGTGTCTTAAATATCAGCATGTTTTAGAATTTTGTGAAATAGACTGAGAGGTTGATTGTTTGAAATTCGGAACCCTAGGAATTATTGAGTTTAGAACTATCGTAAGAGATTAGGTAGTTCTTCGAATTCTGATTTTTAGTAATTTTATTGTCATGTTGAATTTCTGATACTTTGGATTGAGTTAATGTGTAGACTTGATTTGATATTGCAAGAGATTGAGTATCGAGTCGTTGGAAACCCTTGAGTAAAACTAGTGTTGAGACTCGGATGCACGAGAGTGATCTTTGAGTTTCCACTTGAGGTGATCAACCTAGAATTCGGATGCACGAGAGTGATCATCGAATTCTTAGTTGATGATTTACTTATTCTCAGCATTGAATAGATCTTGCACGAGAGTGGGGATCAGTTCTTTGTATGGTTGTCTGCGCGAGAGCGAGATAATTTATTTATGAAGTAAATTATACCTTTATCGTGATAGAATTAGATTGACAAATACTTATCTTAATCTAGTCATTAGAAATTAAAGAAGATAAACCCCTAGTCCTAGTTTCTTCTCTGATATTCTCTTCGTGCTCTTTTCGATAGCTTGATTCACTATTTTCTAATTGCCTAGCTAGCAAGAAATTGATTATTCAGTACTTGGCAATAAGGTCTCTGTGGTTTGATATCTATTTTATTACTTCGAGTATCCATGCACTTGCAGACACAACATTAGCCACTGCTAGCGCACACATAGATGTGAAAAAGGGAAAAATTACTTTTGATATTTGTGGGAACACTATTGAGTTTGATCTTACTGATTCCTTGAATAAACTTTCATACTCTGGATCATGTTGTAGTATTGACATAGTTGAAGATATTGTTTATGTTGTTCATAGTTTATTTGATGAATCCTCAAAATTTGAAACTAATAATTTTTCTGAGGATGTTGACAAAGAATTACAGGAAAGGAGAGATGAAATTTTTGAGAAGAAGAAGAAGAGAAGGAGAAGAAGAAGAAGATCTAAGTTGATTGATAAGGGAAAGAGGATCTTGAGCAAATTTGGAGACTATTTCAAGGCTGAGTCTTATGTATTTCAAAGTGATGCCCAACCTCAAGAAAGATCAAAGAGGCAATTGGGGAATTCACGATCAAATCCGAGTGCAAAAGGGTCAAGCTGATGACATTTAAATTCGCATTTCTTGGGAGGCAACCCTAGCTTTCTAACCTTTATTTATTTTCTTTTCTTTTAGTTTTTACTTAGAACTAATTTTCTCTTTTATTTTTGTAGGTAAAACAAGATTTGGTGCAAATTATGGCACTGCCGTAATGTATATTACGGCACCGTAATTTTCGTCCATTTTCGACCAGAGAGTTGTGACAAAATTACGGTACTGCCGTAAATTTTAACACGGTACTGTATTTTGTGGCAAAAATCTTCCCGAGAGCATTACTGATATTACGGCACTACCGTAATGTTTTACACAGGCTGTATTTTCGCGAGATTTTCTGAAGAGAGTTTCTGAAATTTACTCCGAAATTATGGTAGTACTGTAATTTATTTTAAGGGCATAATTTTTGAGTTTTGGATTTTGATAAAAAAAATCGCTGGTTGATTTTACGGCGGTACTGTAAACTTTTACACGGTACCGTATTTTTAAACAAATTTTCACCCGAGAGATTCCTGATTTTTACGGCACGGCTGTAAGATATTACACAGCCGTAATTATAATTTTGGCACATGATTCCTGTGCCGTTTTTAGGGTTTCCAAGCCGTATTTTAGGATTTCACGCTCGTTCTCACTCGTTTTTGCGCTGACTTCACACCTCCAACCTTCTCAGACCGCCAAAGTACGCCAGCGACTCTTCCCATCCGGTCATTGCTGTCGATTGGGTACTCTCTTCACTGATTTTTTGATTTAGGTGAGTTTGACATGATTTTTGCCCTTTCACACGTTCTCACTCGTTTCTGATTCGTTTTGAGAGATGTTTGTTTGCATTTGATTCTTAGAAGATAGGCGACCCTTCCTAGTTAGATTGTAGAGTCTTTGGACTGATTTTTGAAGTGTATTGAGCGAGATTGTGTTTGAATGACAGTTTTCCACCCTGTTTTCCGCCCAGTTTTCCACTGTTCTATTTTTGATGGAAACTTCTTGAGTTTGAGCTATGATTTAACTCACATTATCTGTAAACATTGATGAGATTGAATCATTATATTCGCTATATGGTGCATTAAATATATAGTTTGCAGCTTGTTATTTGAAATGGCACCAAGAACGAAATCCATTTTTCCAAGGAGGAAGGGGAAAGCCCCAGCTGTGTCTTCCCAACCTCAGAACCCACATGGTATCATATTCAGGAATGAAATGCAAGAGACTAGGTACAACCAAATTCTTGAAAGGAAAGTGATCAATACAAAGTATGCTGACAGAAGGACCTTAGAGGCATTGGGGCTATATGAGGACGTGCTATGGATGTTTGGTCAAATTAAGGCCAAGAGATTATTTCAGATGACTCCACCCACTTATTTGCCACTAGTCTTGGAGTTTCTGAGTAGCTTAATCATTGACTTGAAAGAGTATTTAAATGGACATGCAGAAGGGGAGATCACCTTCAGATTAGCCAATGAAGAGAGGAAACTTACACTGCAGGAGGTCAGAGATATCTTTGAGCTAAGCACAGGAGGTTACACTGAGATATCCCTCGGATTCATTGAGAACATTTTTTGGAATCAAATTACAGATGAAAGTCACTTTTATTTTGTTTCTGCTAGGGCTTCAATGATTATGAATCCATGTGCTAAGTATGCACATAGGGTGCTTGCACACACTGTGTTTGGAAGAGGCGATAGTGACAGTATGGTTCGTCAGGCTGAGCTTTATTTTCTTCGGGGAATGTTGAATGGATTTGCTGTGGATGTGGCTTTCTTTATGATGAAACATATGGACAAAGTTGCTTGGGTGAAGAGAGGAGCTGTAGTGATAGGAGGATTGGTCACTCCTATAGCTTGATATTTTGGAATAGAGCCCTATGGAGTAGAACTGGCAAAGGGAAATGCAAGGCTTGACCTTGAGTCTTGCATAGCTATGAAGATGATTGTCAGAGAGGGGGATGCTTTTTGTTTGGTTCTTGGACCAAACGTCCCTGCTCTACCTTTTCCCCACAGTGAGAAGACAACAGTCAGAGACAGAGCGTTATCTCTGAGTGCCGCCGAGGCAGCTTTCACGCCACCACTTGACACCATTCCACCACCACCGACATGGGGTGGAAGAGGTGATCCTTTTGGGATGGAGTCGCCCCATCATGATTCTTCACACCCTTCTGGTGATTCATCACACCGACCTAGAGGAGGATTTCCTAGTGCCCACGATCCTGGATTCCATGCTCTATCTGCACAGATGTATAATCAAGAGCGCCGGATGGATAGGATAGCTGAGTCTCTAGGATACATCCACTGGGATGTGGAGAGACTGAGTAATTTTATGGAAGACATGGGAAACTTCCTATATGATCGCTTTGGATATGCAGACCACAGAGACTATGGGTATTACGGTGATCAAGGAGGGCAACCACACAATGATCCTATGAATGCAGCTGCAAGGGACGCTAAGGCTACACGCCCTAATGATGATGAGTAGATGTTTTGTGAGTATCACCTTCCCTTACTTCTTGCTCTTTTATTCTCCCTATCTTATTGGTATTGCATGTTTTTGAAGGGAAGGATGACTTCTCCACACTTGTGTCCACCATCACTATTCTGCCTTACATGCCTATATTCTTATATTTTTGATATGGTTGTATGATGATGTTGATTCTTACTTTTTCGATGTGGTTGTATAATGATATTCTGCTATTGATGATCTATTTCAATATGGTTGTATCACGCATGATTATGTTTTTGATATTTTGATATAACATGTTGTTATTTTATGATGATGAGTATATTTTTGATTGATGATGTTTATGGCCTCGACCTATTTTGGAAATAATGTTGATGATTTGTGTGACTTTTATTGACAATGATGAATGAATCCAAAACTTGTGAATAAGTCTAGACCTATCGTGCCGAATTTATTTCTCTTATGCATATCCACTTTTGAAGTTTTTCATTGGTTGATGAGTGAAATTTTAGGGAGATATGTTATTTGGGAATTTTAATTTGAAAGCAAAGCTACTTTTAAAATAAAATCAGCATATGAGTATGATTCTTGAATTGATATCACTTGATTAGTCTAATTGATATTTGATCTATTTTGCTATTTGTTGGGAAGAAAGAGTCCGAAGTCTAAAAATAGTGAGTGACTCCCCTACTTGGCACTATGTAAAATTGACAGTGGCACCAAAGGACATGGGTTGAAGTCTGAAAAAGAAAACAAATGATGAGAGAAATCAATTCACATTAACTCCGCTGTCTTTAGTAAAATTCTTTCTACTGAAAAGACATGAGTTCTATTACACTGACTATGTGGTCAAGTGTACTCTAATTTTGTCACCAGAAAAAAAGGGTGATAATCGAATTAGAGAAGGTGAATGATGCAAAAAGAAAAAATAGGGTGTATCTATGTGGGTACATGCCATCCAAAGAAAGAAAATTTGAGTGGAAAAAGATTTTGGATATCCTATTCCTTTAAACAAAAGCATGATAGATTTAAATTGAAAATTAGGGAAAGTCATGAGATTGAGATTCTATGTTTTGTACAAGTTGCAAAATTTTATTTAATAAAGTTGTGTATCTTGAGAATTGAATTCAAAAGATCATATGTCTATTTAAAAGTTTAAGAGTCAATTGATGGAAATTTTTCATTAGTGATTGTATGTTAGAAATTTATTTTTCATGAGAAAGTCTATGCCTATGAACAAATTTTAAAAAATTTTGGTTTTTGCTTGAGGACAAGCAAAGTTTGAGCCTTATGTATTTGATGACACTGAAATATATAATAAATTTAGTGCCATTTCATTGGTATTTTTTGTCATATTCATAGACTTTGCTTATATTTATGCCTTTTTTTATCGATATTTGCAGAATCTACACTCTTTTTTGTTTTAAAAATTTTCAGGCAAAAAGGCACGATTTTCAGTCGATTTCAAGCAATCCAAATGCATGGATGAATTCACAACATCAAGAAGGGATCACACGATAAATTTCATAAGAATTGGAGCCACGAACCAAAATACGGCAGGGTCGTATTCTATATTACGGTACCGTATTTCCGTACGATACCGTAATATCAGAGCGCCTGCAATAATTTGGGGAGTTTTTCAATAGAAGATTTCACTGAAATTATGGCAGTGCCGTAAGAAATTACACTGCCGTAATAGAGAGCACTTTCAGAACAGAAATAATTGCTGAAATTATAGCACTGCCGTAAACCATTTCACGGTGCCGTATTTCCCAAAAATTTCAGATCAGAGAACTCGACTAATTTTACAGCATGGTTGTAACATATAACACTGCCGTAATTCCAACTTTGAATGCGACTTCCACAGTCCAGTTTGAAGCCCGATTTTTGCGGAGAAGATTGTGGATGATCCAGGCCTTTAAATTTGAAGTCATAAGAAGAAGAAAGGGAGCTCGCACCGAGGGGAACACGAAGACACCGAAAGCCCCAATTATCATCCACCGTACCAAGAGAAATTGAGTTTTCAGCCACCGCCTAGGGTTTTGCTGCCGTGACGCACACAATGCATCTTCAGCCGTGAAATCTGAGGGAAAGCTATGCATGGAGTAGGAGAACACGCCCTAGAAGTTTCAGAACGAAAGGAGATCAATTGGAGGAGAAATCAAAGAAAAGGGAGGCACCGCTATTGTTCATCGACGCTCAACTCAAAATTACAGCTGTAATTTATTTTATAGTCGTGGTGTATTTTCTCAACCCCTCTTTTCCCTTTGATTTTCAATCTTTTTCCTCACCAATATTCAATATTAATTTTTCATTCATCATATCAATGATAGCACTTGCACTAGCCAAAAATTTTCTACCAAAGATAATTAGTAACTTAATATCTTCTTCCATGTCCATAATTATAAAATCAGTTAAAATAACAAAGTTGCCAACTTTAACAGAAACATCTTCTAGGATCCCAACAGAATGTTGGACAGAACGATTAGCAAATTGAAGCAAAACCTTTGCCGACTTCATATCTCCACTATCAATCTTCTTACAAATAGATAAGGGCATCAAACTTACATTTGAGCCCAAATCACATAAAGCAAGCTCCAAAGAGATCTTACCAATCTGACAGGGAATCGAAAAGCTTCTAGGATCTTTCACCTTTTTAGTCACTATGGGTTGACTCACCTCACTGTAGTCAGCCTCAAGTGTTGTAGTGCTATGCTTTTCTATTTTATGTTCAGGTAATTTATCAAACTGCTTTTCCAATTGAGTTTTTACTAACCTCTGAGGGTAAGGAATGGGTGAAACATATGCAGGCGGACCTTCACAAACTTCCTTCCTCTCCTTCTCCACTAGTCTCTCTTCTTTAGATAAAAATTCTTTAGGTTACTCTTTTCTAACTTCAATTGTGGGTTCTTTGTCAGACATCATAGGCTCATCTAAACACTCACCATTCACAATGGTGATAGCGTTACAGTGCTCCCTAGAAATCGTCTTTGGTTGCCCTAGAAGCTTACTTGTAGGCCTATTGGAAGTGCTTGCCTACTGAGCTATTTGGCTCTCTAGCATCTTATTGTGAGTCGCCAAAGCATCCACACGAGATGTTAGATGCTTAATAGCATCATAGACATCTTCGTTGTGCTTCTTTTGACCAACAACGAAATTTTCTAAAAGGGATTCCAGGTTAGACTTCTGAGGCTGATTGAATTGCCTGGATTGAAAACCCAGTGGTGGCCTATTATTCTGTTGATTGAATTGCTGAGGAGCTTACCCTTAATTATTATTGTAAGATAGATTCGGGTGGTTCCTCCAGTCTGGATTGTAGGTCGACGAATATGGATCGTTCCCCTACCGTATGTTGTAGTTGCCTAAAGCATTTATTTGTTTCTAACAATAGTCATCCTATGGTGAGGTTAAAAGCTGAGAGTCAGTGGAAGCATGACCTGTAATACCACAAACCTCATAAGAAATAGAGTTAACTGCAGTAGAAGATAAAACAAAGAATCTAACTTTTGAGACAGAGAATCAACCTTTGCAGCGAGGGCCATTAATGAGTCACTGCTACACTTACCAATGCCTGTTGATGTAGGACCTCACTCATTAGACCAATGATTATGATTCATGGCCATGTCCTCAAGCAAGGTTGACGCAGGATGGAAGTTCTGACGCAGAACAGAAGTTGGAGAAGGGAAGATATGAAGAAGAAGAGAAGTGAAGCTTCCAAATCCATGGAAGTTCATAGAAGAAGAGAAGATAAAGAGGGGCCATCGGCTCACCCTCAATAACGCAAGACAAGGGGCCAGTGGCTCACCCTTGAACAAGCAAGAACGAGGGGCCAAAGGCTCACCCTCAAGGTAACAAGAAAGGGGCCAAAGGCTCACCCTAACCATAACCTCATAAGGAGGAAGACACACCACGAAGGTTCCAAAAATAACTTTTCTTACTTCACTCAAATGTGAAGATTACATTAGTTTATAAAGCCCTTTTACCCTTAGCATTAACATAATCTCACGACATATCTGATGGCTGTCAATCCTTCTTTCAAAATGGATGGCGGAGATTAAATAGGCTCTTAGACTTCTTTGCGCATAATCCTTTGCTACAGACCAGACTTTGCAGGCGCGTGGGAAACTGGCCAGCTATGATATCTCTGTGTAGATTACTTTGAGGCTGGTGGCAGTTGGACGCGTGCTTGTTGGTATTTCCGCTGAAGAGTATGCAGGCATTAGAGATTTAATTGCTGCTGGAGATTGCTGGCTTTGCTGGCACGTGGAGGAGATGAGTTAAGTTACTTGCTCTTGCTCTTTCCTTGCATTGATTATGTTTGCTTGTTGATTAAATAAGGCATGCAAGCCAAATCTGGTGGAATTACTTTGGTGCTTTCGGCTGAGACATGTGGTAGCTGATATGCATTGGTGCATGTAACAGAAGATGGAAGTTGATTGGAGCTTGGGATGACTTCTCGGCTGAACTTGTATGTTGATTTGGCTTGCTGGTTTCGGCTTGCCTTTGATGATCATTGACTTGATTTGATGAGGTGGCATGTTGACTTGAATTTAAGCTTGATCTGTATGTTGGATGAGCTTTGATCTTTGAAGCTTGATATTGACTTTGATTTGGACTTTGGACTTCTTTGAGATGTTGACCTTTGACTTGCTAATCCTACTAAACAAATGAAAACTAAATGCAACCTAATACATTAACTAGGAATTTAAAATGCTTAAAGGAAATAAAACCTAAACTAATCCTAATTGCAATATA
Source organism: Costus lasius (assembly GCA_027563935.2). Taxonomy (NCBI): domain Eukaryota; kingdom Viridiplantae; phylum Streptophyta; class Magnoliopsida; order Zingiberales; family Costaceae; genus Costus; species Costus lasius. Next base: position 118,529,513 of record CM050447.1, read on the forward strand.
ATTAAGTTCTCAATAATGCTCCTGCATCAGATTTCCCCTCTTTGAAAATTTCACCTTCTAGTGAATTAATTTTTGAACCTACAAGTCAAAGTAGAGTCAAAATAGTCAAAATATTTTTTTTTATTTTTTTATTTTCCTCAGCTTTTTTTTAACAGCATTTTTTTTCACATATGTTTTTTTAACAGCTTTTTTTTTCTTTTTTTTTCACCCTCTTTTTTTTTTAAACAGCATTTTTTTTTGTTTGCCGCTGCATCGCGTGACCCTTCATCTCCTTCACATGTGAAGTCGGTCGGCAGATGCGGTGGCTTCAACAGCAGCGGGTGGCGCTCCTCCTTGCAGGCAGACGGCGATCATTGATGGCAGAAGGAGTAGTGCAACAAGGAGTCAGAGGCGGTGATGTTTCGAGGGAGAATAGCGTCGGACTGGCGAACGTTGTTCGCCCGTGGTTGGATGGATGGCCGGATGCATACCACCACTTGTTCACCCGTCGGAGAGGAAGGTGCATCCGAAATTTGAGCTTCCTCCGTCAGCTGGATCACATGTTCTTCCTTGTTGATGGGCACCGGACAGAGGAGTTTTGCATAGAATAGGGGCGCCCACGAGATCTCTGATTTCTAACGATCCAACGGTCAGATGACCGGATCCTTCTGACCCCTGGATCGACTGCTGGAGGAGATGGCATGGACGGATTTGGAGGTCGATCAGACGTGTGGATGGGGAGTTCTTCAAGCTGGACGAGGAGAGGCGGAAACCTGTGTCATGGAGGGGCAGGTGACAGCGATGTAAAGAACTCAACCCTCATCGCTGACCATGGGTTCTGAAAAGAACCAGGCGGCCAACTACGGCAACAACGAGTGGAAGGTGCAAGCATGGTAGCGGTGGATTGGGATGAAGGCCAGGACGGTTCCAGTGAAGATGATTGGAGGCGAGGGACACCGAGCTTGCTTAAGGCGGCGGCATGGTTGGAGAGCATCGTCATGGTTATTGTGCGTGGAGCCAGCAAATGACTGAAGGTTGCTGGCTTCGGAGATGTGGATGGGTGCGAGGGGATGTGCGAGTGTCATCGATGCAAGCGGTGGAGATGTGAGTGGAGAGCTTACGTGGTTGCCGGAGAAGACGATGCGTAAGAACATAGCTCCCCATCATCGCTGACCGTGGGTTCTGAAGAGAACCAGGCGGTCAACTCCGGTGAATGCCGTGGAACATGGACGAATGAAAGATAATTTGCTGTATGGAGGCAGTGGACTGGAGGAGTGTTTCGTTGCAGCACGAGACGGAGAACTTCGAGCTTGTTGAGCGTCGTGTGATGGCTTGGCGAGGCGCACCAGTTTTTGCGAGGGTGGAAGTGAAGTATGCGGATAGTGACGTGAGGAGCTTTCCCTTCATCGTTGGCCGTGGGTTCTAAAAAGAACCAGGCGGCCAACTCCGGTGGTGAAACAAGCATGGAGGCGGATCGACATGGGCAGACAAGAGTTGCCCACATGGTGCTCTGATACCACTGACGCAAGACGGAAGTTGGAGAAGGGAAGATATGAAGAAGAAGAGAAGTGAAGCTTCCAAATCCATGGAAGTTCATAGAAGAAGAGAAGATAAAGAGGGGCCATCGGCTCACCCTCAACAACGCAAGACAAGGGACCAGCGGCTCACCCTTGAACAAGCAAGAACAAGGGGCCAAAGGCTCATCCTCAAGGTAACAAGAAAGGGGCCAAAGGCTCACCCTAACCATAACCTCATAAGGAGGAAGACACACCATGAAGGTTCCAAAAATAACTTTTCTTACTTCACTCAAATGTGAAGATTACACTAGTTTATAAAGCCCTTTTACCCTTAGCATTAACATAATCTCACAACATATCTGATGGCTGTCAATCCTTCTTTCAAAATGGATGGCGGAGATTAAATAGGCTCTTAGACTTCTTTGCGCATAATCCTTTGCTACAGACCGAACTTTGCAGGCGCGTGGGAAACCGGCCAGCTATGATATCTCTGTGCAGATTCCTTTGAGGCTGGTGGCAGCTGGATGCGTGCTTGTTGGTATTTCCGCTAAAGAGCATGCAGGCATTAGAGATTTAATTGCCACTGGAGATTGCTGGCTTTGCTGGCGCGTGGAGATTGGTGGAGATGTGTTAAGTTGCTTGCTCTTGCTCTTTCCTTGCATTGATTATGTTTGCTTGTTGATTAAATAAGGCATGTAGGCCAAATCTGGTGGAATTACTTTGGTGCTTTCGGCTGAGACATGTGGCAGCTGATATGCATTGGTGCATGTAATAGAAGATGGAAGTTGATTGGAGCTTGGGATGACTTCTCGGCTGAACTTGTATGTTGATTTGGCTTGCTGGTTTTGGCTTGCCTTTGATGATCATTGACTTGATTTGAGGAGGTGGCATGTTGACTTGAATTTAAGCTTGATCTGTATGTTGGATGAGCTTTGATCTTTGAAGCTTGATATTGACTTTGATTTGGACTTTGGACTTCTTTGAGATGTTGACCTTTGACTTAGCTAATCCTACTAAACAAGGGTAATTTTAAAGTGCCATACAAATGTAAACTAAATGCAACCTAATACATTAACTAGGAATTTAAAATGCTTAAAGGAAATAAAACCTAAACTAATCCTAATTGCAACATAATTAAGTTCTCAATAATGCTCCTGCATCAAAGGTCGTTGCATCTTCTACATTCTTGCTCATGATAGCTCCCCCAGCCACAACATCCACCATGAGCTTTGTGCTATAGTCCAATCCATTATAAAAAATATGGATTAGGACCCATCGCTCAAGCCCATGATGAGGACACAGGTGCTGAAGTTCCTTGAAACGATCCCTAGCATCATAGAGTGATTCGCCCTCTTTCTGTCCAAAACAAGTGATCATATTTCTTAGCTACACTGTCTTACTTGGTGGAAAATATTTGGTTAGAAATGCGTGTGAAAGCTCATCCCATATAGTAATCGATCTTGAGGGAAGTGAATGTAGCCAAGCGCATGCGATCCCTAAGAGAAAATGGAAACAACCTAAGTCTAATTGCATCTGAAGACATGCCATTTACCTTAATGCTGTCACAATATTCTAAGAAAACAGCAAGATGAAGATTAGGATCCGGTGTTGGAGAACCCCCAAACTGGTTCTGCTAAACCATGGTCATCAAATACTGGCTTTAGCTCAAAGTTGTTCTCCTCCACATTAGGTCAAACAATGCTGGAATTGAAACCCTGGATGTTAGGTACAACAAAATCCCTTAATGACTAATTATTCACCATCACGCCTTCCTTTGTAGCTTTTTAAGTTTGAAATTGTAGTTTTCTTCGAAGACGGAAGGTGCGTTCAATCTCTGGATCTTCAGGAAATAAGGTACCTGTCTTTAAGGCTCTGGGCATACAATGTGTTAATTAAATAAAGAAACATAGCATCAAGTAACTATAAAAACTAAGAAAATGCAAAAAAAAAAAAAGAAAATGTCTAGTCTATAAACTTATCAGTCACATCGATATTGTCTGGCCTGATCCCCGGCAATGGCACGAAAAACTTGATGTTGCCGCAAGTGCATGGCTTTATCGAAGTAATAAAATAAGATATCATTCCCAATAAGGATCTGGAGGTCAAGTATCGATTACAAGATTCGTTTATATCTAGACGATTCAAGTTGTGTTTTTGTATTAAACTTCTAAGTGTGAAAACAAAAAGGCTAGTGTATAGGGTATAAATCAATATGCAAAAGGTTAGGGCTCGGGGTTTTACCACATTGACAATTATGAATATTGTAAAATAAAATATTTGAACAAAAAATTACAGCATTAAAAGAGATTTTTCCTAATGTACAGATTACCTCTTCCCAAAGCGTAATCCAGTAACTGTTCATATTAATTCCCTACTTTCCTTACAATTAATATGAATAGACCCATTAAGTTCTATGAAAAATCTTGAAATCCTTCAAATAAACTCGAACTACTCTTGTGATCAAATTTATAGTTCTGACAAGAATAGATCCAACGTCGTGATTCACCTTCTGGTCCTTCTCGTGACGTTTAAGACGTAAACATACTTGGCCAGAGCAAATTATGAAATAAGTTCAATTTTGATCAAAACAACTCTATAATAATTCTTAACAAAGATCAAAATATAAATTTTAACTCATGAATCGTCAGTGGGCTACATCCCTAATCCCAAAAAAGAGTTTAAGCGGACATGTTCATCATGTACATCATGTAATGTGATGAATTTGACATATGCTCTCAAATATATTGCAAAAAAGACACTAGGAAAGTAAATAGAACTCTTCCCTTTGATCTGGAGAGGAAGATGAAGCATCCAAATCCTCCTTTGCATGATCTTCCTACTCGAATTTTGCTTAGAAAATGATTTTCGCCCTAGCCGCCGCCTATGTTAGACTTCACCCAGAAAAGTCTCTTGAACCCTCCAAAAATCCTTTCTTTTATAGTTTAATTGGTTTAGAACCCATCATGGAAGAATTCTGGAAAGTATGATTCAATTCTGACTCAATTCGAGGCCGAATCGAGTGAAAAATCGGAAGGGGCAAAAAAACTCATGGCCCGTAAACCGTTCATGGCTATGGTCGTGAAAGTTTCTGTGTTATTTCTTTCATTGCACAGAAAACTCATGATCCGTGAAGGACTCTTGGCCTGGACCGTGAAACTTTCTATGAACTTCCATACTTAGCCGCAAAACTCCCCTTTGAACGCAAGACTCACGGTGTGCGAGAAACTCATGGCTGTGACCATGAATCTTGCGTCTGACTTCGGTTTTACTCCAAATTTGACGTGCAACTTTTTAATTTCCTCGGGAACTATGCTATGGGTTCAAAAGTCACAAAATCCATCATTTTTATGCCATTTTACCTACATTTTATAAAAACCAAGAAAAGTGAAGATTCCATACCAAAGGAAGTAAAATCATAAAAATTAGTATAAAATCATATTATTAAGTCTAAATATTATATAAAATACAGGCAAAATAATGATGTAAATGCAACTCATCACATATACTCATCATTTACTCAACAATTATCAATGAAAACTAAACATGTATCATCCCACAAAGAAAGGAGAAAAGTATGCATCATCCTAAAAAGAACAATATGCATCGTCCTCGATGCATAAACTGGAACAAAAGTAAAAGATACTCACTAAAATCAATTGGGCCTAGTGCTCTCTTCATGAATTTCCTAGATGCAGCATTCACGACCCGTGAATGTGTTCATGGTTGTGCTCGTGATGCTTCATCTACAGCTTTGCATATTAGATTTTATTTCTCCATGTGTCCCTACATATATAAAATCAAATTATTTTGAAATTTTTCAATATTAAAAATTAAGAAAATATGCTATAAAAACTTCCTAAAGCCTAAAGAAAAATTAAAATAAAAAAAAATCAAGACTATAAGAGTCAGAAACATATGTTGCCTCCCACGAAGCGCTTGTTTAAGGTCATTAGCACAACCATAGCTTCATGTCATGACAGAGTTGGTGAATCAATGGCATAGTCAAGATCATATAATCTTTTGCCTTTTCTCTGACTCAAGAGTATGCCCACCAAAGTATATATCCAGTTAAACAAGTGGATCAATATTATAGTGGCCATTACATACATACAAAAACAAAAGTAAAAGTCATACAAAGAATACCTAATAATTTTTTTGCATTTATATTACAGTAATATCATGTGTTCTTCTATTAGATTTATATTAACAACTAGAAGAAGATTGGAATTAAGTTCTAAAAATTCATACCTTGGATTACACAAGAAGTTTTCAAATGTCACATTGGATTTTCGCATACTTCAATGTCAATGTGATTACGTATCTCACGTGTTATCATCTTTTGTGTACCAATGGTTGGATTTGAATCAAATAATTGTTCAACCACCTCATCATCATCTATCATTCAAATTCCTAATGGATTTTTCTAGAGAAAAAGAATTGATGGTTCATATGGTGGAGATGGTGGAATATGCATAGGATCCTCTTCCTAACACTATCAAATTCACCACCATCTATCACCTTCTTACTTGAGGCTCCTTAAATTCCTCATGCTTCTTCTCAATAGTTTCCAAAAGTTAAAATTTTTCTTCAAATATGTCCCAAGTATTTGTGTTGCAAGGCACTATGTTATGTGAGAGGGGACTAGATGGCTGGTAAAGTGCTGAGGAAGGGTTAATGGGGTATTTAGAATTTTCAAAATCTTAAAAATTTGAAGAAGGTAAATCATAATCCGTGACTAAAGTCACGACCAATGATTGTTCCAACTTTGCGAAATTCTCATATTCATCCTGAATTCCTTCCTCTATGTCATTTTTATCAGTGCCGTAAATTATACTATGAAGTTTCTCTCTTTGTTTGTTAATAGAAGCTATAAAGTTTTCAAGCATGGTTTCCAAGTTGGATTCTTGAGATTGACTAAAGTTTGATTTTGGAGTAAAGGCTGGGTCGCTCTGATAAAGTAAGTTTTGATGGTTCTCCCAACTTAGATTGGAGGTACTAGGGCATGAGTCAAAGGATGAAGGAATCCCTAATTGACATTTAGTATAATGATACCCACGATATCCGCAAATATCACAAGTAATAAAATTCAATATAAAAGATGCATGCTTATTCAATTCATTGAGTTAAGGAGTCTACCTTTGTTGTAAGCGATTGTAATACTTCCGTACCATATTCTCTTATCATTATCGATGCTATATACCTCTTATTTGACCATTGATATTGGTTGAACATCATATTTTTAATTTATGCAGTAAAATTCAGAAATACAAAATGCAAAACAAGAAATGCAAAATAAAGCTTAAAATATCTAGTCTAATGATTTCTGGCATGAGTTATCCTGTTCTGAGTCCTAGGCATAAAACATGTCAATCCAAAAAGAGAAAAATAGCGTAAAACTAACTATAAAGAAAAACTAAAGGAAAGGAAAAAAATAAAAAAAAAATGTCTAGTCTATAAATATCATGATTAAATCAATATTGGCTGGCCTAATACCTAGCAACGGCGCCAGATATTTGATGCTGCCGCAAGTGCACAACTTTATTGAAGTAATAAATAAAAGATCATCCCAATGAGGATTTGGCAATGAAGTACCGATTACATGATCCGAATGGAAACTTTGATGCGCGAGAGAGCAAAAGCGAGCGTTACGAGCAGAAAACATATGCGGAGAGAATTGGGATCGGGATTTCACCAAGCTCACATGTCAGAATTTAATAAAATAAATCTTCATATAAAAAATTAAAGTGTTGAAAGGAATTTATCCTTATGTACAGATTACCTTCTCTCGAAACATAATCTGGTAACTAATCACTATAATTCCCTACTCTCATGACAATTATCATAATTAGGCCCCTTAAGCTATGTAACAAATCATGTAAATCCTTCAAGTGAATTCAAACTATTCTCGTGATTGAATTCACAGGTTTGAAAGGAATAGATCCAACGCCCCAATTCACCTCTCGGTCGTTCTCGTGATGTTTAAGACGTATAAGTACTTGGCCAGAGTAAAAATACAAAATAGAGCATAATTCAAATCAAATCAACTCAATAAAACTCTTAACGAAGATTAATACAATAAGTTTAATTCATAAAACGTCAACGGGGTATGCAACAAATCCCAAAAAAGAGGTTTAAGCATTCATGTTCTTCGAACACAGCATATAGTATGATGAATTTGACATGAAAATCTAATAAAATTGCAAGGAGACACTAGGAAAGTAATGATAACCCTTCTCTTTGATCAGGAGATGAAAATTGAGCGACAAAATCTATCTTTTACATGATCTTCTTTCTGAAATTTTGCCCAGTCACCCGTTTCTGCCTTAGCCGCCGCCTTGGTCTGAATTCGGCCAAAAGATCTCCCTTAATCTTTTTCAAAATCCTTCCTTTTATAGTATAATCAGTATAGGCCCCATCTAGGAAGTTTTCTCTAAAGTTTGGTTAAGTTCTGACTGATTTGTGGCCGAATCGAGTGAAAAACTAAGCTGGGTAGAAAAACTCACGGGCTGTGAATTGTTCATTGCTATGTCCGCGAAAGTCTCTGTGAAGACAAACTGTCTCTGGCCTATGTACACAGAGAAACTCACAACCAGTGAATGAGTCACGGTGCGGCCGTGAATATTTTTGTGAAGAACATGACTTTGTGTAGAACTATTCCTCTATTCAGCGTGATAGTCATGGCCCGTGATGGATTCATAACTATGACCGTGAATATTGCATTTGACTTTTATTTTATTCTAAATTTGACGTGTAACTTTGTCTTTTCCTCGAGAATCATGCTGTGGTCTCAAAACTCATAAAATCCATCATTTTTGCATAATTTTATCTATATTTTCATACCATAGGAGATAAAAATTCTAAAAATTGGTAAAAAAAAATCATACAATTAAGTACAAATTATCATATAAAATATAGAGAAAAATATGATGTAAATGTAACTCATTAGATAGGTACACCTTGAACTACTTATTTGATTCATTTAATGTTACCCATAAATTCACTGCATAATGTACTGACAATAAGTTTGCAAATAAAAAAACTTTTATTCCAAAAAATCTATTCACGAGGAATAGAAATAATTTGAAGTACAAAACTGCAAAGAAGATAAAAGCTCTATCAAAGTCGATGATTATAGAGAAGGTGCACTCCTACAACAATGGCAGCATCTTGTGCTCCAACTCGTAGGTTAGTCTCTCTATGTCATCAATGTCCTATTTTTGCTGAGCACCTATATATTTTTGTAAATATTAGTCTCATCATGCAGTATCTAATACCCATGGGTTAGAAATAGACCATAGAAGTTTTGGTAACATAATTATTTGAGCATAAAGATGAGGGTTACTTCTCTTCACCTCGTTCTGAAGTAGTTTTCCATTTTGTCTTTAGTCACCCTCCTAGCCACAGTGAAAGCACTCATTTTCCTTCTCCATGCTTTTCTCTAGTGCCTTGGATTTGACCATGGCTTTGCCCTTGGCAGAGCCTTTGGCTCTCTTCCGCTTCTTACTGGTCTTGAGGATCCGAAGAATGGATTCAGGCAAGCGACATCAATGCTATCATTGACATGCTTTTCATAGGCTTCCCGAACCGCCCTTGCGGCGTTCGGAGCGGGTTGAGGCGGTATAGCCGTCTCGAGGACATACAGTTTCCTCTCTGCCTTAAGAACAATCTTAAGGTGTCCGTACCAGTCCGAGAAGTTTGGCCCAGCATGTTGGGGTATGCCCTTAAGGCTAATGTTTGAGGCCTTGGGATTCTTTCAGTATCATGTATAAACTCTTATGTTTATAAAGGCAATGGTTGTTATTCAGTTTGTTATATTATCTGCTGCAATAACATATACTTCTGAATAATGTCTCAATGCTGTTCAGCTGGGCTGACATGCAGTAAAGTCCTTAGTCGATATATCTTAGCGAACATGAGACAACCTTGATATGATTGAGACTAATATGTGTTCTAATCTTATAGGATGCTTCGAGCATGGAATAAGATGTAGACTCATGGGTACATTGGATGTACTGGACAGACCCTACTAGGATATTCAATTGCTTGTCACAATGTGAATAATCCTTGATTGCAACAAGTGGCACATTTCCTCTGACTTGAGATCACTTGTGTTTCTAAATGATGATTGTCATTGTTTTGAGGTAGTTCAATATCATTTGAAACATAATGGTTATAGACTATCTTGGATGGTGAACTTGAGTCATGTTAGGGCGCTAGTGATAGATATAGGATTGCCGTCTCCTTGATTGGAGTGTGATGTTCTAAAGGGGCCCCCCTGGATGAGATGATTGAGAAAGTGTATGGCCATACCCAGGTGACTATGATCATCTGATCTAATCATGCTCATCATATTGGAGCTACAAGCTTGACACGCTTGTCCAATAAGAACATCCAGTGGCAAAGGAAACTTGCATGCCTTGTGAAGTGGATTCACACTTGTGCTGTGGTTTTGGTGTAGTCTTGGAAGACTCTTTTCTTTATATCGGGAGACAGTGATGTGTTGCTAGATACCCCTCACTGATCGTGATAACGTGAGTTATCGTTACCGACATTTAAAGAAAACCCTCAGGGTCGCACAATTTGATGATATGGCTTACTTAAGTCAGATCGTATGGACTGAATTGTTTGGGTTCAGTTTGAAAGGATTTAATCTCTGATTGTAAGTGAGATCTGGTCTGATCATGTTTGATTGATTAGGGCTTGAGATCGGTAAGCTTCGATCGAGAGAATGGATGCTAGATCGGTGAGATCAGGAGCATCAAGAGATGAACGGTTGGATCTGGAGCCTTAGGGTTTAATTGTGATCTAGACCAAATCGCTTGGGTTAATTGGTCTTGGACCAAACTGAAATTGAACCAGCTCATCAAGTGAGCCCATGGTTCAAGTGGAGAGGAGTATGCGCTTGGGGTAATCCCATGGTCGCATGAAGAGAGTGGTTTACTATTTTTGGAAACCATGTTTCCAAATCGTGACCACGCCTCACGATAGCTTCTCTTCACGCCTATTGTCGCTCCTTCCTCGCGTGGCTCTCTCATTCGAGTGTTTTTGGGGTTGACGACAAGAAGCAAATCGCCAAGCAAAGAAAAGGTTCTCTCTTCCCTTCCATACGACAAGGACCTCTTGGAACCTTGCTAGCACAAGGAGCACCATCGGAGTAGGCGACTTCTTCATCTTGTGTGCGCATCCTTTGGAGGAGATCCCTATCGCTCTCTGCTTCCAAGTCGCCATCTAGAAATGGCATCGGTATGACATCTTCTATGTTTGCAATAGGTTTAACAAGTTGATCATATGTTATGCATGAATCTGATCCCCTAGAAACCCTCTTCCGCTGCTTAAAAATTTTATACGCGCCATGCTTTAGGGTTTCGCCCCCTTCTGGGGACTTTCACAGCAAACTTCTCCCTTTCTAGTAGGGATCGCACATTGAAGATCATGGTGTTCGTTGCTGCAGGAATCTACAATAATGCAAGAACAGCAAGGTCAGTATCAATGTTTAGAATCAATCCAGGACTTAAGAAAGATTCTTTTCTCACTATTTTATCTGACTGAAAAATCCATTAAAACAGTCCGAAAGAGTAACACTCTTTTAGTGAGATGGGATCCAGATTTCATACTTGGTCTCCGCGTCCCGCTCAGGCGAGATAAGATGCACAGAGAGTACAAGCACTAATTTCTGGTAGGCAGTCCCTGCCAATCGCCAACCCGTGCGATTCCCCTTCATCTGGGCAATCCAGCAGACTGTGCCAACTGAGTTGGTACAACACAGTCTCTGATCCCACAGATGGTTGCCTCCATATAGCTAACATATGCCCCATATGTAGCCTACATGGTCAAGCTGACCTGACCTACTCCCTGGACCACCACGTGCTATGCTGAGCAACGAGAAGCGATAAATCCCTTCCCTGTAACACGCAGGTGAAATCACACACCGTCTGAAGATAGATGGGCGTGCCCACTGAGTGGGTACAACACGGCCCCAACGATAGTCAGAACAGTGAGGTTTCGCGTCAAAAGGCTTACGTGCTTGATATTTAACGTTGGATTTTAACCGTCTTTTATCTTCTTAACTATCATGCAAACCCTATGGCGATAGCAGAAGATTAATAAATCATGCAATTCTACTTATTTAAACAATAAAAGAAAGCATGAAGATCTTATGTGGTAAACGCCCATTAAGCCTAGGTAAGACCTTAAGATAACTTAAGTCTTCACTTGAGCTCTTCATGAGTCATTTGCATCTCTTCTGGCCCAGACCAGGGCCCAAGCGCCCATTGCAGCTCAGGTGCGCCCACCAGGTAAATGCGCCTGTCCTAGGGTCGAACCCTAGACCTCCCACCTGGTCAAGCCTCTGCTGCATGCGCCTCTGCCATGTGTGCTCTGTGCTCTTGTCTGATTAAAATTACAATTTAATCTATCTAGACAAGATTGACACGCAGGTCAATTACACAATAAATTAATTAAAATGTGATGCGCAGATCACAAATATAATAATTTACATTTTTAATCCAGGCACGCAGGCCCCAGCACAGCACACATTAATTGGGCAACCCACATAAGATGAAATAAACAAGCATCATGGCATCCAATCAACATGTGATCCAAAACTAAGAAAATAAATTTTTTGAAAACCCATTGGCATCAATTTTAATTTTCTTATGTGCCCTACTACCTTACAACGGTCCATTAATAGGGATCCACTCATCATGTCTAGTCAGATCCACTGCCCTTGCATGCACCAAGTCCTAACTGACTTGAGTTGACCTAATGGTCAACCATGCATGCGATAAGGGCTGAACAACCTTCATGAGTTCTGGCAAACGGGTGTGACCCCGGGCCTAACTCATGCGCGTTCACTGGTTGTCTCAACCAGACCTCGCTACACGCCTGTCTGCAGTCGACCTATAGCCACCTCATGCTTGCGCATAGGTGCCATCTGGTCGACCCATCTAGGCTGTCAGATGGTCTGATCAGACTGGTTGGATCTTACCTAGGTGATGACTTCAACCCTACTAACCCGTCTAAGGGTTTATAGCATGCGCAGCTTAGATCTAATAAGGAGGCACGCAAGATAAGTTTTGAAAAACATCTAACAAGCGCCAACATGAAACAAGATACATGCGCCAACATATAAGGACAAGCATGTAGATACGCATGTTAACATTAGATCTAATCTTAAGTGCAAACATGGATCACACAAAGCAATCATATGAACATATCTAAAAAACCCGCTCTGATACCAATTGAAAAGGTCCCTATGAAATAGGGGGCGAAACCCTAAGCATACGCAACTTAAAATTGCATGGGCGGAATTAGGGTGTCTTAGGATCGCATGTGATATATTCATATGATCAACTTTAAATCTTTGTAAAGATGATGAAGGAATCATACCATTGCCATGACTTGGATGGCAACTTGGAAGAGAAAGATGCAAGCGCTTCTTCTCCAAAGGCACCGCACACAAGATGTGATGGCCTACTCCTTGTTGCTTCTTGTGCTAGCAAGGCTTCAAGGGTCCTTTGTGTGGAGGAGATGAGATCTCTTGGTTTTTCAAAAGCCTTCCTCTACACTTGTCGAGAGAAGCCACACGAGAGGGAGAGGCGTCAAGAAGTGAAGAGAGGCGACAAGAGAAAAACGTTCCTCATGAACGTGGAGGCGTTGCCAAAACGATTTCCAAAAATAGCAACCCTTTATTTCTCTAGCGTTATGCGTTCACTCCAAGTGAACCGAACGCAACTTCTTTTTCACTCTTTGAACCTTTGAACCAAGCGCTCACATGATGAGCCGGTTCAATTGAATTTGGTTCAAAAACCAAATCAAATCAGCCCAAGCCATGGTCTAGATCTCATTGAACCTAAAGGTTCAAGATCTAACCGTTGATCTCTCGATGCTCTTGATCTCACCAATCTAGCATCAATACTCTCGATCGAAGTTTACTGATCTCAAGTCCTAATCAATCAAACATGATCAGACCAGATCTCACTTACAATCAGAGTTTAAATTCCTTTAAACTGAACCAAAACAATTCAGTCCACACGATCTAACTTGAGTAAGCCATATCATCAAATTGTGCGACCCTGAGGGTTTCCTTTAAATGTCGGTAACGATAACTTACGTTATCACGATCAGTGAGGGGTATCTAGCAACACATCACTGTCTCCCGATATAAAGGAAAGAGTCTTCCAAGACTACACCCAAACCATAGCATAAGTGTGAATCCACTTCACTAGGCATACATGTTTCCTTTGCCACTGGATGTTCTTATTGGACAAGCGTGTCAAGCCTGTGACTCCAATATGATGAGCATGATTAGATCAGATGAACATAGTCACCTGGGTATGGCCATACACTTTCTCAATCATCTCATCCAGGGGGCCCCTTTAGAACATCACACTCCAATCAAGGAGACGGCAATCCTATATCTATCACTAGTGTCCTAACTTGACTCATGATCATTATCCAAGATAGTCTATAACCATTATGTTTCAAATGATATTGAACTACCTCAAAACAATGACAATCATCATTTAGAAACACAAGTGATCTCAAGTCAGAGGACATGTGCCACTTATTGCAAACAGGGATTATTCACATTGTGACAAGCAATTGAATATCCTAGTAGGGTCTGTCCAGTACATCCAATGTACCCATGAGTCTACATCTTATTCCATGCTCGAAGCATCCTACAAGATTAGAACACATATTAGTCTCAATCATATCAAGGCTGTCTCATGTTCACCAAGATATCTCGACTAAGGACATTACAGCATGTCAGCCAAGCTGAACAGCATTGAGACATTATTCAGAAGCACACTTATTGCAGCAGACAATGTAACAAACTGAATAACAACCATTGCCTTTATAAACATAAGAGTTTATACATGATACTGAAAGAATCCCAAGGCCTCAAACATTAGCCTTAAGGGCATACCCCAACAAACTCCCACTTGCACTTAATCTAATGGTTGAGAAATCTCAAACCCATATTATTACAGTGCTTCTCATGCTTCTGCTGCGCTAGAGGCTTGGTAAGCGGGTCAGCCAGATTGTCATCTGTTTGAACCTTGCAGATTTTGATCTCACCACGATCAATGATCTCCCGGATCATGTGAAACCGTCTCTGTATGTGCTTGGACTTCTGGTGCGACCGTGGTTCCTTTGCTTGTGCGATTGCTCCAGTGTTATCACAGAAGATAACCAAAGGATCTGCACTTGAAGGAACAACACCAAGTTCCTGAACGAACTTACGAATCCACACTGCCTCCTTGGATGCTTCCGAGGCTGCAACATACTCGGCTTCTGTTGTGGAATCAGCAACGATAGACTGTTTGAAACTTTTCCACACCACTGCTCCACCATTCAAGCTAAAAATATAGCCTGATTGCGATTGGAAATCATCTTGGTCAGATTGGAACGAAGCGTCAGTATATCCTTCAATACTGAGTTCTTCCTGACCTCCATATATCAAGAACATATCTTTGGTTCTCCGAAGATATTTCAAAATGTTCTTGACCGCAATCCAGTGCGCCTGACCTGGATTACTTTGGAATCGACTAGTCACGCTTAACCCGTAAGCGACGTCTGGGCGAGTACATAACATCGCATACATAATGGACCCAATAGCCGAAGCATAAGGCGTATTGTCCATTTCATCTTTCTCAGTCTGTGTTAGTGGACACTGACTCTTTGAAAGATTCAGACCATGTCTGACTGGAAGATATCCTCTTTTAGAATTCTCTAAATGAAATCTCTCCAGGACTTTATCGATGTAAGTACTTTGGCACAGCCCGAGAAGCCTCTTAGATCTATCTCTGTAGATCTTCACACCTAATACATAGGCTGCTTCTCCTAGATCTTTCATCTAGAAACTTTTTCTTAACCATGCTTTAACAGCATGCAGTTCAGGAATATCGTTTCCAATGATTAAGATATCATCGACGTAGAGGACTAGGAAAGTAATCACGCTCCCACTAAAACTCTTATATACACACGGGTCATCTTCATTCTTGATGAAACCAAATTCACAGATTGATTCATCAAAACGAATATTCCAGCTTCTAGATGCTTGCTTAAGTCCATAAATGGACTTCTTTAACTTGCATATTTTATGACAATCTGATGGATTAGTGAAACCTTCAGGTTGTGTCATATACACATCCTCATCCAGTTTTCCATTAAGGAAAGCGGTCTTCACATCCATCTGCCAGATCTCATAATCGTAATATGCTGCTATCGCAAGAATAATCCGAATAGACTTGAACATGGCTACAGGAGAGAAAGTTTCATCATAATCTATCCCGTAGATTTGTTTGAAACCTTTCGCAACTAGCCTGCCTTTATAGGTAACTATGTTACCATCCATGTCAATCTTCTTCTTGAAGATCCATTTACAGCCTATAGGGATTACTCCCGGAGGCGGATCAACCAAATCCCAGACTTGATTATCTGACATGGAGTCCATCTCGGCTCGCATAGCTTCAAGCCATCTAGCTGAGTCCGTTCCACTGACCGCATCCGCATAAGTAAGGGGTTCATCATGATCAATGATGTAGACTCCGTCATAGGGCTCAGGCTGTCGACGGATCCTTCCCGATCTTCGCGGTTCCCGTGATATCTAAGCCTCAGGTTGTTCAATAACCTGTCCAACTGGCTCAGGCTCATCCAACTGTGCTTGACTACTTTGTCCTTCCTCTGGATTCTCATCCAGCTTTATTTCTCTCCCACTGGCCTCTTGCAGAAGAAATTCCTTCTCAAGAAAAATGGCCGTCCGAGCAACAAATACCTTGTTCTCTTTGGGATCGTAGAAATAATAACCCTTAGTTTCCTTAGGGTAACCGACAAAGATACATTTCTCAGATCTGCTCTCTAGTTTCCCAGAGGTGAGCTTTTTGACATAAGCCTCGCAACCCCAGATTTTGATAAATGTCAAGCTCGGCTGTTTCCCATACCATAACTCATATGGAGTCTTTGAAACTGCCTTGGATGGCACTCGGTTTAGTACCTTTGCAGCTGTTTCCAGTGCAAATCCCCAAAAGGAGTAAGGTAGAGTAGCTTGACTCATCATAGAACGAACCATATCCAGTAAGGTTATGTTCCTCCTCTCGGACACACCATTCCATTGCGGTGTTCCTGGTGGAGTGAGCTGTGAGATAATCCCACACTCCTTCAGATAGTCAGTAAACTCTCGACTTAGGTATTCTCCACCTCGATCTGAGCGAAGTGCCTTGATATTTCGGCCTAGCTGATTCTGTACTTCATTTTTGAACTCTTTGAACTTGTCAAAAGATTCACTCTTATGTCTCATTAGATAGACATACCCATATCTACTGAAATCATCAGTAAAGGTAATGAAGTATGAATAGCCACCTCTGGCATGTTTACTAAATGGCCCACACACATCACTATGTATAAGGTTAAGTAAACCTGAAGCCCTTTGACCTTTGTTAGAAAAAGGAGACTTCGTCATTTTGCCCAATAAACAAGCTTTGCATGTATCAATCTCCTCATAGGAGAATGATCCCAGCAGTCCATGGTCATGCAACCGCTTAATGCGCTTCTTGTTAATATGGCCTAAACGACTATGCCATAGCAAGGTGCTGTCATCAGCATACTTGGCTTTCTTATTATCAATATTTTGTATAGAACATTCCATGTCCAACATGAATAACCCATTGTTAATTGATCCAGTAGCATAAATAATATTATCAAGAGAAAGATAACACTTTGAAGTCTTGCATTCAAAGGAAAACCCTTTCCTAACAAGAGCAGGAATGGAGATAATATTTTTGGTAATGCTTGGTACAAAATAACAATTGTTCAGTTCTAATACAAGTCCAGATGGTAATGAGATGTGATATTCTCCTACAGCAACAGCAGCAACCCGTGCCCCGTTTCCAACTCGTAGGTCCACCTCATGCTGTCCCACCTGTCTTCTTCTCTTGAGTTCCTGTACATTTGAACAAATGTGAACTCCACATGCAGTGTCCAACACCCATGAAATAGAAGAAGAGGATATCATGACTTCAGTCACAAATATACCTGAGCCAGAAGCAATGCTTCCCTTCTTGTCTCCTTGGAGCGCTTTACAGTCCTTTTTCTAGTGACCCAGCTGGCCACAATGGAAACATCTGTATTCCTTCGACCGCTTAACCTTTTGTTTCAGAGCCTTGTTGTAGTTTTTGACAGGGGCTTTGCCCTTCTTCCCCTTCTTCTTGTTCCTGGAAGGAAACATCAAGACAGAGGTTGAAGGCTTTCCCTTTAGAGTCTCCTCTGTAGTCAATAGCATATTCAGCAATTCTGCCGGAGTACAGTCGATCTTGTTCATATTAAAATTAATAATGAACGGATCGAAAGAGGCCGGGAGAGACTGCAGAATAATGTCTACAGCAAGCTCCTGATTGATGGTATGCCCCAGTTTCTCTAGAGCCTCTTTGTGCCCAATCATCTTGAGCACGTGAGCTCCCACTGGACTCCCTTCAGCCAGTTTTCTCTGAAAGAAAAGCTTGGTCAAATTATAGCGTTCAGTCCTCGCCTGTGCAGCATACAGCATCTTGAGGTTTGCTATAATTTCTATAGCAGACATATCCTCATGCTGACGCTGCAGCTGTGGCGTCATAGACGCTAGCATCAGGCAAGCGACATCAATGCTATCATTGACATGCTTTTCATAGGCTTCCCGAACCGCCCTTGCGGCGTTCGGAGCGGGTTGAGGCGGTATAGCCGTCTCGAGGATATACAGTTTCCTCTCTGCCTTAAGAACAATCTTAAGGTGTCCGTACCAGTCCGAGAAGTTTGGCCCAGCAAACTTCTCCCTTTCCAGTAGGGATCGCACATTGAAGCTCATGGTGTTCGTTGCTGCAGGAATCTACAACAATGCAAGAACAGCAAGGTCAGTATCAATGTTTAGAATCAATCCAGGACTTAAGAAAGATTCTTTTCTCACTATTTTATCTGACTGAAAAATCCATTAAAACAGTTCGAAAGAGTAACACTCTTTTAGTGAGATGGGATCCAGATTTCATACTTGGTCTCCGCGTCCCGCTCAGGCGAGATAAGATGCACAGAGAGTACAAGCACTAATTTCTGGTAGGCAGTCCCTGCCAATCGCCAACCCGTGCGATTCCCCTTCATCTGGGCAATCCAGCAGACTGTGCCAACTGAGTTGGTACAACACAGTCTCTGATCCCACAGATGGCTGCCTCCATATAGCTAACATATGCCCCATATGTAGCCTACATGGTCAAGCTGACCTGACCTACTCCCTGGACCACCACGTGCTATGCTGAGCAACGAGAAGCAATAAATCCCTTCCCTGTAACACGCAGGTGAAATCACACACCGTCTGAAGATAGATGGGTGTGCCCACTGAGTGGGTACAACACGGCCCCAACGATAGTCAGAACAGTGAGGTTTCGCGTCAGAAGGCTTACGTGCTTGATATTTAACGTTGGATTTTAACGGTCTTTTATCTTCTTAACTATCATGCAAACCCTATGGCGATAGCAGAAGATAAATAAATCATGCAATTCTACTTATTTAAACAATAAAAGAAAGCATGAAGATCTTATGTGGTAAACGCCCATTAAGCCTAGGTAAGACCTTAAGATAACTTAAGTCTTCACTTGAGCTCTTCATGAGTCATTTGCATCTCTTCTGGCCCAGACCAGGGCCCAAGCGCCCATTGCAGCTCAGGTGCGCCCACTAGGTAAATGCGCCTATCCTAGGGTCGAACCCTAGACCTCCCACCTGGTCAAGCCTCTGCCATGTGTGCTCTGTGCTCTTGTCTGATTAAAATTACAATTTAATCTATCTAGACAAGATTGACACGTAGGTCAATTACACAATAAATTAATTAAAATGTGATGCGCAGATCATAAATATAATAATTTACATTTTTAATCCAGGCACGCAGGCCCCAGCACAGCACACATTAATTGGGCAACCCACATAAGATGAAATAAACAAGCATCATGGCATCCAATCAACATGTGATCCAAAACTAAGAAAATAAAATTTTTGAAAACCCATTGGCATCAATTTTAATTTTCTTATGTGCCTTACTACCTTACAACGGTCCATTAATAGGGATCCACTCATCATGTCTAGTCAGATCCACTGCCCTTGCATGCACCAAGTCCTAACTGACTTGAGTTGACCTAATGGTCAACCATGCATGCGATAAGGGCTGAACAACCTTCATGAGTTCTGGCAAACGGGTGTGACCCCGGGCCTAACTCATGCGCGTTCACTGGTTGTCTCAACCAGACCTCGCTACATGCCTGTCTGCAGTCGACCTATAGCCACCTCATGCTTGCGCATAGGTGCCATCTGGTCGACCCATCTAGGCTGTCAGATGGTCTGATCAGACTGGTTGGATCTTACCTAGGTGATGACTTCAACCCTACTAACCCGTCTAAGGGTTTATAGCAAGCGCAGCTTAGATCTAATAAGGAGGCGCGCAAGATAAGTTTTGAAAAACATCTAACAAGCGCCAACATGAAACAAGATACATGCGCCAACATATAAGGACAAGCATGTAGATACGCATGTTAACATTAGATCTAATCTTAAGTGCAAACATGGATCACACAAAGCAATCATATGAACATATCTAAAAAACCCGCTCTGATACCAATTGAAAAGGTCCCTATGAAATAGGGGGTGAAACCCTAAGCATACGCAACTTAAAATTGCATGGGCGGAATTAGGGTGTCTTAGGATCGCATGTGATATATTCATATGATCAACTTTAAATCTTTGTAAAGATGATGAAGGAATCATACCATTGCCATGACTTGGATGGCAGCTTGGAAGAGAAAGATGCAAGCGCTTCTTCTCCAAAGGCACCGCACACAAGATGTGATGGCCTACTCCTTGTTGCTTCTTGTGCTAGCAAGGCTTCAAGGGTCCTTTGTGTGGAGGAGATGAGATGTCTTGGTTTTTCGAAAGCCTTCCTCTACACTCGTCGAGAGAAGCCACACGAGAGGGAGAGGCGTCAAGAAGTGAAGAGAGGCGACAAGAGAAAAACGTTCCTCATGAATGTGGAGGCATTGCCAAAACGATTTCCAAAAATAGCAACCCTTTATTTCTCTAGCGTTATGCGTTCACTCCAAGTGAACCGAACGCAACTTCTTTTTCACTCTTTGAACCTTTGAACCAAGCGCTCACATGATGAGCCGGTTCAATTGAATTTGGTTCAAAAACCAAATCAAATCAGCCCAAGCCATGGTCTAGATCTCATTGAACCTAAAGGTTCAAGATCTAACCGTTGATCTCTCGATGCTCTTGATCTCACCGATCTAGCATCAATACTCTCGATCGAAGTTTACCGATCTCAAGTCCTAATCATTCAAACATGATCAGACCAGATCTCACTTACAATCAGAGTTTAAATTCCTTTAAACTGAACCAAAACAATTCAGTCCACACGATCTGACTTGAGTAAGCCATATCATCAAATTGTGCGACCCTGAGGGTTTCCTTTAAATGTCGGTAACGATAACTTACGTTATCATGATCAGTGAGGGGTATCTAGCAACACATCACTGTCTCCCGATATAAAGGAAAGAGTCTTCCAAGACTACACCCAAACCATAGCATAAGTGTGAATCCACTTCACTAGGCATACATGTTTCCTTTGCCACTGGATGTTCTTATTGGACAAGCGTGTCAAGCCTGTGACTCCAATATGATGAGCATGATTAGATCAGATGAACATAGTCACCTGGGTATGGCCATACACTTTCTCAATCATCTCATCCAGGGGGGCCCCTTTAGAACATCACACTCCAATCAAGGAGACGGCAATCCTATATCTATCACTAGTGTCCTAACCTGACTCATGATCATTATCCAAGATAGTCTATAACCATTATGTTTCAAATGATATTGAACTACCTCAAAACAATGACAATCATCATTTAGAAACACAAGTGATCTCAAGTCAGAGGACATGTGCCACTTATTGCAAACAAGGATTATTCACATTGTGACAAGCAATTTAATATCCTAGTAGGGTCTGTCCAGTACATCCAATGTACCCATGAGTCTACATCTTATTCCATGCTCGAAGCATCCTACAAGATTAGAACACATATTAGTCTCAATCATATCAAGGCTGTCTCATGTTCACCAAGATATCTCGACTAAGGACATTACAGCATATCAGCCAAGCTGAACAGCATTGAGACATTATTCAGAAGCACACTTATTGCAGCAGACAATGTAACAAACTGAATAACAACCATTGCCTTTATAAACATAAGAGTTTATACATGATACTGAAAGAATCCCAAGGCCTCAAACATTAGCCTTAAGGGCATACCCCAACATTCTGTTCTTCATGTTGCATCTTCAACTTATGCAACATCGTGGCTAGCATGATACAGGCCACATCCATGTGTCACCTTGATGCTTGAGAAAAGCATCTCTCTCAGTCATGCGGGCTATGGATGGCGGAGGAGAATGAAGAGCCTGCTCTAAGACATATAGTTTCCTCTCTTGCTTTTGGACTATCCTCAAGTTCTGATTCCAGTCCATGAAGTTGGCCTAGAACAACTTCTCTTTCTCAATAAAAGATCACAGTAACAGTCTATTATTGCTATTTCTTGCAGTCATTTACAACAAAAGACATGCAAATTAGTGTCACATTCCAATAATTTATTCTAGACTTTTATAAATGTCCGTTTCTCACTATTTTACTAGAATTGACAATCCTCAAAAATCGATCGGGAAACCACTAGATTTTCTTAGTGAGATAGGATTCTTATTTTGCATATGGCCTTGCGTCTCTCTAGGGTAGGATGTACTGCACAAGGTGACGCATGTGTCATAAGGTAGGCTCGCCGGTGATGCAGGAGAAGCTAGCACTGAAGAAGGGGACGAATCGGACGAGAAAACAACCCCTAAAAATTTTCTGCGCACTGAACACGGGCAGGCCATGAAGCCCATCACGGGTGTGATGGCCTCGGCAAAATTTGTAGGTTATAAGCACAACCGTGTGTCCCATCACGGGTAGGCCATAACGAGCTCGGGAAAATTTGGCATGCCTACTCATGGCTGTGAAGACGATCATGGGCAGGCCGTGATCACATCGGTGGAAATCTAAAAAACCGGTGATTCTAGACGCGAAAGCGGTCACCGGCCGTGCATCCCATCAGGGCCAAGCCATGAACACTTCGGCAGATTCTGGAGCACCCGATCATGGCCATGAAGAGAAGCACGACCAAGCCATGGTCACTTCGGCAGGCTCTAGCAGAACTGATCATGGTCGTGAACAGCATCACGGCCAGGCCGTGATCACTCCTGAAGACTCCATTCTGCCCCGACGACCTCATTTTGACGTGTACAACTCTCCCTACCATGTTCATCCATCCAATGAGGACCCGATGGAGCCCAACAAAGTGGAAATACGATGATCATTTTGTGGGAATCATCAGCCTGTTATCGATACACACTGAAGTTCTTTAACCCAAGAGCGATGTGAGCCACCCTCCTGAAGGCCCAACCACCGAGGGGCCTCACAATCACCTCAGCAACACGCTTAAGAAATTTCCACTTCGGTAGTAACTCAGCCCACAACATCCAAATACTATTGCTTGATCACGGTGTGTTCCGAATGCGTCTAACCACCCCAACCGCCTCTGTACAAGGGACAGAAGGACATGCGCTAGCTTCAAGAATATTTGGTAGAGGTTGTTTTATTTTGTCTTATAGTTGCAGCTTGACCACTTTTGTGGCCTGTAGGAGTAGGTAGTGGTTAGAACCTATTGTCTTTTGTGCTTTGTATTGTTCCCTCCCCTCTTGTTCTATAAAAGAGGAGGCTGGGCTAATGTGTTTGCTAGTTCTCTTGGTGGTAGAGTTCTCCTGGTGAGCTGAGGGCCTCCAACGCGTGTAGGAGTTGAAGTAGGAGCTTCGCCTCTACAGTCTTGTATGGGTCGAGGAAGTCGCCTCGATTCCAAAGTTGTTTTCGGTTTCTTGCACATAAGAAGTAAATCCCACCGCCTCCGGTGGGTCAAGTTTGCCTGTCTTTTCAAGTTCATTGTGTTCTTCCATTGTGGTTTTCATCTCTTCACCCACGAGCATCCATTCATCGGAGGCGTGGTTGGCTTCTTGTCTCTTTTGGTGTGTTTCCAGCTACATAGGTGCGCGAGCTGAACCCTGCGAAACCACTACCCTAAATGTGCTGAGTTTAAAATTTGCTACGAGGTTAGTGAGTTTAATTCTAGTAGTTGACTGCTGTTGTGTTTTCTTGCATTTGTGTTGCCCCGAATGAATTCATCGCCGTTTTCATCGCGTTTTCTTGCTGCATTTCTGAAGCATTTTCACTTCCCTCGTCTAAAGACCCTCTCCCATTTCTTCGTTTATTGTGTAACACTGTAGAGTACAACATTAAGGACCCTCCCACCTACTGTGGCTCCATCATTTCTGGTATCAGAGGAGTTGCGCATTCGATTCTTATCGTTCGCATGGTCCAACTCCATTGCATTGCATATTTCAGCACAGCTTTCCACATTTTTAGCATCCAGTACTTAGTTTCTTTCAGCCTTGTTTGTGCATGGAGACTACACGGTCATAAGTCATGTCATCCCAATTCCCCGACACTATCTCAGAATCCCGAGAGTCGGCTCAACCCTCGGAAGGGATTAGTATACCATTAGACTCTTTAGTTGCACTTGTCGTGCAAGTTCACGCGTTGTCCGTGCAATTTGATGCCCATGTGGGTAAGACAGACACCGCTGTCCTGCAACTTACAGCGGTGATCCGAGACCTAGTTGATCATCTAGATGCGTCAGAGCGTAGGCGCCCGAACCCGGTTCAGCCCCCTCCCTCCGCCCAGCCCGCTCCAACCCGGGAGTTTCCCCCCCTAGCTGTGCCGGTTAGGGGCCAACCCTTTGAACCCGAGCCCGACTGTCGTAGGCCTTATGTGGCCCACGAAGACCTTGAATATGGAGATGAACCTTTGGATGAAGATGATGTTTGGGCCACACAAAGGCCCCCAACCCAGCCCCGTTACGCGCGCACTCGCATGGACGATGACTTGCGCCTTCTTGCCCGAACACACCCTGCACCTTTCGGAAGTGGTCTCAATCCCACCAAGTTCCTAGACTAGGTCACCTCCATCGACTCGCACTTTCACCTACTTGCTTACCCTCAGCACTACAGGGTCTGGTATGTGCGCACCTTGCTCGAAGGCCTGCGCGTCTACATTGGCAGAACGTGGAGTGTCAAAACGAGCAGCTCACGCTTCCTCACATCACTCGTTGGGAGGAAATGAAGTATCTCATTCATATAGGCAGCGACTCCTAGACCAATATAGTACCCTAAGCGCCTCTCTGTTGATTGCTCTCTCAATTCTGGATAAAAATTGGTGCTTTTGGTTCATGTGTCTTCTCCTCTTTCAAGCAAAGCTTCTGTGTGAAAATCGCGGCCTGAGATGTCCTCTACGCCTCTCGGCACGAGGCCAAACCCTAAGCGCCTCTCTGTTGATTGCTCTCTCAATTCTGGATAAAAATTGATGCTTTTGGTTCGTGTCCCTTCTCCTCTTTAAGACAAGTCCACAGCATCTTTCAGATCTTAATTTGGAGGTCTGGATCAAAAGATATGGTCCGCACAAGATTCGGGCTTCAGAGTTGACCGGGAAAATCACGAGCTGCATTGTAATTACGGCCGTAATGAAGTTTATGGCAGTGCCGTAATCTGGATAGCGGGTTCTCGGGATGAAATATTCCGGAATTATGGTACCGTGAAGTTCTTTACGGTGGTGTCGTAATGTCAGCAATCCTTCGGGTGGAAAATCGACCCGAATTACGATACCGTAAAGTTTTTTACCGCAGTGCCGTAATTTTCATCAGATTTCTGTCCAAAAACGCTCCAACATACAGCACCGTAAAGATGTTTATGGTAGTGCCATAATTTTGATCTGCAAGTGCAGTTAAATTACGGTACCGTAAACACCATAATGGGGGTGTCATAATTTGCTCTGAAGCTCTGATTCTTCTGAAATTTTACAGGTGACTTCGTTTCAACGTCTGGAATCCATTGGTGTGCTCAAATCTTTCAATATCTATCAAAATATAGCACTTTTTTACCTAAAAATCATGAAAAACCAAAATAGAAGTAGATTTTGTAATATTTGATAAAAAAGACATAAAAATAATCAAAGTAGTAATAAAATGACACAAAAAGATATATAAAATGGCATGAAATTTACTATAAATTTCGGTGTTATCAAACACATAATACTCAAACTTTGCTTGTCCTCAAGCAAATAAATAGAATAAAGAACTCAACTATAGAAAATATGCTTTTTTATGAAAAATAAATTTCTAAAATATAATCACTCATGAAATATTCTATCAACCTTTTGCACAAAATTTTAGATAAATACATCATCCTCTGAATTTAATCTTTAAGATCCACAACTTTGATCAAATAAAACTTCGTAACTCGCATAATAAAAGGAATTTCAATCTCATGATTTCACTCAAGTTTTAGTTTAAATCTATCATACTTTTGTTTACAGGAATAGGATATCCAAAATCTTTTTCCACTCATTATTATTATTATTATTATTTATGTGTTTTTGATGGTATGTACCCATATGGATACACACTTTTTATTTGGACTTCAACTCTTATCTTTGGTACCACTATCAATTTTACACAGTGCCAAGTAGAGGAGTCATGTTCTTTTTCTTTATCTCTTATTTTTTTTTTACAGACTTCAACCCTTGTCTTAGGTACCATTGTCAATTTTGCACAGTGCAAAGTAGGGGAGTCTCTCACTTTTTTTTGTGGATTTTGGATTCTTTCTTCCCAACAAATAATAAAATAGACTAAACATCAACTAAGTTAATCAATGGACACCAATTCAAAAATTACACTCATATGCTCATTTTATTCAAGAAAGATGCTTCACCCTTAGAATGCATTCATCAAACAATATATCTACCCAAAAATCCTTATGCATCAATCAATGAAGAATTTCAACAAGAGATATGCATTGAAGAAATAAATTTAACATAATAGGTATATCTCCATTCATAGGCATGCATGCATGAACATTCATCATGATATAAAATAAAAATCTACCCATCTCTCATCACATGGATTCATGTCATAAAATTTTTAAACATCAAAATATGTCAAAATCAATGCAAAAGGTGTGAAGAATGAAACTCAAACAATCATAATCAAAAGTGAAACATGATAGATTCAAGAGACCACATCGAATAGAAATCTCAGTGAGTGATACATCTAAAGTAAATCAAAGATGCATCCATATGAAATAATCATGAATACAAGAGAGTGCAAACGATACTCACAAAACTATACAGCAAGCATCTGACCAAAAATACATAAGGCTCAGACCAAAAATAATGTCGGGCAGATGCTGCAAAGTCTAAAGATATGCCTTTTGAAAATCTTTCCTGCACAATTTAAGATACATAAGGCTCAGTCTAAAAATAGTCTCTAAAAATAATAATGATAAAAATAATTTTCTCAAGGGAGAATCAGAGATATCATCGATGGTCCAGGAGAGTGCTGGTGGAAAGAGTCGAGCAGGCAAGAAGCAGAGGGTGAACAGAGGCTAGCTGAAAAGTTGCTAGCAATGATGGTGATGGTGCCGACAGTAGAGTGAGTAATCTCTAGTGGCCTGCTAGAGAATACAGTCCTGGAGGTGAGATTATCAGCTGGTGGGTGCCAGAAATAATGTTGCATAGATAAAAAAATCAGTCACTAATGAAGAGTCTACTGCATAAATAAATAAAATCAATAGAATAAGAGGCAGTAGAAGAAGTAAGAGTCTGCTAATGGTATAATCCAGTGTCGACGGCTGGAAACAGTGATGTCAGAGGCCGATGCAGTGTGTAGCTAGAGGTGGAAGACAGTTGCTTTTGAAGATTTCTGGATTTGGAGGCAAAAGAATCAACAACTGATAGAAAGAAAACAGAGTAGCAACAATAATTTTTTTTGAAAAGTAGCCACATCTAAGAATAAGATTTAATGATCCAAGAAGAAAACAGACAAAACCCTGTGGTAGAATGAAACTTGTTCTTTTCAGGTGTATAAAAATTAAAGGATCAAAATCTTTCAGGGATTTAGGGGATTAACAGAAAGAAGGCTACTCATATTACAAAACTGCAAAGACTGCACAAAAGTTAATCATATTCAAAAAGTTGCTTGTGTCCTAGAATGATCAGAAATTATTTCCATGGAAACAACAAATCCACAAGATAGAATGACACGTGTTCTTCTAATTCCATGTGAAAAATCGGGGTTTCAAGTCATCAAAACATCTCAAATACTTGCAACAAAATCGCTAATCAGAATAGTCAAAAGAAAACTACTGCAGAAATTAATCAGAATCGAAAAGATATTATGTGTTTCAGAATGATCCATGGACTTTAAAATTCAGCAAAAATATCAAGATGATAGACAAAAGATGAGTACTTCGTGATGGTGCCAAAAATCAAAAATTTTCCCAACCCAGTTTCTTAATATCGCTATGAGAAAACACCTATTCAAATAAGCAAAAAACAGTTCAAAAATTACGGGCGTGAAATCCTTTATGGTATGCCGTAATATACACAAAATTATTGGTGTATATGCCCTAGGACCTAGTTTTGGTCCATTACTGTACTACTTGACGTTGATATTTTATATCATCATAGCATTGTCATTATGTATATTTGCTTACATCTGCGATTATGTACTTATATGATAATATCCCTAGAGACAGATTCGATCTGTGCTCAAATGATTGTCCCTAGTCAATGCACCTGAGTAGATAAGGGACAACTCTGGTACTTGTGAGACTGGTATATGGGCTGGTTAGGCACAAGGTGATAACGCAGGCATATGGGTATATCAGTGGTGGATGTACTGGACCGACCCGCTGTGAGGCAATGACTTGGTGTCACAAGTCATCCTCACAAGTGATAGGAGATGCATTGATCCCTTGACTTGAGGTCATTGGTCATTCTATTTGGTTAGGGATATGCCTTGATACAACCTAACGCCTTGCCGTAGTTGGGAGGTAATAACGGTTGTCATTGGGCATATCACGACCCATATGAGAAGGTCAATGAACAGACATAGGATTTTCCCCTTCCTAAGGGAAGCATGATATCCATGGAGCTCCTCTATGGTTTTATGACTGAAAGTGTATGGCCATACCCAGGTGAGACCTGATTTAGTCATAGCCATGAGATTGGATTAAAACAAGTGGTGACACACTTGGCCAATCGCATATCAGTTCGGCAAAGAGACTGTAACGCATCTGTACTTGATTGCGATGATGGGGATGTCGATGTTGATATCCATTCTGATGACGTGGGTAGCAGTGATGCACTGCTAGGTGCCACTCACTGCTTGTGGTGACCTTTGGTCAGCACTGCCAGTGTCAGAGGAACTTACAGGGTCGCACACCTTGATACTCGAGTACTCGTATTGATCGGAAGCCTTATGATCGAGTTATTGGATAACTCGGATCTATTTTGGAGATTTCATCAACGCCAATGGGCCTGATGAGATGGAAGAAATTCATTGGAGCCAACTTCCATTTACGACATATTAACCATGGTTAGCCCAGTTTGACCTTGGGTTAAATTGGATTGGATCCAAGGGCTTGGTTATTATGCATAATGGACCTTGGGCTGGGCCCATTGTAAAGTTGGGCTTACTGGGCTTAAGGAGAAGGAGAAAGTAGGCGTGTGCTTAACCCTGGTTAGACTAGAGTTAACGCCTATGGTTTGAAATTAATCATATGGGTTAATTAATTAATTAATTAGAATCCTAATTGGATTATGACTAATTAATTAATTAATTAATTAGAATCCTAATTAGATTAGGATTTAATTATTTAAATAATTAGAATCCTAATTGGATTAGGATTTAATTGTTTGAATCAATTAGAGTCCTAATTGGATTAGGACTTGATTAACTTGATTAATTCTCCTACATCCGCTCCTAGCCGCCCACTTGATTTGAATTGTGGCCACACATTAGACTGCCTCTTGCTCTATATAAGAGGCCCTAGATGCCCCCTCTTAACACACAATTAATCTTGAAGGCGTGATCACAAGAGAGAGGCGAGAGCAAAAGGTAGTGACGCACTTCTCTTCCATCCAACCCTAGCCGCGAACACTTCATCTTCCTTTCCTCTTGGCGTGAGGAACTTGGTGTTGCTTGGCGACTTCCTTCTCCTCATCTTCCTCTTGGCGCATATACCTTGGACGTGACGTAAGGCTTGAGGAATAAGCACAAGGCTTGGATCTTCTTCCCGAGGCTAGCACCGGGCTTGGAAGAAGAGGACTCGAGGTGATCCGTGTGTACGAGACTGCAGAGGGCGCACGCTTGGGCGCCCTACTTCGACATCAGCCTCGCCTTGCTCAAGGTATTTTCTATCTCATCGTGTCGACTCCCTCGCTTGCGATCTTCACTGGGTTTTTGGGACCGGCTCGTTTCGGGGATATTGCTTCCGCTGTGCAATGTTTTGTGTAATTTCTATCTCTGAAAATTGTAAAATATCCCCGGGGTTTCCCAACAGTGGTATCAGAGGAACTTGCGAGACTCGAACGATGTAATTTCATGTTTTTCCATGCTCACATGTCATATCTCAATTTTCGCAAATTGCATGATCACATGGCAAATGATTTTTCTAAAGTAGGAAAAATTAGGGTTTCTTGTTTCTATCATCTTTTCAACCTCTTTTGGATTTTTGGGTTATTTTTCTAGCATGATTTAAGGATCAAAGGTGCAAGTGATTTTGTGAAGTAGGACGGGCATTGTGTCTTCGGACTGGCCGGGTCCCTTGATCTGACAAAATTGCCAGCCGAACGGATCTTTGAAATCATCATGAAAGTTTAATCGCAAATAACCAAAAGATTTGTGATAAGAAGATGAGGAAACGAGACTGGTTTTATGAAAAAGTAAAATTTCAGATTTTATGTTTTTCATGAGCATGTAGAACTGCATGTGTAGATACCTTGCTTGTGCATAATGTTGTGATCATGAGTCAAGCCCCTTTGCATGCCTGTGATGTATCTTTGTGAGGCCTGCGTGCCGCTTTTCTTTTCTTTTATTTTTGTAACAAGAAGAAGAAGATTAGGGCACAACCACATGGAACCCTGGCATGCTTGATGGCGCATGGAGGAGTGGCGCAAGATGGCATGGCCGAACCCTAGGGTTTGAGAGCTAGCCATCTTGGCTCCTTGCATGGTGGTGCATCATCTATGGAGAAAGACCCATGGCATTGGCCGAACCCATGAGGGACACCTCTAGGGTTTGAGAGCTAAACCATGGTGAGGAGGACCTTGGAGCCAACCTTGAAGATAGAGCTAGCGGTTGGCTAGGTTAGGTCTTTGGGGCTTGAGTCCTAGGTCAAGAATTGAATCTCCTTTTGGCATGGGTTGGTTCAATGTCTTGAATAGGCTATGATCACATCATTCATTTATTGCTTTCGATATCTGCTAAAGCATGCCTATTTTATCGTTATTTTATCACTATAGGATTGCATTCCTGTAATGTTAGACATAAGATAAAACTGATGAGACCTCAAAAACCCTCATAAATAAATATCAAGTCTAGTAGCCTTCTAACGCGTAACACTCACTAAGCTATCGATAAGTGGTGTTGTGAACTGTTTCCCACCCTCGTGGGACACACCCACTTATCTTTAGAAAGTGTGTGGTGGCAATGGTTTCCCCAGTCTATTTTAATCGGGCGCGCCTTCGCAAGGAAACTCGTTGCCCCTGGGAATAACGGTTAGGAATGGACTTGACTAGATTTCCACATGTGCTGGGCATATGGTGGAACTCTAGAGGCACTTTGAGAGGTTAGGGTTTCATGCTGTATCCAGCCCTCGCTGGACATGAAATGCCTGGACTGTCTCAATAAGGGGAATTGCTTGGAGCAATCGGCCGGCGTGCCCACCTTAGGAAGCATGGATTACTTTGTGCATCTCATCCCACCCTCGTGGGACGCGAAGCCTCATGTGGAATAAGGATCCCATCTCACTACGAAGTCTTAAACTTCCCGATTGACTTTATGGGTTGTCAATTCGATTAAAATAGTGGGAGCCATATTCATTTAAAGCAAGTCCAGTTTAAATGATTTGAAGTAGTACAAATCTGCTATTTCTTGACTGTTGTAGAACAATGGCAACGAACAATAGCAGTTGGTCACTGCGATCTATCCTTGAGAAGGACAAGTTGGTTGAATCCAACTTGATGGATTGGTATATGAATTTAAGAATTGTGCTCAAGCTCGAGAGAAAGCTCTATGTCATTGTGCAGCCCATTCCTGAACCACTTCCATGCTCGGCCTCAGCGGCTGAGAAGGATGCTTATGATAAGCATCAGGCTGATACTTTGGAGGTTGCATAATTGATGCTAACCAACATGTCGCCCGAGCTTCAAGGGCATTATGAATTGAAGAGTGCCTTTGAGATTATTACTAATCTAAGACAGCTCTTTAATGAATTGGTTAGGCTCAGTCCTCCTAAAGTTGATATTCAGTGTGTTGAGCCGAAAGGCTTGACCAAGGAACTGAAAATAAAGATGGAATGGATCAGGAACAATAAGTGTTATTCATGTGGAGGGCCACCTCACATGTTGAAGGACATGGTGCGACTTCACAATGAGAAGAAGAGAGGCAAGGCTTCATCTTCATACTCAGGTATTTATGTTACAGAAGTCAACCTTTCTACTTCTATGACATGGGTATTGGATACCGCATGTGGAGCTCATATTTGTACAAATATGCAGGGGCTCAAGAAAAGTAGATCGGTGCGGGCTGGAGAGATTGACCTACGAGTTGGAAACGGGGCACAGGTTGCTGCTGTTGCTGTAGGAGTTTTGACTCTCTCCCTGCCATCTGAACTTCAGTTAGAGTTAGATAATTGCTATTATATACATTCGATTACTAAGAACATTGTATCCATTCCTTGCTTGGCAAAGAAAGGATTTAAGTTTGAAATAAATAAGAACTCTTGTTCTTTTTCATTTGCAAGTATGTTCTATGGGAAGGGTACTTTGTGCAATGGTATGTATGTGTTAGACATGGATAACTCTATTTGCAACATAAATAATAAAAGGACCAATTGAGTGGTTCAGTTGGTGCTTTCGTATGGCATTGTCGATTAGCCCATATAAACAAGAATCGCATTCAACAACTCCATGCAAATGGGTTGTTAGATTCAAGTTCCTTGGAGGAATTTGATACATGTGAGCCTTGTTTGTTAGGGAAGATGACAAAGGTGCCTTTCACCAAGACTAGTGAAAGGGCAGGAGGTTTGTTGGATCTCATACATAGTGATGTGTGTGGGCCATTCCATAAACAAGCCAGAGGAGGGCACAACTACTTCATCACTTTTACTGATGACTTCAGTAGATATGGTTATGTCTACTTGATGAGACATAAGTCTGAATCCTTTGAGAAATTTAAGGAATTTAGACATGAAGTAGAGAACCAACTTGGTAGATCCATTAAGGCTCTTCGATCAGATCGTGGTGGAGAGTACCTGAGTGGTGAGTTTCTTGACTATCTGAGAGAGTGTGGGATTTTTCCCAACTCACTCCACCTGGAACACCCCAATGGAATGGTGTGTCTGAAAGGAGAAATCAAACTTTGTTGGACATGGTTCGATGTATGATGAGTCATGAAACTCTACCTCCCTCATTCTGGGGACATGCACTAGAGACAGCTTCTCTAATATTGAATAATGTTCCATCTAAGAGTGTCTCAAAGATTCCATACGAGGTATGAAGTGGGAGACGCCCTAATCTCACTTTTATCAAGATCTAGGGATGTGAGGCTTATGTCAAACGTCAGGATTCTAGCAAGCTAGAACCTAGATCTGATAAATGCGTGTTTGTGGGGTACCCTAAGGAAACTAAGGGTTACTACTTCTATGTTCCCACCGAGAATAAAGTTTTTGTTGCTCGGGGTGTTGTCTTTCTAGAGAAAGAATTTCTCATGAAAGAAGTTAGTGGGAGGAAGTTTGACTTGGATGAGGTCCAAGTGCAACCACAAGACATAGAGATGGAACCTGAGCCAACTGCACCGGTTGCTGGGCAACCTAAGGCTCATACACAGGCCCTGCGTAGGTCTGGGAGGATTCGTCATGTACCTGAGAGGTATGGGTCGCTGCCGACCCAACACGATGGGATATTCATCATTGAGGATGAACCCAAGACTTATGATGAGGCGGTCAGTGGACCGGACTCCGAGAAATGGCTTGACGCCATGAGATCTGAAATGGATTCCATGTCAGCTAACCAAGTCTGGGATTTGGTTGAGTTACCTGATGGGGTAAAACCCATAGGGTATAAATGGGTCTTCAAGAAGAAGACAGACATGGATGGCAACGTGGTCACCTATAAAGGTAGAGTAGTGGCTAAGGGATTCAAACAAGTCCACGGGGTGGACTATGATGAAACCTTTTCGCTAGTTGCTATGTTCAAATCCATTCGGATTCTGCTTGCTATAGCTGCATAACATGATTACGAGATATGGCAGATGGATGTAAAAATATCTTTCCTTAATGGGATGCTAACTGAGGATGTGTATATGACACAACCTGATGGCTTCATCCATCCTACAGAAGCCAATATGGTCTGCAGGCTAAAGAGATCTATCTATGGATTAAAGCAAACATCTCGAAGTTGGAATCTTTGATTTGATGAAGCTGTGAGAGATTATGGCTTTATCAAAAGCGAAGATGACGCCTGTGTATATAGAAAATTCAGTGGGAGCTTGGTGACTTTTCTGGTCTTGTATGTCGATGACATACTACTCATCAGGAACGACATCCCTAGTCTTCAAGCTGTGAAGACATGGTTAGGAAAGTGTTTTGAGATGAAGGACTTAGGGGAGGCCACCAATTTCCTAGGCGTGAGGATCTACAGGGATAGATCCAAGAGGCTCCTAGCCCTTAGTAAAAGTACTTACATTGATAAGGTCCTGGAGAGGTTTAGCATGGAGCAATCCAAGAAAGGGTACCTTCCAGTGAGACATGGCCTTACTCTCTCAAAGAGCCAGTGTCCCACCACACAGGCTGAGAGGGATGACATGAGTCGAGTGTTGGGAAACCCCGGGGACATTTTACAATTTTTCAGAGTTATGGACATACATTTTTCGCAGCGAAAGAATGTCCCCGAAACAGGCCAGTCCCAAAAACCCAGTGAAGATCGCATGCAAGGGAGTCGACACGATGAGTTAGGAAATACCTTAAGAGCAATGTAGAGCGATGTCGATGAAGGTGCCCAAGTGTTCGCCCTCTGCAGTCTCGCACACACGGATCTCTTGAGTTCTCTTCTTCCACGCCCGGTGCTAGCCTTGGGAAGAAGATCCAAGCCCTAGGGAGATACTCTACTTCACTTGCGCCACCAAGAAAGATGATGCGCCAAGAGAAGAAAGAAAACCGCCCAAGCCGCCAAGCCCTAGATCTCCTTGCGCCAAGAGGAAAGGAGGAAGAGGCTTGCGGTTATGGAAGATGCGCCCTTTGCTCCAAGCACTCGCCCCTCTCCTTGTGTTCACGCCTTCAAGGATTAATTACCCACAAGAGGGGGCGACTAGGGTCATATTTATAGGGCAAGAGGCGGTTAGGGTAATGGCTAGGATCATGACAAGTGTAGGGCTAGGATGAGGAGGTTTGAGATAAGGAAAGTCTCCAAGACATTTCCATAATTCTCATTCAACCTTACCTTTTGTTCCCACGCCTTTCCTTGTGCGCCAAGGCCTTGCCTTGCGCCCCAAGCAATGCCATAGAGGCATGCATTCCATCCTAGGAAGAGAGGGGGAGGCGCCCTTTACTTCCATAATGAAGCAAAAGCGCCAACATGACCCCATTATGCCCCTAGGTGCCTAATGGTTCATGCTTCTCCCCATTATACCCTTTTAGCCTCTCATCTCTTCATGAGAACTTGTTATTGGGCCTCATTGGATAATGAGTTAGCCCAAACATCATTGCATAGGTTGATTAAGCACTTGGATCCAATCCAATGCAACCCTAATCCAAATGTGACCAACCATGGTCAAATACGGGTCAACCTGCCAAAAATGAAGTTTGGCTCCAATAACATTCTTCCATCTCATCTGGCCCATTAGCGCTGATGAAATCTCCCAATTAGATCCGAGTTATCCAATAACTCGATCATAAGGCTTCCCGATCAATACGAGAACTCAAGTATCAAGGTGTGCGACCCTGTAGGTTCCTCTAACGCTGGCAGTGCTGACCAAAGGTCATCACAAGCAGTGAGTGGCACCTAGCAGTGCATCGCTGCTACCCAGGTCGTTGGAATGGATATCGACATCGACATCCCCATCATCGCAACTAGGTACAGATGCATTACAGTCTCTTTGCCGTACTGATATCCGATTGGACAAGTGTGTCACCACTTGTTTTCATCCAATCACATGGCTATGACTAAAACAGGTTCTCACCTGGGTATGGCCATACACTCCCAGTCATAGAACCATAAAGGAGCTCCATGGATATCATACTTCCTTAGGGAAGGGGCAAATCCTATGTCTGTCCATTGATCTTCTCATATGGGTCGTGACATGCTCAATAACAACCGTTATGACCTCCCAGCTACGGCAAGGTGTTAGGTTGTATCAAAGCAAGTCCCTAACCATATAGAATGATTAATGACCTCAAGTCAAGGGATCAATGCATCTCCTGTCACTTATGAGGATAACTCATGACACCAAGTCATAGCCTCATAGCGGGTCTATCCAGTATATCCCCAATGATATACCCATGTGTCTGCGTTAGCACCACGTGCCTAACCAGCCCACATACCAGTCTCACAAGTACCATAGCTGTCCCATATCCACTAAGGTACATCGACTGGGGATTATAATTCGAGCACAGATACAATCTGTCTCCAGGGACATTATCATGTAAGTACACAATCGCAGGTGTAGTCAAATAATGATAACGACAATGCCAGAATGATATATAAATATCAGTGTCAAGTAGTACATAAGTTGACCAAAACTAGGTCCTAGGGCATATACACCAACATCGAGTACCCTATGCTTCAGCAGTAGGTTCGATCATGTATGCAATGTTGTGTACTAGACCAGATGTGGCTTATGCTGTGAGCATAACCAGCCAATACCAATCCAATCCTGGAGTGCAGCACTGGGTGGCTGTAAAGAACATCCTGAAGTATTTGAGAAGAACTAAGGATTTGTTCTTAGTCTATGGGGGACAGGAAGAGCTCAGTATGCAGGGCTACACTGATGCGTCTTTCCAGTCTAACCCGGACGACTTTAGATCGCAGGCCGGCTATGTGTTCAAAATGAATGGAGGCGCTGTATGCTAGAAGAGCTTCAAGCAATCCACCATTGCTAATTCTACAACCAAGGCTGAGTATGTGGCCGCTTCTGAGGCAGCCAAAGAAGCTGTTTGGATAAGGAAGTTCATTTCTGAACTTCAGGTGGTTCCCAGTGCAGTGGATCCCATTGAAATCTACTGTGATAACAATGGAGCAATTGCACAAGCCAAAGAACCACGGTCTCATCAAAAATCCAAACACATACTTAGGAGATTTCACCTGATCAGAGAGATCATAGACAGAGGTGATGTCAAGATTAGCAGAGTTGACATAGAGAACAATCTGGCAGACCCATTGACCAAGGCTTTGGCGCAGCAGAAGCATGACTATCACGCTAGAGATATGGGGTTGAGATTTCTCAACCTCTAGGTCTTAGTGCAAGTGGGAGATTGTTGGTGTATATGCCCTAGAACCTAGTTTTGGTCCATTATTGTACTACTTGACGTTGATATTTTATATCATTCTAGCATTGTCATTATGTATATTTGCTTACATCTGTGATT
Source organism: Costus lasius (assembly GCA_027563935.2). NCBI lineage: Eukaryota > Viridiplantae > Streptophyta > Magnoliopsida > Zingiberales > Costaceae > Costus > Costus lasius. Next base: position 118,566,859 of record CM050447.1, read on the forward strand.
ATGTACTTATATGATAATGTCCCTAGAGACAGATTGGATCTGTGCTCAAATGATTGTCCCTAGTCAATGTACCTGAGTAGATAAGGGACAACTCAGGTACTTGTGAGACTGGTATATGGGCTGGTTAGGCACAAGGTGCTAACGCAGGCATATGGGTATATCAGTGGTGGATGTACTGGACCGACCCGCTGTGAGGCAATGACTTGGTGTCACAAGTCATCCTTACAAGTGATAGGAGATGCATTGATCCCTTGACTTGAGGTCATTGGTCATTCTATATGGTTAGGGATATGCCTTGATACAACCTAACGCCTTGCCATAGTTGGGAGGTAATAACGGTTGTCATTGGGCATTTCACGACCCATATGAGAAGGTCAATGAACAGACATAGGATTTGCCCCTTTCTAAGGGAAGCATGATATCCATGGAGGTCCTCTATAGTTTTTTGACTGAAAGTGTGGCCATACCCAGGTGAGACCTGATTTAGTCATAGCCATGAGATTGGATAAAAACAAGTGGTGACACACTTGGCCAATCGAATATTAGTTCGGCAAAGAGACTGTAATGCATCTGTACCTGATTGCGATGATGGGGATGTCGATGTCGATATCCATTCCGATGACCTGGGTAGCAGCGATGCACTGCTAGGTGCCACTCATTGCTTGTGGTGACCTTTGGTCAGCACTGCCAGTGTCAGAGGAACCTACAGGGTCGCACACCTTGATACTCGAGTACTTGTATTGATCGGGAAGGCTTATGATCGAGTTATTAGATAATTCGGATCTATTTTGGAGATTTCATCATCGTCAATGGGCCTGATGAGATGGAAGAAATTCATTGGAGCCAACTTCCATTTACGGCATATTAACCATGGTTAGCCCAGTTTGACCTTGGGTTAAATTGGATTGGATCCAAGGGCTTGGTTAACATGCATAATGGACCTTGGGCTGGGCCCATTGTAAAGTTAGGCTTACTGTGCTTAAGAAGAAGGAGAAAGTAGGCGTGTGCTTAACCCTAGTTACACTAGAGTTAACGCCTATGGTTTGAAATTAATTATATGGGTTAATTAATTAATAAATTAGAATCCTAATTGGATTAGGACTAATTATTTAATCAATTAATTAGAATCCTAATTAGATTAGGATTTAATTGTTTAAATAATTAGAATCCTAATTGGATTAGGATTTAATTGTTTGAATCAATTAGAGTCCTAATTGGATTAGGACTTGATTAACTTTATTAATTCTCCTACATCCTCTCCTAGCCGCCCACTTGATTTGAATTGTGGCCACACATTAGACCGCCTCTTGCTCTATATAAGAGGCCCTAGACGCCCCCTCTTAACACACAATTAATCTTGAAGGCGTGATCACAAGAGAGAGGTGAGAGCAAGAGGTAGTGGCGCACTTCTCTTCCATCCAACCCTAGCCGAGAACACTTCATCTTCCTTTCCTCTTGGCGTGAGGAACTTGGTGTTGCTTGGCGACTTCCTTCTCCTCATCTTCCTCTTGGCGCATATACCTTGGAGGTGGTGCAAGGCTTGAGGAATAAGCACAAGGCTTGGATCTTCTTCCCGAGGCTAGCACCGGGCGTGGAAGAAGAGGACTCGAGGTGATCCGTGTGTGCGAGACTGCAGAGAGCGCACGCTTGGGTGCCTACTTCGACATCAGCCTCGTCTTGCTCAAGGTATTTTCTATCTCATCGTGTCGACTCCCTCGCTTGCGATCTTCACTGGGTTTTTGGGACCGGCTCATTTCAGGGATATTGCTTCCGCTGTGCAATGTTTTGTGTAATTTCTATCTCTGAAAATTGTAAAATATCCCCGGGGTTTCCCAACAAAAATCTCTCGGGTCAGAAATAAGCTGTCATTATGGTACCATAAAAAATCATATGGTACTACCGTAAAATCAGTCATAGAATTTTTTTTCGAAAATTCAAAATTCAAAAATTATGCCCGTAAACATCATTACAGTACTACCATAAAACTCCAAAAACTCTTGGGTCAGAAAACGTCCTGAATTACGGTACCGTAAAAAATAATACGGTACCGCCATAATATGCTAAACTCTCGGATGAAATCGGATCAAGATTACGGCACTATAAACACGATTACAGCAGTGCTGTATTTTGCGCAAAATTTCATTTTTCCCTGCAAAAAGAAAAGAAAAATTAATTCTAAAAATAAACTAAAATAAAAGCAACTAAACTAAGCAAAAGTGTTTGGGTTGCCTCCCAAGAAGCGCTAATTTTAGGTCTATAGCTTGACCAAAAATCAAATCTCATGGTGAAGCAGGTGAATGAGTTCCAAAGTAAATAGCATGTAATTTCTTTCTTTTCCGCTGTCCAAAAAAAGTTTAGCCACTAAGTAAAATATCCAAAATTTTAAATAAATCACAATTGACATGGCTTTCTCAAATATGCGGAAATCAAAATCAAGATTTTCAACATCACATAAAGGATATTCAATAATCTTCCTAAATTTATTAGAGCGCAAAATCATAAGTCCTTTCTTCAAATTTAAATCTTCAATTGCCATAGGACTTTGATCAAAAGATATAAGCATTGGATCATCAAAATAATCTTTCTTTCTTACATAAGATTCCACAATAAAACATAAATTTTCATTGAAATCAGAAGATTGAACAGTAGATATGGGCAAAACATCAGAATGAGATCCATCAGTGTTTTTATAATTCAAATCATATTCAAGTTCCTCATGCACTTCATCAAATAATTTATCAATTCCAAAATCATCATCAAGATCAGAGTGAGATTTTTCAAAATCAGTCCCCTCATACTTTTCCACAAATAATTCATCATCAGAATAGTCAAAATCAGAATCATATAAAAAATCATTATGAGATTTGTCAATGTTCGCAACAAAATTAATAGAATCAGAGTTAACCACACAAGACTTATCATTAATTTCAATAATATCACCAAAATCAAAGTGGGGTTCATCAATGTCTGTAAATATTAAACCTTTATCAATCTCATCAGATTTAATCATAAATAAGTTTTCATCAAAAGAATCAATTTCATCACTATCACTAGAATCAAGAGCAAATTTTTCAGAATCAATTTTTTCAAACTTTTCAACAAATAAATTATCAGATAAATCAAATTTACAGTCATCAAAATCAGAGTGAGATTCATTAATAAACCCATAAGGCTCAATCTCAAAACAATCAAAATCAGAGGGGAATTTTCTAAATCAACTTCCTCAGTTTCCAAATCAAACTCAAATAAACATGCTTTTTGTGCTAACTGGGCTTCTAAAAATTTAGAATTAGCAGTCAAAGAATCTACCAGAGAAGCAAGCTGACCAATTATTCCCTTAAGATCTTCAATTTCCTTACTTCGATTCATCATGATTTGGCTTTGATTTGTCATAAAATTTTCAAACATTATCTCTAAGCTAGATTTTTCAGTTTTCTCAACGTATGGTTTAGAAACATGATTTGAGCAATCATCATAAAAAGAGTATTGATTATTTTGGTACCATGGTGCATTGGGATTTTCATGATTTCTAAATTGACAATCAGAAGCATAATGATCATTACATTTACAAATATTACATCTAATAGAAGAAATAGAGTGTAATTTCAATTTATCTACAAGAGTGCACAATAAATCATCTTTATGCTTACCTTGTGGCATGTATACCTTACACCTTTCAGTTGCCCATGAGTTGTAATTAAAAAACATCTCTTCAATCTATCAAGAACAGAAAGATTATCCAACACCAATGAATTAGAATTTTTTTTTCAGAATATATAAAACAAAGAAAATATAAAACACAAGCAAATTCACAAATTTTAGAAAATCTCAGTTCTGGCACAACTTCTGAAAATCCAAAACCTACAAAAATAAAATACAAAGTTAAATCTAAAACAAATAAAACCTAGTCTAGCAATACTAACAACCATTTTGATATTAACAAAACTAAGGTCCCCGGCAACGACGCCAAAAACTTGTTGTGATCCAAAAGGACACACACTTATAAATATAAGTAGGTAGACTTATTTCAGGTGTCCCAGCCAAAACCTAAGTGTTAGCGTACAGGGCTATTGTCACTCCCTGACACGGCTCCAAAAACTTGTTGTCCCTAAACTTGTAGTGTCTGCAAGTGCATGGATACTCGAAGTAATAAAGAAAAGTATCGATCCCACATAGACCTTATTGTTATGTACCAAATAATTGTTTTCTTATTAGCTAAGCAAATCGAATATGATGCAAGTAAATAATAGAAAGAGTGTAAAGATAAACAGAGAGATAAACTGGGACTAGGGTTTTATCCACCTTAATTTCAATGATTAGACATAAATAAAAGGTCGTCAATCAAATCCTATTATGATAAAGACCTAATTTACTTCAAAAAGGGATTATCTCCCTTTCATGCAGACAATCATGCAGGGACCAATCCTCGCTTTCGTGCAAGATTTATCCCAACGCTGAAGATAAGTAAATCACCAATCAAAGAACTCAAAGATCACTTTCGTGCATCCGAATTCTAAGTTGATCATCACAAGTGGAATCTCAAGGATCACTTTCGTGCATCCGAGTCTCAAGATAGGTTTCACTTAAGGTTCTCCAATGTTCCAATCTTCACTTTCGTGCAAGATCTCCACGTTTAACACAATAACTCAATCCTAGATTCAAATTATCTAACATGGCAATAAAATTACTAAAAATCAGAATTCAAATAACAAACCTAATCTCTTACGATAAGTTCCAAACTCAATAATTTTTAGGGTTCCAAACTTCACAATTAACCTTTTAGTATATTTTGCAAAGTTCTAAAACATGCAAAAAATATAAATCTAAGGAGAATTAAAGACGGTTCATCACAAAAGCAAAATAACCACAACGGAAATTATCATGATGAAATAAGAATTATCTAATCATTAAAAATCAAGGAGAATTACTCCCCCATGTCCCAAAATAAGTTTAAGCTATCATAGAGGAAAGATTACAATAATCCATAATGTTCAAGAGGAAGAAAAACGAGAAGGAGAGGAAGAACAAATTACGGTACGGCCGTAAAGAAGTTTACGGCCATAATCTCGCGTGAATAGCGTCGGCGACCGGTGTTTTGTTGATTTCTCCTCCGTCTAATCTCCTTTAACTCTGAAACTTCTGGTGTATCCTCTCCTCCTCCAAGTGAAGCTTCTGTGTGAAAATCGCAGCCTGAGGTGTCCTCTATGCCTCTCGGCATGAGGCCGAACCCTAAGCACCTCTCTATTGATTGCTCTCTTAATTCTGGATAAAAATTGGTGATTTTGGGTTTTGTGTCTTCTCTTCTTTAAGACGAGTCCATAGCAACATTCGGATCTTAATTTGGAGGTCTGGATCAAAAGATATGGTCTGTGCAAGATTCGGGCTTTGGAGTTGACCGGGAAAATCGCGAGCTGCGTTGTAATTACGGCCGTAATGAAGTTTACGGCAGTGCCGTAATCTGGACAGCGAGTTCTTGGGTTGAAATATTCTGGAATTATGGTACCATTATGTTCTTTACGGTGGTGCCATAATGTCAGCAATCCTTCGGGTGGAAAATCGACCCGAATTACGGTACCGTAAAGTTATTTATGGCAGTGTCGTAATCTTCATTAGATTTATGTCCAAAAGCGCTCCAACATACAGCATAGTAAAGATGTTTACGGCAGTGCCATAATTTTGATCTGCGAGTGCAGTCAAATTACAGTACCGTAAATGCCGTAATGGGGGTGCCGTAATTTGCTCTAAAGCTCTAATTCTTCTGAAATTTTATAGGTGACTTCGTTTCAACGTCTGGAATCCATTGGTGTGCTCAAATCTTTCAAAATCCATCAAAATATAGCACTTTTTTACCTGAAAATCATGAAAAACCAAAATAGAAGTATATTTTGCAATATTTGATAAAAAAAAGCATAAAAATGAGCAAAGTAGTAATAAAATGAGAAAAAAAGATATATAAAATGGCATGAAATTTACTATAAATTTCGGTGTCATCACCCTCCAACAAGGGTCGAACTCCATTGCGGAGTACTGCTTGACTTTTGACACGTTACAACACCGTTGCAACTTGCAAGAGGACCCAGAGTTGGTTTTGCCTAAGTTCAAGAATGGCCTCTGCGCAGAAATGTGGCGCGCCCTTCCGGCATATGGCTCAGAATCTTTAGACCAAACCTACTAGCGTGCGCTTGACATTGAGCAAGACCTTCGTGCTATGGTCCGACGTAGCAAGTTTCCCCACCGCGGCGCCACTACACTAGCGGGCCCCCGCACACCCACCCTCGGGCTGAGCGCCCCGAACCCCATTCCGACCTACATCCTGCACCCAAGGCCCATGGTTCCCCACGGCGCCCAACCCCGGAGGCAGCCCCCTCTCACCCCACTAGGGAGGAGAAGGGCAAGGCCCCCGTCGTTGGCTTGACCGAGCGAGTCCATTGTTATATCTATCTTCAACCGGGCCACTACTTTAGGAGCTGCACTAAGAAGTCTGCTTCCATGGACAAAGGTCACACCCGTGTAGCCTGACACACTCCGCAAGTGCACGGATATGTCGCAGTAATACAAAAGATGTCGAATCTCACAGGGAGCAAGGTTGAGTACTAGAAAGTCCGAGTCCTATTAGCTAGGCGAATCGAGATGTGAGTTTTTGAAGACGGAAATCGAAAACAAACAAGTTCAACTAATTCGGTAGAGAAAAGATATAAGAGAGAATTCAGGGCTACGACTTCCACCACAATGATAGTCTTAACCGCACAAGAAAGATATTAGCTATTTGGTTTATTGGTTTTGCACAAGGAGTCTAACCCTAGGGTACAAGATGCCCTCTCTCGAGTGATACACCCCGGTGTTCGTTTTAGACCGACCTCCTACTCTCGCGGTGGATCGTTCTAAGATGAACCCAATGAGTTCTATGGCAGACTATGAAATCCTCGAGCGAAGACCAAGCACTCTCGTGTCGAGGTCTCACAAGTTTTACAAAGAGGTTCGACCGTTATGATCCTTCTCTCGATATGAATCGTAATGGCTAACACGTGAAAATATTCGACCAAGATAAAATCATGAAATAAATGCGTCGATGTAAAATATGCTCACAAATTTATACCAAATAATATAAATAGATACAAAGTTTGCAGTTAAAATTATCAAAGGGTTTCCACCAAGCCCCGAATTAGGGTTTACACTACAATCGTCATTGAAACGCTCAAGATCTCTCTTTTAATGATAAGAAAAGTACATGAAAATGAAACTAAGGGGAAGGATATGATGAACCAAAGGAATCCTGAAGAAATCGTGATGATCGTGTATCTCAATCGCCGAAAATCTCCAAAAGTTGCCTCTGTCGCCGTGTTCTTCCGCCCGTGTCTGTTATTTGCATGAATGCTCGATGATTTGGGCAACAAAATTGGGGCTTTTATATCCTATGCGTTCGCCTCTGAAAGAGCTTTTCATAGACACCTTACTTGCCAAATTTGGACTCCGAACGGGTGAGAAATCAAAGGAAAACAGAGTGTGGGTCGGGTCGCTCGCGAGCCTGGGTTAGAATCACGGTGAACCCCGCCGGGTTCACCTGGCTGAGATGTCTTCTGAGGGTTCGGCTGAAAGAAGTGCGGTGAACCCCGCCGGGTTCACCTGGCCATGATGTGTTCTGGATAGTTTTTCGGCCAAATGGAATTCTGGTGAACCCCGCTAGGGTTCACCCAGCCGTGATGCTCTCTGTGAGATACGCAGGCTGGCGACTGGGATGGTGAACCCCATGGGGTTCACCTGGCCGTGATTGTCAGGCTAACTCCAAATAAGCCCAAATTTGACGGGCATCTTGTTTTTCACACAAGAAATCGTCCCGCGGCCTCAGAATCTTCAAAATATGTCGAAAAAAAGGGTGTTTTTACCTGAAAGTCAATAAAAGTGCCAAAAAGTGAAGATTCCGAATATATGAAGGAAATAAGGCTATAATGAGTATAAAAGTGTTAAAATAAGCCTAGATTTAGCATGAAATAACTATTAAAATCACTACTAAAATGCGAAGCATCTAAATACTCCAGACTTAAATCTTTGCTTGTCCTCAAGCAATAAAATAAGATGAAATACAGGATAGGTATAAGAACAATCTTTTGTATCAAGGTATACATCTAAGATAGAAAAACATTTAATAGCAATCCATGATCTAATCAGGAGAAATCAAGTAAATGGTTGTTTTAAGTGTTCAACAGTTTGATCCCACAATAGCTAGACGCCACACTCATGCAATTCTAGTATTTCCAAATCAAATCGTTGGGGTTAACTCAAATATTTTATGTGGAGTATGATATACTGATTATTGCATTAGACTTCAGCTCATAACCTTAGGTACCATTGCCAATTTTTTGCAATGCCAAGTAGAGGAGTCTTTTTATTGATTTCACTTCACATCCCTTAGATTTCAACTCACATCCTTCGGTACCACTGCGCAGTGCCAAGTAGAGGAATCTAAGGGTGATGATTTTTTTTCTTTTTATTTTTTTATTTTTTATAACATATCCTTTCTAACAAATGAAGTGTTTCCCGAACAACAGAGAGGAATTCAAAGAATAACTAAGTAAATGTGTATCTCAATATGATTCTCATGTAAGTTGCAAGCTCGAGTTGATTCAACAATCATATCAATGTTTGACCCACTAATGAACATCTCAAAATCAATCCAAATCACAAAATTTCTAAATCATAGAACATATGGATATGGTCAAACAGTATTTCTAACAAGGAGGTATACTCCAGACTTAATTCTTTGATTATTCTCAACCAATTAAGTATTCAACTTTAAAAATTTCAAAATAGCTTTCATAGGACAAATCTCATGATAGACGCATGAATTCATGAATAATAAGCATCATAACATCATTCAAGATTTTCACAGCATGAAATCACAATCATCATAGCAAAGTACTTATATAAGCATGAAAGTAAAGTGCAAAGTGTCATACATAACTGTCATAGAGTGGGGCCTAAAGATGTGGACCAGGCCCACGAATATGATGGCATATAAGATACAATACCACATAATATCCATCACAGAATAAAAGTATCCATCCAAACATAGCAAGGTCAAGAGAACACAGTCAAATAGCCACATGAAGCAAGAAAATAGAAATCGGAATATAGAAAGCTCACCCACTCTAAAAGTTTGCATAGTCCTCTATGCAATACCATGATGTGAGAGAAGTGAGTGCTGAAATAGATATCCGGGGGCAGCTACTTCTTTTTGCGCGAGCGAGAGCCAGAAGCTCTCGAGCTCGAGCTCTTCTTCTTCCCACGCGCACTATAATCCGGCTCAACCTCCTCATCTGAAGGAAAAATGCTGTCGGAAGAGATGTCCATCTAAGCCCTGTGCTCCTCGGATGCGAAAGTGAGGCATTCATCTATCGCGGATAGCTGCCCCCAGATAGAGCTCAACATTTTGTGCTGGCATTGCATACCGACTTCATTTGATTCCCATCGAGCGGCGTAGTCCTGCTGCATGTGAGAGATAGTGGTGTCCATGTGATCGATCAACTCTCTTTGCTGGAGCTGTTCCTCTTTGATTTCCTGTAATGCAGACATCATAGAATCGTGAGAGGAGGTGCCACCAAAAGAAAATGCTCCAGGTGGTGGCGGTGCAGTGTCAACTGGATCAGGCTGTCCATCCTCAACTGGCTGGATGCGCCAGTTTCCACGAACTCTGATAGATGTGCGCTCTGGGTTTGGCAAAGGCATGCAGAAGGGAATCCCCTTGAATGTCATACAATATGAATCTCCCTTGTGAATGATCAGCTTCATTGCGATGCAGGACTCGATGTCGTGCCTGTTGTTGCCGGTAGCCTCCAATGTGCCATAGGGAATGATGCCAAAGGAAACAGCCAGAGGTGTGATCAAGCCGCCAATAACTATCACCCCCCTCAAAGAACGGGCGACGCGACTGAAATGCTTTGCCAAATAATATCCTGAATCGACTCTAAAACTGTGGAGCATGCACCAGATATAAAATAATTCAGTCTGTCGAACCATACCGTCACTTTCACTGCGTCCAAAGAGAGTGTGGGCCAATACGCGGTGAACGTACTTGATCACTGGGTTGCACAGACTGGAAGCACGAGCTGTGCGAGCGGAGTAGATGTGCTCGTTGGTGACAGCGCCCCAGAAGCTCTGCTCACGATACTCAGTAGGGACTCTGCGTGCGCTAGGCTCTGGAAAACCATAAATACTGCGAAACTGTGAGAGAGTGAGGATGTGTTCGATATTACCCAGGCGGAAGGACAGACAGCCTGGATCATCCTCAAGTATAGGATCAGCTTTAACTTCCAATGAACTCATAAACTCCAGTGTGGTACCGATGTAGGTGGGTGAGAATAGCTGTTGAAATTGCTCCCACCCTATGGATGCATACATCAAGTCAAAGTCTCCAAGCATCCCTAGCATCTATAAGGTGGTTCGATCAAGATACCGCGTATTGAGCACGCGGCGTTGTCATAGAATCTGATACCGTGCCTCTTGCGCAGCGTTTCAAAAGATAATCTCAAACTCGTTCGGGGGGGATACGTAAGTCTACGGTCGGCTGGCAGGCGTATGACTGTGACGAGATGAAGAACCTGGCGTAGCCGAAGAAGGCCGGTAGGAAGGAGGAGTAGGCGTCAGCTCATACTCCTCATCGTCCGTTACGGACGAATCTGACAGCGCCTGTTGAGGGCGTGAAGTTCTCTTGCTAGCCATGGCCTTCGTCCTTGGAGGCATTGTTGCTGGGCTGATCGGAAGGTGGCTGGTAAGTGTCGACTGTAAGATCCGGTCGGCGGTGCTCACAGAATGGAAGTGGTGGCGGATCAGAAGAAGTCGACGAGAAAAGTCGATACGAAAATCCAATGTGAAAGAGGTGAGAATAGCTTGATCAGACTGCAAGGAATCGTAAATCAGAACCCGAGAGATCGCCGTTGATTGTTGAGAACGAGTGAAGGCAGCGGCAATAGGGTCAGTTTCGATGAAATCGAGAGGCGGGTGGCGATCGGTTGCAGAGGGGGAACTCAGCAAATCCAGTTCGAAATAGAAAAACACCCTACTCCGCTCATAAGGAAACTCGAATCCGCTCCAGGAAGATCGCTTTTGTGTTTAGAAGATGGTGGATGAATACCGAAATCAGTGGGATCTAGGCGAAAGAGGAAGGCGGCGGCGGAAACTCACTGCGGGTGCCCTAGTTTCGGGCAAATAGAGGTTGAAATTCTAGTGAACCCGCCCGGGTTCACTCGCCCGTGATGTTTACTGTGGTCGGGTGGAAACAACAGAAGCACGGGTGAACCTGCTGGGGTTCACCGACCCATGAAGCATTCTGGAAAATTTCTAGTTTTCGGAATCGTGGTGAACCCCGTGGGGTTCACCTGCCTGTGAAGCTCACTGGATGGATTCTGCATATAAAGAATACTGGTGAACCCCGTGGGATTCACCAAGCCATGAAGTCCTCTGGTTACAAAGCTTGGGTGCACTGTACAGTACACATCACGGTGAACCCCATGGGATTCACCAAGCCGTGATGTTCACTGTATGCTCGGAAAAATCTGGAAAAATTTTAGAAAAATTCACATGTGCTCCCTCTTCTTCCTAAACATATAGAGACATCAAATTAGTAGCAATCCCTTCTAGAAAAGCAAAAATAAAAGAAAAGCAAACTGACGTTCTAGAACACTAACTAATGACAAGGAAAAAACTATGCAAAAGAACTAAAATCAGACAAAAACTTGGGTTGCCTCCCAAGAGCACTAGGTTTAGGAAGATAGCTCGACCATAAGAGTTTTCAAAGTTTCAATTCTAGGGGGTCTGAGAGAGCTAGAACTTCCTCTCTCTCTACTTGCTCATCTACAAAGTAATGTTTCAGGCGGTGCCCATTAACTATGAAGCTTCCAAATCGTTCTGTCCAAATTGTGACAGCACTATATGGTTGAACTTTCTGAATTGTGAAAGGACTAGACCACCTTATGCGAAGTTTTCCTGGGAACAGTCGAAGTCATGAATTGAACAGTAGTACTTTGTCTCCCTCATGAAATTCCTTCTTTTCTATGCGCTTGTTGTGCCAAAACTTGGTGCGTGCTTTGTAGCTCTTGGCGTTCTCATAAGCAAAAAGGCGCAATTCCTCCAATTCATCAAGTTGAAGCTTTCTCTTTCACTAGCGGTCTTGAAATCAAGGTTGATTTGTTTGACAGCCCAATACGCCCTATGTTCAAGTTCAACTGGTAAGTGACATGATTTTCCATAAACAAGTTGGAAAGGAGACATACCTAGGGGCGTCCTAAATGCCGTCCTATACGCCCATAAGGCATCGGGTAATTTTATCACCCAATCCTTCCGTGATCACGATACAGGTTTTTCCAAAATTTGTTTGATTTCTCTATTGGAGACCTCTACCTGACCACTAGTTTAAGGATGGTAGGGCGTAGCAATTTTGTGTTGTACACTGTACTTTTTCAATAATGCTCTGAACCTTTGCTCAATAAAGTGGGAGCCACCATCGCTGATCAGAAAGCGTGGGACTCCGAACCGGGGGAAGATAGTTCGCTTCATAAACCTCATAACGACTCGGGAATCATTTGTAGCTTCGGCGGATGCCTCAACCCACTTTAACACGTAGTCGACGGCGACCAAGATGTACTATTTTCCACATTAAGAGGGGAAAGGGCCCATGAAGTCTAGTCCCCATACGTCAAAAATTTCTACTTCCATGATATTGTTGAGTGGCAACTCATCCCTTTTTGATAAGTTTCCAGTTCGTTGACAACTGTCACAAGTAGAGGCAAAACATTTAGCATCATAGAATATCGAGGGCCAATATAAACCAGACTATAAAACTTTAAAAACTATTTTAGAAGCCCCCGCGTGCCCTCCATAAGGCGAAGCATGGCAATGGGTCAACACATCTTATATCTCCTCTTCGGGCACGCATCGTCTGTACAATCCGTCCGCACACCTCTGGTATAGATATGGCTCGTCCCAATAATAAAACTTTACATCATGTAGAAACCGCTTCTTCCTCTGAAAAGTGAGGTCTGGAGGAAAGATGTTAGACACGATGTAATTAACAAAATCTGCATACCATGGGACTTGTTGATCTAATAAGGCATAAAGGTGCTCTTCAGGGAATGTATCGTTAATCTCTAGTTCTACATCAATTTCTTTGTTCGCGCTGTGGTCAAGTCTGGAAAGATGATCAGCCACTAGATTTTCACTCCCCTTCTTGTCTCTGATTTCTATGTCGAATTCTTGTAAGAGGAGGATCCATCGGATGAGCCTTGGTTTTGCATCTTTCTTGTTGATGAGGTATTTTATGGCTGCATGATTAGTAAACACGATTATTTTTGAATTAACAAGATAGGAGCGAAACTTATCAAAAGCAAAGACAATCGCTAGCAGCTCCTTCTCCGTAGTCGCATAATTTATCTGAGTGTCGTTGAGAGTGCGATTGGCATAATAGATGGCGTGAAGCTTCTTGTCCTTCCTCTATCCTAAGACCGCCCCAACAGCTTGGTCGCTGGCATCACACATCAGCTCAAAAGGTAGAGACCAATCTGGTGGTTGAATTATTGGAGCAGAGATTAATGCATCCTTGAGTTTAGAAAAGGCTTCCTCGCAGTCCCTGTCAAAGCAAAACATAGCATCTTTAGCAAGCAGAGCAGTTAAGGGGCGAGCTATCTTAGAAAATTCTTTAATAAATCTTCTGTAGAAGCCGGCATGTCCAAGAAAGCTCCTGATCCCCTTCACTGATGTAGGTGGCTTGAGATGTTCAATGACTTCAATCTTTGCTCTGTCCACCTCTATCCCTCGTTCAGACACTAGGTGCCTAAGGACAATTCCTTCCTTGACCATGAAGTGACACTTTTCCCAGTTCAAGACTAGGTTCACCTCTTTGCACCTCTACAAAACCTTAGATAAATGAGGCAAGCAGTGATGAAATGAAGAACCATATATAAAAAAATCGTCCATAAATATGTCCATGAATTCTTCGTTAAAATCAGAAAATATGGCCATCATTGCTCGCTGAAAGGTCGCGGGAGCGTTGCAGAGGCCAAAGGGCATTCTTCGATACGCATATGTGCCATAGGGACACGTGAAAGTTGTTTTCTCCTGGTCATCCAGGTGGATGGGGATCTGGAAGAAACCTGAAAAGCCATCCAAAAAATAAAAATAAGAATTATGTGCCAATTTGTCTAACATCTGATCTATGAATGGAAGAGGGAAATGATCCTTTCGCGTGACCGAATTCAACTTCATGTAATCTATGCACATTCTATGTCCTGTGACGATGTGTGTAGGTATCAGCTCATTTGCCTTGGTCTTTATCACTGTGACGCCGCCCTTCTTGGGTACAACGTGTACGGGACTCACCCAAGAGCTGTCTGAGATTGGATAAATAACTCCGGCGTCTAATAGCTTGAGCACTTCTTTCTTCACTACATCCTTTAGATGCGGGTTTAGTCGGTGTTGGAACTCCACGGAAGGTTTGCAGTTGTCTTCCAATAGGATCCTGTGCATGTAAACAGAAGGGTCAATCGCCTTTATGCCATCTAATGAGTAACCTATTACCTTCCTATGGAGGCGAAGTTCATTAAGCAATAATTCGGTCTGCTCCTTATCCAACGCCGCACTGACAATCACTGAGTATGTAGAATTTTCACCCAGAAACTCATATCGCAGGGTGCTAGGCAAGCTTTTGAGTTCGATATTCTGCTATCCTTGGTTCTCCTCTTTTCTGTCATCCTGGCTTGCATCAGCCTCTAGCAGTGCAACATATTCCTCAGCTTCTCCTTCATCACCGTCGTCATCAGTGTTCGTCAGAACTAGATCAAGTGGCTCCACTTCTCTTTCAGGTGGCTCAATATCCTGCGTGGCTTTCTCCACAATGTCCACCCTGCAGCACGTACCTGCAAGAGAAGGTTTTTTCAATGTATTAGTAAGATCAAATTGAATGACATTGTCACAGATGTTCAAGGTCAGTTTTCCATTCTTGACATCCATGACAGTGCTAGCAGTGGCAAGAAAAGGTCTCCCCATAATGATCGGGAGCTTGTCATCCTCATCAATTTCCAAAACAATAAAGTCGGTAGGAGTAGTCTCCTACTTTAACAGGTACGTCCTCTAAAATACCAACTAGGTAATGCACAGATCGGTCTGCAAGCTGTATAGAAATGTTAGTTGGATGCAAATCCCCTAAGTCTAGCCTTTTACAAAGTGAAAGTGGCATGAGGCTAACGCTCGCTCCTAAGTCGCACAGAGCCCTCTGAAAAGACATCTCCCCAATCTGGCAGGGTATGGAAAAACTGCCGGGGTCTTTAAGCTTTTGAGGGAGCTTGTTCTGAATGATGGCGCTGCACTCCTCAGTGAGTGCAACGGTCCCTTGATCCTCTAACTTCCTGTCATCTGTCGGCATCTTCGGGTCTTCCAATTGCTTGCTGCTCTGAGTGGAGATTGCATTGCACTGCTCCCTCGGATTTACCTCAGGCTGGGATGGTAACTTCCCTGGTGCTCTGGAAGATGAGCTAGCTTGCTGGGCTAGCTGGCCCTCTAGCATCTTATTGTGTGTCTCTAGGGAATCCATCCTGGTCATCATCATCTTCATCACGTCTGTAAGTACTTCAAGTTGCTTGCCCAGATTTGAATCATTGTTCGGTCTTGGCTATTGCTGCGGTGGTGGCGGTGCATTATAGTTTCTAGCTTGGAATCCTGGGGGTCTGAAGTTGTTCTATTGGGGTTGCCTAAAGTTTCCTTGTGGGGGCTGTGTTTGCTGTGGTGGAACTTGTCCTGGTTGTATTGGCTGAGTTGTCCGGTAAGAGAAATTTGGATGGTTGCGCCATCCTGGATTGTAGTAGTTGGAATAAGGGTTGTTGTTCTGGTTGAAATTTCTAACTGCATTCAACTGCTCAGGATGCGCCGCAGTCATCTGTCCATCTCCCACCTGACAATCTGCTCCTACATGACCTACAACTCCACAGACCTCACAAGAAATAGCATTAATATCCATAGAATTACCAGATCAAGAATCAAGCTTTCTAGTCAAATTATCCACCTTAGCTGTAAGTGCAGTAAGAGAGTCTAGGTCATACTTACTTGACTTCTTAGTAGAAGTACCTCTCTCAGATGTCCATTGGTAATCTCCATGTCCTCGAGAAGCTACATTGCATCCTCAACTCTCCTATTCATCAAAGCGCCTCCTGCTAGCGTCCACTGTAAGCCTTGTGTTGTAATCCAAACCGCTGTAGAACGTTTGGATCAAAACCCAAGTCTCAACTCCATGATGTGGACACATCCTTTGGAGCTCCTTAAACCTCTCCCAAGCTTCGTATAGAGACTCTCCATCCGTTTGCATGAAGCTCGTTATCTGATTTCGCAATTGGATTGTTTTTGATGGAGGGAAGTACTTGGAGAGAAAGGCTTGAGAAAGCTCTGTCCATGTTCTTATCGAAGCAGCAGGTAGTGTGTGCAGCCAAGCTCTCGCCCTATCCCTCAGGGAGAAAGGGAATAGTCGCAACCTGATAGCATCAGCAGACACTCCATTAATTTTCAACATATCGCAATATTCCAGAAAAATAGAAAGGTGCATGTTGGGGTCCTCAAGAGGAGAACCACCAAACTGATTCTGTTGCACCATAGAAAGAAGAGCAGGTTTTATTTCAAAATTGTTGGCCTCAACAACAGGCCTAGCAATCCCTGATTGGAAACCATAAGTGTAGGGAGTAGAATAATCCTTCAATGTCCTGTTGTTGTTATAATTGTTGCCCATTGGTTGTTGTGCTCGTTCTTTGTTCACTTCAAGTTGAATGTGTTCCATCTGACTTTCTCCTCCAGGATGGTTCATGATTTCTTTCTTCAGAATTTGATTTTGTTTTCTTCTCAACCTGAAGGTGCGCTCGATCTCAGGGTCAATATCAATTAGTGCTTCTGCCCCAGAACTTCTTTGCATAAAATGGTCAGTAAAAATTACAAAGTTCTAAGACAGCGAGTAAGCAAAGAGAATGAGTAAATAGCAGTACAATAAAGAAAAACTAACCTAAAGCCTAGTCTACAAATTCTCGAAAATATACTAATAACAAACGTTGCTCCCCAGCAACGACGCCAAAAACTTGACACACTCCCCAAGTGCACGGATATGTCGCAGTAATACAAAAGATGTCGAATCCCACAGGGAGCAAGGTTGGGTACTAGAAAGTCCGAGTCCTATTAGCTAGGTGAATCGAGATGTGGGTTTTTGAAGACGGAAATCAAAAACAAACAAGTTCAACTAATTCAGTAGAGAAAAGATATAAGAGAGAATTCAAGGCTACGGCTTCCACCACAATGATAGTCTTAACCGCACAAGAAAGATATTAGCTATTTGGCTTATTGGTTTTGTACAAGGAGTCTAACCCTAGGGTACAAGATGCCCTCTCTCGAGTGATACACCCCGGTGTTCGTTTTAGACCGACCTCCTACTCTTGCGGTAGATCGTTCTAAGACGAACCCAATGAGTTCTATGGTAGACTATGAAATCCTCGAGCGAAGACCAAGCACTCTCGTGTCGAGGTCTCGCAAGTTTTACTCAGAGGTTCGACCGTTACGATCCTTCTCTCGATATGAATCGTAACGGCTAACACATGAAAATATTCGGCCATGATAAAATCATGAAATAAATACGTTGAAGTAAAATATGCTCACAAATTTATACCAAATAACATAAATAGATACAAAGTTTGCAGTTAAAATTATCAAAGGGTTTCCACCAAGCCCCGAATTCGGGTTTACACTACAATCGTCATTGAAACGCTCAAGATCTCTCTTTTAATGATAAGAAAAGTACATGAAAATGAAACTAAGGGGAAGGATATGATGAACCAAAGGAATCCTGAAGAAATCGTGATGATCGTGTATCTCAATCGCCGAAAATCTACAAAAGTCGCCTCTGTCGCCGTGTTCTTCCGCCCACGTCCATTCTTTGCATGAATGCTCGATGATTAGGGCAAGAAAATTGAGTCTTTTATATCCTATGCGTTCGCCTCTGAAAGAGCTTTCCATAGACACCTTACTTGCCAAATTTGGACTTTGAACGGGTGAGAAATCGATGGAAAACCGAGTGTGGGTCGGGTCGCTCGTGAACCTGGGTTAGAATCACAGTGAACCCCGCCGGGTTCACCTGGCTGTGATGTCTTCTGAGGGTTCGGCTGAAAGAAGCGCGGTGAACCCCGCCAGGTTCACCTGGCCATGATGTGTTCTAGACAGTTTTTCGGCCAAATGGAATTCTGGTGAACCCCGCTGGGGTTCACCCGGCCGTGATGCTCTCTGTGAGATACACAGCTTGGCCACTGGGATGGTGAACCCCGTGGGGTTCACCTGGTCGTGATTGTCAGGCTAACTCTAAATAAGCCCAAATTTGACGGGCAACTTGTTTTCCACACAAGAAATTGTCCCGCGGTCTCAGAATCTTCAAAATATGTCGAAAAAAGGGTGTTTTTACCAGAAATTCAATAAAAGTGCCAAAAAGTGAAGATTCCAAAGATATGAAGGAAATAAGACTATAATGAGTATAAGAGTGTTAAAATAAGCCTAGATTTAGCATGAAATAACTATGAAAATCACTACCAAAATGCGATGCATCATAGCCACTATTACCCGCGAGCGAAGCAGAGCACGACGTTGAGGCCGAGTGTTACACGAGTAGTGAGGAGTTGGGTCACCCCACACTTGTAGTTATGCAGTGTACCCTTGTCCAAACCCGCCCTCCGAGGATTGGAGGAGCACAAGCATTTTTACAACTTACATCAAGTGCAACGGGCACTCATGTAAGATTGTCATTGATGGGGGGGGAGTAGCTTGAACGTTGTCTCCCGGACCATGATCACTTGCTTTGGTCTCCCCCTCGAGCCCCAGCCGAAGCCCTATTCGATTGCGTGAGTCGACGCATCGAGCCTTCCAGTTACCCATAGGTGTCAAGTTCCCATTACTTTCGGGTACTATCGCGAGAAAGTTTGGTGCAAGTGGCAGCCATGGATGTTGCCCACGTCCTCATAGGACGCCCTCGGCTGTACGATAGAGATGTGCTAGAAAATTCGATTGATCCCGGCTCCGCTTAAGGAGCTGCATGCATCCACCTCTAAGGGTGTGATCGTCCCGCCCATAGTTGCTCCCCCGGCACTAGCTGTCGTGTCCCTCATGCGCACCTCCGCGCTTATGCGTGAAGCCACTGAGTCCAAGGTTGTCTATGCCTTAATGGTGCGTGAGTCATCGGATCCTTCTCCCTCCAATGATGCGTCCCCTCCCCTGGAGATCTCAGCCCTCTTGACTGAGTTCGCCGACATCAACCCGGAGGACTCACCCCATGGACTCCCTCCGGATAGGGAGATCCAGCACGCTATTGATCTTGTCCCGGGTGCACCTCTCCCTGACTTGCCCCACCATTGTTTGAGCCCCACTAAGCACGTTGAACTGCAACGTCAAGTGGATGAACTCCTCACCAAGGGGTACATCCACGAGAGTCAAGTCCCTGTGCGGTACCCGCCTTACTCATGCCTAAGAA
Organism: Costus lasius; assembly: GCA_027563935.2. Lineage (NCBI taxonomy): Eukaryota > Viridiplantae > Streptophyta > Magnoliopsida > Zingiberales > Costaceae > Costus > Costus lasius. The sequence continues at coordinate 118,586,384 of CM050447.1, forward strand.
GGATGGGTCGTGGCGCATGTGTATTGACAGCCGTTCCATCAATAGGATCACCATCAAGTATGGGTTCCCCATACCTAGGCTTGATGACATGTTGGACTTAGTCTCTGGTGCGTCGTCGTTTTCCAAACTTGATCTTCGTAGCGGGTATCACCAAGTCCGCATCTGTAAAGGTGATGAATGGAAGACCGCCTTCAAGACCAAGGACGGTCTCTACAAGTGACTTGTCATGCCATTCAGGTTGTCCAATGCCCCGTCCACGTTCATGCAACTCATGAGCCATGTCCTTAAGCCCTGCATGGGCAAGTTCCTGGTCGTCTATTTTGACGTTATTCTTATTTTTAGTCTGACCTGTAAGAAAACTTAGAGCATCTTCGCTCCACATTTGACCTCCTGCGGAAGGAGCGCCTCTTCCTTAACATGAAGAAGTGCGCCTTCATGACCAACCGCGTCCATTTCCTGGGTTACATCGTGTCCAATGAGGGTCTATCCATTGACCCAGCCAAGTTGAGGCCATCTGGCATTGGCCAGAACCTCTCACCATGTTCGAGGTCCGCAGCTTCTTGGGCCTCGCAGGTTTTTACCGTCGTTTCATTTGGGGTTGTAGCACGATTGCGACCCCGCTGACCTAGCGTCTGTCCAAGGATAACTTTAAGTGGACCACTGCCACTCAACGTGCCTTCAACGCCCTTAAGGATGCCATCACTACTACACTTGTCCTTCGACTTCCGGACTTCTCCAAGGTCTTTGAGGATGCCACCACCCGGTTGCCTTCTTTAGTGAGAAGTTGAACGCTGTCCGACAGCGTTATTCGACGTATCACAAGGAATTCTATGCCATCGTTCAGTTGCTTCGTTAGTGGAGGCACTACCTCCTCCACCACGAGTTCATGTTGTACAGCAACCATCAAGGCTTGCCTTTCCTTAGTGCCCAAAAGAAGTTGGGCACCTGCCTTGCCAAGTGGGTCAAGTACTTACAACAGTACTCCTTCATGATCAACCACAAGGCGGGTAAAGAAAATGTGGTTGCGGATGCCTTGAGTCGAGTCAGAACCCTTCTGTGCGTCATGCGCGCCCGTGACAACACGTTTGACCATGTCAAGGAGGAATACTCCACGTGCTCCAAATTTGGTGCCATCTACGTTGCCTTGACTGAGTCCCCGGACCCCGAGTCCCCATACCAGCTGTGTGAGGGCTACCTTTTCTTGGGGAATCGCTTGTGCATTCCCCGATCATCGCTTCGAGATCATCTTTTGCTCGAGCTGCACGTGGGTGGTGTCGCTGGTCACTATGGCTGCGACAAAACCCTTGAGATGGAAGAGAGACACCTGTTCTGGCCCTCCCTTCGCAAGGACGTTGACATTGCGGCACGTGCTAGTTGGCTAAACCTTGCCCTCCAAACACTAGCCTGTACACTCCCTTGCTAGTTGCCGAAGGTCCTTGGCATGACCTAAGTATGGACTTTGTCCTTGGGTTGCCCCACACCACGTCTCGCTTCGATTTTGTCTATGTGGTTGTAGATCGATTATCGAAGATGGCACATTTCATCCCCTATTCTCACACTGCGGATGCATCCCACATGGCGCATATGTTTGTCAAGGAAGTCATTCGTCTCCACGGTCTTCCTTCGACCATTGTGTCTGACCGCGACACGCGGTTTGTGAGTCACTTCTGGCACTCACTTTGGGCCCTCATGGGCACCACCCTGAAGTTCTCTATAGCCTACCACCCCCCAAATTGATGGGCAAACCGAGGTGGTTAACCACAATTTGGGCAACTTGCTTCGTTGCCTCATAGGCGATCACCCTAGGTCTTGGGATACAGTCCTCCCCATGGCAAAATTTGCATACAATAGTGCGGTCAATAGGTCTACGGGTCTTAGTAACTTCCAGATCGTCACGGAACATCAACCCAGCAAACCCCTTAACCTGCATGACCTTCTCATGCCTTGTATTTTGGTAGTATTTTTTGATATTATTTTATCTCAAAACAAGGCATATTCTAGTGCTTACATGTAATTTTCAGGCTTATTTACTCGATTGCTTCGGAATCTTTACTTTTTCTTATTTTTGTAAAAAGGTAAAATCACCAAATTTTTAAGTCTTTTGAAGATTCTAAGGTCGTGGGGTGATTCCCTACATGAAGATGAAGCTGCATGTCAAATTTGGGCTCAATCGGAGCTACTTTCAAAAAATACAGCCAAGTGAACCCCACGGGGTTCACCGGTGCTTTCACCGGATGTTCGAAAGTTCACAGAAGACTTCACCACCAGGTGAACCCGGCGGGGTTCACCCGTGATTCTCTCTGAGGAAATCTGCACAGAAATCAATAGTACACTTCACTGGGTGGTGAACTCAGCAGGATTCACTGGTGATTCTTTCTCGACAGAACTACACAGTAGAATTCACCACCTAGTGAACCCGGCGGGGTTCACTCGTCATCGTAATTGGGCAGTCCAACCTTCACTCAGTTTTTCTTCGATTCCGGGCTCTAGAAAAATTCAAAAAAGGCAAAAAAATATATATGTTTTGGAAAGCTAAGAGAGAGACGAATCTTTTGGGCATAAAAGCCCTCTTTTTAGTGTCATATTTTATGAGCAATTGACGGACGAAGTGGCTAGGGCGAGTGGACCAGCGACAAGGGCATTCCAGAGATAATTTTGGGGCGATTTCACGACGGATCTTCACTAAACTTGGAGGAAACGTTTGCATCATCTTATCCTACCTCTCCTTAGTCTTTGTTTCTAATTTTCTTTGTCAATTTGAGAGATTTGTGCAGATTTGTATGGCTTTTATAGCGTAAATCTTTATTTGGGGCTCGGATGAAGCCCTTTGACTTGATCTATTGTATGAACTAAAGTTTCTTGATGTTTTGAGTCTTATCTGAGTATATTTTATTTAGTTGTGCTTATTTCATAATATTACCTTGATCAAGTAATGTTGTGTGTTAGCCGACGCGATTCATACCGAGAGGGGGATCATGGCGGTAGAACCCCTAGGTAAAACTTGTGAATCCATGACATGAGAGTGCTTAGTTTTCGCTTGAGGGCAACATAATTTTTCATAGAACTCATTGGGCTTATCTGGAATGATTCACTGCAAGAGTAGGAGACCATTCAGAATAAGTACCAGGGTGTACCACCGAGTGGGGGCATCATGTAACTTAGGAAAGATTCCTTATGTAAAATGATAAACTCATGCATCAACTAAATTCCAATTCAGATAGATTAGTTAATGTGGTGAATTCCGTAGTCCTAATATCTCTCAATTAGACACCCTTCATATTTTTTATCGTTGCTTTTCCTATTTTATTTATAGTTGAGTTAGTTTACTTTATTCCCAAAACACAAAAAATTGGATTGCTTAACTTCTAAATATCAGAATAATTGGTACTTTACCTAGCTCCCTGTGGGATCAACAATCTTTTATATTACTTTGATAACACCGTGTGCTTGTGGTGAGTATCACCTTCCCATGGAGTTTCATTCGTCTGAGCATGCATATTCCTTTGCCCAGCATGTAGCTAGTTTGCATGATGAAGTTCGGCATCGTATCTTTTTGGGCAAGACTCATAATGCAATGAGGGCCAACGAGCACCATTGGCCACATCATTTCTCTATCGGTGAGTTGGTGAGGCTGCGTATCCACCCCGAGTGATTGTCAAATAGGGCTCATTTTATGCTTCAGCCACGTTATATGGGGCCTTATGCAGTGTTGCGGCGGATCGGCTCCAACACCTATGTTCTGGACCTACCCCAGGACATGGGGATCCACCCCGTCTTCAATGTGGCGGACCTCCTCCCCTTCTACGGCCCTTTGGAGGAGCCATTGGACATCCACAAGCCTCTTCCCCCTAGTTCTCCAGAGGAGAACTCTTCAAACTGTGGGGGGGGGGGGGGAGTTGATGCAGGAGAAACTAGCACGGAAGAAGCGGATGAGAACAGCCCCCCAATCTTTTCTGTGCATTGAACACGGGTAGGCCATGAAGCCCGTCATGGGTGTGACGGCCTCGGCAAAATTCATAAGTTGTAAGCATGGCTGTGCGTCCCATCACGGGCAGGCCATGATGAGCTCAGCGAAATCTGGCGTGCCTGGTCACGGCCGTGAAGACAATCACGGGCAGGCTGTGATCACATCGGCGGAAATCAAAAAAATTGGAGATTCTAGACGCGAACGCGGCCATGGCCGTGCATCCCGTCACGGCCAGGCTGTGAACACTTCAGCAGATTCTAGAGCACCCAATCACCGCCGTGAAGAGAAGCACAGCCAGGCCGTGATCACTTCGGTAGGCTCCGGCAGAACTGATCATGGCCGTGAACAGCATCACGGCTAGGCCGTGATCACACGTGAAGACTCCATTCTGCCCCGACAACCCTGTTTCGATGTGCACAACCCTCCCTACCATGTTCATCCATCCAAGGAGGACCCGATGGATCCCAACAAAGTAGAAATACAGCGATCTCAACGCACCTCTTAACTATAGGATTGTTTTGTGGGAGTCATCAGCCTGTTATCGATACACACAGAAGTTCTTCAACCCAAGAGCAATGAGAGCCACCTTCCTGAAGGCCCAACCACCGAGGGGCCTCATAATCACCTCAACAACATGCCCAAGAACGCGCCACTTCGATAGTAACTCAGCCCACAACATCCAAATTCTATTGCTTCGTCGTGGTGTGTTCCAAACGCGTTTAACCACCCCAACCGCCTCCGTACGAGGGACAGAAGGACATGTGCTAGCTTCAAGAATATTTGGTAGAGGTTGTTTTATTTTATCTTATAGTTGCAGCTTGACCACTTTTGTGGCCTGTATGAGTAGGTAGTGGTTAGAACCTATTGTCTTTTGTGCTTTGCCTTGTTCCCTCCCCTCTTGTTCTATAAAAGAGGAGGCTGGGCTATTGTGTTTGCTAGTTCTCTTAGTGGTAGAGTTCTTCTGGTGAGCTAAGAGCCTCCAGCACGTGTAGGAGTTGAAGTAGGAGCTTCGCCTCCAGAGTCTTGTACGGGTTGAGGTCGTCGCCTAGATTCCAAAGTTGTTTCCGATTTCCTGCGCACAAGAAGTAAATCCCACCACCTCCGGTGGGTCAGGTTCACCTGTCTTTTCAAGTTCGTTTTGTTCTTCCACTGTGGTTTTCATCTCTTCACCCACGAGCATCCGTTCATCGGAGGCATGGTTGGTTTCTTGTCTCTTTTGGTGTGTTTCTAGCTACATAGGCACGCGAGCTGAACCCTGCGAAACCGCTACCCTAAACGTGTTGAGCTTAAAATTTGCTACGAGGTTAGTGAGATTAATTCTGATAGTTGAGTGCCATTGTGTTTTCTTGCGTTGGTGTTGCCCCAAACGAATTCGTCACCATTTTCATCGCGTTTTCTTACTGCATTTTTGAAGCATTTTCACTTCCCTTGTCTAAAGACCCTCTCCTGTTTCTTTGTGCATAGTGTAACACCGTAGAGTACGACATTAAGTACTCTCCCACCAACTGTAACTCCATCAGCCGGCCAATTGGAACTTGGGAATTCCCCTTCCCATGACAGTTTAGGCACTCTGTGCCTAGCTAGGGCTGGAACAACATGAAGTCCTAACCTCCTGAGGCTGACTCCAGAAATTTCATCATGTGGTCCATCACATACGAAAAATGCAATCAAGTCTAACATGACCATTATGCCCAGGGCCAACGATTTCCTTGCAAAGGTGCATTCAGGTTTTTAGCTGATCTGGGAAAATCATTGTCACCACACGCCTCCTAAATGATAGATAGGTGTGTCCTATTAGGGTGGAAAATAGTGCAGAGCACCATCGATCGATAGTTTGATGAGGGCTACGCATTAGAAGGCTACAAACTTGATATAATTTATGAGTATTTTTCTCCACTTAGTTTCGTTTTATTTCTATCATTACAGGCATGCAATCTTATAGTGAGAACATAAAATAAAAAAACATAGGCATGCTAATATTATAAGTAAAAAAAGCATAAAATAAATGCATAGCATGGTTATAGCCCTATCGACATATTTATTCAACACAAATCCTATGATGAACCAACGATTGACCTTGGGTATAAAGCCCTAGACCTAGACTCACCTATGTAAATCTAAGGCTCCAAGCACCAGTACATGCCTCCAAGCCATCTACTAAGCCTTGAGTGCACCAAGGTCCACTACTCTAGGTCCTCAGGGCACCGCCTAGGTCTTCATTAACTAGGGTTAGCTCCCAAACCCTTAGAGGTGCCACCTAGGAAACCCTAGGTGCTCCTCTAGGTTCGGCCAGTCCTTGGTGTTCTCATGGTTAGATCACAAACCGTAGATTCTTAGCCAACCAAGGTGCGCCATCATGCTCAAAGTACGCTGCCACCCTTACAATGTGCACCATAATGAAGGTGCGCCGTCAACATGCTAGGTTGCGCCAAATCCTCCATTAGCTCGCAAACCCTAAGGTGCAGCATCTAGGAAACCCTAGAAGCCACCAAGCTTTGGCCAAAGGAGGATGCACCACCTTGCATGGTCTTCATGCCATGCGCCAATGTATTCATGCTTTCCTTTGTCTTCAACTCTTCAAAACTATCGCTAATCCTAATTTAGATTTACAATACATCAAAACTTAAAAGTAAAGGGCGGCATGCAAGCCTCATAGCACAATACATCACAGGAATGCATAAGGGGGCTTGACTATAACCGTGCCACGATGCACAAGCAGTACCTACTCATGCTATTCTACATGCAATGAAAAATCGACAATAATCAATTTATTTTTTCATGAAAACCCATCCATCAATCCTCAATGACTCATCATCAATCTTTCATTAATTTTTGTTTCTCTCAGGAGGCTACAAGTGGCGCATGTATTCTCTAAGCATGCCATTCGTCCCTTGCAATACTTAATTTACAAAGATTAGGGTAATCACCCAGGCCATGCCTCGTATAATCTTTACAAGTCACGGACCGTAGGTCTATCCTACATGTGTGAGGAGAAATTAATTCTTGCACACTAGGTCTATCCCATATGTGAAGAAATCGAAATCAGAAAGAGACATGAGAATTCAGGAAAGACAAACCTGTAATTTTTCTAATTAGAAAAATCCATGGCATAAATTTTTAAAAAATCTTTTTTATGGCATGGAGTGTAAGCATGTAGAAAAATCGTACATTTCATGGGTCTCGTAAGATCCCTCTAATACCACTGTTGGGAAACCCAGGGCTAATTTAAAAAAATAGAAGTGAAAGCATTATCCTGAAACAGATTTTCCAGAAACCAAGGATCATTCTTATGAGTGAAACACCTGATGTGATAGAATAGTACCTTTTAATAATTTTAAACGCTAGTCGACGATGACATTTGCGATGCGCAAGGGAGCGTCCTCTGCAATCACATACACACAGGCCCCTCTAGACCTCTTCTTCCTCGCCCGATGCTAGCCTTCAGGAAGAAGTTCCCTACGTTTGTTTAATTGTCAATATGCGCCAACTTGGAGAAGTTTGTGCCAAGGAGAAGACGGAGTCTTGGCCACGAGGAGTGGTAAGCACTCCCACTTGCACCAAGGACAAAGTGATGAGGAGAGGCGCTAAGGAGAGGAGATGAATCTTCTTTTCAACTTGTGCTCAAGGGGAGATGAAGCACCTATGTTCTCGCCAACACAAGCTTCCTTGTCGCCTATGGAGGTCCTCACACCAATAAGAAGAGTTGGCTAGGAACTCTAATAGGAGGTTAGGGATGCAAAGGACAATGGATGCAGTAATAAACGCCCATATGCCCTCATATATAGAGTTTGAGCGCGGGTTCCATTGCTTAAGCTGCAAATAAATCTAATATATTTATTCTATTTTTTGAATATAAATATTTACTGATGCGCTAAAGTTGTGGACCCCTCCAGATTACGTTTAAATCTAGTTGATAAGCCTCTAAATAAATCTAGCGCCTTTTACATCACTTGACCTATTGACTAGACCTAGTCAACTGAGGTCAAATACGGTCACCCAAATTTCAACTGAGATCAACTAATGTCAATATATAATATGACTTCATATGATCATCTCGAACTCATCAGATGCATCAACAATGCATCAAACTCCAAACCTGACCCGAATCAACCAAATAACTTGATCAAAGGCTACTCAATCAATATGAGATCTCGAGTATCTAGGTGTGAGACTCTGTAGGTTCCTCAGGCGTTGGCAGTGATAACCTCACATCATCACAAGAAATGAGTAGTACCTAGAAGTATATCAATGATACCTAAGTCTTCATAATGGATGTCATCATCGACAATCCCTAAATTGTAACAAAGTACCCATATAATATAGTTCTTTTGCCAAGCTGATATCCAGATTGGACAAGTATGTCACACTTGTTTAACCCAATCTAATGGTCATGACTAAATCAGGTTCTCACCTATGTATAGTGATATACTTTCAGTCATGCATTGATATGCGGGGCCCATGGACATCAAGTTTCCACTTAAGGAAGAGGCAAATCCTATCTTGGCTCCTTGAACCTCTCTTATGACATATGATACACCCAATGACAACCGTTATGACTCCCCTACTATGACAGAGCATTAGGTAGTATCAAAGTGTATCACTTAATATATATATATATATATATATATATATATATATATATATATATATATATATATATATATATATATATATACCAATGACTTCAAGTCAAGGACAAGTGTACCTCTGTCATTGTGAGATTAATTTGTGACATCAAGTTGAATCCTCATGGCGGGTAATATCATGCGTTTATATAATATTTTTAGTATGCTTTTACTGCAAAATATCTTTCTTTTCTATCATGTTTTTACTCATTTTGACTTAAATTCTTATTATTGTTCAGAATCTTCACCCCTCTTTGATTTTGTCATATTTCAAGGGAAAATGACCAAATCTGAGTGAACAAATAGATTCCAGATGTCAAGATGAAGTCACACACCAAATTTCATGCGAATCAGAGCTAGTTTGAAAATTACACCCCGCCCATAATTTTTATCACTAACATGATTTCTTCAGTGCTTTTTAAAATTTTTCCGCATAAAGAATTATGGCTTGCTCATGATTTTTATCACGGCCATAATTTTCCCAGATTTTCACGATAGTATTCACAGAAGGAATTATGGTAGGGGTGTGATTTTTGTCACGGCTGTAATTATGTTCGCCAAACCCGAGTTTGACCCCCTTTCTTGCCCGATTTGGCACATTTTCCAGCCAACTTTTGGGAAAAACCTAATTAGAAGGTGGAGAACTATATAAGAGACCAAAGGAGTGATTATTGGGGCTTTTGACAAGGATTTAATGCAAATTTGGTGAAGGGGTCAAACCTAGCGCGACTGGCGGCGATCTTCATTTTCTCACCGAAAAAGCTTTGTTTTTTCGGCTGGCTGGCGTCGATCTTCATCAGGAAGCCTTAAATTTCATCTTCCTTGTCAATTCTATCTTTTTTTTTTTGCCAATTGTAATAACAAATATGGATTTCTATTGTTATACATCTAAGAAAATGTTAGTGTAAATATTGTTTTCGGATTAGGGCGTAGCCCTCTGCGATTTGTGGTTTAATTAATGAATTTTGTCTATTGAAGCTTTACTCATGCTTGATTTGATTATTGCTGTGTTTATTCCATGTATATTACTGGCCATAATTTACATATTTTAGACGTTGCATGAAGTACATAAAGGTGAAGTGTGACGTCGGATCTGTAGTTTTCAAACAAGTCGATTTGATCACGAAAGTAGTTCGAATAGATCTGAGATATTTTATAGATTTGTCAAGAACTCATTGGGTCTATCTCGAGTTAATAACCATGAAAGTAGGGGATAAACTTGGGTAGACACCGGGTTGTACCACTGAAAGGGGGCAATCTGTACATTCAGATAGATCCAAATTCAACACGATAAAACCCTTCTTGAGATGAACTTTGTTAGTAGAATTATTTAATCCAAAGTGGTGAAACTCGAAATCCCAAATTCTCATTACTTGATTACAACTCTATCATGTTTTACTATTATTTAATCCAAAGTGGTGAACTTTACTACAATTTTGTTTTCTTTCATTTTCATTGTGATTTTTTTCTATAATTTTAATTTTTGTAAATACTTTATTTCTTTTTCTGGATTTTTAATTTTTTGGGGTTAATTGAAAATTTTATGTTATCACTGCTTTAATCTAACTTGCTTTTTGTGCAGGATTCTATAGAAGTTTGATTCAATCATGCAAGGATGAATTTAGTTTTTTTTTTAGGATGAATTTAGATTCAATGACTATTCTACTGAATATCAATTAGAGATCTCTCCTTGCTTAAAACCATCATTAGGGCATTTCTACACAAATGGTAACTTCAACTCATGGCCCCAGAATGATCTATACTCTAGTACCTATGAGCCGGATTGGAGGAATCAATCGAACTTCTTTTATGAGAACGATCCGAATCATATCCTTTAACCGAACTTTGGACAATCTCTAGAATTTGAAGAATGGTAGTTCAATCAACCTAAGAAATCCAACATTGAGACCTTGTTTGAAAGCTTCATTAATTCTGAATCTAAGCAAAATGACGAAATTAGACAACCTCTAGAATTTCAAGAATGACAATTCAATCAACTTGAGAAATTCAACCTTGACATGCTACTTGAGAACTTCATAGTTGCCCAGACTAAGTCAATGAAGTTGTCAAGAATCTGGCATCTGTGATTGAATTTGCTCAAATCCACCAAAGGATGCTAGAGAACTAGATAGCCCAGCAGGCTAGCTCTTCATGTAGACCCATAGGAAAACTTCTTGGGCAACTAGAAGCTAATGCTCGAGAGCATTGCAATATCATTACCACACACAGTGGTAAACAATTAGAGGGGCCTCAAGCGAACAACACCACTCCAGGTGAGGAAGGGCAAAATTCAGAACCCATTGAGCAACCAAGTAATGTAGAGGAGTCAACTCCACAAAGTAGGGAACAAGAACGAGTGTACATTCCACCTCCACCATATAAACCACTGATATCACGCATATATATAGTACATTGTGGCTTAGTTTTATTACTATTTTAGAGTATAATGCATAGTTTTGTTTCATTTATCTGCTTAAATACTTCATATTCTTCATAATCTTCACTTTCCCTTAATTTTATTGAAATGTAGGAATTTTCGCCCAAAATTGGTGTAATTTGGAAGATTTGAAGATATGGAATGAATTTTTATGATGAGACGAAGTTGCATATCAATTTTCAAATTAACGGAGCCTTTTACAATCTTCAAGGGTATGGCCGTGCATCCATGCACGGCCGTGTATGATCCTGCATTTTCAGAGTTCACCGAGATCTTCATAGGCACGACCGTGCATCCATGCACGGTCGTGAAGATTTCTGGATAACTTTTCAGAATTCAATGAGATGATCATAGGCATACCCGTGAACTCATTCACGGCTATGAAGAGTCCAGCAATCCAGTTTTAGAGTTCGTCGAGATCTTCACAGGCATGGCCGTGCATCCACGCACGGCCGTGAAAACATCAACTAGTCGCAACACCCATTTGGTTTTTCACCCAATCATTGCTATTTTTGAAGCAGAATTTGGGGAAAATTGAAGGGGAGCTTCCTAACTTGGCAAGAGATAATTTGGGACAGGAATGAAGCTATTTCATGGAGCGGTTTAGGAGATCGAGGGAAAAAGGCAAAGCAAGGGTTTTAGCGATGGAAGGCTATTCCGGCACAATTTCTTCTCCATTTTGACGCTGAAGATCGTGCTCCATCCTCTCACGATGTAGATCTAGCCTTTCCTCTAGTTTGGTTTAATTTCTCTTGAGAATTTTAATGTATTCTATGATGAAAGTTGTAGCATAAACTTCTTTTCGGGGTTTGGGCGTAGCCCACTATAAGGATGTTGGTTGATAATGCTTAATTAATACTTTGCTTGAGTTTATTGTTGTTCTAATTCAATCCTAATCGCATCTATTTCATATTATTACACTAGCCATGTTTTCATATGTTTTAGGCAATGTGGGAAGTACTGAGAGGTGAAGCTATATAAGTTCAGGAAGGCTATAGAGTATTCTTTTGATCATATTGTGGGTATTAACTTTTCTTGTTGCTTACATAGATTGTTCGATATGACAATGATCCACCTACTACTTGGGATATTTACTTTGGTGGGCATACTTTTAAAATGATGGAAACGGAAGAAATTACATGTTCTATACATTGCCACGGATTCACCGTCGACACCATGATTCTGGTCAAGCTAGCGACCTTAAACTTAGCGCTTCTTGGGAGGCAACCCAAGCACTCTTACTTTAGTCTTTTTATTGTTTATTTGATTATCTTTAGTCTCTTCTATTCTCATATTTTTATGTCTTTCTAGTGCTTTTCTTTGTTTTTTTGCTTTGTAGGATTGTTCAGGGAACTTCTTACGCCGATATAGTCATCTTAGAAGTTTTTGTCAAAATTACTACTAGTCTATAATTATTATCACAGCTGTAATATCTTCTGCGCTGTTCATCCATTCAAAATACAAACTTTCATGGTGGGGGGGGGGTGATTTCTATCACACCCATGAAAAAAAATTTAAAAAAATTATGTAGAAATTATGGGTAGGCTGTGATTCTCATCACACCCGTAATTTTGTGGTGTTTTCAGTACAAAAATAATTATGGGAGTGGTGTGATATTTGTCACACCCGTAATCCTTTAAATTTTCAGAACATAAGCTTTCATAGGGGTGCCGTGATGTGTCCGCAGGTGCACGAAAACATCAAAGTAATAAAAATATCGATCCCACAGGGACCAATGATCAAGTACTAACTCTACTCAGGATTATTAGCTAAACAATTTAGAAAGATAGTGGTTTTTATCCTAATTAATTTACATAAATAGTTAAACAAGCTTTGGTTGTAATTGAATTGATGGAAATTCAAGATTCCGATTTCACCACACTATGTTTCATGACCTTTCTAATTACAGATATCTTAAAAAGGATTTATAGTACTAAAGGGGATTTATCTGCATGTATAGATTGTCCCCTCTCGACAGTGCAATTCGGTATTTATCTGAGTTAATCCCTTACTCTCGTGGTTATTAACTCGAAATAAACTCAATGAGTTCTTGATAAATCTATGAAATCCCTCAAGCGGATTCGAACTACTCTCGTGTTCAAATAAACTTGTCCAAAAATTGTAGATCCGACATCGCAATTCACCTCTCAGTACTTCTTGTGACGTCTCTAAGCATGCAAACTATGGCCTGTAATCAATAATTAATAAGCACAACAATAATTGAATCTAATACAAGAAAATTACTTCATAAGAGGGAAATTAATGATTAAGTCATGAAAACACAGTGGGTTACAACTAGTAATCCTGAATAAATTGTTTACGCTGACATAGTAACAATATTAATGTTGTAAAGATCCATGTTGTCAATTACAATTGGCAAAATAAAATTAGAATCGACTAAGAAAGTAAAGTGCAAGGCTTCCTGATGAAGATTGATGTCAGCCAGCTAGAAATTTGAAGCTTTTCTTGTGAGGAAACACCATTCGCCGACTGTCACCCTAGCTCTTGCTTCTTTATCAAATTCTCCTTATAAATTAGCCAAAAAGTCCCAATAATTGATCCCTTGGTAGCTTATATAGTTCTCCAACTCCCAATTAGGTTTTCCTCAAAATTTGGCTTCAAAATAAGCCAAATCGGGCAAGAAACAAGGTCAAAACCGAATCTGGCAGAAATAAATACGATCGTGAAAATAAATATGGCTGGCCGTATTTCTTTTTATACTCTTCTGGCAATATACCCGACAGAAATACGGCCGTGAAAATGGTCACGGCATGCCATATTTCTTTCTATGGATTTTCTTCAACAAATTACGGCTGTGATTTCTGTCATGGGCATGCCGTATTTCTCTCTATGGATTTCTAGTATTTTGTACTGAGTAAAATACGGCCATGATAAATATCATTGGCAGACCGTATTTCTTTCTGTACTCATCCAGAAAATACGGTCATGATAAATATCATAGGCAGGCCATATTTTCCAAACAAGCTATGATTTTCACAAAATTTAATGGGCAGCTTCGTCTTGACTTGTAGAATTCATCTTGCACTTGAATTCATCAAAATCTATCAAAATTTGGTCGTTTTCACCTGAAATATGACAAAAGTGAAGAGAGGTGAAAATTTCGAACAAACAAAAGGATTTAAGTCAAAATAAGTGAAAACATAATAATAATAGGAGAGATTATGCATTAAAAGTATAGTAAAAATACTATATAAATACGAGACATCAAATCTTCCTAGACTTAAATTTTGCCTGTCCCCAAGTAAATAAATAAACCAAAGAACAATGCTGAGCATGAAAAGATAACTTACTTATGGAAAATAAATTTCTAGAATATAATCACTCATAAAAACTTTCCAACTCATGATACATAAAATTCCAAATAAATGCATTGCTCTTAAAATTTAATCCTTAAGATTCACAATCCTAATCAAATAAAATTTCGCAACTCATTTAATAAATAAAATCTCATTCTCATGAATTCACCTTCATTTCAGTGTAAATCTTCAATGCTTTTGTTTACAGGAATAGGATATCGAAAATCTTTTTCTCTAAATTTTTTATTTTGCATTTGACATTCTCTAAATCAAATTCCACCTTTGTTCTGGTGACGAATTTAGAGTACATTGACCACCTAGCCAATGTATTAGAACTCATATCTTCTTGGCTAACAAAATTGAGATTCAAAGCCAAAGATAGTGGAGTTAGTGTCAAATGGCTTTTCTTTGGCATGTATCCACATAGATACATATTTTTTTATTCGGACTTCAACTCATGTCTTCGGTACCACTGCTAATTTTTCACAGTGCCAAGTAGAGAAGTCATATATATGGATTTTGGATTCTTTCTTCCCAACAAATAGTATAATAGTTTAAACATCCACTAGGCTAATCAATCAATGTAAATTCAACAAATCATACTCATATACTCATTTTATTTGAAAAAAAAATGCTTCACTCTTAAATTGTATTCATCAAACAACATATCTACCAAAATCCCATGCATCGATTGATGAAAAGTCAAAATGATATGATATATATTGAAGAAATAAACTTTACACAAGAAGAATATTTCCATTCACAGGCATATATGAAGAAAAAAATGCACATCATTCATCATCAGAGAAAAATTCCACACATTATCATAGTAAATCACACATTATCAAAGTAAAACTCATACACCCAAAAGAGAATGCATCATAAAGTCATAATAGAATCCATCATATCGACCATCATAATGCACCTACACATGGTGCCAAATCACATCAACAAGACATAGTCAAAGTTATGCAATCCACCATACAATCCAAAAACACACAAAGACATAAAAACATGAATTCGAGGAGCATCAGACGCAAAGGGCATGAATGTGTCACCCTTCCCTACAAAAGAGAACACATCATCCTTGATGTAAAAGAGCAAAAACAGAATAAATAGGAAAAAAGGGGATACTCACAAAGTACTAATCATCATCATCTACATCGGTGTCAGTCTCCTCATCATCCTCCTCGCCAGGTGCAGCCTCTCCCATAGGCTCATCCGAATCCTTCTTCGGATCTCCCTCTTCATCACTACTACCAAAGTGGTGCCATAGAAAACCCTTAATATCCTGGACATAAACCTGCATATCCCAGATAGAATCATACATTGTCTTCAAAAGATCTCCCTCTAAGGCTGGGCTATACCACGAGAAGAAGAACCAGCTCTAGGTGGAGGTGAATCATCACCCATCCCATAAAAGTTGAAATTGGCCCCTCCAAAAGAAGGTGGTGGTGGTGCTGAATCAAGTGGCTCGGGAGCATCATTAACAGCAGCATTAGGAGGAATCTTCCAGTTTAATTGATTATGGACCATAGTCCTCTCTTTATTTGGTAAGGGCAAAGCTGGAAAGTTTGGTCCAAGGACTAGGGAGAAGTTATCCCCCTCATGGATGATCATCCTCATGGCCATGCATGACTTAATATCAATTATGGGGGTTATCCCTTGCAGTCTCAATTTCAAATGGATCCACATTCAAAGAAATTGCAATAGGAGTGATGAAACCTCCTATAACAATAACACCCTTCTTGGGGTGTGCTACTTTATCAAATGCTTAACTAAAAAGTACGTTACGTCTAATTGATAACCATGCAACATACACCAAAAGAAATAAAGCTCGGTGGTCTGGAGAACCATACTATCACTCTCGCCTCGTCCGAAGAAGGTGTGCAAGAGAATTCTGTGAACATAGCGCAGACATGGGTTGGAGAGACTGGAGGCCCATGCTGTCTTTGTTGAAAATTCTGAGTCAAAGGTTATTTGATTCCAAAATGCACCCTCGATATATTCCGATGCTGGGTGCGTTACTCCTCCACCGGGCAATTGGAATGCAGCTCTAACATCTTTAAGCGTGAGGCTCCTCTCGATAGTTGCAAGCCAAAAGGTCAGATGACCTCTTGCTTCTTGGTAATGATAATCATGGAGCTCAACCTTCAAACTGCTAAGGAATTCCAAAACCAAGGGAATGAATGTCTGTGGTGTCATTTGGAAGAATCTGAGTGCTAATATTTGCTCAAACATCCACTCAACATCGTCACTCAATCCAAGAACTTCCATTGTTCGTTTATCCATATATCTTGTGTTGATGATATGTCTAGAGTTCAGGATGTTGTATCTTTCCTCCTGTTTATCATCTCGAAAGATGATTCCATAAGGGTTTGTGGGAGGTGTTGCTTAAGAAGAAGCCGGTTTCTTCCCCCCTCCCTCTGCTCACAACTCGTTTGATCTTGGGTGTCATTTCAATCAAGATAATGTAATCAAATGAAGTAAAGAGAACTAGAGCAGGATGTGTTATCGAAACTAGAAATAGAACAATGAAAACTAGGTCCATAGATTGAATATGACACTCAATTCTTGTGTTTTTGGGTAAAATCGGTGGCCGGAAACTTCAGGGGAAAGATCTTGTACCTCAACCGAAACTCTTGGAAGCAAGCAGGAGCTCCGATGAAGCTCGAACTGCGAGAATCGAACACCGGCGATGATTTATGATTTCCAGCTGTCTGGACCAAATCAAAGCTTCAAATCGTCGGAATGTGGCTCGAAGTTGACCGAAACTTGGTCGTAAAGGGTCGTCAGAAGCTTTAGAGGGTTCAGGGAAGCTCGAATCAAAGAGGCGACATAAACGCAAGAAAATCATGGGTGAAAACCCTAAAAATATGATCACGGTTATACATAAGCGAATAAAAATACGGCCGTGAAACGTTCTGTAAAGAAAAGCCTTAAAAATACGGGTGTAAAAATACATACGGCACACCTGTGAAATATTCTATGCCAAAATGCTCCAAATTACGGGCGTGATATAAATCACGGCATGCCCGTAATTTTTGCAAATTTGTTTTTTGAAGTCATAAAAAAAATACAGGTGTGAAAATTTTTACACCGCTCCCGTGAAACCTTATATTCCCTTCAAAATAAACAGCTTTTCCAAAATATGGGTGTGGCAGAAATCACACCCCGCCTGTGAAACATTCTGTTTCTTTAGAGATGAATAGTAACGTAAAAATAGGGCCGTGAAAATAAATACGGTTGGGCCGTATTTTTTGTGCAAACTTCCAAAATCACCGTTTTGACGTAAAATGAACTTAGAATACTCCTACAAAACAAAAAAACAAGAATTAGTACTAGAGAAACATCAAAATAAGCATAAACAAAGAAAATCAAATGAGAAAGAATTAGAGTAGCGTGCTTGGGTTGCCTCCCAAGAAGCGCTAAGTTTAAAGTCGCTAGCTCGACCAAAGATCATAATCATGCTAGCGGTGGAGGATCTAAGAGCTTTTGGTTGACACCTTCTTCAATAGGCTCAGACACGTAGTAATGTTTCATCAGTTGACCATTAACTGTGAAGTTTCCTGCTCTTTCAATCCAAATCTCAATAGCACCACAAGGATAAACTTTAACAACCTTGAAAGGACCTGACCACTTCGTTCTTAGTTTTCCAGGAAAGATCCTCAATCTAGAGTTAAAAAGTAAAATGAGGTCACCTTCTTAAAAATCTTTTCTAACGATGTGGCGGTCATGCCATTTTTTGATTCTTTCCTTGTAAATTCTTGTGCTCTCAGATGCATTCATTTTGATCTCTTTAAGTTCATCAGTCTGTAACTTCCTTTTCTCCCCAGCGGTTTTTAAATCATAGTTTAAAGTGTTTATCGCCCAATAAGCTTTATGTTCCAATTCAACCGAGAGATGACATGATTTACCATATATAAGCTGGTAAGGTGACATGCCAATTAGAGTCTTGAATGCAATCAGGTATGCCCATAATGTATCGTCAAGCTTGATAGACCAATCTTTCCTTAATCTAGAAACAGTCTTCTCAAGAATTCTTTTCAACTCGCTATTAGAAACTTTTACCAAGCAACTTGTTTACAAGTGATAAGGAGTAGATACTTTGTGTCTAACCCCATATTTACTCAATAGTGCAGAGAATTTTTGTTCTATAAAATGGGATCCACCATCACTTATTACCACTCTTGCAACCCCAAATCTCAGAAATATCACCCTTCTAAACAACTTGATTACCACACGAGAATCATTGGTTGGAGCTACTATAACTTCAACCACTTTGACATGTAATCAACTACCACAAGGATGTACTTATTACCACACGAAGTTGGGAAGGGACCGATGTAGTCAATTCCCCATACATCAAATATCTCAAACTCCAAAATATTACTCAGTGGCATCTCATCATGTCTAGATATGTTTGCGGTCCGCTGGCATTCTTCACAGGAAAGAACAAAATTCCAAGCATCTTTAAAAATAGTCGGCCAGAAAAAAACTGATTGAAGCACTTTGAAAGTAGTATAAGATGAACTAGCATGTCCTCCATATGCAGAACTATGACAATGAAAGAGTACATCTCTCATCTCTTCCTCTTGCAGACATCTCATGTATAATCTATCTACACATCTTTTAAATAGAAAAGGATCCTCCCAGAAATAATGTTTTACTTCTGATAGAAATCTCTTCCATCCCTAGTAATTCAAATCAATAGGTAAAATGTCAGACACCAAATAATTCACAAAATCAGCATATCATGGAGCATCAATCCTTGCAATAGCAAAGACATGCTGGTCAGGAAAGGCGTCATCAATCTCATGCTCGGTAACTTTTTGCACTACATCTTCGTGAACAAGGCTCACATAATATATATCATGCAACTTCTTCTCCTTGCATGGTCACTAGCATCACATATGAACTCAAAAGGAAGAGAGCAGTCAGGCGGTTGAATTATTGCTATTGTGGTTAGAGCTTTTTTGAGTTTCAGAAAAGCATTCATACAATCGTGGTAAAAAACAAAAGGAACACCTTTACCAAGTAACAAGGTAAGAGGTCTAGCAATTTTTGAGAAATCTTTAACAAAGCGTCTATAAAAACTAGCGTGACCAAGAAAACTCCTAATTCCTTTAACAGAAGATGGTGGTGGCAATTTCTCAATCACCTCCACCTTTGCCCTATCTACCTCAATACCACGATTTGAAATCAAGTGCCCCAAAATAATACCTTTGTTAACCATAAAGTGACACTTTTCCTAATTTAAAACCAAATTAAATTCTTCACAATGTTGCAACACACGTGATAAGTTAGATAGGCAAACATCAAAATCAGAACCATAAACAGAAAAATCATCCACAAACACATCCATAATATCCTCAATGAGATTAGAAAAAATAGTCATCATGCAGCGCTAGAAAGTAGCAGGCGTATTGCACATCCTAAATGGCATGCATCGGTAGGCAAAAGTGCCATACGGGCATGTGAACGTCGTCTTCTCCTGATCTTCAGGGTGAATGGGAATCTGAAAGAAACCAGAATATCCATCAAGATAACAAAAATAAGAATTACATGCTAAGCGTTATAACATCTGGTCAATGAAAGGAAGGGGAAAGTGATCTTTTTGGGTGATGGCATTCAACTTCCGATAGTCAATGCACATCTGTCACCCTGTTACCATTCTTGTCAAAATTAGAGTATTGTTTTCATTTTTCAGCACGGTAATGCCTCATTTCTTCGCACAAGATGCACCGGGCTCACCCATTAGCTGTCAGAGATGGGATAGATAACTCCAGCGTCTAGGAGCTTCAAAATCTCTTTCTTTACTACCTCCTTTATGTTCAGGTTGAGCCTCCTCTGATACTCAATTGATGGCTTGCTCCTTTCTTATAAAAATAGCAGGGTTGATTCCTTTTATATCATTAAGGGTATAGCCAATCACTTTATTTTGCTGACGAAGTTCATCTAAAAGCCTAGTAGTTTGAGGTGCATCAAGATTTGCATTAATAATCACAGGAAAAGTAGAGTTCTCTCCAAGAAATTCATACATGAGGTTGCTTGGGAGAGTTTTAAATTCATACCTCTTTCCTTCATCAGGTTTACCTTCTGTCATGCTCAAGTGTTCTTCCTTCAACTTTTTGGACTCAAGTGGTGATGCAGAATAAGAACTTACCTCCTCCTCTTCATCACTACCATCACCTTTGATAAGACACACTTCGAGCGGATCCTTCTCTATCCTGGAATTAATGGTCATCGGTAAAGTGTCTTCCAAGACATCCACACTGCAATAAGATCCTGCAAAAGAAGGTTTCTACAGATTGTCAGTTAAATCAAAATCTACAGAGTCCTTACCTATCTTAAAAGTAAGCTTCTCATTATTAACATCAATCATGGCACCAGTTGTCGCAAAAAAAGGGTGACCTAAAATTACGGGAAGTCTAGAATCCTCCTCCATCTCGAGCACACAAAATCAGGAGGAATAAAAAACTTACCGACCTTGATAGACACATCCTCAGGAATACCTACCGGATGCCTTACAAATAGAGTGTGGCATCATGCTTCATACAAACAGAGTGTGGCATCATGCTGACACTAGCCCCTAAATCACACAGAGCATGATCAATAGATATATCACCAATCAAACAAGGAATAAAAAAACTCCTTGTATCCTTAAACTTCGTTGATAATTTATTTTGAATTATTACACTACACTCCTCAGTCAGTGTGACCATTCCATGCTCTTCTAACTTCCTCTTGTTGTACAATATTTCTTTCAAGAACTTGGCATATGAAGGCATATACGATAAAGCATCAGTGAAAGGTATATTAATATAAAGCTTTTTAAGTACCTCTAAAAATTTTCCAAATTGCTTGTCAAGTTTAGCCTTTGCCAATCTTTGAGGGAAAGGTACTCACAGTTTGTAGGGGGTGGTGGTACATAAACTGGTTTCAGCTCCTTTTCTTGCAAAGGTGTTTTGCCTTTGTTTCCCTCTTCCTCTATGGATTCAGAATTCTACACCTCTTGATCTTGTGTTGTGTCTGGTGCCCATGGCTCATCTAATTGTTTCTCACTATGTGTTGTTATGGCATTAAAGTGCTCACGTGGGTTTACCTCTAATTTTCATGGTAGTCTACCTGTAGGCCTACTTGAAGAGCTAACCTATTGAGTTATCTGGGTCTCTAACATCTTATGATGGGTTTCCATAGATTCCATCTTAGAAGTTAGATTCTTGATAGACTCACCAACATGTCTAAATTCTTGCCTGAAATCATCATTCTACTTAGTCTGAGTGGCAATAAATGTCTCTATTAGAATCTCCAGGTTTGACTTATGGGGGGCTTGAGGCTGAGGTTGATTATACTGTCTTTGTTGAAAGCGAGGGGGCTATTGATTGTTACCCTGAGGTGCTTGGTTTTGATTACTTCTCCATGAGAGATTGGGATGGTTCCTCCAACCAGGGTTGTAAGTGCTAGAATATGGGTCACTTTGAGGTCTTCCATTATAATTCCCAATTGCATTAGCTTGCTCAAAGTTGCACTCGCCCTGTATAGAAGCTCCCAACTAGCATTCTTGCGTATAATGCCATGCATTACCACAAATCTAACATGAAACAGCATTAACTATGGTAGGATTTAAATTCAAAGAATCAATTTTCTAAGTTAGGGACTCAACTTTGGCGGCGAGCGAAGTGATAGCATCTAAATCATACCTACCTAGTGCCTTGGAAGATGGCCCTCTCTCACTTGTCCACTGACAGTGGTTCAAAGCCATTTCTTCAAACAAATTCATTGCGTCCTCCACACTTTTATTCATTATTGCGCCACCAGCAGTAGCATGAACTGTCATACGAGTATTGTAATTTAAAGCATTATAGAAAGTATAAATGATTACCCACTTGTCGAGGCCATGGTGTGGGCACATCCTTCGAAGCTCTTTAAATCGATCCCTTGCTTAGAATAGCAATTCTCCTTCTTTCTAAACAAAGCTCGTGATCTAGTTTCTAAGATGTGCAGTCTTACTTGGGGGAAGTATTTTGCTAGGAAAGCATTGGAAAGCTCCTCCCAAGATGTTATAGAACTTGGCTGATGAGAGTGAAGCCATGCATCAGCCCTATCCCTCGGAAAAAAAGGAACAAGTCTAAGTCACAAAGCATCATTAGAAACACCATTCATCTTTAATATATCACAGTATTCAAGAAATATGGAAAGATGCATATTAAGATCCTCAGACGGCAAGCCTCCAAATTAGTTCTGCTGAACAATGGAAAGTAGAGATGACTTGATTTCAAAATCATTCGCCTCAATGTTAGGGTGATCAATACTAGAGCGAACCCCTTGCAGGTTTGGGGCTGCATAATCCTTTAAAGATCTCTGATCACCTATCAAAGATCACTTTCATGCATCCAATCTCTATGTCAATCATCTCAAGTGAAAACTAAATACTTTCATACTTTAGTTTCACATGTTCTACTTAAGGTTTTCCAATGATCCGATACTTAATTTCTTACAATATCTTCATGTTTAATTCAATAATTCTTCCTAGATCAGATTATCAACAAGGCAATATACATCTAAAATCTAGAAATAAGAACAAACCTAATTTCTTACGATGAGTTCCTAAATCATGATTCTAGGGTTCCAAGTTCTCGCAAGTCACTTTTCAGTCCATATCGCAAAAACTCTAAAACATGCTAATAATATGGAACTAAAAAGAATTAAAGGCAAGCATCACTTAAGCAGAATTATCATAACAAGAGTTCCCTAACGAAATAAAAATTATTTAGTCATTCGAAATTAAGGAGATTACACCCCCTTGTCCCAGAAAGTGTTTAACCTAGCATAGTTGAAGAATTACAATAAACCATGGTTTAGAAGGATCAGAAATCGAAGAGAAAGGAGAAAATCTACTAACAGTGTGGCTATAATGAAAATTACAACCGTAATTTCACTTGATGAACAGTAGCGGTGATGCTTCTTCCGTTGATTTCTCCTCCAATCGTTCTCTTTTCACTCTGAAACTTCTGGAGTATGTTCTCCTCCTCTAGGCGTAGCTTCCCTTCATATTTCACGGATGGAGATGCACTGTATGCTTCCCGGTGGTGAAACCTAGGGCGGCGGTGAAGATCGTGATTTCTCTCTCAGTGGTGGATCAAAATTAGGGCATCTAGTGTGTTCGTTTTCGCCTTCTTCTCTAGAGTGTTTTCCTTTTTACAGATCTCAAATTGGTGGTCTAAATTGTCTACAATCATCCATGCAAAAATCGGGCTTCAATTTGATCGGAAGAATTGGCCGCTTGGGTTGTAATTACGACTGTGATTTTGGTTACAGCAGTGCCGTATTTTTATTCTGTGAAGAATCTGGAAAGAAACACGGGCCGTGAAAACAACCACGGTAGTGCCGTGATTGTGCAAAATATTCTGTAAGAAAATCTCTTTGGTCGGAAATCAACCCAAATTACGGCCCGTAATATGTTTACGGTGGTGCAGTAAAATCTAGAAAACTTTCTGTATTGAAATCGACCCAAAATACGGCAGTGCTCAGAAATTATGGCAGTGCCATAGTTTATTCTGTAGATTCAGTAAAACCACAGTACCATAATTTGGATTACGGCCCTGCCGTATTATTGGTCTAAAGCTCCAATCTTCGTGAAATTTGACATGTAATCTTCTCTTGATGATGGAAATTCATCTATGCATCTGAATTGCTTGAAAACGCTTAAAAATAATGCCTTTTTACCTTAAAATGATCAAAAACACAAAAGGTGTAGATTCCGCAATATTTGATAAATAAGGCATAAAAATAAGCAAAAGAGCATGGATATAACACAAAAAGACATATAAAATGATGCAAAATATACTATGAATTTTCGTGTCATCAAATACATAAGGCTCAAACTTTGCTTCTCCTCAAGCACAATGAAAAATTGATCAAAGGAATAAATTTTCTTATGAGGAATAAATTTCTAAAATACAATCCCCAATGGAAAATTTCACCAATTGCTTCATAAAATTTCAAATAAACATATCATCTTCTGAATTCAATCCTAAAGATCCACAACTTAATCAAATAAAATTTCGCAACTTGTATAATAAGTAGAATTTTAATCTCAAGATTTCACCAAGTTTTAGTTTAAATCTATCATACTTTTGCTTACAGAAATAGGATTCCAAGATCTTTTTCCACACAATTTTTTTAAGATCCTCCCTTTTTTGTATCATTCATATTCTCTAATTCGATTACCACCTTTTTTCTGGTGACGAAATTAGAGTACACTGATCACATAACTAATGTAATAGAACTCATATCTCAAAGGTAGGAAGAATCTTCTATGAGATAGAGAGTTAATATGAAACGACTTCTCTCCATGGTTTGGACTTCAACTTTTAATTTTGGTACCACCGCAAATCAACACGGTGCCAAGACAAGGAGTCATTCTCTTGATCTTTTCTTTTCTCTCATCTTTTTTTTATTTTGACTTCAACTCATGTCTTAGGTACCACTGCCAATTTTGCTCAGTGCCAAATAAGGGAGTCACCTCTCTTATAATTGGATCATGGAATTTTCTTCCCAACAAATAGCAAAATAGACAAAACATCAACTAGATTAATCAATCAATATCAATTCAAAAATTACACTCATATGCTTGTTTTATTTAAAGAAGTAGCTTCACTTTTTAAATCAAATTCATCAAATAACATGTTCACCAAAAATTCCATGCATCAATCAATGAAAAATTCTAATAGGCAGATATATATAAGAGAAGTAAATTCAACACAATAGGTCTCACAGGCATTTGACAAATTTATCATCAAGAAAATCATACTATCAACAAAAGTTTTAGAAATAGACCACACTATAACATTACAGCATAAAACCATATCAAGAGAAAATTTTGCATATATCCATTTAGAAATAAATTCATACAATCCATCATGCATCAATATGCACCCACAAGGTGCTCAATATCAACATAATATCAATCATTATACAACCCAATCGAATCAATATCAGAAATTCATACTCAGAATATATCAATACAACACAATCGAATCATGAGAGAGTCAAACAAAAGCAAGGTGAGATAGCATCGGCGGACACAAGAAGTTTGAACGAGTCATCCTTCCCTATAAACACATGAAACATCAATAAGATATGGAAGATGAAATACAAAGACGTAAGGAAAAATGAATACTCACAAAACTCTACTCATCAGCATCAGATCCAATCTCCTCCGTGTCCTCGGGGGCTGCATCCATAGGATCGTCGTGCTGTCCCTCCTTGTCTCCACCATGGTCTCTCCATAAACTCCACCTCTCCTGCTGTCCTCTAAACCAAAGCGGTCATAGAGGAAATTCCCCATCTCCTCCATATAGTTGCCTAGCTCTTCAACATCCAAGTGAATATGATCCATGGAGTTAGTCATTCTCCCCATGGAATCAAGCATCCTCTCCATGAGACGACCCTGATGGTACATCTCAGCAGAGAGGGCTTGAAACCCTGGGTCATGGGCACTAGGCCATCCTCCTCTAGCTCTGTGTGAGGAAGTTGCAGCATGATGAGAAGGTGAGTTCATACCCATATCAAATGGGTCATCTCTTCCACCCCAGGTGGGTGGTGGTGGTATAGAGTCCAAAGGTGGTGTGAAGGCAGCCCGACATTGCTTGGTGAAAGCCTCCAATTGGCCTGATTTCTGACAATGGTCTTCTCAGTGTGAGGTAGAGGCAAGGTGCGGGCTCCAATTCCAAGAACCAAACAAAAGGTATCCCCCTCTCTGATAATCATCTTCATGGCTATGCAAGATTCAATGTAAAATCTTGCATTTCCTTTAGCCACCTCAACTCCATAGGGTTCGACATTCAAATGAAGGGCTATAGGAGTAATCAAACCTCCTATCACAATCGCCCCCTTTTTTGCCCTTGCAACCTTATCCATATGCTTGATTAGAAAGAATGCCACATCGACTATAAATCCTTGCAACATCCCCCACAAGAAATAAAACTCAGATTAACAGGCCATGCCGTCACTATCTCCTCACCCAAAGACTGTGTGAGCCAACACTCTATAAACATATTTAATACAGAGATTTGAAATCTTTGAGGCATGGGCTGAAACTACAAAAAAGTGGGTTTCATTGGTAATTTGATACCAGTAAACATTCTCAATGAAACCCACTGGCACTTGGGTGTATCCCCCTGATGATAAGTGGAAAATAGTCCGGATGTCTCCCAAAGTGAGCTTCCTTTCAATATTAGCCAATCTGAAAGTGTACTCCCCATTAGCAAGTCTGTTAGTGAACTCCTCAAGCTCCATATCCATGCTGCTCAACAATTCCAAAACTAAAGGAAGATATGTGGCCGGTGTCATTTGAAAGAATTTCTTGGCCCTTATCTGATCGAACATCCAGAACACATCTTCATATTGCCCTAGTGCCTCCAATGCACGCCGATCTGCATACTTAGTGTTGACAATTCTCCTGGCTACCAATTGGTTGTATCTGGCTTCTTGGATTTCATCCCTAAAAATGATACCATAGGGATTTGGGGGAGTTGAGGATTCAGCTGGTGCCTTTCTCTTCTTCTTTGAGACCACTAATTTGACTTTGGGTGCCATTTCAGATGATAAAGCTTCTCACTTGTGTTGAATCAGGGCTGCAAGCTGAAATTTGAATATGATATAGCAAAAATTGAATTCTAATTGAAATCACTCTTTCAATTTCCTTAGGAATGAACATAATTACTTAACAAGCATCATAAAAATAAGAGTCAGTTAAATCCAAGCTTTGACCCAAAAAATTAAAAAGAAAAAGATGAGGACAGAACAGCAATCTGAAGAACACAACGGATTGAGCTTGTTTGAGGTTCAAAATCACTCTAAAATCAGTCAAAATTTTCTAGAAATGAATTAGGAAGAGTCACCTGTCATCTAAAGAGCCAATGCGAGCAAACATTCTAGAAATCGACTAAGAATCAGAAGAAGACAAGAAACGGGCGGAATAGGATGCAAAAACTCACCAAAATGAAAAGATCGGGCAATCGGCAGTCGGAGCTAGACGGGAAGGGTCGTCGGTGAGCTCTGAAGGCAAGGGAAGGTCGGAACCTCAAGGTCAGCGTGAGAGCAAGCGAAATCAAGAGCAAAAACCCAAAACACGGCCTGAAAAACCCTAAAAACGGCACAAAAATCGCGTGGGCCAAATAGAATTACGGCCGTAATATTCCTTACGGCAATGTCGTAATGTGCTCAGTTCAAAAACACCAGCCATAATATCTATACGGCCCCGCCGTAAAACGCTAAAAACTCTCAAGTCAAAAATCAACTGGAATTACGGTACCGTATAAATTATTAAGGTATTGCCGTAAAAAACTCAAAACTCTCGGGTCGAAAATCAGCCGTAATTACGGCACCATAAAATCGGTTACGGTAGTACAGTAAAAACGAGCAATTTTTTTTTTGCAAAATAAAATGAAATAAAATAAAAAATAAAAAATCACAAAATTACGTCACATGAACATGTTTATGGTACTACCGTAATATGAGCCCAATCTCGGAAACTTTCTGTGTGAAAATTTCATGAAATTTTGGCCTGTAAAACTCATTACGGTAGTGCCGTAAAAGCGTAAAAGCTTTCTGGTCAAAAACGGACCGAAATTACGATCCATAATTTGCATTACGGCGGTGCCGTATTTTTGTACCAAACTCGATTTTACCTGCAAAAAGAGAAGAAAAATTAACTCTAAAATAAACTAAAATAAAAGAAACTAAGCTAAGCATGAGTGCTTGGGTTGCCTCCCAAGAAGCGCTAATTTAAAGGTCATTAGCCTGACCGTTCTGCACTCTGATTTGATCGTGGTGGTGCTTTCAGTCGCCATTCTGATTTCTCTTTTTTTGGTTCACCACTTTTGAATACATACGGCTCATTCAAGAAACAATGTCCAACTTTACCCAAGAACCTTTTTCCCTTATTAAGTTGTTTCAATTTTTCTTTTCTTCTCTGTCTCTTCTTTCTTTTCTTTTCAACTTTTAAATCAGCTTTCTCCTGAAATTATTCTTTCACGCACTCAAAAGAGATGTTTCTTTCAAAATTAGAGGGTTCATCAAATAAATTGTGCACATCACTAACAACATTATCTATTGTATCAATACTACAACATGATCTTGAATATGATGCTTTTTTCAATGAATCTGTTAAATCAAACTCAATTATATTTTCACAAATATCAAATGTGAGTTTTCCTCTCCTAACATCACTGACTGCTTTGGCTGTGGCTAAAAACGGTCTACCAAGAATAATTGGATTTTTAGAACTTTCCTCCATTTATAACACAACAAAATTTGTTGGAATGAAATACTTACCTATTTGAACTGAAACATTTTCTAAAATACCAACTGGATACTTAACCGATGAATCAGTGAGCTGCAAAGATATTGAAGTTGGTTTGAGCTCTCCCATGTCCAATTTCCTGCAAATAGATAAAGGCATTAGGCTTACACTAGCACCAAGATCACATAAGACTCGGTCAAAAGCCACACTCCCAATTGAACAAGGAATAGAGAAACTTCTTGGATCTTTTAATTTTGGTGGCAATTTATTATGGATAATAGCACTACACTCTTCAGTCAAAGCCACAGTACCATAGTCCTCTATCATTCTCTTATTTGACAAAATTTTTCTCAAAAATTTAGCATATGAGGGCATTTGAGATAAAGCTTCAGTGAATGGAAAATTAATATAAAGCTTTTTTAAGACATCAAGAAATTTTCCAAACTGCTTATCTAACTTGGTTTGCACTAGTCTCTGGGAAAAGGTATAGGTGGCCTATATGGTGCAGGTGAACTAGGTCTAGAAACATCAATCTGACATGGCTCTTTACCTTTAGGTTCATCACCCTTATGAGGTGAAAAACTAACATGGGACTGCACATGAGCAGGTTGTGTTTCCAAGCCCGGTTCACTACTATGTTCTATGTTGGGCTCTTCCTCCTTATCATCTAATCTACCCCTTGGTTCATCCAATTGTTTTCCACTTCCAGTTGTGATAGCATTACAATGCTCCATAGGGTTTAGTTCAGGTTTAGCAGGCAATTTCCCTGGGTCTGTAAGAAGTGCTAGCCTGTTGTGCTATCTAGTTCTCTAGAATTTTATTATGAGCTGCTAAAGATCCTACTTGAGAAGCAAGTTGGCTAACCAATCCTTTAAGATCTTCAATTTCCTTGTTTTGATTTGTCATGAATTGATTTTGACTAGACATAAATTTTTCAAGCATGGACTCAACACTAGAATTTTGGGGCTGGTTTTGATTCTGATTTTGTGTCTGTTGATATCCTCTATTCTCAGTTTGTCCCCCTACATTGTTGTTACTTTTCCAAGATAAATTGGGATGGTTCCTCCATTCAGGGTTATATGTACTAGAGTAGGGGTCATTATTTCTACTTTGATTATATCCCCCTATAGCATTCACATATCCTGTACCCTGATCAGCAATAACTTTACATTCTTCAGAATAATGCCCATGATTACCACATACTTCGCAAGTAATAGAGGATGAAACTATAGAAGTTTGCATTTGAAAAGAATCAAATCTGTTGCACAAAGAATCTACCTTTTCAGCCAAAGTGCGCCAGTTATCACTTTCATTCTTACCATGAGGAGGACGATACAACACTCCTCTCTCTATAGTCCACTGGTTGTGATTCAAAGCCATCTCCTCCAGCAACTTGAAAGCATCTTCAATGGTTCTATTCATGAGGGCTCCTCCTGCAGCAGCATCAACAGTCAGTCGGGTATTATAAAGTAAACCATTGTAAAAAGAATGTATTAAAACCCAATTTTCAAGGCCATGGTGAGGACACTTCCATTGCAAATCATTAAAACGCTCACATGCCTAGCTAAAAGACTCGCCATCCCGCTGTGCAAAGCTTGTAATCTGGTTTCTTAACTGGATGGTCTTGCTGGGTGGAAAGTACTTCATCAAGAAAGCATTTGATAGTTGTTCGCATGTGGTGAAGGTATCGGTAGGTTGAGCTTGAAACCAATAACGCACTCGATCACTAAGAGAAAAAGGAAAGAATCTCAGTTTCAATGCATCATTAGAAACACCATTAATCTTAATTGTATCACATAATTCAATGAATAAGGCAAGATGTTGGTTAGGATCTTCAAGTGTAGTTCCTCCAAACTGATTTTGCTGGATCATAGATAGGAAAGTAGGCTTGATCTCAAAATTGTTAGCCTTCATAACCGGTCTAGCAATGCTAGACTATATCTCCTGTGGATTAGGGGCTGCATAGTCCTTATGTGATCTCCTGCCTGCCACGACTACTTCTTCTTCCTGTCTTCCTTCAAATTTGAGTTTCCAGCGCAGTCTAAGAGTATTGTTAATCTCAGGATCTAAGGGAACTAGGGGTCTTGATCTAAGATTCCTACGCATGCAAAAGTAGATAGATCAAATAACTCAAAATGTGCAGAAAAGAACAAAAAGAATAAAATTAATGTCAGCTTCTAAAGACTCCTAAAATAAAAATAGAAAATAAAACCTAGTCTAGTAATACTCTCAATATCTTCAATATTAACAAAAACCAAGGTCCCCGACAACGGCGCCAAAAACTTGTTGTGTCCGCAAGTGCACGGATACTCGAAGTAATAATTAAGATATCGAACCACAGAGACCTCATTTGTCAAGTACCGAATAATCGATTTCTCACTAGCTAGGCAATCGAATATGATGAAAGCAAACTATCAGAAACTACACGAAAAAGTCAGAGAGAGCAACTGGGACTAGGGGTTCATCCACCTTAATTTCTATGACTTGAAGGAAATAAGCACATCGTCAGTTCACTATAATTATGATAAAGAAATAATTTACTTCATTAAGAAATCATCTCACTTTCTCACAAGATTGATTCAATGTTAAAGATAAGTAAATCATTGACAAAGAAATTAAAGATCACTTTCATGCATCCAATCTCTATGTCAATCATCTCAAGTGAGAACTAAATACTTTCATACTTTAGTTTCACAGGTTTTGCTTAAGGTTTTCCAACGATCCGATACCTAATTTCTTATAATATCTTCATGTTTAATTCAATAATTCTTCCTAGATCAGATTATCAACCAGGCAATATACATCTAAAATCTAGAAATAAGAACAAACCTAATTTCTTACAATGAATTCTTGAATCATGATTCTAGGGTTCCAAGTTCTCACAAGTCACTTTTTAGTCCATATCACAAAAACTCTAAAACATGCTGATAATATGAAACTAAAAAGAATTTAAGGCAAGCACGACTTAAGTAGAATTATCATTACAAGAGTTCCCTAATGAAATAAAAATTATCTAGTCATTCGAAATTAAGGGGATTACACCCCCTTGTCCCAAAAAGTGTTTAAGCTAGCATACTTGAAGAATTGCAATATAACATAGTTTAGAAGGATCTGAAATCGAAGAGAAAGGGGAAAATCTACTAACAATACGGTTGTAATGAGAATTACAGCCGTAATTTCATCTGATGAACAGTAGCGGCGATGCTTCTTCCGTTGATTTCACCTCCAATCGATCTCCTTTTGCTCTGAAACTTCTAGAGTTTGTTTTCCTCCTCTAGGCGCAGCTTCCCTTCAAATTTCATTGCCGGAGATGCACTGTACGCTTCCTGGTGGTGAAACCTTGGGCGGCGGTGAAGATCACGATTTCTCTCTTAGTGATGGATCAAAATTAGGGCTTCCAATGAGTTCGTGTTTGCCTTTTTCTCTAGAGTGTTTTCCTTTTTACGGATCTCAAATTTGTGGTCTCAATCATCCGCAATCATCCGTGCAAAAATCGGGCTTCAATTTGATTGGAAGAATTGGCTGCCTGGGTTGTAATTACGGCCGTGATTTTCATTATGGTAGTGCCATATTTTTATTCTATGAAGAATCTGGAAAGAAACACGGGCCGTGAAAACAACCAGGGCTGTGCCGTGATTGTGCAAAATATTCTGCAAAAAAATCTCCTTAAATTATGGCCCGTAATTTGGTATACGGCAGTGCCGTAAAAGCTGCAAGCTCTCTGGTCGGAAATCAACCCAAATTTCAGCCTATAATATGGTTTACGGTGGTGCCGTAAAATCTAGAAAACTTTATGTATAGAAATTGACCCAAAATACGGCAGTGCTTGGAAATTACGGCAGTGCCATGGTTTATTCTATAGATACAGTAAAACCACGGTACCGTAATTTGGATTACGGCCCTACGTCGCCAACGCTTCGCCGGACTTCTTTTCAGCTTCTTAGAGCTTCACCATTTCTCCCATTAGATCTATGCTCTCCTTCCCTACTACAGATGAACAACCACTTTCTCTCAGCCTACACTACTTCAGATCCAATTTCTCTACTAACATGGCCCCACTAAGGAAACGAGTAGTGCTCTGTGAGTATCATTTCTCCTACTCTCTCATTACTTGCTTACTACATCTAGGATGATGCATTCTTTATGTAGGGGAGGATATGTTTTATCTATTTCATGGTTATTGTATAATTTTGACGTATGATTTGGCTTGGCGCCGTGTGTTAGGTGTAGTTTGATGAATTGATGTATTTTGATTGGCATCATATGTGGACGCTATGCTCACTTTGATTTTTGTACTAGGATTATTTCTATCTTTTGGATGCATGTGTTTTCTATTAATGATAATGTGTGTTTTCTATTGATTATGATGTGTGCTATGGATGATCATATTCTAATGTCTGTGAATGGATTAATTGCTCCATGTGTTGAATTTATTTCCTCAATATATATCCTCATTTCGATTTTCCCTCATTTGTTCATAAGTTTTTGGTAAATATAATGTTTGAGGAATGCGATTCAAGAGTGAAGCATCCTTTTCAAATAAGGTAAGTATATAAGTATAATTTTCTTGAATTGATATTGATTGATTAGCCTTGTATATGTTTGGTCTATTGTGCTATTTATTAAGAAGAAATAATCCAAAATCCAGAAAAGAAAAAAAAGTGAGTGATGAAAAAGTATGTATCTATGTGGGTACATGCTAGAGAGTGATGAAAAAGTGTGTATCTATGTGGGTACATGCCAAAGAGTGATGAAAAAGTATGTATCTATGTCAGTACATGCTAAAGTAAAAAAAATATACAAATAAATTTGACATTGACTCCGCTATATTCAACCATGAGTTCTATTGTGCATATAGTCTGAAACACACTACAAGCGCACGCCATTATCGAAGTAATATAAAAGATATCGATCCCACAAGGAACTGGGTTAAGTACTAACTATTCTGATATTTAGAAGCTAAGGAATCCAATTTTTGGTATTTTGGGAATAAAGTAATTAAACTCAACTATAAACAAAATAGGAAAACAACGATAAAAATATAAAGGGTGTCTAATTGAGAGATATTAGGACTACGGAATTCACCACATTAACTGATCCATCTAAACTAGAATTTAGTTGATGCATGAGTTTATCATTTTGCATAAGGAATCTCTCTTATAGTACAGGTTGCCCCCTTTCGGATGGTACAACCTGGTATCTACCTAAAACAACCCCCTACTCTCGCGGTAAATCATTTTAGATAAATCTATTGGGTTCTACGAAAGATTATGTCACCCTCGAGCGAATCCTAACTACTCTCGTGTTAAAAGTTTGGAAGTTCTACTTAGGGAATCCGCCAACACAATCCCCCTCTCGGTCAGGATCATGTCGACTAACACACAATACTACGTGATCAAGGCAATATTATGAAATAAGCACAACTAAATAAAATATGCTCGGATAAGACTCAAAACATCAAGAAAGTTTAGTATATACAATAGATCAAGTCAAAGGGCTTCATCCGAGCCCCAAATGAGAGTTTAAGCTAGTATAGCCATGAAATTTAGTATAGATCTCTCAAATTGACAAAGAAAACTAGAAACAAATGCTAAGGAGAGGTAGGAGAAGATGATGCAAACGTTTCCTCCAAGTTTGGTGAAGATCCGTCGCAAAATCGCCCCAAAATCCTGTCCGAAAGTCGTTGTTGCCGGTCTACTCACCCTAGCCGCTTTGTCCATCAATTGCTCTCCCAGTATAGCACAAAAAAGAGGGCTTTTATACCCAAAAGTTTCACCTGCTTCTTAGCTATCCAAAACATATTTTTTTCAGATTTTTTGGATTTTTTTTAGAGCTGTCAATCAATTGAAAAACATAAGGAAGGTCAACAGGCAGCAGTGCGAACACGGGTGAACCCCAGCGTGTTCACTCGCATGTGAAGTATTCTGTGAAGTTCTGTGAAGTAAGAATCATAGGCGAACACCTCCATGTTCACCAAGCTGTGAAGTATTCTATTCTTTTCTGCGTAAATTATCTTCAAGAGAATCACGGCTAAACACCAAGATCATGGGCAGGCCGTGAAGTGTTCTGTGAATTTTCAGACTTATAGGCGAATCATGGGTGAACCCTGTGGTGTTCACCTGGCCTTGATTTTCAAATGAACTCCGATTGATCCCAAATTTGCTATGTAGACTCATCTCCTCATAAGAAATCACACCATGACTTTAGAATCTCCAAAATGCTCTAAAAATGAGTGATTTTACCTGAAATTGCACAAACACAAGGAAAAGTGAAGATTCTGAAGAAAACAAGTAAATAAGCCTGAAAATTACATAAAAACACTAGAATATGCCTTGTTTTGAGATAAAATAATATCAGAAAACACTACCAAAATACAAAGCATCATAGGCATACTTTGAATTTGTCACCAACTGAGTAACGGGGGGCATTCACCATAAGTGTTTTCCCTTCATGCAGAAAGGTTGGTAAACAATTCAGAGATAGTTGCAACTCCACGGGCTCAAAGATATGAATTCTATTACATCGGCTATATGGTTGAGTACTCTAATTCATGACCAATAAAAAAAGGTGCTAATCAATTTAGAGAACATAAAAAATAAATACAGAAAAAGATTTTGGGGGTCCTATTCCTGTAAACAAAAATATTATAGTGTTGAACTGAATACAAGGTGAATTCATGAGATTGAGATTTAGATTACTATGCAAGTTGCAAACATTATTTGTTTTGGACAGTGAATCTTAAGGATTAAATTCCAATAACAGTTTATTTCACTGGAATCTTTTGTGAATGTATTGAAGGTTTTTAATGGGTGATTATATTCTGGAAATTTATTTTTCATTAGTTAGTTATCTTTTGCATGCTCGGTATTATTCTTTGGTTTATTTATTTGCTTAAGGACAAGCAAAAGATAAAGTCTAAGGATATTGATGTCATGCATTTATATAGTATTTTTAGTATACCTTTATCGCAAAAATATCTGTCTTTTCTATCATGTTTTTACTTATTTTGACTTAAATTCTTATTATTGTTCGGAATCTTCACCCCTCTTTGCTTTTATCATATTTCAAGGGAAAATGAGCAATTTTTGATGAATTTTAAAAGATCTGAGTGCACAAATAGATTCCAGACGTCGAGACAAAGTCACACACCAAATTTCATATGAATCGGAGCTAGTTTGAAAATTACACCCCGCCCGTAATTTTTATCACGACCATGATTTCTTCGGCTCTTTTCAAAAGTTTCCCATAGAAAGAATTATGACATGCCCATGATTTTTATTGTGGCTGTAATTTTCCCAGATTTTCATGATAGTATTCACAGAAAGAATTACGGCCAGGGTGTGATTTCTGTCATGACTATAATTCTGTCCGTCAAACTCGAGTTTGACCCCATTTCTTGCCTGATTTGGCTCGTTTTCAAGCCAACTTTTGGGAAAACCTAATTAGGAGGTGGAGAACTGTATAAGGGACCAAATGAGTGATTATTGGGGCTTTTTAGCAAGGATTTAACATGAATTCGGCGAAGGGGTGAAACCTAAGGTGACTGGTGGCGATCTTTGTTTTCTCAACGAAAAAGTTTTGTTTTTCTGGCCGGCTGGCGTCGATCTTCATCAGGGAGCCTTAAATTTCATCTTCCTTCTCGATTCTATCATTTTTCTCAATTGTAATAAAAAAAAATGGATTTCTATTGTCATACATCTAAGAACATGTTAGTGTAAACAATATTTCGGGATTAGGGCTAGCCCTCTACAATTTATTGTTTAATTAATAATTTTTGTCTATTAAAGTTTTACTTATGCTTGATCTAATTATTGCTGTGTTTATTCCATTTTTATTATTGGCCATAATTTATATGTTTTAGACATTGCGTGAAGTACTGAAAGGTGAAGTGAGACGTCGAATATGTAGTTTTTAGACAGGTCGATTCAATCATGAAAGTAGTTCGAATCGATCTGAGGGATTATATAGATTTGTCAAGCACTCATTGGGTCTATCTCGAGTTAATAACCATGAAAGTAGGGGATTGACTAGGGTAGACACTGGGTTGTACTGCTAAATGGGGGCAATTTGTACATTCAGATAGATCCCTTTCAACACGGTAAAATCCTTCTTTAGATGAACTTTGTTAGTAGAATTATTTAATCCAGAGTGGTGAAACCCAAAATCCTGAATTCTCATTACTTGATTACAACCCTATCATCTTTTACTATTCCTACAACTTAGTTAAGCTTAATTTTAACTCTTTTCGGATTCATCTAGTTAATAATCCTAAGATAAGTTGGAACTTTGTCATTGGTCTCTACAGGATCGATATTTTTTTATTACTTCGAGAGGCTGTGCACTTGCAGTACCCTATCAATGGGTCAGTCTAGTATATGTACTTTGATATACTCATATGCCTGCGTTAAGAACCCGTGCTTAGCCAGTACATATACCAGTCTCACATGCATCATAGTTGTCCCATATCCACTATGGTACTCAACCAAGGACAATCTTTGAGACTACATCAAATCTATATCGAGGGATATTATTTATGCAAATGTACATATGACGTAGATATACCAAATGCACAACAACGAAAATGCTAGGATATATGAAATATCACATGTGAATGTAATACACATATCAGACCATCTACAGGTCCTAGGCATAAACACCAACAAAAGTGATCCTTCTAGGTGGCCTTATTCAACTTCAGATAATAGATACACATCTGCCACCCAATTACCATTCTCATGGGTATCAGTTCATTATTCTCATTTTTCACAGCTGTGATCCCACTTTTCTTGGGAACAATATGAACAAGACTGACCCATTCACTATCTAAAATCAGGTAAATCACTCCCACGTCAAGCAACTTTAGGATATCCTTTTTAACTACCTCCTTCATGATGGGATTCAACCGGCATTGATACTCAATGGAGCGTTTGCAATTTTCTTCAAGAAATACCTGTGCATACACAATGAAGCATTAATACCATGAATGTCATCAAGTGAGTAACCAATTACCTTCCTATGTAGTTGGAGCTCATTAAGCAATTTCTTTGTCTCAGCCTTATTCAAGTCTACACTCTCAATAATCGAATAAATGGAATCATCTGCTTAAAAGTCATATCTCAAATTATCTGAAAGTGCTTTGAGTTCTGATTTCTTTATCTCTATCGGTTCAAGTTTAACAAGTATGAGCTTATCGATTTTTTGCTTTAGAAGGTTCAATCGTTGGGTGCGAATCAAGAATCTGAGAGTAGACTCGAGCTTCATCATCCATGCTTTCTTTTTCATTTTCTTTCTCGAAAAGACATAACTCCAATGGATCAACATTACATCTTGCAGTATCTCTGTCTTGAATCTCCTCATCTAGTATATCCACGCTGCAACAGGAATTTGGAAAAGAAGATTTTTTTAGTGAAGATGAAAGATCAAAGTCAATATTGCCCTCACTAATATTTAGAGTCAATCTTCTATTCTTCACATCAATAACAGCAACCGTAGTGGCTAAAAATGGCCTACCCAAGATGATAGGCAGCTTTGCATTTTCTTCCATCTCCAAAACTACAAAGTTAGTAGGAATAAAGAAGTTATCGACTTTGATTCGTATGTCCTCCAAAATTCCCATGGGTAGCCCTCTAACTGGGGGGACCGCAACTTAAGCACTAATATAAATATTTATATTCAGTTTTATTTACAGCTTAAGTCATGGGACCCGCTCAAAACTTTATATATATGGAGGCATAGGTGCATACACCATATACAATCTAGCCCTAGCCGCCCACCTCTCTAAGCCTAGTCACTACTTCATATGAGCCGCCACCCTACTCCTCTCCATGGTAGTGGAACAACTTTAAAGAAGGCATGAGCAAGGTTGAAGAAGACTTAGCCCAAGTGGAAGAGATCTGCATCTCCCCTTGCCGCATCCCCTTCTTCCTCATCATCCTTCGGCGCAAGTGGGAGTGTTGCCCACTCATTGCGGCCAAGAAGACAACTTGTTGGCGCATCATCCTTGGTGACTAGCGCATGCAACAAGAAGAGTCCCAAGCCGTGGATCTCACCTTTCGAGGCTAGCACCAAGTGTGGAGGTTGAGAGGACTCGAGGAGCCTGTGTGAGTGATTGTAGAGGACACTCCCATGCGTGTCTTTCATCATCGGCACTTGCTCTAAAAAATTGCAAAAAGGTACTACTCTTCACATCTGGAGGTGGCCAACAGGCCGGGCCGGCCCGCGGTCCACATGGCCCACATGGCCCGGCATGACGTGGGCTAGGAACGGGACGGCCCGTGCCCTGATTCGGGTCGGGCTAGGCCGAGGGTTCATGGCCCGTGGGCCAGGCCAGGCATGGCCCGCAGTCGCTGGCTACGGGTCAATTGTTTATACCCATTATGTCGACAATTGATTTAAGCTTAAATTTATAATTTATGAATATGAAATTTAATCGAGTTAGTTTTAACTTTAGTCATGTGTTGTTAGTGTTGTTAATAAATAAATTAATATTAATTTAATAAAATATATTAAAATTAAAATTATATTATTTTTTAAAAAAATAAAATAATTAATTAAATAATAATTTAATATTTTTTTCAAAAAATTTTGCAAAATACATAATTCTCAATTTCTCATTTTTTTTAATTTTTTTTATTTTATATAATTTAATTAATTAATATTTTACTTATTTTTAAATTTATTTTAATGAAGCGGGCCAAAATCAGCCCGTGGGCCATATTCGAGTTGGGCCATGCACGGCCCGCGTGCCACATCTGGACCCCCGGCCCGCATGCCGATGCCAGCCCGCGGGCCATGCCAAGCACGCGTGCCAGATCCGGCCCGTGGGCCGGATCCGTGCTGAGCAAACGGCGAAGCCGTGCCTAGGCCGACATGGCTAATTAGGCCGTGGGCCGTGTCAGGCCCAGATTTATCTCCCCCTTTCCGTGCCCGGCACGGCCCGATTGGAAACGGGTCGTGCCATGGCACGCTAGGGGTCGGGCCCGGGCTGGCCTGAGCACGGCCCATGGCCAACCTCTATTCACCACCATCGGGTTTCTCACTCGTAAGATGATTATGCGATCGCGGGAATTCTATTTCGGGCCAATGCTTCCATTGTTCATAAAATATAAAATTGGCCCGAGGATTCCCAACAGTGGTATTAGGGAAATCTTACTAGGCTTGATGGTGTACCATGTCATACAAATTGGATTTTGAAAAGTTTATGCCTTGATTTTTCTGTTGAAAAAGAATAATTTCTCTATTTTTGCCTCCCTTATCTCTTTCTTGTTTTCTTTTCTTCACACATGGGATAGACCCAATGTGGAATAATTTATCCCTCCTTGCGCTCATAGGATAGACCTATGCCCAAGACTCATAGGAGATTATGCAGGGCACGGACTAGGTGATTGCCCTAATCTCTATGGGGTAAGTATTGCAAGGGGCGGCTACCCTTTTGTAGACTCCTGTGAGGGATGAAACACAAAGAAATATGATGAAGAGTCACTGAAAATTGGTGGAAGGGTTTTATGAAAAACTAAAATTGATTGCATGTTTGTTTTTCATAGCATGTAGAAGAGCATGAGTAGGCTATTTTTCTGATGCATTGTGATGTGATCTTAGACAATCCCTATATGCCATGCCTGTGATGTATCCTTGTGAGGATTATGTGCCGATTTTTAATTCTTATTTTAATTATGTATTGTAATCGAATTGAAGATTAGGGAAGACATCTCTTGGCGTTTCCTCTCCTCTCTCCCTTGCGCATCCAACCAAGGTGGCACAACCTTGACCTAGCTAAAACCTAGATGGCTTCTAGGGCTTACCGAGTAGCGCATCTTTGGGTTTGGTGGCTAGGGTTAGGGTTGGCGCAACTCACCATCCTAGATGAGGCATCTCTTATTTTGGCTTGACCTTGAGTAGCTTCTAGGGCTTCCTAGATTGTGCACTTGAAGGGAAGAACGCTGATCAAAGAGATGGCGCAACCTAGACAAGTTGGGTGCTAATCTATTTCCTTATCCGAGAGCCTTGAAGCCTTTCTAGGGTCTCCTAGTGGTGCATCTTGAGGTTCAAGTGCTGATAAAGAGGGTTGGCGCAACCTAAATTGCAAGGCGGCTCACCTTCCTTCTTGGCCGAGAGCTTGAAGGCCCTTAGTGGTGTTTCTTGAGTTGATTGGCTGAAGAAGCAAGGTGGTGCACCTTGACTTACTTGATGGCACATCCAAGCAAAAGGGCGCACCTCATGGTGGCGGAACTTGCAGGTGAAGTGACGCATCATGCAAGGATGGCGCATACATGTTGGCCAAGCTAGTATCAAGGAGGAGTCTAGGGCTGGGCGAACCTAAGGGCACATCTAGTGTTTCCAGGATGGTGCCTCTTGGGTTCGTGAGCTAACTCTTGGAGCTAAACACCCAGGCGGCGCTCCTAGGGTTTTGGAGCAGAGCCCTTAGGGCACTTAGGGCTGAGCTAAGGACTAAGTGGCATGGGCCCATGGCTTAGGGCCCTGAAAGTGCTAAATGTTTAGATCTAGGTCTACAGGGCTTGTTACCCAAGTTCAGGCTTTGATCACATCATCTTTATTTTTCTACTCTTGTTGAGCATGTATTTACTGCTATATTTTATTCCCACCATAGGATTGCATGCCTGTATTGCTAGAAATAAGATAAAACTAAGTACTGCCGATACCACAAAAATCCTCACTAAATCATATCAAGTCCGGATCTTTGCCTTCTGAAATGTAAACCTCATCAAACTATTTATTAATGGTGTTGTGCACTGTTTCCTTCCCTAGTGGGACACACCCATCTATCCTTAGGAGGCGTGTGGTGACAATATTTTTCCCCATCTAGATAAAATCTTGGATGCACCTTTGCAAGGAATTCGTTAGCCCTGGGTATAATAGTCAAGTTGGACTTGACTAGATTTTCGTATGTGATGGTTCACATAATCGATTTTCTAAAGGCACCCTCAAGAAGTTAGGTCTTTGTGTTGTTCTATCCCTAGTTGGGCCAAAGAGCCTAAACTGTCTTGAGAAGAGAAATTGTCAAGTTGCAATTGGCTGGCGAGCCTACCTCAGGAAGCATGTGTCACCTTGTGCAGTACATCCCACCTTAGCGGGATGCAAGGCTGTGTATAAAATGAGAATCCCAACTCACTAAGAAAGTTGAGTAGCTTCTCGATCGATTTTTGAGGATTATCGATTTGAATAAAATAGTGAGAAATGATCATTTATAAAATTCCAGAAAAAATGGTTGAAATGTGATACTTATCTGCTTGTCTTTTATTGTAGATGGCTATGAAGAACAATAGCAGACTGTCACTCTGATATTTTCTCAAGAAAGAGAAGTTAGTTGCAGTCAACTTCATGGACTAGTACCGAAGCTTAAGGATTGTCCTCATGCATGAGAGGAAGCTTTATGTCTTAGAGCAAGCTCTTCTTCCTCCACCACCATCCATAGCCCGTGTGACTGAACGGAATGCTTATCACAAGCAATTGTTCAAGGTGCAGGCTAGGACAAAGAGGTTTTACACATCCAAAGCTGCCTATCAGTACAAGATGCCTGAAGCTGCTCCAGTGGGATCGCATGTGCTCTGGCTGTTTAGTACATTTGGAATCTTGCTGGACTGGGATACCCGATGATCGAGATTTGGCCACAG
The DNA here is from genome assembly GCA_027563935.2 of Costus lasius. Classification (NCBI taxonomy): domain Eukaryota; kingdom Viridiplantae; phylum Streptophyta; class Magnoliopsida; order Zingiberales; family Costaceae; genus Costus; species Costus lasius. Next base: position 118,628,672 of record CM050447.1, read on the forward strand.
ATCTGATCCTGTAGTCACTACCTCTGAGTTACAATTCATTTATCATAAATTTTAACATGAGATCGCAGTGACTGTAGGATCTGAGATGCAAAATGACTTGAGGCTATGAGATCTGAGATGGATTCCATGTTAGCTAACCAAGTCTGGGATTTGGTTGCGCTGCCTGATGGGGTGAAACCCATTGAGTGTAAATGTGTCTTCAAAAGAAAGTATGACATGGATGGCAATAGAGTTACCTGTAAGGGTAGACTTATGGCAAAGGGTTTCAGGCAAGTCCACGGGATGGACTATAATGAAAGTTTCTCGTTAGTTTCTATGTTCAAATCCATTTAGATCATTATTGCATTAGCAGATACTATGACTATGAGATCTAGTAGATGAATGTGAAAATCACTTTCCCTAATGGGAAGCTATTTGAGGATGTGTATATGACATAGTCTGAGGGTTTTATCTATCCTATAGAAGCTCATAAGGTATATAGGCTGAAGAAATCCATATGTGGATTAAATCAAGTATCTCAAAATAACGTTGTGATGAGGCTGTAAGAGATTATGATTTTATCAAGAATGAAGATGATGCCTACATGTACAAGAAATTTAGTGGGAGCTTAGTGACATTTCTAGTCTTGTATATCGATAACATACTACTCATCGGAAATGAGATCTCGACCCTTCACACAGTGAAGACATTGTTAGGGAAGTGTTTTGAGATAAAAGACTTAGGGGATGCCGCCTATTCATTGGGTGTTAGGATTTACTGGGATATATCCAAAAAGCTCCTAGCCCTAAGTTAGAGTACTAGAGAGGTTTCACTTAGAAAATTCTAAGAAAGGATACCTTCTAGTAAGGCATAGTCTTACTCTCTCCAAGAGCCAATGTCCCTCAATATAGGCTGAGAGAGAAGACATGAGTCAAGTCCTCTATGCTTCAGTAGTGGGATTGATCATGTAGGCGATATTGTGTACTAGACTAGATGTGGCTTATATTATGGGCATAACCAGTTAATACCAATTGAATCAAAGTGTTCAATATTGGATAGCTATGAAGAACATCCTAAAGTATATGAGGAAGACTAAAGATTTGTTCTTAGTCAATGGCAGATAAGAAGAGCTTAGTGTTCTAGGCTGCGCTAATGCTTTGTTCAGTCAGAACCAAATGCCTTTAGATCGCAGTCCAACTATGTGTTTTTGCTAAATGGAGGTGCTATATGCACGAAAAGCTTCAAGAAATCCATTGTAGCTGATTCTACAACTGAGGCTGAGTATGTTGCAGCTTGTGAGGTAGCCAAGGAAACAGTTTTGATAAAGAAGTTCATCACTAAACTTCAAGAGATTCCAAGTGTTGTGGATCCCATTGAGCTCTATTGTGAGAACAATTGAGCGATCACACAGGGCAAGGAACCAATGTCTCACCAGAAATCTAAACACATACTCATATGCTACCACCAGATCTGAGAGATCATTGATAGAGGTGATGTCAGGATTTCCAAAATCGACAAAGATAATACTCTAACAGACCCACTAACCAAAACTTTGGCATAACATAAACATGATAGTCACACTAGAGACATGGGGTTGAGATTTCTTAACAACTAGGTTTTAGTGCAAGTGAGAGATTGTTAGAGTTTATGCCACAGGACAAGTGATAGGGGTCTCGCAAGCGCACGGGTCTATCGAAGTAGTAAAATATCGATCCCACAAGGACTAATGGACAAGTAACGACAGATCTCAAAATTACTAGCTAGACGAAGTTGAAATTGGCGAAGCTTAAATGTTTAACTAATTAAATGAACAGTAATGTAAACAAAGGAATCGTATGAGAGAAATTTGATGAAAGATGCATCAGGATATAGGTTCACCGCTTTGACTCCATATAATTGAATAATCAAACTCCATTGCCAACGTCCTATCTAGTTCAAGGGAATTCGTCCCTGACGTATAGATCGTTCCCACTGATAACTTCATCCTCTCCCGCAGACTGGTTACCGGTCTAACCCGTAAGGTTCTGACGTTCAGTTGGACTTGTGGTCTTCCTAACACGCCTATGTCCCTAATATTTTCAAGGCGAGTACAGGATACCAAAAGGGGTCCCCCCCCCCCCCCCAAGAATTCCTGGTTTACGAACCTCCCCTACAAAGCACCGGCTCAAGCGCACCCTTTCGGACGGTGCAGGCAAAGAGTACCAGAATAGTTTGACTTGCCAGCACACTTTTGGTTTGCCAAATGCGTCTAAGATCCAAATACTCAAGCAAGGGAGTACAGTTCGTCAAGGGACTTTTCCCTAGCCCCTGATTTAGCAATCACACTCAAGGAAATAAAGGCTCAAACGCTCCCTTACGGGCAACATACGCAAGGTGCACGAACGGATTAGATAAACCCTCAACCATATGTTTCCAACACACAGTTTGACTTTTGATTATCCCGACACGTCTATGATCCTAACAATCCCCCTAAGTGAGTACAATTCACCAAGGGGGTTACCCTCTAGAATTCCTGGTTTACAAACCTCACTTGGGCAATTGAAGGCCCAAACATCTTCATTCCGGAAAATGTAGGCAGGGCACACACATAAGGTTAAGCAAGGATTTAAGACACACAGGGTAAGATTATCACAACTAATAATTCATCAAAGGGTTACCCCCACATCCTGATTTAAAGTTTAGCCTATCATGTTCATCATGGAATCACAAGTAATAAACCCTATCACCACACGCATATGCAGATTTGTGCAGGAATTACTAAGGAAAGGTTAGATCATACAATACTTTGCATGGATTACATAATGAATGCAGCAAATCGAATATAGCTTAAAGATCTTTCCTTACAACTTGTTCTTGAGGTGTTCTATGCTGAAAAAAATGTCTTCAATGAATGCAGGAACGCAGCCCTTTCTTCCTGGTGTGGCTTTCTCCTCCAAGGTTTTTGTACTTGTCTCGTATGTGATTCCGTCTTGGAAATCCTTTTCTTTCTTTTATCTCCTCTCCTCCTAGTGGGCTCTATTCTCTTTCCCATGCTCTGCAAAGCCTGCTGCAAATCCTCAGTCGATAGAACTTTCTACTAGCCTCCATGCCCTGCAAGCGTTGCCAGCCATCTTTCTATATGAAATCATCATTTCGTGGTAGAAATTGCCTTCAAAAGGCTGCTCCATGCCCCTTCATCAACTGGGGGGAAAGGTCCTAGTTGCCCCCCTTGCATTACCCTAGGTTTGGTTGAAGAAACCAGGGCTGAAATCGCGATTTTGAAACAAGCGGGTTCGCAATCACGGGTGTGAATTTGGTCATGACCCGGTCGTGATTGATCAGTTATAGCTTCAAGTGCAGAGACAAGTCACAGGCATGATTCTGATCGTGACCTGGTCGTGATTCTCAATGGAGGCTTCAATAAATCCGAAAGTTTCCAGTTAGAATCATCTTGATTAGGAGGAGTCCTTTTGATCCCAAAAGTCTCAAAATCCATCCTCTTTATGGTCGTTTTGGCCTGAAAGCATAAGAATACCAAAAGAGATATAGATTCCATAGATGTATATCATTTAAGGCAATAATGGGACACACAACCCGGAAATAGACATGATTCTGATGGTAAAATCATACTTGAAATGTTATATAAATATGTGTCAACAGAATACCCATGACTTAAATCTTTGCTTGTCCTCAAGCAAAAAGAAATGAAATTCCATGAGGGTACTAGTTGTTCGACAAAGTTAAACTCCGTAATGATCTATAAATGCTAAGATCAAAATCTAATCACATGATGCACAAATCACTGTAGGCCTTAAAGTCGTCAAGATGTAAAGCAAAGTATCTAGGTCAGATCTACGAACAATAGTTGTACGATAAGTTGGATGGCAATAATCCCTCTACCACATGAATCATTAATCCACCTCAGCACCCAAAAAGCAAACTCAACAAAGTAGCAGCAAAGGTTGTGCTCATAACTTCGGTACCACTGTACTTTCTCCTCCTCCCCCCCCCCCCTTTTCTCTACAGTGCCAAGTCGTAGCTTTGGTACCACTGCTTTCTTTTCTTTTCTTTTGATCTGCAGTGCCAAGTCACAATTTCGGTACCACTGCCCTTCTTCTTTCACTTTCTCCTTTTCCCCTTTTTTTTTCTATAGTGCCAAGCTGTAGCTTCGGTACCACTGCTTTCTTTTCTTTTCTACAGTGCCAAATTGTAACTTCAGTATCACTGCTTCTTTTTCTTTCTTTTTCTCTCTATTTCTTACTCGGTGCCAAGTTAGAGGAGCTCGAACCAAAACTAATACTGGGAGTTTCCAAGAAGGGGAAGTGTGTTAAGTGGTTTGGTTTATAATCATCCAAACAAATAGTACTCATGTTGGGACATAGATGTTTCCTAGATATAAAGCTTATCAAAGTTCGATCCTTAAGTGTTCAGTGAATGAGGAATCAAGTAACTAGATGAGTTGTTTAGCATAAAAGATGCTCTCAAAGTAGTGTGGGAGTATAAATGAATCATAGATTAGATGAATCAATCATGAATAATATAAATCAGTCAAGAATGGGATATCATTAATCAATAGTTGCAAAAAGAAAAAAAGAAAAATTTCAGCTAGAGTATCATGGGGTCGAAAAAAAATTTCATAGGTAGCCATCATAAAAAGTGAGGACGTAATAGAAGCACATCATGAAAGTTGTCCTTACAAAGTTTGAAACATCATGAAAGTATCACAGTGCATACAAAATGTTCATTATGAAAGTGCACATACAGTAGTGAAGAAGTTCAAAGTTTTAGTAGGGTTGGTGCATAACAACATGTCAACAGCAACACACAGAGTAGTCTATCACAACAGTACATACAACAACACATCATAAAAGCATAAAAGTGTATCAAAATGACCCTATCAAAATGTGTAAATCTCCCCCACCCCCCAAAGCAAAAGGGTGCATCGTTCTCGATGCATATATCATAGATACGTATCAAAAAGGATGGGGAAGACTTACTAAAGTGCAGCTTTACTCGCTGCACTCTGCTGGGTCATCGTCATCGTCGTCTGCGTCGGAGGAATCTGAAACGTGGATGGTGTCATCCTCGTCCTCCTCCTCGTCACAAGGTGGTGGTGGTGGTGCCATATTGCAATGGAGGAATATCTCAATTGATTTTACCATTTCAATCAAGGTTGCATGCTGCTTTCCCTAGTTTATCTGCTCCAGGCGAAGAAGATGGAGCATGTCATCTATAGAGGGTCTGGCTGTGGTCTGGGGCTGTCCGCCAATGGAAAAACTAGGGTCAACATCAAGGGATGCCGTGTGGTCTTTTGCTGCTACAGGTTCAGGGTGAAGGCGCCAGTTCACGAATATCTGTCCGCGAAGAGTTCAGGAGGGGCATGGTAACGGTGGTATCTGCGAAGGTGAGGTGGTAGTTGTCGCCATGCCGAATAATCAACTCCATCAAGAGAAGATGCTCAATGTCCAATCGTCGGCTGCCCACCGCCTCCGGCTATCCATATGGGTTGTGCCCTAAAGAAAGCGCAATCATGGTGATCATCCCCCCAATACATATGTTCCCCTTCTACGCATGGGCGACGCGCATGACCTAATACCGTGCTGCCTGGAGATTGTCTTTCATCAAGATTTCTAGCGGTGCAGCTGGTTCTTGCGGCTCAGGTCGAGGACTGGAAGTGCCTGCCAGATGCTTACCAGTTGCTTTCTTTCACGGCCGCATGTTTGCTTGAGTCGGCGAGGTGAAGGTGCCGAGTGCTGATGTGGAAATGCCGAAAGGGGAAAAAGCGGAAAACCAGAAATCTCAGCAAGCAAGTAAATGGAAACCTGTAGTTGAAAGCTCGCCGGGAGTTGGTCGGAGAAGTCGCCAGAGAGTCAGTGGTCAGCAATGAAGCTGTCGGCGGCGACTGATGGGGCAAAGCAAGTGGGGTTGGCGCCATGTACGAAAATGGGAAAATCGGGCACCCTAGGCTGAAAATCGAGAGGAGTTAAGTGAATAATCTTAACGGGTCAGGTGGCCAGGCTAACCCGTTAAGAAGTTTAGTTATCGTGCCCGAGATTCTCATCAAGACTAGGTCAGGAAATTCATCGCCGAAATGTTTGCTGGGAAATCGCGGTCGCGATTTTCATCGATACACAGTCGTGATTTTCTCATAGATTTTCGATGCTATCTGTCACGGCCGTGACTTCAATCTCTGGGCAGCCGTGATGCTCTCGTCAATTTCATACACATTCTATCTTTTGGAAATCCTGCCCATGATTTCAGCATATCCCAGTCATGAATTCCTCATGTAAGGTTGCACACAAATTTTTACCGCAGTGTCCATAGTCACGGCTCTGCTGTGATCTTCTCGGCAAAAGGGTCTTTGTTTTACCTCTTCGAAAAATCTTGGTCACAACTTTCAGCATATCCCACTCATGAATTCCTCGTGTAATTTCTATGTTGTTGATTACGGTCGTGGCTTCAGTCACCTCCCTGCCGTAATTCTCTCGGCGAAATTTTTGATGTTGGATTGATTGATAATTATGGTCGAGATTTTCGTCAGGACCCGCCCGTGATTTTCAAAAAACTGGTAGAAAATGCCTACTTCTACTGACTCAGTTTGCGATATTCCTGTGTCATTCAAAATCAAGTAGAAGCATCAATGACCATAGTTAAATAGATATGAACATACGAAAACTAATACAACAAACAATTCAATCAATGAAAGTGCACAACAAGGCCCATATATCACTCCCAACTATTAAAAATTGAATGTCAATGCTGGGGATAAATAAGTAAACAATAGTTGAGCGTGTATAGTCTCCCAATAGAGTGGATTAAAACCAATTAGTGTGGGTATAGCTTGCATCATTCTCGGTGAATGCCTCTTGTCAAGGACTCCCACGCCAACTTCAATATCGGTACTTTGCTTAGGTATCCGGAGTTTGGTGGTCATCATCAACAAAGTGTACGCGCATTATCTGTAAGATTACCACCAATGTTAATTATCAAAACCATGAAGCAGAATAAAAATAGAAACAAACATGAGGAAGAAAACCAAACTTATAGCAGGCAAGTTAGGATGTTCTAAAATTGGTTCGATTTTTCCTAGTGTCATTTTGATATATAACAGAAATACTAGATCACTAAGGATTTCAGACCAATCATTAAGAAAACTCCTCAAAATATGTAAACTAAACTAAACTACACAAACCATGAAAGCAAATTAAGGAAAAATGCTCGAAATAAAATCAACTAGAGTAAGACGCTTGGGTTGCATCCCAAGAAGCGCTAATTTAATGGTCCGTCAGCTTGACCATAGTTAGTGTCATCCTAGTGAAGGAGGATCAGCGAGGAGCAGTACAATTTCTCAAGTATCGGTTAATGCGGGACATAGTTCTTAAGCCACTGTCCGTTAACTTTGAATGTGCCAGTTGAATTACAGAAAATATCCACAGGGCCGTGAGGATAGACTTTGCATATTACAAAGGTTCCCGTCCACTTAGTTTATAATTTACCAGGGAAAAGCATGATCCTAGAGTTGAACAATAGTACTATATCTCCTTCATGAAATTCCCTTCTCATGATTCTCCGATCATGCCACCTTTTAGTTCATTCCTTGTAGATCTCAGCGTTCTCATAGGCTTCTCGCCGAAACTCATCGAGTTCATTAAGTTGAAGTTTTTTGATATTGCTAGCTTGTTTCCCATCAAAGTGCAATTGTCGTATCGCCCAAAAAGCTTTATGTTTAATCTCCACTGGTAAGTGGCATGACTTACCATATATCAAGTGGAATGGGGACATACCGATTGGGGTTTTGAATGCTGTATGGTATGTCCATAGAGTATCATCGAGTTTGAGTGACTAGTCCATGTGAGTATGCAATACGATTTTCTCCAGAATGTGCTTTATCTCCTAGTTTGATATTTCCACTTGGCCGCTAGTCTGAGGTGGTAAGCAGTGGCCACTTTGTGCATTACTCCATATCTTTTGAGAAGTGATTTGAATCTATGCTCGATGAAGTGAGATCCGCCATCGCTTATTACAACGCGGGGTGTTCCAAATCGCAGGAATATCTTCTTCTTAAAAAATTTGATGACTACCTTGGAGTCATTTGTTGGTGCGACCAAGGCCTCGACCCATTTAGAGACATAGTCAACTCTGACCAAAATGAATCTGTTACCACATGAGGATGGAAATGGACCCATAAAGTCAATACCCTAAACGTCAAAAATTTCTATCTCAAGAATGGTGTTAAGGGGCATCTCATTTCTTCGTGATATCCTCCCCGTCCTTTGGCAACAATCACAAGATTGAACGTAATTCTTTGCATCCTTGAATTGGGTCAGCCAAAAGAATCCACATTGGAGGACTTTATACGCTGTTTTCATACCACTACAATGCCCTCCATAAGAAGAAGAATGACATTGGAACAAGACATCTGAAATCTCTTCTCCTGGTAAGCATCTCCAAATGATATAGTCTGCACAACGCTTGAACAAAAGTGGTTCGTCCCAATAATAGTATTTCACATTTGATACAAACCTCTTACGTTGCTAGTATGAGAGACCTAGAGGCATAATCGGCATACCATGGTGTCTTTATTATGGTAACGGCTAGCAGGTTTTCATCCAGGAACGCATCATCGATCTCCCCTTCCAAATTGCTCTCGGAAGTGGATGTTAGGAGAGATAGATGGTCTGCCACTAAGTTGTCAGCTCCCTTCTTGTCTTTGATCTGAATAACAAATTCTCGTAACAAAAGTATCCATCTGATCAGTCTAAGCTTTGCATCCTTCTTTGTCATAAGGTATCGAATCACCGCATTATCTATATAAACAATAACACGCGAGTTAATTAAATACGATTGAAACTTATCAAATGCAAAAACCACGGCTAGTAGCTCTTTTTCAGTCGTGGCGTAATTGCTTTGTACTCCATCTAGTGTTCGGGTTCCATAATAAATGACATGTGTCCGGTTATTCTTCTGCTGTCCCAAAACAGCTCCTACCGCATAGTCGCTGGCATCGCACATGACTTCGAATGGTAATGACCAATCCCGAGGTTGCATTATGGGAGCAGAAATCAATGCTTTCTTCAATTGGTGAAACGCGTCCATGCAATTCTGGTCAAAAATAAATGGAACATCCTTAGCAAGTTAAGATGTTAAAGGACAAGCAATTTTAGAAAAAATCTCAATGAATCATCTATAAAAGCCCGCGTGTCCTAGGAAACTTCTTATTCCTTTGAGAGAGTTTGGAGGTGGCATTCTTTCCATCAAATCAATTTTTGCTTTCTCGACTTCGATACCGCGCTCTGATATCAAATGACCAAGAACAATCCCTTCTTTGACCATGAAGTGACATTTCTCCCAATTGAGCACCAGGTTCATCTCTTCACAACGCCACAAAACACGGGTCAGGTTAGATAAACAAGAATCAAAACTAGACCCGTATACCGAGAAGTCATCCAAAAAGACATTCATAATGTCTTCAATGAAATCTGAGAAGATCGCCATCATGCATCGTTGAAACATAGCTGGCGCATTACATAAACCAAATGGCATATGGCAATAAGCGAAGGTGCCGAAAGGGCATGTGAATGTGGTTTTCTCTTGGTCATCGGGATGTATCGGTAATTGGAAGAATCCTGAGCAGCCATCCAAGAAACAAAAATAAGAGTTAGTGACTAATCTCTCAAGCATTTCATCAATAAAGGGGAGAGGAAAATGGTCTTTGCGGGTGGCCTTGTTCAGTTTCCGATAGTCAATACACATGTGCCACCCGGTAATGGTTCTTGTCGGGATTAGCTCATTGTCTTCGTTCTTTACTACTGTTACTCTTCCTTTCTTTGGTATTACGCGTACAGGACTCACCCATTGGCTATCTGAAATAGGGTAAATAACTCCTGCGTCCAATAGTTTCAGAATCTCCTTTTTCATTACCTCTTTCAGGTTCGGATTCAATCGTCTCTGATATTCAATAGATGGTTTGCTGCCATCTTTAAGGTATATCCTATGCATGTAGAAAGAAGGGTTAATGCCTTTTATATCTTCCAAAGCATAGCCGATTACCTTCTTATGTTTTCGAAGTCTATCAAGAAGAAGGCTTGTTTGTTCTGAATCAAGGTGGGCAGCTATAATGACGAGGTAAGTAGAATTCTCACCTAAAAACTCATACCTGAGGTTGCTCAGTAAGGATTTGAGCTCTACGTCCATTCGTTCACTAACCTTAGATTTTGGTGCGGTAATTCTTCAAGTTCTTCTGTAGCCGGCTCAACTTCGGTGCTCGAGTTAAGAATATAAGCACGAGCCTCCTCTTCCTGCTCCTCGTCATCTACATTTGTCAGGCAAACCTCGAGGGGGGCGATGTCTGTCCATGGAATGTGGGGCAATTTCTGTTCATCGTCAAGGACTCCGATACTACAACAGGAATCTGCGAAAATAGGCTTTTTCAGACTTTCGGTTATATCAAACCCAACTGTTTCCTCACCTATGTGCAGTGTCAACTTCCCATTCTTAACATCAATTATAGCACCAGCAGTTGCCAAGAATGGTCTGCCCAATATTATAGGAAGCTTGGAATCTTCCTCCATCTCAAGTACAATGAAACAGCTGGAATATAAAATTTACCAAACTTTATTGGCACGTCCTCTAGAATTCCTACCGGATGTCGTACAGAATGATCGGCCAATTGCAAAGAGATATTTGTCAGCTTTAAATCTCCGATATCCAGTTTCTTACAAAGAGAGAGTGACATCAGACTTACACTAGCACCAAGATCGCACAAAGCACGATCGAAAGGGGTGCTTCCGATTAAACATTGAATGGTGAAGCTGCCTAGGTCCTTCAACTTTGGTTGTAACTTATTTTAGATGATTGCGTTGCATTCCTCAATCAGCGACACTGTGTCGTGTTCCTCCATTTTCCTTTTATTAGATAAGATTTTCCTCAAAAACTTAGCATAAGATGGCATTTATGATAAAGCATCGGTAAAAGTTATGTTAATATATAATTTCTTTAAAACTTCCAAAAATTTAGCAAACTGTCGATCAAGTTTCACTTTTGCCAATCTCCGGAAAATGGAATGGGTGGTTTGTAAGGTGGTGATGGAACATAAGCAGGTTCGCTCTCCTTCGCTTGTGGTTCATTTTCAAGAGTGGGTTCCTCATATTCTAGAGTTTTGGTCTCACTCTCACAATGGTCATCCATAGGCATTTCCAGTTCCTCAAGCTGTTTACAACTGTGCATGGTAATGGCATTACAGTGCTGTCTAGGGTTTGTTTCTGGTTGTCCAGGCAATTTGCCCGGTGGTCTAGTAGATGTGCTGGCCTGCTGGGCAATCTGATTTTCAAGTATCTTTTGATGTGTGGTTAAGCCCTTGATTGCCTCGAGGATACTATCTATCGCCTTTGTTTGCGTTGACACAGAGTTGTCAAAGCGTGACTCTAAGGTTTGCTCCTGCGGTGTCGTGTTGGTAATCGGTTGGGGCGGCTGGTCGAATTGCTTAAGTTGATATCCGACATTGGGTGGGTGAAATCCAGGAGGATGCCTATAGTTTAATGGTTGGGCTGCGTTGTTGTTTCTATAGGAAAAGTTGGGATGATTCTTCTACCTAGGGTTGTAGGTGTTTGAAAGAGGATTATTTTGGACTCTCAGGTTAAAGTTACCTACAACATTCACTAAAGCAGGTGGGGGGTCTTGGGATACCATATTCCCTAATTGACAAGTGCCAGAAAGATGACCTTCCACTCCACAAACTTCACACATAGCAGAGTTAGAAGCAGTAGGACGCATGTTCATATAGTCAAGTTTATGAGATAATGAATCTACTTTTGCAGCGAGAGAACAAAGGGTGTCGAGTTCATACTTACCGGCTTGCCGTGATTAGGTACCTCTCTCGCTCGACCATTGGTAGTGATTGAGCGTCATTTCTTCGATCAAATTGTAGGTGTCATCGATTGCTTTGTTCATTAAAGCTGCTTTGGCAGCTTCATCAATGGTAAGACGAGTGTTATAAAGCAAACCATTATAGAAAGTGTGTACTAGTACCCATTTCTCGAGACCGAGGTGAGGTCATATTCGTTGGAATTCCTTAAAGCGATCCCACGCCTCATATAATAATTCGCCTTCTTTTTGAGAAAAATTGGTAATCTGGTTCCTCAGTTGTGCGATTTTGCTCAGAGGAAAATATTTTGAAAGGAAAGCATGTGAGAGCTGTTCCCATGTGGTAATGGATCCATATGGTAAAGAATATAACCAAGCTCGTGCCCTGTCTCTAAGTGAAAAAGAGAAAAGTCGAAGTCACAGAGCGTCAGTGGTTACACCATTCATTTTAAGAGTGTCACAATATTCAAGAAAAATAGATAAATGCATATTCGGGTCTTCAGCTGGTGATCTACCAAATTGGTTTTGCTATAACATTGACAAAAGTGATGGTTTTATCTCGAAATTGTTTGCCTCTATCGGTGGACGTGCAATGCTGGAGTGAAATCCTTGGACGTTAAGGGCTGCAAAGTCTCGAAGCGACTTGTTACCGTCCATGGTTGATGTCTGTGAATCTTCTTTGGGTTTAAGTTTCTGAAGCTTCTTACGACGCCGGAACGTTCTTTCTATTCCGAGTCAAATGGTATTACAAGTTCCGGGCATGGAGTTCTATGCATAAACTAAAGTCTAACAAAGTAGATGGCTCATTAAATCAAGAAAGGTGTAAAATGAAATAAAAAAAAGTATACTACTAATATAGAATGAAGCTAAAAGTGTCTAGTCTAATAACTCCTAAATCTAGTCAATATTGTCGAAATTACTCCTCGGCAATGGTGTCAAAAACTTGATAGGGGTCCCCCGAAAGTGCACGGGTTTATCGAAATCGTAAAATATTGATCCCATAGGGACTAATGGGCAAGTACTGACAGATCTCAAAATTACTAGCTAAACGAAGTCGAAATTGGTGAAGCTTAAATGTTTAACTAATTAAATGAACGGTAATGTAAATAGAGGAATTGTACGAGAGCAATTTGATGAAAGATGCATCAGGATATGGGTTCACCGCTTTAACTCCTTATAATTGAATAATCAAACTTCATTACCAACATCCTATCTAGTTCAAGGGAATTCATCCCTGACATACAGGTTGTTCCCACCGATAACTTCATCATCTACCGCTAACTGGTTATCGGTCTAACCCATCAGGTTTTGATGTTCAGTTGGACTTGTGGTCTTCCTAACACGTCTATGTCCCTAATATTTTCAAGGTGAGTACAGGTTACCAAAAGGGGTCCCCCCCCCCCAAGAATTCCTAGTTTACAAACCTCCCCTACGAAGCACCGGCTCAAGTGCACCCTTTCGGGCGGCGCAGGCAAAGAGTACCAGAATAGTCTGACGTGTTGGCGCACTTTTGGTTTGCCAGACGCGTCTAAGATCCAAATACTCACGCAAGGGAGTACAGTTCATCAAGGGAGTTTTCCCTAGCCCCTGATTTACAAATCACACTCAAGGAAATAAAGGTTCAAACGCTCCCTTTCTAGCAATGTAAGCAAGGTGCACGAACGGATTAGATAAACCCTCAACCATATGTTTCCAACGCACGGTTCAACTTTTGATCATACTGACACATCTATGATCCTAACAATCCCCCTAAGTGAGTACAGTTCGCCAAGGGGTTACCCTCTAGAATTCCTAGTTTACAAACCTCACTTGGGTGATTGAAGGCTCAAACATCTCCATTCCAGAAAATGTAGGTAGGGCGCACACATAAGGTTAAGCAATGATTTAAGGCACACAGAGTAAGATTATCACAACTAATAATTCATCAAAGGGTTACCCCCACATCCTGATTTAAAGTTTAGCCTATCATGTTCATCATGGAATTACAAGTAATAAACCTTATCACCACATGCATATGCAGATTTGTGCAGGAATTACTAAGGAAAGGTTAGATCATACAATACTTTGCATGGATTATACAATGAATGCAGCAAATCGAATATAGCTTAAAGATCTTTCCTTACAACTTGTTCTTTAGGTGTTCTACGCTGAAAAAAATGTATTCAATGAATGCAGGAGCGCAGCCCTTTCTTCCTGGTGTGGCTCTCTCTTCCACGGTTTTTGCACTTCTCTCGTATGCGATTCCTACTTGAAAATCCTTTTCTTCTCTCTTTTATCTCCTCTCCTCCTAGTGGGCTCTCTTCTCTTTCCCATGCTCTACAAAGCCTGCTGCAAATCCTCAGTCGAAAGAACTTTCTGCCAGCCTCCATGCCCTACAAGCGCTGCCAGCCATCTTTCTATACGAAATCATCATTTCATAGTAGAAATTGCCTCCAAAAGGCTGCTCTACGCCCCTTCGTCAATGGGGGAGAAAGGTCCTAGTTGCCCCCTTGCATTACCCTTAGTTAGGTTAAAGAAATCAGGGCTGAAATCACGATTTTGAAACAGGCGAATTCATGATCACGGGCGTGAATTTGATCGTAACCCGGTCGTGATTGATCAATTACAGCTGCAGGTGCAGAGACAAGTCACGGGCATGATTCTAATCGTGACCCAGTCGTGATTCTCAACGGAGGCTTCAATAAATCTGAAAGTTTCTAGTTAGAATCATCTTGATTAGGAGTCCTTCTGATCCCAAAAGTCCCAAAATCCATCCTCTTTGTGGTCATTTTGGCCTGAAAGTGTAAAAATACCAAAAGAGGTGTAGATTCCATAGATGTATAACATTTAAGGCAATAATGTGACAGAAAATCCGGAAATAGAGATGATTCTGATGGTAAAATCATTCTTGAAAAGCTATATAATATGTGTCAACAACTAGTTGTTAGTCTAACATTTATATTACATTCACTCTTGATATTTATATCATGGCATTGTTATTGTTATGCTTTTGATACATTTGCGATTGTGTATATTTGCTTAATAATATCCATAAAGATAGATTATATCTACTTTCAAAGTTTGTCCCTAGTTGAGTGCCATAGTAGATAAAGGACTGCTACGATGCATGTGAGACTAGTATATGCGCTAGTTGCGCATGGGGTGCAAACGCATGCATACGGGTATATCAGGGTGGATTTACTAGACCGACCCACTATAAGGATTCAACTTGGTGTCTCAATTTAATCTCATAGTGATAGAGGTGCACTTGTCCTTTGACTTAAGGTACTTGACATCTCTATATGGTAAGTGGTATGCTTTAATACAACATAACGCCTCGCCGAAATAGGGAGGTCATAACGGTTGTCATTGGGTGTTTCATAAGTCATATGAGAGGTTCAACTAACTATGGGTTGACTGAAAGTGCACTTGTCCTTCAACTTAAGGCGTTTGCCCTTTCCTTAAATGGAAGCGTGATGTCTAGGGCCCTCATATGGATGCATGACTGAAAGTGTGTGGCCAAATGCCGGTAAAAGTTTGATTTAGTCATGACTATTAGATTTGGTTAAACAAGTGTGACACACTTGTCTAATCAGGATATCAATCTGATAAGAGGACTATAGCGCATAAGTACTTTGTTGCGATTTAGAGGATATCAATGATGACAATCATTTTGATGACTTGGGTACCAGCGATGTATTGCTAGATACCCCTCACTACTTTTGATAATCATCATATCATCACTGCCAACTTCGGAGGAACCTACAAGGTCACACACCTAGACACTCGAGATCTCGTATTGATCGAGTAGCCTATGAATTGAATCATGCTATGATTCAAGTCTATTTGGAAGATAGATGTATTTAGGTTGCATCCGATAAGCTAGAGGATGTCACGATTGGGTTTGACTTACTTGGACAGTTGTTGACCTCTAGTTGACTTTATTTTGACTTTGGTTGACCTCAATACACTCTGTGTCTCAAGTCAACTCAAAGTAAACAAGGGTCAAGGAATTAAGGGGGCTTGACACCTAGGTGACAAATGTCAAGTAACTTAGTAAAAGAATATTTCTCTTGGCTAAATAAAATGAGGTGCAAATGGGATTAAATAATATTTATTCCTAAAGTACATATTACCTCCTCCTAAAGCGTAATCCGGTATCTAACTACGCTTACTCCCTACTCTCATGACAGTTAACGTAACTAGACCCATTAAGTTTTATGAAAAACCTTGAAAATCCTTCAAACGAATCCAAACTACTCTCGTGGTTGGATTCATAGGTTTGAATAAAATAGCTCCGATGTTGCGATTCACCTCCCAGTTCTTCTCGCAATGTCTAAAACACAACTATACTTGGCCAGAGTAAATTACAAAATGAACTAAATTCTAGTCAAATCAATGCTATAATAATCATAATCAAAGAGTAAAAATACAAGTTTAATTCATAAATTTCAGTGGGCTACATCCCAAATCTCGAAATTAAGTTTAGGCAGACATGTTCATCGTGTACGGCATGAAAATAGATGAATATTGCATTGAATCTTATCGAAAGTACAAGATTTCACTAAGAAAATAAATAGAAAAGCTTCCCCTCGATCTGGAGAAGAAGATGAAGTGATCAATTCTCTTTTCTGCATAAATTCTCGTCGGAATTTTGCCTTGGAACCAAGTTTTGCCCTAGCCGCCGCCTCTGCTTGTGTTTGCGTAAAAAAGTCCCTTTAAGCCCTCCAAAAATCCCTCCTTTTATAGTTTATTTGGTTTAGAACCCATTAAGGAAGAATTCTAGAGAGTTTAGTTCAATTCTAGTTCGATTTGGAGTCGAATCGAGAGAAAAACTCGAAGGGGCGAAAAAACTCACGGCCCGTAAATAGTTTATGGTTGCGGCCGTAAATGTTTCTGCGAATAAAGTCCTATGTACACAGAAAGATTCACGGCCTCACCTGTGAAAGTTTCTGTGAACTTTTTTACTTAGCCGCAATTTCATCCTTCGAATGCGAAACTCACGGTCGGCTGAGAAACTCATGGTCAAGGCCGTGAAAGTCGTGTTTGACACTATTTTCCCTCCAAATTTGAAGTGCGACCCATAATCTCCTCGGGAACTCTGCTATGACTTGAAAACTCATGAAATCCATCAATTTTATGCCATAATCCAAGAAAGATAAAATTCTCAAGAGGTAAATTCTCAATAGACTTAAAGTATACCTGTTGATACCCTAAATCATAATAGAGGTAAATTCTCAAGAGCTTATAATCCAAGAAAGATAAAATTCACAGTTTATGTCATAATATTCATTCTTAACGTACTAAGTATCAAATACTCTCAACTTAATAAATCCACAATACTCAATAGGCAAAAGTTTATTTCAAGGATCTTGGTGATGTTAAAGATAGAGATTTTTAGAGCAATTTGGTCTTTAAACAGTTATACGCCCTTTCCTATTAGCATCATAACATTGTTTAAAGTATACCACAAAGTAGTATAATTTAACTCATAGTCTCAATCATAAAGTCAGCGGAGTTGTCGACTTATCCAACAGCTTTCTCTCTCTCTTTTTTTTTAGTCAAGGAGAAAGCTGGCTAGTAGCATGGTATTTAAGTCATTATCGATCTTTTTGCAAGAGGGATAAATATTTATTTTTAAGATTTCCCTCTGTTACTTGATCGCAACAGACTTAAAGTATACCAATTCGTGGTATAATATAACTCCTAACCTTAGATTACTCAACTAGAGGAGTTGGAGCAAATCTCAATTTAAATAAATATCACCAGTCTCCTATTCGTAAAAATTTTCCATCAAGCAAAGATAGATAAATTAAATTTCAAGTATAAAAACACTATGCACACGTCGCATGAATATATAACAATGTATACATGTATTTTATCAATACTAGAATTGAATTTACTCAATAATTCAAGTCCATAAGAAATTTCAGAAATTCTCTAACTCATCAAATCAAATACTCAAAAAGTTTCCTAAGTTCAAAATTAAAGATAAAACAAACTTGATTATCCTTGACAATCATAAACATTCAAAATATATACCTATAAAACTTGAAGAAAAGCTAAATATATGAAAACACCCTAGACTTAAATTGTTGCTCATGTACAAGCATTAAAATTAAGTAAGACAGATTTCATAAAAAAATTTTTGCAAGAGTTCCCCTTAAAATGTAAGTGAAACCCTGTACAGTTATATCAAAACAAGTAAACATGACTCAGAATAATCTGGAAACTGTATTACATCATATATATCAACATTTTACATAGTAAATAAGTCTCAAATATCAAATACCGTCATGTTTTATCATCCAAATCACTTTTACGTATACTCACAATGGAAATACCACAAGAATCATGGTCTATGATTAATTCATGGCTGCACCTGTGATGGTCTCATTAATCACCTTTCTCTCATATAAAAATTCTCCAAAAATTCTTATAGATAAAACAACTTATTAGAAGATTTTCCATCAATAAAAATTCACCAAAACATGCTGTAAATATTCCTAGGAAATCCCAAGAAAACTAAGAATCTAAAAAGTCTGAAATTTAGGTTGCCTCCCAAAAAGCGCTTGTTTAAGGTCATTAGCTTGACCCTAGCTTCATGTCATGG
Source organism: Costus lasius (assembly GCA_027563935.2). Lineage (NCBI taxonomy): Eukaryota > Viridiplantae > Streptophyta > Magnoliopsida > Zingiberales > Costaceae > Costus > Costus lasius. The sequence continues at coordinate 118,647,084 of CM050447.1, forward strand.
ATGTCCTAATGGATCAGATAAAATCAAGTGCATATCTTCATCAACTTGTTCGTGCTCAAAATAATGCTTTAAACATTGACCATTCACTTTAAAGCTTTCTTGTCCTTCCTTTGATATTTCTATCATTCCATATGGGAATACCTTCTGAACAACAAAAGGACCTGACCATCGACTTCTCAATTTGCCTGAAAATAACCTGAGACGTGAGTTGAATAATAAAGCTTTGTCTCCTTCAATAAATTCTTTCTTCAAAATTCGCTGATCATGCTACTTTTTAGTGCGCTCCTTATATATTTGAGCACTCTCATAAGTAGAATTTCGGATTTCATCAAGTTCATTCAACTGGAATTTTCTTCTCTCCTCAGCACTCTTTAAATCATAATTCACCCTTTTCACTGCCCAATAGGCTCTGTGCTCAAGTTCCACTGGTATGTAATAAGATTTGTCATAAACAAGTTGAAATGGGGACATACCTAAGGGTGTTTTGAAAGTTGTCCTGTAAGCCCAAAGAGCATCATCAAGCTTCAATGCCCAATCTTTTCTTGCTCCGGATACAGTCTTTTCAAGAATCCTCTTTATCTCATGGTTAGAGACTTCAGCCTGTTCACTCGTCTGTGGATGATACGGTGTAGCAATCTTATAGTGTACTCCATACTTCTTTAGCAATGACTCGAGCTTGTATTCAATAAAATGAGAGCCACCATCGTTAATCAGAACTCTAGGCATACCAAATCTAGGAAAAATTATCTTTTTAAACATCCTGGCTACAACACGTGAATCATTAGTGGCTTCGGCAGATGCCTCTACCCATTTAGATACATAATCAACACACAAAAGAATATATTTCTTGCCACATGAAGTAAGAAAAGGTCTCATAAAATATATTCCCCATACATCAAAAATTTCAACCTCTAAAATTCCGTTTTGAGGAAGTTCATCCCTTCTAGCAATATTACCAGCTCGCTGTCAATTATCACAAGACTGAATGAATTTCCTAGCATCACAAAAAATTGTTGGCCAATAGAAACCTGATTGGAGAATTTTGAATGTCGTCTTCGATGCATTGGCATGTCCTTGATGACACCAAAATATATAGTAATTTTTATGCCAGTTCATGAGTGTTTTTGTGTCATATTCATAGACTTTGCTTATTTTTATGCCTTTTTTATCAATATTTGCAGAATCTACACTCTTTTCTATTTTTGATGATTTTCAGGCAAAAAGGCATGTTTTTCAATCGATTTCGAGCAAACCAGATGCATAATTGAATTCACAACGTCAAGAGAGGATCACACGTTAAATTTCAGAAGAATCAGAGCTTCAGAGAAAATTACGGCACCCCCAATATGACTTTTACGGTACCGTAATTTGAGATTTTTTCGACCAGAGATTTCATGAAGATTACGGCACTGCCGAAAACATTTTTACGGGTCGTAATATGGGTGTAATTCTAGGCAGAGATTTGATGAAGTTTACGGTACCACCGTAACGGAATTTATGGTACCGTAATGCGGGATGGTTTTCCATCCGAGAGATTACTGACATTACAGCATGGCCATAAAGTATTTTATGGTCCGTAATCCCAGAAGATTTTCATCCGAAAGCTCGCTGTTCAAATTACGGCACTGCCGTAATATCCATTACGGCCGTAATTCCAAGTCAAAAACGCGATTTTTACGGGTCTGAATCTTGCGCGGACCATATCTTTTGATCCAGACCTCCAAATTAGAATATGAAAGTTGTTGCAGTCTCCTTATCTGAGTAGGTGTTTTCTCGCTGCGATTTTAAAAAACTAGGTTGCGAAAAATTTTGATCTTTGGCACCATCACGAAGTACTCTTTGTCCATCATCTGGATATTTTTTCTGAATTTTAAAGTCCATGGATCATTCTAAAACACCTAGCATCTTTTCGATTCTGATTAATTTCTACAGCAGTTTCTTTTCTGACTAATCTGATTAGCACTTTTGCTGCAAGTTTTTAAGATGCTTAAATAACTTGAAAACCTGATTTTTCGCATGGAATATGAAGAATATGTGTCATTCTATCTTGTGGATTAATTGTTTTCATGATTTTATTTTCTGATCATTCTATGACACATGGCAACTTTTCGAATTTGATTAACTTTTGTGTAGTTTTTGCAGTTTTGTAATCAGAGTAGCCCTCTTTCTGTTGATACCCTAAATTCTCAAGAGCTACTAGCCCTCTTTCTGATCATGCTAGCTTAAACATATGTGTCATTCTATCTTGTGAATTTTCTATCATGATGAATATGTTCATGCATGTGATTAGGTCTAGACCTATTGTGTTGAATTTATTTCTCTAATACATATCCATCTTTTGAAATTTGACATTGGTTGATGCATGAAATTTTGGGTAGATATGTTATTTGAGGAATAAAATCTAAAGGTGAAACTACTCCTTTAAATAAAATGAACATATGAGTATGTTTACTGAATTGATATCGATTGATCAACCTGGTAGATGTTTAGTCTATTTTGCTATTTCTTGGGAAATAACATATCTACCGAGAGATTACTGACATTACGGCATGGCCGTAAGGTATTTTACGGTGCCATAATCCCGAAAGATTTTCATCCGAAAGCTCGCTGTTCAAATTACGCACTGCCATAATATCCATTACGGCCGTAATTCCAAGTCAAAAACGTGATTTTTACGGGTCTAAATCTTGCGCGGACCATATCATTTGATCCAGACATCCAAATTAGAATCCAAAAGTTGGTGCGGACTCGCCTAAAAGTGGAGAAGACACACGAAGTGGAAGAACAAATTTTTACCCAGTATTGAGAGAGCAATCAACAAAGAGGTGGTTAGGGTTTGGCCTCATGCCGAGAGGTGTAGAGGGCACCTCAGGCCGTGATTTTCACTTATAAGCTTCGCCTAGAGGATAGGAGGATGCACCAGAAGTTTCAGAGCAAAAGGAGTTCGATTGGAGGAGAAATCAATGAAAGAAATCAATTTCTATTACAGCCGTGTTGTAACGTCTATTCTCTCCTTCTTTTTGATTTCTGATGCTTTAAAACTATGGTTGATTGTATTTCTTTCTCCATGCTAGCTTAAACATATTTGGGACATGGGTGTAATCCCTTTGATTTTATATGATTAGATAACTTTTTATTTCGTCAAGATAATTTTGCCATGATAATTTTACCTATGTGATTATTGTTCTAAATTTCTTCTTAGTTTACTTCTTGTCATCATGTTTAGAGTTCTGGCAATAAGGACCGAAAGGTAACTTGCTTGAGAATTGGAACCCTAAAATTAATAAATAGGAACTCACCGTAAGAGATTAGGTTAAAGTTCTTATTTCTTTATTTTAGTGACGTGATTGTCATGTTGATAATTATGAACCTAGGATTAAGTTAGTGTGTCAAACGTGGAGATCTTACACGAAAGTGAGGATCGGAATGTTGGAGAACCATAGGTAGAACTTGTGTTGAGTCTCAGATGCACGAAAGTGATCCTTGTTATTCCGCTCGAGACAATCAACTTAGAATTCGGATGCACGAAAGTGATCTTTGAATTCTTTGATTGATGGTTTACTTATTTACAGCGTTGGGATAAATCTTGCGTGAAAGCGAGGATTGGTCCCTGCATGATTGTTTGCACGAAAGTGAGATAATCCTTTTATGAAGTAAATTAAGTCTTTATCATGATAGGATTTGATTGACGACCTTTTATTCATATCTAGTCATTGAAATTAAGGTGGATGAAACCCTAGTCCCAGTTTATCTCTCCGATTATTTTCCCGTGTGTTTATTGTTTATTCGCATGATACTCGGATTGCTTAGCTAGTAAGAATACAACTATTTGGTACTTAACACGTAGGTCTCTGTGGGATCGATATTTTCTTTATTACTTCGAGTATCCATGCACTTGCAGACACTACAAGTTTAGGGACAACAAGTTTTTGGAGCCGTATCAGGGGGTGACAAATCCTTGTGCGCCAAACAAGTTTTGGATGTGACTCCTTAAATTAGTGTACCTACTTGTATTTAAAAGTGTGTTCTTTCGGATCACATCAGTCCTCCATAAGGAAAAGAATGACAGTGAGAAAGTACATCGGGTATCTCTTCCTCTAGTAAACATCTCTTGAATAAGTTGTCAGCGCATCGTCAATACAAGTATGGTTCATCCCAGAAAAAATGTTTAACATCCGAACGAAATTTCTTTTTCCCCTGAGACGTCAAATGAAGAGGCATAATGTTAGACACAAGAAAATTAACAATGTCTGTATGCCACGGTGTCTCTTGTTCATAATAGCGAAAAGATACTCTTTTGGAAAAGAGTCGTTAATCTCTGAATCCCCCTCCATATCTTTCTCCTTGGTTAATATAGACAGATGATCCGCCACTAAATTCTTTGCTCCTTTCTTATCTCTTATTTCAATGTTGAATTCCTGCAAGAGCAATATCCATTGAATTAATCTGGGTTTTGCATCTTTTTTATTTACTAAGTACTTTATTACTGTATGATCTATAAAAATAATAACTTTAGAATTAACAATGTATGAGAAAAATTTATTAAAAACAAACACAATGGCAAGAAGATCCTTCTCATTTGTTGCATAGTTCATCTGTGCTTCGTCTAAAGTTTTGCTATCATAATAAATGGCTTGAAGTTTGTTATTCTTTTGCTGTCCTAAAACTACACCTACTGCCTGATCACTTGCATCACACATCAACTCATATGAAAGTGTCCAATCTGGTGGTTGCATAATGTATGCTGAGACGAGGGCCTTATTTAGCCTTTCAAAAGCCTCTGTGCAATCCCTGTCAAAAAGAAAAATAGCATCCTTAGCCAATAAATTTGTGAGAGGCCTAGCAATTTTAGAAAAATCTTTAATAAATCGGCGATAAAATCCAGCGTGGCCTAAAAATCTGCGGATCGCTTTGACGGAGGTAGGCATGGGTAATTTCTCAATGACTTCGATTTCGACCTTATCTACTTCAATGCCCCTTTATGAGACAAGATGTCCAAGGACAATTTCTACCCAAACCATAAAGTGGCATTTCTCCTAGTTAAGGATTAAATTCACCTTCTCGCATCTCTGCAAAACATGTGATAAATTAGATAAACAATCATCAAACGAAGAACCATATACTGAAAAATCATCCATAAAAATATCCATAATATTTTTAATATAATCAAAGAAAATGGCTATCATGCATCGTTGAAAAGTGGTCAGCGCATTGCATAAACCAAAAGGCATGCGCCTATAAGCGAAAGTTCTATATGGACATATAAAAGTAGTCTTCTCTTGATCTTCAGGGTGAATTGGTATCTGGAAAAATCCTGAAAAACCAACATGAAAACTAAAATAAGAATTTATAGCCAATCGCTTAAGCATCTGATCAATAAAAGGGAGAGGAAAATGATCTTTCTGGGTGGCCTTATTTAACTTTCGGTAATCGATACACATGCACCACCTGTTACCATTCTCATTTGAATTAATTTATTGTTCTCATTCCTTACTGTCGTAATCCCTCCTTTCTTTGGAACCACATGAATGGGACTAACCCATTTACTGTCAGAAATCGGGTATATCACCCCTGCATTTAGTAACTTCAGGATCTCCTTTTTTACCACCTCCTTCATGACGGGGTTCAACTAACGCTGATATTCTATGGAGGGTTTACAATTTTCCTTGAGAAAAATCCTATGCATAGACAAAGAAGGGTTAATCCTTGTATATCATCCAATGAATAACCAATTATCTTCCTATGTAGTCGAAGCTCATCAAGCAACTTTTTTGTCTGAACCTGATCCAAGTCTGCGCTAACAATCACTAGGTATGTAGAATCTTTTCCCAAAAATTCATACCTTAAATTTGGTGGGAGAGATTTGAGCTCCAATTTATTTGTCTTTAATGGATTAGGTTTTACGAAAATAAGTTTCTCAACTTTAGCTTTATGAGACTCGATCATCAGTCCTGAATCCAGAATTTTTATATAAGCTTGAGCTTCTCCCCCCAATATCTTCTTCTTCAACCTTTTTTTAACAAGACATATCTCCAAAGGGTCCATTTCCTTTTTCATGTTTTCTTCAGTTGACTCTAGTTCAATTGCACCCACATTAAAGCAAGAATATGCAAAAGTAGGTTTTTTTATACAAGAGGAAAGATCAAATATAATATTATTCTCACCGATATTCAAAGTCAATCTCCCCTTCTTCACATCTATCACCGCGCCTACAGTAGCTAGAAAGGGCCTCCCCAAAATTATAGGCAGTTTAATGTCTTCCTCCATCTCTAATACCACAAAATCTGCAGGTATAAAAAATTGACCAACTTTAATTGGGACATCCTCCAAAATTCCCATAGGATGTCGAACAGACCGATCAACACACTGTAGTGAGATAGTGGTCGGTTTCATGTCTCCTATATCAAGCTTTTTACAGATTAACAAAAGCATCAAGCTTATGCTTGCGCCCAAGTCACACAAAGCTCCTTCAAAAGACATATCACCGATCTGGCATGGAATTGAGAAATTCCCTAGATCTTTCATCTTCTGAGGTATCTTGTTATGAATTATCGCACTACATTCCTTTGTAAGTGTCACAGTACTGTACTCTTCAATTTTGCATTTGTTGGAAAGAATGTCCTTTAAAAACTTCGCGTATGTAGGCATCTGTGACAATGCATCAGTAAAGGGAATGTTAATGTACAACTTTTTCAATACCTTCAAGAATTTGCCGAATTGCTTGTCCAACTTTGCCTTAGCCAGCCTTTGAGGGAAAGGAATAGATGGAACATATGCAAGAGGACCTACATAAACTTTCTCCTTCTCCTTCTCCACAGGTTTCTCTTTGTTAGGTGGAGATTCCTTAAACTGCTCTTCACCAACTACAGGCGCAGGTTCTTCCTTAGGCATCTGGGGCTCATCTAACTACTTACCACTCCTTGTAGTTATTGCACTACAATGTTCCCTAGAATTCACATCTGGTTGGCCAGGAAATTTACTTGTAGGTCCACTGGAGGTACTTGTCTACTGAGCTATTTGGCTTTCCAACATCTTATTGTGGTTTGCCAAAGCATCCACTCGAGATGTTAGATGCTTAATAGCATCAGAGACATCTTCGTTGTGCTTTTTCTGAGCAATAATGAATCCTTCCAAAAGAGGCTCCAAGTTGGACTTCTGAGGTTTACTGAACTGCCTAGACTGAAAACCTAGTGGCAGTCTATTATTCTGCTAATTATATTATGGAGGAACTTGCCCTTGGTTGTTCTTGTAAGACAAATTGGGATGGTTCCTCCAGCTTAGATTATAGGTGGCTGAATAAAGGTCATTCACCTGTCTTTGATTATAGTTGATAAAGCATTGACCTGCTCCTGACAAGAGTCCTCCTGTGGCGAAGCTAAGAGCTGACAATCAGTAGAAATATAACCTGAAACACCACAAAGCTCACAAGAAACAGAATTAACCGCAACTGAAAGAAAAGTAAAATAATCCAATTTCTATGCTAGAGAATATACCTTTGCAGCTAAAGATGTCGAGGAATCACTACTATACCTACCAACACCTGTGGACATGGTACCTCACTCATTGGACCAATGGTTGTGATTCATGGCCATGTACTCAAGCAAAGTCATCGTGTCTTCTACATTCTTGCTCCTAATAGCTCCCCCCAGCAGCAGCATCCACCATGAGCTTTGTGTTGTAGTCCATCCATTATAGAAGATATGAATTAGGACCCACTTCTCAAGCCCATGATGAGGACACATGCACTGGAGCTCCTTGAAACGGTCCCAAGCATCATAAAGTGACTCTCCTTCCCTTTGTCCAAAGTAAGTTATCATATTCCTCAGTTGAACTGTCTTAGTGGGTGGAAAGTATTTAGTTGGAAAAGCACGTGAGAGCTCATCCCATGTAGTAATCGATCCAGCGGGAAGAAAATACAACCAAGCTCATGCGCGATCCCTAAGAGAAAATGGAAATAGTCTTAGTCTAATCACATCAGAAGATGCACCATTTACCTTAACGGTGTCACAATATTCCAAAAAGATAGCAAGATGAAGATTAGGATCCTGGTTTAGGAAACCCCCAAACTAGTTCTGCTGAACCATGGTCATCAGTGTTGGTTTAAGCTCGAAGTTGTTTGCCTCCACATTAGGTCGAACAATGCTAGAATTGAAACCCTGTATGTTAGGCACTACAAAATCCCTTAGGGATTGATTGTTTGCCATCGTGCCTTCTTCTGCAACTTTCTTAGTTTGGAACTTTAGTTTTCTTCGAATGCGGAAGGTGTGTTCAATCTCCAGATCTTCAGGAAATAGAGTACCTATCTTTAAGATTCTGGGCATACAACGTATCAATCAACAAAAATAAAACTAAAATAAAAGAAAATAGCAATAAAGAAAAACTAAGTAAATACTAAAACAAAAGAAAACTGCCTAGTCTCTAAACTTATCGATCAAATCGATATTGGCTGGCCTGATCCCTAGCAACGGCGCCAAAAACTTGATGTTTCCACAAGTGCATGGATTTATTGAAGTAATAAAATAAATATCGTTCCCAAGGAGGATCTGGCGGTCAAGTACCGATTATACGACTTGTTTAAATCTAGGCTAATCAATTCTTGGCCTTTGTGTAAACTCTTAAGTACGAAAGACAAAGAGGTAACGTTCTTGGGTTAAAATCTAGTTTTAAAAGATCAGGACTTGGGGGTTCACCACACTGACAATTATGAACTAGATAAAGATAATTCTTTGAAGAGAAAACTATAGTCATGAAAAGGGTTTTTCCTAAAGTACAGATAACGTCCTCCCGAAGCGTAATCCGGTATCTAACTATGCTAACTCCCTACTCTCGTGATAGTTAACGTAACTAGACCCATTAAGTTTTATGAAAAACCTTGAAAATCCAACAAATGAATCCAAACTACTCTCGTGATTGGATTCATAGATTTGAATAAAATAGCTCCGACATTGCAATTCACCTCACGGTTCTTCTCGCAACATCTAAAACACAACTATACTTGGCCAGAGTAAATTATAAAATAAACTAAATTCTATTCAAATCAATGCTATAATAATCATAATAAAAGAGTAAAAATACAAGTTCAATTCATAAATTTCAGTGGGCTACATCCCAAATCCCGAAATTAAGTTTAAGCAGACATGTTCATCGTGTACAACATGAATATAGATGAATATTACATTGAATCAATTCAAAAGTACAATATTTCACTAAAAAAATGAATAGAAAAGCTTCCCCTCGATCTGGAGACGAAGATGAAGTGATCAATTCTCTCTTCTGCATGAATTCTCGCCTGAAATTTGCCGTCGAACTGAGTTTTGCCCTAGCCGCTGCCTCTAATTGTGTTCGCCCAAAAAAAGTCCCCTTTAGCCCTCCAAAAATCCCTTCTCTTATAGTTTAATCGGTTTAGAACCCATCAAGGAAGAATTTGGAGAGTTTGGTTCAATTCTAGTTGGATTTGGAGTCGAATCGAGTGAAAAATCGAAGGGGCAGAAAAACTCACGGCCCGTAAATAGTTTACGACTGCGACTGTAAATACTTCTGTGAATAAAGTCCTATGTATATAGAAAGATTCACGGTGTCACCCGTGAAAGTTTCTGTGAACTTTTTTACTTAGCGGCAATTTCACCATTTGAACGCGAAACTCATGGCCAAGGCCGTAAAAGTCGCGTTTGACACTATTTTCACTCTAAATTTGACGTGTGACCTCATAATCTCCTCGGAAACTGTGCTATTACTTCAAAACTCATAAAATCAATCAATTTTATGCTATTTTACTTGCATTTTCAATAAAACCAAGAAAAGAGAAGATTTCATACCAAGTGAAGCAAAAATACTAAAAATTAATATAAAATTATGAAATTAAGCCTAAATATCATATAAAACACCGGCAAAAAACATAATTCAAATGTAACACATCAGTTCGGTGGGAAAGTTCTCTAATGAAAGAAGCTACATGGTATAATGAACTGTGGCAGTTCAAGGACAAGATCCGACATTACTTTGAGTCACCGAGGACGGTGACTCACTCTGGAGGGGGAGAATGTTAGGCCTTTGGGCCGAATTTGGGCGCGGCTCAAATCACAGGCCAGCCCACACAGCCCCTAAGCCAACCAGCTTAGTGGATGAGGAGGCGGATCGGGCACCACTCGGATTCGCTATCGTCGAATGGGCGAATCATGCGCACGATGTTCAATGCGTAGGGCAGCTAACAGGACTGGCAATCGGCATGGGCGGCTAATGCCTTGGATACCGCGTTGACTCAAGCGGCATGGGTGGCACGTCAGCATGGGCGGAAATGAGAAGAAGGGAATGGGCGGACGATGGTCGCTCACAACAGATTTTCCCTTCCGTTTCCTTACCTCCCTTCCCTCCGGCCAGTCAGACTCTTGTCAGACGTCATCGTCAGCGAACTCCCTTCGTGTTCCAGTGGTGTGGGTGAGTGGATGGAATGCGATGGGCTACCTCGTCCCTCCTCCTTCTCCTTCTCATCATCGTCATCGCAGTCGGCGGCCGAGCTCCAAATCGCCTCGGAAGGTGGAGACTACATCAGCTTCATCGACTTGAAGGAGCTCGTGCTGGTCGCCGAGGTACCCTCTCTCCTCGTCTTTCTGACTTTCTTCCCCGGTCGAGATTGCGACTCCCAGGCGAACTCCTCCTTCATAAATTAAATAACAATATAACATATTAATAATCTTTTTAACTCAGACCAAATCAAAGGATGCATTTGGCAAGTTAGCAACTAGTGTTGTTGGCAATAGAGGGTCATGGTGAGAAGTCTTTGTGAAAAGAGCTAGGAGATCAGCGACTAGCGAGCTCTTCTATGGCGTAAGTGTCGTGGTCTACATCAACTTAGACTATCGACATCAGCGTGGCAGGTTAGCAGCATCCCTCTTGAAGCTCCAGAGCGAGAAGGCGATGTTGATTGCCGACTAGCGACTGACAAGGGCGATTGAAAAGGGGAAACTAGAAAGGGAAATGGGGATTAGGGCGATCCGAGCATGAAAGGAGTCTAGAGAATTAGGGTTAGGCAATTAGGGTCTTAGGAGGACTAGGATAGTGAGTTAGATTTAGGATTAGTCCGTTTGCTTACAAAGTAGCCTAGTTCATTTCGAGTTCAATAGATTTAGGAATTATAAAATTTGAGAAAAATATTAATATATATATAATTTAATTTATGATCAGTTCGGAAAGTTAATTGCCGGTTCAATCTAACTCATGAGTTGTTACCGAATCATAACCCAAACCGTATCAAAAAAAAATAATCGTTCGAAGAACCGATCGGTTCAATTAATTGCAAATACAATTCATTACGATCGATTACCTACAGTTCAGCGGTTCAAATATTTTCTTGCACCGACTCAAAAAAACCGAGTCAAATTTGAGGTCAATTTCTACATGCATCAACGTATCTTCTCACCTCATAAAAGCTTTGCCAATAAGCAATTGACAATTTCATATATGCATGATTGGTTTCAAACATATTATGTAGAAACAAGAAGAAGAGGTCTGAAAAATTCTCCTCATGTCGGCTTCATGTTATGCCGGTGATGTGAAATTGAACGGAATTAGATTTCCTCTGATTTCTTAGATGAAGGATGGATGTCTGACTTTCGCCGGAGCGGGACCTCTGGATCATATAATTTTGTGCATTTAATTTTCTTAGATGAAGGACTAGGATAGTTCTGTGCATTTAATTTTGAGATGCATTTAATTTGTCCTAATTGCAGAATACCCTCTTACTCCTTTCCGCACCCAACCACACAATCTTGGATGAAAAAATTTTCTTTTGGCAAAGTGGCCAAATGCTTAAACGTCGCATAAATCCCCATATCCGCCGCCTCCTCTCTCTACCAGTCTTCAACAGAGCCATCCATGGAGTTCTGCCTTTCGGTTTGCCTTCTGTTCTCTGTAATGATTATCTGCGTCCATTTCCTTGTCTTAAGACCCAGAAAGAGCCCTTTCGGCAAGGCGCGGCTGCCGCCCGGGCCAAAGCCACTTCCAATTGTAGGCAACCTGTTCGATCTAGGCGCCCAACCACACCGCTCCCTCGCCAAACTCTCCTCCATCTACGGTCCCATCATGACCCTCCGCCTCGGCCAAGTCGATACCATCATCATCTCCTCCCCGGAAATGGCGCGACAAGTCCTGTACAAGCACGATGCTGTCTTCGCCAACCGCGCCCCCCCGGAAGCCGTCCGCGTGCAGTCCCGCAGCGGGTTCTCTTTAGTGTGGCTTCCGCCGGCCCAGCGATGGCGCAACCTCCGCAAGATCTGCAACACCCAGCTCTTCACGCCGCAGAGGCTGGACGCCTGCCACTCAGTCCGTCGACAAAAGGTGCGGGAGCTTTTGGATTTCGTATCCAGCAGCGCGGCGAAGGGCGCGGCGGTGGACGTCGGCCGGCAGGCATTCGTCACCACCTTGAATTTGTTGTCGCGCAGTATCTTCTCCGTCGATCTCACGGACATGTCGTCGGAATCGTCGCATAGGTTCAGGCACATAATAGAGGGAATCTTGGAGGAAGCGGGGAAAGCGAACCTGTCTGACTACTTCCCGATACTGGCGTGGATCGATCCGCAAGGCATTCACCGGCGCTGCACGGGGTACTTCAAGAAACTGGGCGAAACATTCGATAAGCTGATAGATCGGCGCTTGAGCGGCGAGGGAGAAGAAACCAAGGCTGCCGGAGAGAAAGATTTCTTAGATGAGCTCCTGAATTGCCCAGTGCAGGAGGACGGCTCCAAGTTCGACCGCCGAGCGGTGAAAACTTTACTGACGGTAATTAAGAAAACTTTTGACTACTCATTGTTTAATCCTATCAGGGATAGAAATCCTAGAACACTTTCTCATTTGTAAATGCAGGACATAGTTGTGGCAGGAAGCGACACTACCTCGAGCACCGTGGAATGGGCCATGGCGGAGCTGCTGCGGTGCCCCCGGGCCATGGCGAACGTGCGCGAGGAGATCGCCCGAGTCATTGGCTTCGCAAGGGAAGTCAAGGAATCGGACATCAGCTCGCTTCCGTACCTCCAAGCCGTAGTGAAAGAGACTCTCCGCCTGCACCCGCCGGCCCCGCTTCTCATTCCTCGCATGGCGGGAGCCAACACGGAGGTGCACGGCTATGAGATTCCGCAGGGCACGCGCATGCTAATTAATGCTTGGGCCATCGGGCGGGATGGCGGGGCGTGGGCGGAGCCGGAGGCGTTCTCGCCGGAGAGGTTCTTGGGGGAGGAGGCGAAGAAGAGGCATGTGGACTTTAGGGGGCGGGACATGGAGCTGATACCGTTCGGGGCTGGGCGGCGGATCTGCCCCGGGCTGCCGTTGGCCATCCGGATGGTTCACCTCATGCTGGCCTCGCTGCTGCAGAGGTTCGAGTGGGGTCTGCAGGAGGGTATGGGCCCGGGGGACGTGGACATGACGGAGAAGTTTGGGGTCACCTTGATCATGGCATCGCCGCTCAAGGCTGTGGCGGTGCCGGTTTGATCTACAGAAGTTAATTGACACCCGTAAATAAATTCTATGAAAGGTACCTTCATAGAGTGAAATTCTAGGAAATAAATAACAAATGTATGTACCTCTTTGAAGAATCCCTAGAAAGGTCTCTACAATGAAATTAGTAGATTGTCTAGTTTATAATTCATTTTGGTATTATATATCGCATCATGATCATTGCTTTTGCTTTATTAAACTTGAAGCTTCAATCATTTATTTACTTCATAAATTATGATATGTTAATTGATATAAGAAACGTTTTTAAGAATCGACATTCCATGTATTTGTTACGGGTAAATTTTTTTATTATTATAAATAAATTTGCATCACAATAAGCTGAACCTTTTTCACAGTTCTTCATCTTATATAGTAGTGTTGGTATATATGTCTTATGACCTATAGATGGTTCCATATATATATATTATATTTATATGTGATATTTTGCATATCCTAGCATTATCATTATTGTGCATTTGGTATATCTGCGTAATATGTATATTTGCATAAATAATGTCCATAAAGATAAGTTTTATCTAGTTTCAAAGATTCTCCCCAGTCAAGTATCATAGTAGATAAGGGATAGCTATAGTGCATGTGAGACTGGTATGTGCATTAGTTGAGTATGTATTGCTGACGCAGGCATATGAGAGATAAATATAATAGACTGACCCGCCATGAGGATTTGACTTGATGTCTTAAGTTAAAACTAACAATGACAAAGGTATACTTGTCCTTGACTTAAGGTCATTGATATCTATATATGGTGAGTGGTGTACTTTGATACAATCTAACACTCCACCATAGTAAAAGGAGTCATAACGGTTGTCATTAGGTATATCATAAGTAATATAAGAGGTTCAATGAACTAAGAAAAGATTTGCCTCTTCCTCAATTTGAAGCTTGATATCCTTTGGCACGCCACATATGAATGCATGATTGAAAGCGCATAGTCATTCTCAGGTGAGAACCTGATTTAGTCATGACTATTAGATTGGGTCAAACAAGTGTGACACACTTGTCCAATTTAGATATTGGCTTAGCAAAATAACAATTATGTACAGGTACTTTATCGTAATTGATGGGCTGTCAATGATGACATCCATTCCGAAGCCTTGGGTAGCAATGATGTACTACTATGTACCACTCATTGTTTGTGATGACTTAAGGTTATCACTACTAATGTCTGAGGAACCTACATGACCGCACACCTAGATACTTGAGATCTCATACTGATCAGATAGCCTTAGATCGAATCATTGTATGATTCAAATTGTTCTGGTAGACTGATACTTTGAGATTGCTTTTACGGGGATGAGATTTTTATTTAGTTCATATTTGACTAATAGTTGATGACACCAAATTTTATAATAAATTTTGTGTCATTTCATATATCTTTTTGTGTCATATTCATGATCTTTTACATGTTTTTAAGTCTTATTTGTTAAATCTTGCAGAATCTACACCATTTCTTGTTTTTCATGATTTTGAAGTGAAAATAGCCTATTTTTGATGGATTTTGGAAGATTTGAACGTACCAACGGATTCCAGACGTCGAAACAAAGTTGCCAGTCAATTTTCATGCAAATTAGAACTCTACAGCAAATTACGATAGGGCCGTAATACACATTACGGTACTGTATTGTCACAAAACCTACAGAAGAAAATACAGCACTACCGTAATTTCCAAGTGCTGTTGTATTTTGTGACGATTCTGTACAAAAAGTTTGGCAGAAATTACGGCACTGCCGTAATGGTTTTCAGAGGCCGTATTTTGGGTCGATTTTTCACCCGAGAGATTTCATTAAAATACGGCACTACAGTAATGAAGTTCACAGTACCGTAATTCTGGTCGAATCCTGTACAAAAGATTTTAAGGAAAATACGACAGTGCCGTAACCATTTCCACGGCCGTAATTCTATTCCTAGCACGCGATTTTCATGGTCAAATTGAAGCCCGATTTTTGCGCGATCGATTGCGGACGATCCAGGCCCTTAAATTCAAAGCTGTAAGAAGAAAAAAGGGAGCCTCTAAGGAGGAGAACACGCGAAGAGCGAAAGCACTAATTTTCATCCACTATCGAGGGAGAAATCGAGTTTTTCACCTCCACCTTAGGTTTCACCGCCGGGAAGCGTACAACGCATCTCCGGCCATGAAATTTGAGGGGAAGCTTCGCTTGGAGGAGGAGACGACACCCCAGAAGTTTCAGAGAGAAAGGATCTCGATCAAAGGAGAAATCAACGAAAGAGTGGGCGCTGACACTATTCACCTCGATTCTTGGAGCAAATTATAGCTGTAATAGAAATTACAACCGTGCTGTAAAGTTGATTTTCCCTTCTTTTCGATTTCTAATCATTCTAAACTATTATTTATTGTAATTCTTCCTCCATGCTAACTTAAACATCATTTGGGACATGGGGTGTAATCCACTTAAATTTTCATGACTAAATAACTTTTATTTCGTAACTATAATTTTGTTGTGATAATTCTACTTATGTGATGATTACCTATAATTCTCCATAGTTTTCTTATTGTCATGCATGATTTTAGAGTTTTCGCAATATAGACTGAAAGGTGATTTGCTTGAGAACTTGGAATCTTAAAATTGAATATTAGGAACTCACCGTAAGAAATTATGTTAGTTCTTATTTCTTGAATTTAGAAGAATAATTGCCATGTTTGATAATTTGAAACTAGGATTGAGTTATTTTGTTAAATGTGAAGATATTGTGCGAAAGTGAGGATCGAAACGTTGGAAAACCTTAAGTAGAACCCGTGTTGAGACTCGGATGCACGAAAGTGATCCTTGAGATTCCACTCGAGATGATCAACTTAGGATTCGGATGCACGAAAGTGATCCTTGAGTTCTTTGATTGATGATTTACTTATTTTCAGCTTGGGATAGATCTTGCGCGAAAGAGAGGATCGGTCTCTGCATGATTGTCTACACGAAAGTGAGATAATCCTTTTATGAAGTAAATTATATCTTTATCATAATGAAATTAGACTGACGACCTTTTATTCAAATCTAGACATGAAAATTAAGGTGGATGAAACCCTAGTCCCAGTTTCTCTCTGATTTCGTGTTCATTTACTTGCATTATAATTGATTGCTTAGCTAGTAAGAATACAACTATTCAGTACTTAACAATAAGATCTCTGTGGTTCGATATCTTTCTTTATTACTTTGAGTATCCATGCACTTGCGGAATACAACAAGTTTTTGGCGTCATTGCCGGGACCTTAGTTTTGTTAATATCAAAATAGTTGTTAGTATTGCTAGACTAAGTTTTATTTGTTTTTAGTTTTAACTTTGTTTTCTGTTTTTGCAGGTTTTGGAATTTCACAAGTTGTGACAGAACTGTGATTTCTGAATTTTTTTTTATTTGCTTGTGTTTTAGATGTTCTATTTTTTATTCTAAAAAAATAAAAAATAAAAAAATATTTTTGATTGATTGATGTTGGATAATCTTTCTATTCTTAATAGATTTGAAGATATGTCTTATTCTTTTATAAGATGTGATATTTGTGGATGTTTTGATCATTATACATCTGATTGCCAATTTTTAACTGCTCCAAATCATGTTTTTGAACCATACTTTGAGGATACTGAGAAGTTTAGGTTAAAATCCATGCTTGAAAAATTCATGACAAATCAAGTTCAGATCATGACAAATCAAAGTAAGAATATTGAAGATCTTAAAGGGATAGTCAAGAGGGATCTTGTGAGGGCCATGCGGTGTACGGATTTTTCTACATGCTTGTGCCCCCCCCCCCCCCCCCCCCCACCATAAAAATTGATTTTTAAAAAAATTTATCCCATGGATTTTCTAATTAGAAAATTTGTAGGTTCGTCTTTCTTGACTTCTCGTATCACTTTCTAATTTTGATTTCTTCACATGTGGGATTGACCCTATGTGAAAGAATTAATTTCTCCTCACATATGTAGGATAGACCTATGATGTGAGACTTGTAAAAATTATGCAGGGCATGGACTAGGTGATTGTCCTAATCTTTGCAAGTTAGGGATTGCAAGGGGTGGCGGCTAGCATGCATGCACCACCTTGTAGACTCTTGAGAGAGTCAAAAATCATTGAAAGATTGATGATGAATTGTTGAGGATTGATAGATGGATTTTATGAAAAAACTAAAATTGATTTAATTGTTGGTTTTTCATTGCATATAGAAAAGCACGAGTAGGTGCTTGATTGATGCATTGTGATATGGTTATAGACAAGCCCCATGCTTGCTTGTGATGTATTATTTGTGAGGCCTATGTGCCACCTTCTTTATTTCAATTCATGTATTGTAAAATAGTTAGAAATTGAAGATTAGGGAAGAAGACATCACTAGCGCACTCCCTAAAGCTAGGAGCTCAGTGGCGCATCTGATGCATCGTATTTACATAGTTGTTTTACTATGATTTTTACACATAATCTCTCTTGATTTGGACATATTTTCACAAAATTAGGCTTAAAACCTTTACCTTTTTGGAATCTTCACATTTCTTTGGTTTTGATAAATTTCACGAAAAAATGACTAAATTTTGATAGATTTTGGATGATTTCAGTGTATGAATGAACTCTAGACATTAAGAAGAAGTTACCTAACAAATTTCTAGCAAATCAGAATTTAAAGTGAAATTACGGCACTACCATGCCAAAAATCACGGCCGTGATTTTATTGGCATAAAATTTGGAATTATAGAGAGAATCACGGCACTGCTGTGAAAATAATCACGGCTATAATTTTTGCAGGAAAATACACAGGGAAGATCACGGCACTGCTGTGCCGATTAGCATAGACGTAATTATCTCACCGTAATATTTATCACAGCCGTGGTTTGTGCAGAAAATCACACAGAATAAACCACGGCACTGCCATGCCAATTATCACAGCCATAATTTTATCTGCCATGCCAAAATTGTTCTTCATAAAAAATCATGGCTGTGAAAATTGCATTTACCCGTGATTTCAATAACAATAATTCTTACCTTTTTCTTTCAAACTCTGATTTTTTTGAGATGAATAATTATTGTATTTCTTCCATCATGGTAGCGTAAAACCTCTTTGGGATAGAGGGAGTAATCCCCCTTAATTTTTGTAATGACTAGATGACTTTTAATTTGTCAGTTGTTCTTTGAAGTGATAATTTTGCTTTAGTGATTATTGTCTTTAAAGTTTCTAGTTTTAAAGTATTAGCATGTCATAGAGTTCGTAATATGTATAGAGAGGTAATTTACGAACTCGGAATCCTTAAATTGTAGTTTTAGGAACTTAGGCTATGAGAGTATATTTGTTCTTAAATCCTAATTTTTGAAGCTTACTTACATGTTAATATTTAACCTAGAAATTTTATTGTTACAGACATGAAAAAAAGGACCGAGAGGTGATTTTGATTGTTGGAAACCCCTAAGCAAAACCTATAAAATTAAGATAGGAGAGTATTTAATTTTACTTGAGATTCTTACTAGGAATTAAATTTATGAGAGTAAATTTGATAACTTAGTTTTATTTACTTTTACTAAATACTGAGCAATAAGTCATGAGAGTGAAGAATTGCTCGGTGTAAATTGTTCATCCGAGAGGAGGCAATTTTCTTATAAGTAAATTTTATCTTTATCATGATAAGAATAACTAACAAATATTTCTTTATATCTAGTCATAAAAATCAAGGAGGATGAAACCTTAGTCCCCGCTTCCTTTCTCTGAAATTTCACACCAAGTTTTCAACTGTTTGTCTTTGTCTTACTACATCATATACTATTTGCTTAGCTAGTAAGAACTCAACTATTTGGTACTTAATATGTACGTCCCTGTGGGATTTGATATTTTTATTACTTCGACATATCCATACACTTGCGGACATATCAAGTTTTTGGCGCTATTGCTGGGGACCTTAGTTCTGTTAATATCAAAATAGTAGTCAGTATTGCTAGACTAAGTTTATTTATTCTTGATTTAATTTTTTTTTGTTAGTTTTTATATTCTGACAAAAATCTAAAATCTAAAAATATTAATTCTGATTTTCTGTGTAGGGAATTCTTCCCGCTCAAATTTTCTGTGTAGGGAATTCTTCCCGCTAGTTTTTGAAATTCCGAGTTCATACAATTTTTTTTTTCTACTTGTTTATACTCAGGACCCTTAGGTCGGGACCACTAGTTCCATTTGATCCTGAAATTAATAAAACTCTTAGATTGCGCAGAAAACTCAGGTTTGAAAAGGAGAAAGAATCAACCATGGTTAGAAGAAGATCACTTAAGGATTATACAGCACCAAATCCACAGGGGATTCATTCCAGCATAACCAGGCCAGCGATAGAGGCCAATAATTTTGAAATTAAGCCGGCCTTGCTTTCTATGATACAGTAGAATCAGTTTGAAGGATCGCCACTTAAGGATCCTAATCAACATCTCTCTCTCTTCCTTGAATATTGTGATACAATTAAGATTAATGGTGTCTCAGGTGATGCTTTAAAATTAAGATTGTTTTCTTTTTCTCTCTGGGACAGAGCACGCGCCTGGTTACAATCCTAGCCAACTGGAACATTCACCACATGGAACGTTCACCACATGGGATCAAGTTTCAAACACTTTCTTGTCTAAGTATTTCCCACCGAGTAAGATGATCCAGTTAAGAAATCAGATTATCAGCTTTGCACAAAGGGATGACGAGTCATTGAGTGAAGCATGGGAGCGCTTTAATGAATTGCAGCGAAAGTGTCCTCACCATGGCTTAAAGAAATGAGTTTTAATTCAAACTTTTTATAATGGTTTACTTTATAGCACTCACCTCACTGTTGATGCTGCTGCAAGTGGAGCTCGCATGAACAAGGATGTTGATGATGCTTACACCTTGATTGAAGAGATGTCATTGAACCATAATCAATGGACCACTGAACGAGGAGTGTTGTATCGACCTCCACATGGTAAGAATGAGAATGATGTATGGCGTACCTTAGTAGAAAAGGTAGACACTCTAGCTAATAGATTTGATTCTTTTTATAAGCAATCAGTTATGGCTTCTTCTATTGTTTGTGATATTTGTGGCAACCAAGGATATAGTTCTGAGGAGTGTAAGGTTATAGATGAATAGGGTGCTGAATAGGTTAATGCTATAGGGGGATATAATCAAGGTAGAAATAATGATCCCTACTCTAGTACATATAACCCTGGATGGAGGAATCATCTGAACTTGTCCTAGAAAAGTAATTAGGGGGCACAAGCAGACTCTAGACCTCAATTCCAACCAAGGAACACTAATCCTAATCCACCTAAGTCTAGTTTGGAGGAAATGTTTAAAAAATTTATGGGTGTTCAGATGAAACAAAATGAAGAAGTGAACGAGACCCTCAAGCAAATGACCTCTAGGATGGAAAACATGAATTCTAGGATGGAAAATATGAATTCTAGGATGGAGAACATGAGTGCCCATACTAAAATGCTAGAAACCCAAATTGTGCAACAAGCTAGCACATCTTATAGAGCCCAAGGGAAATTTCTTGCTAAACCTAAATTAAATCCTAGGGAGCATTATAATGCCTGGAGTGGAAAACAGTTAGATGAACCAATGGGTAGACATGAGGATGATGATGATGGGGAGCCTGACATTGCACCTAGTAGTGAGCCAGCCTTAGGGATTACCACCAGCCCAGGCGCAATCTAGCCCTAGCTTGCCACCTCATGGGTGTGATGAGCCTTCATAGGGTTGTGATGAGTCGTGCCAGTCTGATGTTCCTAGACCTAGTTCACCTGCTCCATATAGGCCTCCCATACCTTTTCCCCAGAGACTTGTTCAAGCTAAGTTAGATAAACAGTTTGGAAAATTTTTGAATGTTTTGAAAAAGCTTTATATAAATATTCCATTTACTGATGCTTTGTCTCAAATGCCCACTTATGCTAAATTTTTTAAAGAAATTCTATCTAATAAAAGAAAAATAGAGGACTATGGCACTATGGCATTGAATGAGGAGTGTAGCGCTATTATTCAAAACAAATTACCACAAAAATTAAAGGATCTAGGTAGTTCCTAAAGCCACAATTTAAGGATTCTGAGTTCGTAAATCACCTCTCGGTACATATTACGAACTCTATGACATGCTAATACTTTAAAACTAGAAACTTTAAAGACAATAATCACTAAAGTAAAATTATCACTTCAAAGAACAACTGACAAATTAAAGGTCATCTAGTCATTACAAAAATTAAGGGGGATTATTCCCTCTATACCAAAGAGGTTTTACGCTATCAAAATGGAAGAAATACAATAATTATTCATCTAAAAAAAATTAGAGTTTGAAAGAAAAAGGTAAGAATTATTGTTACTAAAATCACGGGTGAATGCAATTTTCATAGCCGTGTTTTTTTATGAAGAACAATTCTGGACTTCGTTGTTCCTTTGATTTCTCCTCCAATCAGACTCCTTTTGATCTGAAACTTTTTGTGTAGCCTCTCCTCCACTAGGCGCTCCTTCATAGAAAATTTGGTCACCGGAGAAGAGCTCATTGTCTCCCGATGAAGAATTCTCCTGTGGCGGCGCTTCCCTCTGTAGCTGATTAAAATTCTAGATGAATCCTAGACCAAAAGTCCCAAAAATTGCTCCAAATCTCCCTTATATGCTTCTCCATCCTTAGAATAGGTTTTCCCCAAAATCCGGAGTGAAATAAAATCAAATCGAATGAAAAACTAAGTCAAACTCAAAACTGGCAGATAAAATTACGACCGTGATAATTGGCATGGTAGTGCCATGGTTTATTCTGTGTGATTTTCTACACAAACCATGGCCATGATAAATATTACGGTGAGATAGTTACGACCGTGATAATCGGCACGGCAGTGCCGTGATCTTCCCTGTGTATTTTCCTGAAAAAATTATGGTCGTGATTATTTTCACAACAGTGTCATGATTCTCTCTGTAATTCCAAATTTTATTCCAATAAAATCACAGCCGTGATTTTTGGCATTGCAATGCCGTAATTTCACTTTAAATTCTAATTTGCTAGAAATTTGTCAGGTAACTTCTTCTTGATGTCTGGAGTTTATTCATACACTCAAATCATCCAAAATTCATTGAAATTTGGTCTTTTTTTTCCTGAAATTTGTCAAAACCAAAGAAAGGTAAAGATTCCGAATAAGTAAAGGTTTTAAGCCTAATTTAGTGAAAATATGTCTAAATCAAGAGAGATTATGTGTAAAAATCATAGTAAAATAACTATGTAAATACAATGCATCAGCATCCAAGTAAGATAGGACAACTTGCATGGAAGGCGGTGCACCTTGTATGGATGGAAGCACACCTTGCAAGGATGATGGCGTACAAGAAACTTATTAGAGCCAAATTTCATTTTTGGTAGGTTAACCCTGAGTTAACCATGGTTAGCCATGTTTGACTAGGGTTGCATTGGATTGAGTCCAATAGCTTAATCAACTTGTTTAATGAAGTCTGGGCTGGCCCATTACTTAATGATGGTCTACCAATAAGTGATCAGGAAGAGACATTGGTGCATAAGGGCATAATAGGGAGAAATCCTTGCTCTTAGCGCACAGAGTCCTAAAGGGATTAGGATTGGTGTTTAATGCTTCATTAGTCATGTCCTAATTGCCTTTTGACTTGGTATAGGATCATGAAGAATTGCTTGCCTCCTTTGGCAAGCCTTGGGAGCATGTGGGCTGCTTCTTAGTATACATAGATTCTTAATTGGATTAGGAGTGGTGCCTTAGCCTCATTTGGCAATCCTTCATGGCATTTTGACTTGGTCTAAATGCTTGGATGGAAAATTTGCCTCTATGACAATGCTTGGGGTGCATATGGCTAATCTCTAGTTCATAAAGCAAGGGTTGCGCATATGGTGATGATAGAATTATGGCTAGAATTATAAGGAAAGAGCTAGAAATCTTTCCTTTCTCCAAAGCTATGAGCGTCCCCTTTCCTTCTTGCCCTAGCCGACTTCTCTTCATACTTGTTCCTATATATTGATGCCTTGCCGCCCCCTTGTGGGATATCTTCAAACCTTGGATGTGAGCAAACAAGGGGCAAGGGCAATCATCAAGTGGTGCAAGCACTTCCTCCTAGAGCCGCAAGCATCCATCTCTTCCTCCTCTTGGCCCAAGTGTTGGAATGATAGGCGGCTTCTTCTTCTCCTTCATCCTCTTGGTGCATCCTCCTTCTTGTGGGTGGTGCTAGTGATTAAGGAACTTCTTCCAAAGGCATGGATCTTCTTCTCGAGCCTAGCACCAGGCATGGACGAAGAGAACTTGACGGATCTACTATGTGCGAGACTGCAGAGGGTGCACGCTTGGGCTCCTACATCGCGTCTTCCTGAATTGGTCTAAGGTACCTTTCTTTTATCATTGTGTCGACTCCCTTGCATGACTCAATCTTCTGAGTTTTTGGGACTGGCCTATTTTAGGGAATTGCTTTCACTATAATGTAATAAAATTTTAAAATTTTCCTGAGGTTTCTCAACATCTATCCTCTAAAAGGATAAGTTGGTTAGAGTCAACTTTGAGGACTGGTATTGCTACTTGTGGTTGTCGTCAGACATGGGAAGAAGTTGTATGTCCTTGGGCAGCCTCTTCCTGAACCTATCACATTTACAGCCTTAGCGGCAGAAAAAGATACTTTTCATAAGCATATAAAGGATGCCTCAGAGGTAGCTTGTCTAATGCTAGCCAACATGTCACGTGAGTTGCAAGAGAAACATGAAGAGCAGAATGCATTCAATATTATTCATAATTTGAAGTAGTTCTTTGAGGCATAGGCTAGAATAGAAAGTTGTGACACCTCTAGGGCTTTCCCTTGGTGCAAAGGTAAGCCTAAGGGTTTGACTAAAGCATTGAAAACAATGAAGATGAAAAGGGTAAGGAGGGTGAGGTACTGGAGAAAAGACTGTAAGCAACTTCAAAGCGAGGTAAAGAGAAGTAACCCTTCATCTTCAGTAATTATGTTACAAAAGTTCTATTGTCTATTTCTAACCAATGAGTATTTTATACCACATGATGAGATTGATATTTGCGAATATATGCAAGTGCTTAGCAAAAATAGGACATTGTTGACGTGGAGAGACTGACCTACGGGTTGGAGCACAAGATACTACCATTATTATAGGAGTGCACTTTCCCTGTAGTCATCGACTTTGATAGTTGATAATTTTTCTATTTCTAATTAATAGACCTTTTTGAATAAAAGAATATATTATTCTTTTCATTTGCAAAACTTGTTGTCAGTACGTTATGTAGTGAATTTATGGGTAACATTAATAATAAATGAATCAAATAAGTGGTTCAAGGTGTCCTTGTCTTTTGGCAATGTTATTTGATTCTATAAATAAGAATTTTGTCCAATGACTCTATGCAATTGGACTATTGGATTCAAACTCCTTAGAAGAGATTGACATGTTCCAACCTTTTTCGAGATGTTGGATATAGGAAATACTTGTTTACCGAGGAAAATAACAAAATTGTCCTTCACCAAGTGAGGTGAGAGGACAGGTGCTAAAAGAAAGTAGCAATACTTCATTTGCGTACTAATGGCTTTAGTGAGGCATGTCTGTGAGACATAAGTTTAAATCTTTTGCAAAGGAGTTCAGAAATGAAGTAGATAATCAAATTAAAAGTTTCATTAAGACTCTTTGATCTGATCAAGATAAAGAGTGCTTGAGCCATTAAATAACTATCATGTGGAGTATGAGACTTTTTTATAGCTCGCTCTACCTAGAATACCTCAATGCGAGGGTGTGTCTAATTGGAGGAATTAGATCTTACTAGGCATGATTCAATAACTGATAAGTCATATAACTCCACCTATTCTAAAATTTATGTAAAAGAAATAGCTTCTCTAAATACTGGATGATATTCCATCTTAGTGAGTCTCCAACATTCCATATGGGTTATGGACTAGGAGATGACTTGACCTACTATTAGGATCAAAAGATGTGAGACTTTCGGTCATACATCTAAATTCTAATATGCTAGAACTAAGATCAGATGAGTGTCTGGGGTATCCTAAGGAAACTTAGGGATACTACTTCCATGTTCTCATAGAAGAATAAATTATTGTTGCTCAAATTGCTATTTTTCTTGGAAAAGCTTTTCTCTAGAAAAGGGCTAATGGTAGAAAGTTTGACTTGGATTTGGTCCAAGGTCAACCACTTGACATAAATGGTCAAAGATGAAATTTGAGCCACTTGTATAGGTTATGGGGTAACCTGAGGCTCAGAACACACAGGCTATATAGGTTGAATGGATTCATCATGATTTTAGTTATGGGTAATGTTGGTGTATATGTCCTAGGATCTGTTGTTAGTCCGATATATGTGTACTACATATAGTTGTAATATTTCATATATCTTGGCATTGTCGTTGTTATGCATGTGGTACATCTGCATCATATATACATTTGCATAAACAATATCCCTAGAGATAGATATTATCTAGTCTCAAAGGATTGTCCCTGGTTGAGTATCATAGTAGATAAGGGACAGCTATGATGCATGTGAGGCTGGTATATGCGCTGGTTGAGCACACGTTGCTAATGCAGACACATGGGTATATCAAGGTAGATATACTAGACCGACCCATCATTCGGATTCAACTTGGTGTCACAAGTTGATCACATAGTGATAGAGGTATATTTGTCCTTAGCTTTATGTCATTGATATCTCTATATGGTAAGTGGTGCACTTTGATACAACCTAATGCTCCACCGTAGTAAGGGAGTCATAACGGTTGTCATTTGGTATATCATAGGCCATATGAGAGGTTCAATGAGCCAATAGAGGATTTGGCCCTTCCTTAATTAGAATTTTGATATACTTGAGCGCCCCACATATGGATACATGACTAAAAGTGTATGGCTATACCCAGGTGAGAACCTAATTTAGTCATGACCATTAGATTGGGTTAAACAAGTGTGAAGATAGCGGTAAAGGGCAAGTGTCGAAGGGCAGCAAGCGAAGACCAAGTGGTAAAGAGAGGTTCAATGAGCTTGGCAAAAGGACTATAGTGTACAGGTACTTTATCGCGATTTCAGGGGATGTCGATGAAGACAAAAATCAAGTTTTAATTCATAAAATGACACAGAGGGCTACGCCCTAATCCTAAATAGGAATTTACGCTAATATATTCATTGTTCTAGCATAAATCGCTCAAAAATTATTTACAATCACAAAATAATGGAGGAAATTAGTAGGAAGGATAGATCTAGGACTCCCTTAGATAGATCATAAAAAATAGTGTAGATCTAGACCTTCGAATGAAAGGAAATGGAAGCAGTCACCGCCTGGTCGCCCTCGCCGTCTTTGCATGAAATCCACTTCCAAAAGTTGCCCAAAAATCTTTTGAAACCTTCTACAAACTTGCTAAGTCTCTTCAACCTTCCAAAAGAGTTTCCCCCAAAATCTAGCTCGAAAATGAGCTAAATAAGGCAAGAAACGGGCTTGGAATTGTCACTGGTGGATGAAATTATAGGTATGATAATTATCACAGGTGGGTCATAATATTGTCAGTGGCTTTCTATGGAGTGCGTCAGACAGAATCTCTAGTGGGATAATTTTTACACGCAGGCCATAATTTTCGCAAAGTATTGATTTGCCTAAAATTTTATGGGCAGCATTATCTTGATATCCATAATCCATCCATGTGCTCGAATTTTTTAAAATTCATCAAAAATTATTTTTTTCTCTAAAATGTGATAAAAGCGAATAGAGGTGAAGACTCCGAATAATTACAATAATTTAAGTCAAAATAAGTATAAACATGATATAAAAGGGAGATATTTTCCAGTAAAAGCATACTAAAAATATTATATAAATGTGAGACATCACTTAGAAACTATAATCATAGAATAACTAAACAATTAGCTATGAACCTTTAATAGAACTAGTGAGGTACATGAATTTGAGAGGTTCCAAGTTTGATGAAAAAATGATGGTCCCAAGTTTTATACAAAAATGAATTAGATGTAAAAATGATTTAATGATAAGCTCATAATTTGTAACTCATAAGGCAGTAAAATAACTAAGATAAAAAAAAAGTGTTTTACCAAAACCCTCCCTTTATGAAGCACCGTAGCTGGAGAAGAAAGAAGATTTGATGAAGCAGCAAGTAGGGCAGAAGGGCAATGCGTAGTGAAGAGGCAAGCGCAGTGTGTGGTGGAGATGAGAAGAGCATAGTAGCATAGCGGTGTGGCAGTGAAGACCAGGTAGCAAAGAGTAAGTGGTGAAAGGCAGTTGGTGAAGATCAAGTGGTGAAGAGAAGATAGCAGTAAATTGCAAGTGGCGAATGGCATCGGGCAAAGATCAAGTGGTGAAGAGAGGGTAACTGCCGGCGAAGGGTAGAGGACAGTGGCCGGCAAAGGGTATTTTGGTAGCAGTGATGACGAAGAGGACACAAGACTATGAGAGGGATGGAGTCAAGAGTTTGGATAGGAGCAGAGTTGGTTGGGGTTAGTGGGTTAGGATGTGTATTACTTAGATTATAGTTATAAAAATTGGGGGTATTTTAGTAAATACATGTATTCAAAGGGGGGGGCCAGACCCATCCCCGCCCTGCTTATTATGCTTCTGGTTTTACACAAACTCGCCCCAAAACCCAGTCAACGTGGGTTTCCCCGTCAACATCATATCAACATCTATAACTTATTTTATTGTAGATCCTCATTCAATTTAGTTATTTAACTATATAAAAATTTTTTATAAGATATAAATAAATTTGTATAATTATATTTTGCCCCCACATATCTTCACTCCTAAATCTGCCACTAGGCAAGTTAGCATCTCATTGTCAATCTTCATTATGAAAGATTCCAAGAACAAAAAAGAATTGGAACAAGTATCATAAATCCCCTAAAAAAATAATAGATCCATAACATCCAAGTAAAGATAAAGAATACTAGTCTTGTGTTTCCTTGGAAGGAATCCAGGGCGAAAAGAAGGAAAATATGTTTTAATTATTACTTTGACCAAGTAATAATTAAAGCACATTTCTCTTTTTTTCATTATAGATTCTTTCCAACGAAACACAACCAAAAGTCATCACTAACATATGGAAGAATATGTCAAAAAGACAAAGGCCAGAGTTAACTACAAAGACCAAAAGCACCTATTATAAGACCCAAGGGGTCACTTAAAATGTGTACATTGCTTATTTGATGGGTGAGTGGCTTGGATCTGAAACCTTGAGAATTGCCTACTCTAAAGATGTGTATATTAACAAATTAGATCTTGAATTGGACAAAGTTTGTTCACTCATGCAGGAACCCATTTTATTGCTTTTTCAACTTAGTTGATGAGTACTATGGCATATTTCCAATTTTCATAATATTCTTTTAATTTTTCCTATTCTGAATTTAAATAACTGTATCCAAACAAAATGTGCCCATTTTGAGTCCATGGTACACTTGCCAACCCATTTATTTTGTTCCTCATCTTTCTGCATGTGTTAGTTTGTTAGCTAGAGAGAAGGTCATCACATCTATCTCTCTCTCTCTCTTTTTGTTCTGTTGTTTATTCCTCTCTTTTTGCATGTGGTCTCCCTTGGGTGGTTGTGAAGGCAAATTCCGACATTATACCTGAAAGGAAGATTGGAGTCGTCGGAGGAACCCAAGCCCAAACAAAAACAAGACGTAGACCGTTGCAAGTCGTCAAGCAACAATGGGATGTTTGCCGAGGTCGTCAAGCAACAATGGGATGTTTGCAGAGATCGTCGGACTTCGTCGGAGTTCGTCGCAGGACGTCGGAGGTCAACTGCACAAAAAACACAAAGTTAGGGGTCGACCCAAGCAGAACTCGGAGGCCTCGGAAGTCGTAAACACAGAGTCGAAGGTCGTCGGAGGGCGTCGGAGGTCGTCGGAGGGTGTCTGACAAGATCGGGCGAAAAATGGGTGACAACTTTTGTCACAGCAGCAAAGTTAGGGTTAGGGAATAGATTAGAAGAGTGAAGAGAAAGGGCGGGTTTGGTTGGGCGGGTTGGGCGGGTTGGGCGGGATGCGAAAATTTTCGGAGTTAACCCTGGTTAGTTAGTTCGTAACGGACTGCTATAACTGTCCGCCAATATATCGGGATTTCGTATAACACGGAGAGGGGATCGTATAACGCCACGCTTAACTAAACAAAGCTTTAAGATTCGTGCGAATCGGGCTTCAAGATTTTTGCTTTGAATCCTACACCACTCCTCCGCAAATTTTGTGGAGGGGCGCGGGTGCCCCTCCGCAAAAACGTAGCCCTTAGGGGAGGGGGCTATGGTTGCAAATAATTGTACGAACTTCATTTGCTGGTGGGCCCGTAATTTAAGTCTGTTCCAGTGGCTGAACATCGCCGCAATAAGTGTTGTGTTCTTGCTGCCACCTATCCATTGTGATAGAGTTTTTACATAAATAATAAAAATATACGATTTTTTTTCTCTACTTATTGACGTGGAACGGAGGTTGGAAGCGCTGGAGAAGAGAAGAGATGAGGGAGAAGAGAAAGAGAGAGGAAACCCTTAGCAAGCTAAGGGGGGAAAACTTGGGACTACATACCCTAACCCTAACCTCACAAGGAGGAAGACATACCAACCCAAAGGGTTTTCCAAAAATAACTTTCTTCAATTGTAATCGACTGACTTTGACATTGGAGTAGAGACCTATATAAAGCTATTTGGACGGATCAGATTGTGACACATGTCTAAAATCAGATCGTCCAATAACACACTTATCTACAAGATATTTAATACATCATATTGTCTGAAGCAACGAAGATTCATTGTAACATAAGTCATTATTGTCATAATGGTAGCCGTCAGAAGCCGAAGAGTCATCATAACATCTGTCATTATTGTAATAATGGTAGCCGTCAGAAGCCGAAGAGTCATCATAACGTCTATCATTATTGTAATAATGGTAGCCGTTAGAAGTCGAAGAGTCATCATAACGTTTCTCATTATTGTAATAATGGTAGCCGTCAGAAGCCGAACAGTCATCGTCTTTCTTTATGCCCTTCTCCACCTCCATCAACTCTCCCCCTCATTGAAAATTTCACCTCCTAGTGAAATAATTTAAACCTGTTGCATGGTCGGCGAAGAGGTTAGGTGATGACGGAAGAGAACGCGTGAGTGGAGAGAGCCCATGGAGGATGGAGAAGATGATACAGCTAGCTTCCTTCATCGCTGGTCGTGGGTTCTGAAAAGAACTAGGCGACTAGCTCCGGTTGATGTCACGGAAGATCGGCGGACATGAAAGCCGAAGATAAGCGCCGGTGTGTTGGTTGGAAGGAGCTTGTGGAGATCTGGCGTAGTTTGTCCTCCTTCCTTGCTGAGTCGTGGGTTCTGAAAAGAACCAGGCGACAATAGCTCCGGTGAATGGCGGGGCAAACATGGCAACTATGAACGGTGGGCAATGGTGGATCGGTGTGAGAAGACAAGAGTTTCTCACGGTTTTGCTCTGATACCAATTGATGCGGAACGGAGGTTGGAGGCGCTAGAGAAGAGAAGAGATGAGGAAGAAGGGAAAGAGAGAGGAAAACCTTAGCAAGCTAAGGGGGGGAAACATGGGACTACATACCCTAACCCTAACCTCACAAGGAGGAAGACATACCAACCCAAAGGGTTTTCCAAAAATAACTTTCTTCAATTGTAATCGACTGACTTTGACATTGGAGTAGAGACCTATATAAAGATATTTGGACAGATCAGATTGTGACACATGTATAAAATCATATCGTCCAATAACACACTTATCTACAAGATATTTAATACATCATAATGTCTGAAGCAACGAAGATTCATTGTAACATAAGTCATTATTGTCATAATGGTAGGCGTCAGAAGCCGAAGAGTCATCATAACGTCTGTCATTATTGTAATAATGGTAGCCGTCAGAAGTCGAAGAGTCATCATAACGTCTGTCATTATTGTAATAATGGTAGACGTCAGAAGTAGAAGAGTCATCATAACGTTTCTCATTATTGTAATAATGGAAGCCGTCAGAAACCGAAGAGGCATCGTCTTTCTTTATGCCCTTCTCCACCTCCATCAACTCTCCCGCTCTTTGAAAATTTCACCTCCTGGTGAAATAATTTCAACCTGTTGCAAGGTCGGCGAAGAGGTTAGGTAATGACGGAAGAGAACGCGTGAGTGGAAAGAGCCCATGGCAGATGGAGAAGATCATACAGCTAGCTTACTTCATCGCTGGAAGTGGGTTCTGAAAAGAACCAGGCGACCAGCTCCGGCTGATGTCATAGAAGATGGGCGGACATGAAAGCCGAAGATGAGCACCGGCGTGCTGGTTGGAAGGAGCTTGTGGAGATCTGGCGTAGCTTGTCCTCCTTCCTTGCTGAGTCGTGGGTTATGAAAAGAACCAGGCGACAACAGCTCCGGTGAATGGCGGGGCAAACATGGCAACTATGAATGGTGGGCAATGGTGGATCGGTGTGAGAAGACAAGAGTTTCTCACGGTTTTGCTCTGATACCAATTGACACAGAACGGAGGTTGGAGGCGCTGGAGAAGAGAAGTGATGAGGGAGAAGAGAAAGAGAGAGGAAACCCTTAGCAAGCTAAGGGGGGAAAACTTGGGACTACATACCCTAACCCTACCCTCACAAGGAAGAAGACATACCAACCCAAAGGGTTTTCCAAAAATAACTTTCTTCAATTGTAATCGACTGACTTTGACATTGGAGTAGAGACCTATATAAAACTATTTTGACGGATCAAATTGTGACACATGTCTAAAATCAGATCGTCCAATAACACACTTATCTACAAGATATTTAATACATCATATTGTCTGAAGCAACAAAGATTTATTGTAACATAAGTCATTATTGTCATAATGGTAGCCGTCAGAAGCTGAAGAGTCATCATAACATCTGTCATTATTGTAAAAATGGTAGCCGTCAGAAGCCGAAGAGTCATCATAACGTCTGTCATTATTGTAATAATGGTAGCCGTCAGAAGTCGAAGAGTCATCATAACGTTTCTCATTATTGTAATAATGGTAGCCGTCAGAAGCCGAAAAGTCATCGTCTTTCTTTTTGCCCTTCTCCTCCTCCATCAACTCTCCCCCTCTTTGTAAATTTCACCTCCTGGTGAAATAATTTGAACCTGTTGCAAGGTCGGCGAAGTGGTTAGGTAATGATGGAAGAGAACGCGTGAGTGGAGAGAGCCCATGGCGGATGTAGAAGATGATACAACTAGCTTCCTTCATCGTTGGTCGTGGGTTCTGAAAAGAACCAGGCGACCAGCACCGGTTGTTGTCACAGAAGATGGGCGGACATGAAAGCCGAAGATGAGCACCAGGCGACCAGCACCGGTTGTTGTCATAAGGAGGAAGACATACCAACCCAAAGGGTTTTCCAAAAATAACTTTGTTCAATTGTAATCGACTGACTTTGACATTGGAGTAGAGACCTATATAAAGCTATTTGGACGGATCAAATTGTGACACAAGTCTAAAATCAGATCGTCCAATAACACACTTATCTACAAGATATTTAATACATCATATTGTCTGAAGCAACGAAGATTTATTGTAACATAAGTCATTATTATCATAATGGTAGCCGTCAGAAGCCGAAGAGTCATCATAACATCTGTCATTATTGTAATAATGGTGGCCGTCAGAAGCCGAAGAGTCATCATAACGTCTGTCATTATTGTAATAATGGTAGCCGTCAGAAGTCAATGAGTCATCATAACGTTTGTCATTATTGTAATAATGGTAGCCGTCAGAAGCCGAACAATCATCGTCTTTCTTTATGCCCTTCTCCTCCTCCATCAACTCTCCCCCTCTTTGAAAATTTCACCTCCTGGTGAAATAATTTGAACCTGTTGCAAGGTCGGCTAAGAGGATAGGTAATGACAGAAGAGAACGCGTGAGTGGAGAGAGCCCATGGCGGATGGAGAAGATGATACAGCTAGCTTACTTCATCGCTGGTCACGGTTTCTGAAAAGAACCAGGCAACCAGCTCCGGTTGATGTCACAGAAGATGGGCGGACGTGAAAGCCGAAGATGAGCGCCGGCGTGCTGGTTGGAAGGAGCTTGTGGAGATCTGGCGTAGCTTGTCCTCCTTCCTTGCTGAGTCGTGGGTTCTGAAAAGAACTAGGCGACAACTGCTCCGGTGTATAGCGGGGCAAACATGGCAACTATGAATGGTGGGCAATGGTGGATCGGTGTGAGAAGACAAGAGTTTCTCACGGTTTTGCTCTGATACCAATTGATGCGAAACGGAGGTTGGAGGCGCTGGAGAAGAGAAGAGATGAGGGAGAAGAGAAAGAGAGAGGAAAACCTTAGCAAGCTAAGGGGGGAAAACTTGGGACTACAAACCCTAACCCTAACCTCACAAGGAGGAAGACATACCAACCCAAAGGGTTTTCCAAAAATAACTTTCTTCAATTGTAATCGACTGACTTTGATATTGGAGTAGTGACCTATATAAAGATATTTGGACGGATCAGATTGTGACACATGTCTAAAATCAGATTGTGACACATCTCTAAAATCAGATCGTCCAATAACACACTTATCTACAAGATATTTAATATATCACAATGTCTGAAGCAACGAAGATTCATTGTAACATAAGTCATTATTGTCATAATGGTACCCGTCAGAAGCCGAAGAGTCATCATAACATTTGTCATTATTGTAATAATGGTAGCCATCAGAAGCCGAAGAGTCGTCATAACGTCGGTCATTATTGTAATAATGGTAGCCGTCAGAAGTCGAAGAGTCATCATAACGTTTCTCATTATTGTAATAATGGTAGCCGTCAGAAGCCGAAGAGTCATCGTCTTTCTTTATGCCCTTCTCCTCCTCCATCAACTCTCCCCCGCTTTGAAAATTTCACCTCCTAGTGAAATAATTTGAACCTGTTGCAAGGTCGGCGAAGAGGTTAGGTAATGACGGAAGAGAACGCGTGAGTGGAGAGAGCCCATGGCGGATGGAGAAGATGATACAGCTAGCTTACTTCATCGCTGGAAGTGGGTTCTGAAAAGAACCAGGCGACCAGCTCCGGTTGATGTCACAGAAGATGGGCAGACATGAAAGCCGAAGATGAGCGCCGGCGTGCTGGTTGGAAGAAGCTTGTGGAGATCTGGCGTAGCTTGTCCTCCTTCCTTGCTGAGTCGTGGGTTCTAAAAAGAACCAGGCGACAATAGCTCCGGTGAATGGCGGGGCAAACATGGCAACTATGAACGGTGGGCAATGGTGGATCGGTGTGAGAAGACAAGAGTTTCTCACGGTTTTGCTCTGATACCAATTGACGCGAAACGGAGGTTGGAGGCGCTGGAGAAGAGAAGAGATGAGGGAGAAGAGAAAGAGAGAGGAAAACCTTAGCAAGCTAAGGGGGGAAAACTTGGGACTACAAACCCTAACCCTAACCTCACAAGGAGGAAGACATACAACCCAAAGGGTTTTCCAAAAATAACTTTCTTCAATTGTAATCGACTGACTTTGACATTGGAGTAGAGACCTATATAAAGATATTTGGACGGATCAGATTGTGACACATGTCTAAAATCAGATCGTCCAATAACACACTTATCTACAAGATATTTAATATATCACAATGTCTGAAGCAACGAAGATTCATTGTAACATAAGTCATTATTGTCATAATGGTAGCCGTCAGAAGCCGAAGAGTCATCATAACATTTGTCATTATTGTAATAATGGTAGCCATCAGAAGCCGAAGAGTCATCATAACGTCTGTCATTATTGTAATAATGGTAGCCGTCAGAAGTCGAAGAGTCATCATAACGTTTGTCATTATTGTAATAATGGTAGCCGTCAGAAGCCGAACAATCATCGTCTTTCTTTATGCCCTTCTCCTCCTCCATCAACTCTCCCCCTCTTTGAAAATTTCACCTCCTGGTGAAATAATTTGAACCTGTTGCAAGGTCGGCTAAGAGGATAGGTAATGACGGAAGAGAACGCGTGAGTGGAGAGAGCCCATGGCGGATGGAGAAGATGATACAGCTAGCTTACTTCATCGCTGGTCGCGGGTTCTGAAAAGAACCAGGCAACCTGCTCCGGTTGATGTCACAGAAGATGGGCGGACGTGAAAGCCGAAGATGAGCGCCGGCGTGCTGGTTGGAAGGAGCTTGTGGAGATTTGGCGTAGCTTGTCCTCCTTCCTTGCTGAGTCGTGGGTTCTAAAAAGAACCAGGCGACAATAGCTCCGGGGAATGGCGGGGCAAACATGGCAACTATGAACGGTGGTCAATGGTGAATCGGTGTGAGAAGACAAGAGTTTCTCACGGTTTTGCTCTGATACCAATTGACGCGAAACGGAGGTTGGAGGCGCTGGAGAAGAGAAGAGATGAGGGAGAAGAGAAAGAGAGAGGAAAACCTTAGCAAGCTAAGGGGGGAAAACTTAGGACTACAAACCCTAACCCTAACCTCACAAGGAGGAAGACATACAACGCAAAGGGTTTTCCAAAAATAATTTTCTTCAATTGTAATCGGCTGACTTTGACATTGGAGTAGAGACCTATATAAAGATATTTGGACGGATCAGATTGTGACACATGTCTAAAATCAGATCGTCCAATAACACACTTATCTACAAGATATTTAATATATCACAATGTCTGAAGCAACGAAGATTCATTGTAACATAAGTCATTATTGTCATAATGGTAGCCGTCAGAAGCCGAAGAGTCATCATAACATCTGTCATTATTGTAATAATGGTAGCCGTCAGAAGCCGAAGAGTCATCATAACGTCTGTCATTATTGTAATAATGGTAGCCGTCAGAAGTCAAAGGGTCATCATAACGTTTGTCATTATTGTAATAATGGTAGCCGTCAGAAGCCGAACAATCATCGTCTTTCTTTATGCCCTTCTCCTCCTCCATCAACTCTCCCCCTCTTTGAAAATTTCACCTCCTGGTGAAATAATTTGAACCTGTTGCAAGGTCGGCTAAGAGGATAGGTAATGACGGAAGAGAACGCGTGAGTGGAGAGAGCCCATGGCAGATGGAGAAGATGATACAGCTAGCTTACTTCATCGCTGGTCGCGGGTTCTGAAAAGAACCAGGCAACCAGCTCCGGTTGATGTCACAGAAGATGGGCGGACGTGAAAGCCGAAGATGAGCGCCGGCGTGCTGGTTGGAAGGAGCTTGTGGAGATTTGGCGTAGCTTGTCCTCCTTCCTTGCTGAGTCGTGGGTTCTAAAAAGAACCAGGCGACAATAGCTCCGGGGAATGGCGGGGCAAACATGGCAACTATGAACGGTGGTCAATGGTGAATCGGTGTGAGAAGACAAGAGTTTCTCACGGTTTTGCTCTGATACCAATTGATGCGAAACGGAGGTTGGAGGCGCTGGAGAAGAGAAGAGATGAGGGAGAAGAGAAAGAGAGAGGAAAACCTTAGCAAGCTAAGGGGGGAAAACTTGGGACTACAAACCCTAACCCTAACCTCACAAGGAGGAAGACATACAACCCAAAGGGTTTTCCAAAAATAACTTTCTTCAATTGTAATCGACTGACTTTGACATTGGAGTAGAGACCTATATAAAGATATTTGGACGGATCAGATTGTGACACATGTCTAAAATCAGATCGTCCAATAACACACTTATCTACAAGATATTTAATATATCACAATGTCTGAAGCAACGAAGATTCATTGTAACATAAGTCATTATTGTCATAATGGTAGCCGTCAGAAGCCGAAGAGTCATCATAACATTTGTCATTATTGTAATAATGGTAGCCATCAGAAGCCGAAGAGTCATCATAACGTCTGTCATTATTGTAATAATGGTAGCCGTCAGAAGTCGAAGAGTCATCATAACGTTTGTCATTATTGTAATAATGGTAGCCGTCAGAAGCCGAACAATCATCGTCTTTCTTTATGCCCTTCTCCTCCTCCATCAACTCTCCCCCTCTTTGAAAATTTCACCTCCTGGTGAAATAATTTGAACCTGTTGCAAGGTCGGCTAAGAGGATAGGTAATGACGGAAGAGAACGCGTGAGTGGAGAGAGCCCATGGCGGATGGAGAAGATGATACAGCTAGCTTACTTCATCGCTGGTCGCGGGTTCTGAAAAGAACCAGGCAACCTGCTCCGGTTGATGTCACAGAAGATGGGCGGACGTGAAAGCCGAAGATGAGCGCCGGCGTGCTGGTTGGAAGGAGCTTGTGGAGATCTGGCGTAGCTTGTCCTCCTTCCTTGCTGAGTCGTGGGTTCTAAAAAGAACCAGGCGACAATAGCTCCGGTGAATGGCGGGGCAAACATGGCAACTATGAACGGTGGGCAATGGTGGATCGGTGTGAGAAGACAAGAGTTTCTCACGGTTTTGCTCTGATACCAATTGACGCGAAACGGAGGTTGGAGGCGCTGGAGAAGAGAAGAGATGAGGGAGAAGAGAAAGAGAGAGGAAAACCTTAGCAAGCTAAGGGGGGAAAACTTAGGACTACAAACCCTAACCCTAACCTCACAAGGAGGAAGACATACAACGCAAAGGGTTTTCCAAAAATAATTTTCTTCAATTGTAATCGGCTGACTTTGACATTGGAGTAGAGACCTATATAAAGATATTTGGACGGATCAGATTGTGACACATGTCTAAAATCAGATCGTCCAATAACACACTTATCTACAAGATATTTAATATATCACAATGTCTGAAGCAACGAAGATTCATTGTAACATAAGTCATTATTGTCATAATGGTAGCCGTCAGAAGCCGAAGAGTCATCATAACATCTGTCATTATTGTAATAATGGTAGCCGTCAGAAGCCGAAGAGTCATCATAACGTCTGTCATTATTGTAATAATGGTAGCCGTCAGAAGTCAAAGGGTCATCATAACGTTTGTCATTATTGTAATAATGGTAGCCGTCAGAAGCCGAACAATCATCGTCTTTCTTTATGCCCTTCTCCTCCTCCATCAACTCTCCCCCTCTTTGAAAATTTCACCTCCTGGTGAAATAATTTGAACCTGTTGCAAGGTCGGCTAAGAGGATAGGTAATGACGGAAGAGAACGCGTGAGTGGAGAGAGCCCATGGCAGATGGAGAAGATGATACAGCTAGCTTACTTCATCGCTGGTCGCGGGTTCTGAAAAGAACCAGGCAACCAGCTCCGGTTGATGTCACAGAAGATGGGCGGACGTGAAAGCCGAAGATGAGCGCCGGCGTGCTGGTTGGAAGGAGCTTGTGGAGATTTGGCGTAGCTTGTCCTCCTTCCTTGCTGAGTCGTGGGTTCTAAAAAGAACCAGGCGACAATAGCTCCGGGGAATGGCGGGGCAAACATGGCAACTATGAACGGTGGTCAATGGTGAATCGGTGTGAGAAGACAAGAGTTTCTCACGGTTTTGCTCTGATACCAATTGATGCGAAACGGAGGTTGGAGGCGCTGGAGAAGAGAAGAGATGAGGGAGAAGAGAAAGAGAGAGGAAAACCTTAGCAAGCTAAGGGGGGAAAACTTGGGACTACAAACCCTAACCCTAACCTCACAAGGAGGAAGACATACCAACCCAAAGGGTTTTCCAAAAATAACTTTCTTCAATTGTAATCGACTGACTTTGATATTGGAGTACAGACCTATATAAAGATATTTGGATGGATCAGATTGTGACAC
The DNA here is from genome assembly GCA_027563935.2 of Costus lasius. Classification (NCBI taxonomy): domain Eukaryota; kingdom Viridiplantae; phylum Streptophyta; class Magnoliopsida; order Zingiberales; family Costaceae; genus Costus; species Costus lasius. The sequence continues at coordinate 118,686,129 of CM050447.1, forward strand.
ATGTCTAAAATCAGATTGTGACACATGTCTAAAATCAGATCGTCCAATAACACACTTATCTACAAGATATTTAATATATCACAATGTCTGAAGCAACGAGGATTCATTGTAACATAAGTCATTATTGTCATAATGGTACCCGTCAGAAGCCGAAGAGTCATCATAACATTTGTCATTATTGTAATAATGGTAGCCATCAGAAGCCGAAGAGTCGTCATAACGTCTGTCATTATTGTAATAATGGTAGCCGTCAGAAGTCGAAGAGTCATCATAACGTTTCTCATTATTGTAATAATGGTAGCCGTCAGAAGCCGAAGAGTCATCGTCTTTCTTTATGCCCTTCTCCTCCTCCATCAACTCTCCCCCGCTTTGAAAATTTCACCTCCTAGTGAAATAATTTGAACCTGTTGCAAGGTCGGCGAAGAGGTTAGGTAATGACGGAAGAGAACGCGTGAGTGGAGAGAGCCCATGGCGGATGGAGAAGATGATACAGCTAGCTTACTTCATCGCTGGAAGTGGGTTCTGAAAAGAACCAGGCGACTAGCTCCGGTTGATGTCACAGAAGATGGGCAGACATGAAAGCCGAAGATGAGCACCGGCGTGCTGGTTGGAAGAAGCTTGTGGAGATCTGGCGTAGCTTGTCCTCCTTCCTTGCTGAGTCGTGGGTTCTAAAAAGAACCAGGCGACAATAGCTCTGGTGAATGGCGGGGCAAACATGGCAACTATGAACGGTGGGCAATGGTGGATCGGTGTGAGAAGACAAGAGTTTCTCACGGTTTTGCTCTGATACCAATTGACGCGAAACGGAGGTTGGAGGCGCTGGAGAAGAGAAGAGATGAGGGAGAAGAGAAAGAGAGAGGAAAACCTTAGCAAGCTAAGGTGGGAAAACTTGGGACTACAAACCCTAACCCTAACCTCAAAAGGAGGAAGACATACAACCCAAAGGGTTTACCAAAAATAACTTTCTTCAATTGTAATCGACTGACTTTGACATTGGAGTAGAGACCTATATAAAGATATTTGGACGGATCAGATTGTGACACATGTCTAAAATCAGATCGTCCAATAACACACTTATCTACAAGATATTTAATATATCACAATGTCTGAAGCAACGAAGATTCATTGTAACATAAGTCATTATTGTCATAATGGTAGCCGTCAGAAGCCGAAGAGCCATCATAACATTTGTCATTATTGTAATAATGGTAGCCATCAGAAGCCGAAGAGTCATCATAACGTCTGTCATTATTGTAATAATGGTAGCCATCAGAAGTTGAAGAGTCATCATAACGTTTCTCATTATTGTAATAATGGTAGCCGTCAGAAGCCGAAGAGTCATCGTCTTTCTTTATGCCCTTCTCCTCCTCCATCAACTCTCCCCCTCTTTGAAAATTTCACCTCCTGGTGAAATAATTTGAACCTGTTGCAAGGTCGGCGAAGAGGTTAGGTAATGACGGAAGAGAACGCGTGAGTGGAGAGAGCCCATGGCGGATGGAGAAGATGATACAGCTAGCTTACTTCATCGCTGGAAGTGGGTTCTGAAAAGAACCAGGCGACCAGCTCCAGTTGATGTCACGGAAGATGGGCGGACATGAAAGCCGAAGATGAGCGCCGGCGTGCTGGTTGGAAGGAGCTTGTGGAGATCTGGCGTAGCTTGTCCTCCTTCCTTGCTGAGTCGTGGGTTCTGAAAAGAACTAGGCGACAACTGCTCCGGTGTATAGCGGGGAAAACATGGCAACTATGAATGGTGGGCAATGGTGGATCGGTGTGAGAAGACAAGAGTTTCTCATGGTTTTGCTCTGATACCAATTGACGCGGAACGGAGATTGGAGGCGCTGGAGAAGAGAAGAGATGAGGGAGAAGCGAAAGAGAGAGGAAACCCTTAGCAAGCTAAGGGGGGAAAACTTCGGACTACATACCCTAACCCTAACCTCACAAGGAGGAAGACATACCAACCCAAAGGGTTTTCCAAAAATAACTTTCTTCAATTGTAATCGACTGACTTTGACATTGGAGTAGAGACCTATATAAAGCTATTTGGACGGATCAAATTGTGACACATGTCTAAAATCAGATCGTCCAATAACACACTTATCTACAAGATATTAAATACATCATATTGTCTGAAGCAACGAAGATTTATTGTAACATAAGTCATTATTGTTATAATGGTAGCCGTCAGAAGCCGAAGAGTCATCATAACATCTGTCATTATTGTAATAATGGTAGCCGTCAGAAGCCGAAGAGTCATCATAACGTCTGTCATTATTGTAATAATGGTAGCCGTCAGAAGTCAAAGAGTCATCATAACGTTTGTCATTATTGTAATAATGGTAGCCGTCAGAAGCCGAACAGTCATCGTCTTTCTTTATGCCCTTCTCCTCCTCCATCAACTCTCCCCCTCTTTGAAAATTTCACCTCCTGGTGAAATAATTTAAACCTGTTGCAAGGTCGGCGAAGAGGTTAGGTGATGACGGAAGAGAACGCGTGAGTGGAGAAAGCCCGTGGCGGATGGAGAAGATGATATAGCTAGCTTCCTTCATCGCTGGACGTGGGTTCTGAAAAGAACCAGGCAACCAGCTCCGGTTGATGTCACGGAAGATGGGCGGACATGAAAGCTAAAGATGAGCGCCGGCGTGCTAGTTGGAAGGAGCTTGTGGAGAACTGGCGTAGCTTGTCCTCCTTCCTTGCTGAGTCATGGGTTCCGAAAAGAACCAGGCGACAACAGCTCCGGTGAATGGCGGGGCAAACATGGAAACTATGAACGGTGGGCAATGGTGGATCGGTGTGAGAAGACAAGAATTTCTCACGGTTTTGCTCTGATACCAATTGACGCAGAACGGAGGTTGGAGGCGCTGGAGAAGAGAACAGATGAGGGAGAAGAGAAAGAGAGAGGAAACCCTTAGCAAGCTAAGGGGGGAAAACATGGGACTACATACCCTAACCCTAACCTCACAAGGAGAAAGACATACCAACCCAAGAGCTTTCCAAAAATAACTTTCTTCAATTGTAATCGACAGACTTTGACATTGGAGTAGAGACCTATATAAAGCTATTTGGACGGATCAGATTGTGACACATGTCTAAAATCATATCGTCCAATAACACACTTATCTACAAGATATTTAATACATCATATTGTCTGAAGCAACGAAGATGTATTGTAACACAAGTCATTATTGTCATAATGGTAGCCGTCAGAAGCCGAAGAGTCAACATAACATCTGTCATTATTGTAAAAATGGTAGCCGTCAGAAGCCGAAGAGTCATCATAACGTCTGTCATTATTGTAATAATGGTAGCCGTCAGAAGTCGAAGAGTCATCATAACGTTTCTCATTATTGTAATAATGGTAGCCGTCAGAAGCCGAAGAGTCATCGTCTTTCTTTATGCCCTTCTCCTCCTCCATCAATTCTCCCCCTCTTTGAAAATTTCACCTCCTGGTGAAATAATTTGAACCTGTTGCAAGGTCGGCGAAGAGGTTAGGTAATGACGGAAGAGAATGCGTGAGTGGAGAGAGCCCATGGCGGATGGAGAAGATGATACAACTAGCTTCCTTCATCGCTGGTCGTGGGTTCTGAAAAGAACCAGGCGACCAGCTCCGGTTGATGTCACAGAAGATGGGCGGACATGAAAGCCGAAGATGAGCGCCGGCATGCTGGTTGGAAGGAGCTTGTGGAGATCTGGCGTAGCTTGTCCTCCTTCCTTGCTGAGTCGTGGGTTCTGAAAAGAACTAGGCGACAATAGCTCCGGTGAATGGCGGGGCAAACATGGCAACTATGAACGGTGGGCAATGGTGGATCGGTGTGAGAAGACAGGAGTTTCTCACGGTTTTGCTCTGATACCAATTGACGCGAAATGGAGGTTGGAGGCGCTGGAGAAGAGAAGAGATGAGGGAGAAGAGAAAGAGAGAGGAAAACCTTAGCAAGCTAAGGTGGGAAAACTTGGGACTACAAACCCTAACCCTAACCTCAAAAGGAGGAAGACATACAACCCAAAGGGTTTACCAAAAATAACTTTCTTCAATTGTAATCGACTGACTTTGACATTGGAGTAGAGACCTATATAAAGATATTTGGACGGATCAGATTGTGACACATGTCTAAAATCAGATCGTCCAATAACACACTTATCTACAAGATATTTAATATATCACAATGTCTGAAGCAACGAAGATTCATTGTAACATAAGTCATTATTGTCATAATGGTAGCCGTCAGAAGCCGAAGAGTCATCATAACATCCGTCATTATTGTAATAATGGTAGCCATCAGAAGCCGAAGAGTCATCATAACGTCTGTCATTATTGTAATAATGGTAGCCGTCAGAAGTTGAAGAGTCATCATAACGTTTCTCATTATTGTAATAATGGTAGCCGTCAGAAGCCGAAGAGTCATCGTCTTTCTTTATGCCCTTCTCCTCCTCCATCAACTCTCCCCCTCTTTGAAAATTTCACCTCCTGGTGAAATAATTTGAACCTGTTGCAAGGTCGGCGAAGAGGTTAGGTAATGACGGAAGAGAACGCGTGAGTGGAGAGAGCCCATGGCGGATGGAGAAGATGATACAGCTAGCTTACTTCATCGCTGGAAGTGGGTTCTGAAAAGAACCAGGCGACCAGCTCCAGTTGATGTCACGGAAGATGGGCGGACATGAAAGCCGAAGATGAGCGCCGGCGTGCTGGTTGGAAGGAGCTTGTGGAGATCTGGCGTAGCTTGTCCTCCTTCCTTGCTGAGTCGTGGGTTCTGAAAAGAACTAGGCGACAACTGCTCCAGTGTATAGCGGGGCAAACATGGCAACTATGAATGGTGGGCAATGGTGGATCGGTGTGAGAAGACAAGAGTTTCTCATGGTTTTGCTCTGATACCAATTGACGCGGAACGGAGATTGGAGGCGCTGGAGAAGAGAAGAGATGAGGGAGAAGCGAAAGAGAGAGGAAACCCTTAGCAAGCTAAGGGGGGAAAACTTCGGACTACATACCCTAACCCTAACCTCACAAGGAGGAAGACATACCAACCCAAAGGGTTTTCCAAAAATAACTTTCTTCAATTGTAATCGACTGACTTTGACATTGGAGTAGAGACCTATATAAAGCTATTTGGACGGATCAAATTGTGACACATGTCTAAAATCAGATCGTCCAATAACACACTTATCTACAAGATATTAAATACATCATATTGTCTGAAGCAACGAAGATTTATTGTAACATAAGTCATTATTGTTATAATGGTAGCCGTCAGAAGCCGAAGAGTCATCATAACATCTGTCATTATTGTAATAATGGTAGCCGTCAGAAGCCGAAGAGTCATCATAACGTCTGTCATTATTGTAATAATGGTAGCCGTCAGAAGTCAAAGAGTCATCATAACGTTTGTCATTATTGTAATAATGGTAGCCGTCAGAAGCCGAACAGTCATCGTCTTTCTTTATGCCCTTCTCCTCCTCCATCAACTCTCCCCCTCTTTGAAAATTTCACCTCCTGGTGAAATAATTTAAACCTGTTGCAAGGTCGGCGAAGAGGTTAGGTGATGACGGAAGAGAACGCGTGAGTGGAGACAGCCCGTGGCGGATGGAGAAGATGATATAGCTAGCTTCCTTCATCGCTGGACGTGGGTTCTGAAAAGAACCAGGCAACCAGCTCCGGTTGATGTCACGGAAGATGGGCGGACATGAAAGCTAAAGATGAGCGCCGGCGTGCTAGTTGGAAGGAGCTTGTGGAGAACTGGCGTAGCTTGTCCTCCTTCCTTGCTGAGTCATGGGTTCCGAAAAGAACCAGGCGACAATAGCTCCGGTGAATGGCGGGGCAAACATGGCAACTATGAACGGTGGGCAATGGTGGATCGGTGTGAGAAGACAAGAAATTCTCACGGTTTTGCTCTGATACCAATTGACGCAGAACGGAGGTTGGAGGCGCTGGAGAAGAGAACAGATGAGGGAGAAGAGAAAGAGAGAGGAAACCCTTAGCAAGCTAAGGGGGGAAAACATGGGACTACATACCCTAACCCTAACCTCACAAGGAGAAAGACATACCAACCCAAGAGCTTTCCAAAAATAACTTTCTTCAATTGTAATCGACAGACTTTGACATTGGAGTAGAGACCTATATAAAGCTATTTGGACGGATCAGATTGTAACACATGTCTAAAATCATATCGTCCAATAACACACTTATCTACAAGATATTTAATACATCATATTGTCTGAAGCAACGAAGATGTATTGTAACACAAGTCATTATTGTCATAATGGTAGCCGTCAGAAGCCGAAGAGTCAACATAACATCTGTCATTATTGTAAAAATGGTAGCCGTCAGAAGCCGAAGAGTCATCATAACGTCTGTCATTATTGTAATAATGGTAGCCGTCAGAAGTCAAAGAGTCATCACAACGTTTGTCATTATTGTAATAATGGTAGCCGTCAGAAGCCGAACAGTCATCGTCTTTCTTTATGCCCTTCTCCTCCTCCATCAACTCTCCCCCTCTTTGAAAATTTCACCTCCTGGTGAAATAATTTGAACCTGTTGCAAGGTCGGCAAAGAGGTTAGGTAATGACGGAAGAGAACGCGTGAGTGGAGAGAGCCCATGGCGGATGGAGAAGATGATACAGCTAGCTTACTTCATCGCTGGAAGTGGGTTCTGAAAAGAACCAGGCAACTAGCTCCGGTTGATGTCACAGAAGATGGGCAGACATGAATGCCGAAGATGAGCGCCGGCGTGCTGGTTGAAAGAGAGAGGAAAACCTTAGCAAGCTAAGGGGGGAAAACTTGGGACTACAAACGCTAACCCTAACCTCACAAGGAGGAAGACATACAACCCAAAGGGTTTTCCAAAAATAACTTTCTTCAATTGTAATCGAGTGACTTTGACATTGGAGTAGAGACCTATATAAAGATATTTGGACGGATCAGATTGTGACACATGTCTAAAATCAGATCGTCCAATAACACACTTATCTACAAGATATTTAATATATCACAATCTCTGAAGCAACGAAGATTCATTGTAACATAAGTCATTATTGTCACAATGGTAGCCGTCAGAAGCCGAAGAGTCATCATAACATTTGTCATTATTGTAAAAATGGTAGCCATCAGAAGCCGAAGAGTCATCATAACGTCTGTCATTATTGTAATAATGGTAGCCGTCAGATGTCGAAGAGTCATCATAACGTTTCTCATTATTGTAATAATAGTAGCCGTCAGAAGCCGAAGAGTCATCGTCTTTCTTTATGCCCTTCTCCTCCTCCATCAACTCTCCCCCTCTTTGAAAATTTCACCTCCTAGTGAAATAATTTGAACCTGTTGCAAGGTCGGCGAAGAGGTTAGGTAATGACGGAAGAGAACGCGTGAGTGGAGAGAGCCCATGGTGGATGGAGAAGATGATACAGCTAGCTTACTTCATCGCTGGAAGTGGGTTCTGAAAAGAACCAGGCGACTAGCTCCGGTTGATGTCACAGAAGATGGGCAGACATGAAAGCCGAAGATGAGTGCCAGCGTGCTGGTTGGAAGGAGCTTGTGGAGATCTGGCGTAGCTTGTCCTCCTTCCTTGCTGAGTCGTGGGTTCTGAAAAGAACCAGGCGACAACAGCTCCGGTGTATGGTGGGGCAAACATGGCAACTATGAATGGTGGGCAATGGTGGATCGGTGTGAGAAGACAAGAGTTTCTCACGGTTTTGCTCTGATACCAATTGACGCGGAACGGAGATTGGAGGCGTTGGAGAACAGAAGAGATGAGGGAGAAGAGAAAGAGAGAGGAAACCCTTAGCAAGCTAAGGGGGAAAACTTGGGACTACATACCCTAACCCTAACCTCACAAGGAGGAAGACATACCAACCCAAAGGGTTTTCCAAAAATAACTTTCTTCAATTGTAATCGACTGACTTTGACATTGGAGTAGAAACCTATATAAAGCTATTTGGACGGATCAAATTGTTACACATGTCTAAAATCAGATCGTCCAATAACACACTTATCTACAAGATATTTAATACATCATATTGTCTGAAGCAACGAAGATTTATTGTAACATAAGTCATTATTGTCATAATGGTAGCCGTCAAAAGCCGAAGAGTCATCATAACATCTGTCATTATTGTAATAATGGTAGCCGTCAGAAGCCGAAGAGTCATCATAACGTCTATCATTATTGTAATAATGGTAGCCATCAGAAGTCAAAGAGTCATCATAACGTTTGTCATTATTGTAATAATGGTAGCCGTCAGAAGCCGAACAGTCATCGTCTTTCTTTATGCCCTTCTCCTCCTCCATCAACTCTCCCCCTCTTTGAAAATTTCACCTCCCGGTGAAATAATTTAAACCTGTTGCAAGGTCGGCGAAGAGGTTAGGTGATGACGGAAGAGAACGCGTGAGTGGAGACAGCCCGTGGCGGATGGAGAAGATGATATAGCTAGCTTCCTTCATCGCTGGACGTGGGTTCTGAAAAGAACCAGGCAACCAGCTCCGGTTGATGTCACGGAAGATGGGCGGACATGAAAGCCGAAGATGAGCGCCGGCGTGCTGGTTGGAAGGAGCTTGTGGAGAACTGGCGTAGCTTGTCCTCCTTCCTTGCTGAGTCATGGGTTCCGAAAAGAACCAGGCGACAACAGCTCTGGTGAATGGCGGGGCAAACATGGCAACTATGAACGGTGGGCAATGGTGGATCGGTGTGAGAAGACAAGAATTTCTCACGGTTTTGCTCTGATACCAATTGACGCAGAACGGAGGTTGGCGGTGCTGGAGAAGAGAACAGATGAGGGAGAAGAGAAAGAGAGAGGAAACCCTTAGCAAGCTAAGGGGGGAAAACATGGGACTACATACCCTAACCCTAACCTCACAAGGAGAAAGACATACCAACCCAAGGGCTTTCCAAAAATAACTTTCTTCAATTGTAATCGACAGACTTTGACATTGGAGTAGAGACCTATATAAAGCTATTTGGACATATCAGATTGTGACACATGTCTAAAATCAGATCGTCCAATAACACACTTATCTAGAAGATATTTAATACATCAAATTGTCTGAAGCAACGAAGATTTATTGTAACATAAGTCATTATTGTCATAATGGTAGCCGTCAGAAGCCGAAGAGTCAACATAACATCTGTCATTATTGTAAAAATGGTAGCCGTCAGAAGCCAAAGAGTCATCATAATGTCTATCATTATTGTAATAATGGTAGCCGTCAGAAGTCAAAGAGTCATCACAACGTTTGTCATTATTGTAATAATGGTAGCCGTCAGAAGCCGAACAGTCATCGTCTTTCTTTATGCCCTTCTCCTCCTCCATCAACTCTCCCCCTCTTTGAAAATTTCACCTCCTAGTGAAATAATTTAAACCTGTTGCAAGGTCGGCGAAGAGGTTAGGTGATGACGGAAGAGAACGCGTGAGTGGAGACAGCCCGTGGCGGATGGAGAAGATGATATAGCTAGCTTCCTTCATCGCTGGACGTGGGTTCTGAAAAGAACCAGGCAACCAACTCCGGTTGATGTCACGGAAGATGGGCGGACATGAAAGCTGAAGATGAGCGCCGGCGTGCTGGTTGGAAGGAGCTTGTGGAGAACTGGCGTCGCTTGTCCTCCTTCCTTGCAGAGTCATGGGTTCCGAAAAGAACCAGGCGACAACAGCTCCGGTGAATGGCGGGGCAAACATGGCAACTTTGAACGATGGGCAATGGTGGATCGGTGTGAGAAGACAAGAATTTCTCACGGTTTTGCTCTGATACCAATTGACGCGGAACGGAGGTTGGAGGCGCTGGAGAAGAGAAGAGATGAGGGAGAAGAGAAAGAGAGAGGAAACCCTTAGCAAGCTAAGGGGGGAAAACTTGGGACTACGTACCCTAACCCTAACCTCACAAGGAGGAAGACATACCAACCCAAAGGGTTTTCCAAAAATAACTTTCTTCAATTGTAATCGACTGACTTTGACATTGGAGTAGAGACCTATATAAAGCTATTTTGACGGATCAAATTGGGAAACATGTCTAAAATCAGATCGTCCAATAACACACTTATCAACAAGTTATTTAATACATCATATTGTCTAAAGCAACGAAGATTTATTGTAACATAAGTCATTATTGTCATAATGGTAGCCGTCAGAAGCCGAAGAGTCATCATAACATCTGTCATTATTGTAATAATGGTAGCCGTCAGAAGCCGAAGAGTCATCATAACGTCTGTCATTATTGTAATAATGGTAGCCGTCAGAAGTCAAAGAGTCATCATAACGTTTGTCATTATTGTAATAATGGTAGCCGTCAGAAGCCGAACAATCATCGTCTTTCTTTATGCCCTTCTCCTCCTCCATCAACTTTCCCCCTCTTTGAAAATTTCACCTCCTGGTGAAATAATTTGAACCTGTTGCAAGGTCGGCGAAGAGGTTAGGTAATGACGGAAGAGAACGCGTGAGTGGGGAGAGCCCATGGCGGATGGAGAAGATGATACAGCTAGCTTACTTGATCGCTGGAACTGGGTTCTGAAAAGAACCAGGCGACCAGCTCCGGTTGATGTCACAGAAGATGGGCGGACATGAAAGCTGAAGATGAGCGCCGGCGTGCTGGTTGGAAGGAGCTTGTGGAGATATGGCGTAGCTTGTCCTCCTTCCTTGCTGAGTCGTGGGTTCTAAAAAGAACCAGGCGACAATAGCTCCGGTGAATGGCGTGCCAAACATGGCAACTATGAACGGTGGGCAATGGTGGATCGGTGTGAGAAGACAAGAGTTTCTCACGGTTTTGCTCTGATACCAATTGACGCGGAACGGTGGTTGGAGGCGCTGGAGAAGAGAAGAGATGAGGGAGAAGCGAAAGAGAGAGGAAACCCTTAGCAAGCTAAGGGGGGAAAACTTCGGAATACATACCCTAACCCTAACCTCACAAGGAGGAAGTCATACCAACCCAAAGGGTTTTCCAAAAATAACTTTCTTCAATTGTAATCAACTGACTTTGACATTGGAGTAGAGACCTATATAAAGATATTTGGACGGATCAGATTGTGACACATGTCTAAAATCAGATCGTCCAATAACACACTTATCTACAAGATATTTAATACATCACAATGTCTGAAGCAACGAAGATTCATTGTAACATAAGTCATTATTGTCATAATGGTAGCCGTCAGAAGCCGAAGAGTCATCATAACGTTTGTCATTATTGTAATAATGCTAGCCATCAGAAGCCGAAGAGTCATCAAAACGTCTGTCATTATTGTAATATTGGTAGATGTCAGAAGTAGAAGAGTCATCATAACGTTTCTCATTATTGTAATAATGGTAGCCGTCAGAAGCCGAAGAGTTATCGTCTTTCTTTATGCCCTTCTCCTCCTCCATCAACTCTCCCCCTCCTTGAAAATTTCACCTCCTGGTGAAACAATTTGAACCTGTTGCAAGGTCGGCGAAGAGGTTAGGTAATGACGGAAGAGAACGCGTGAGTGGAGAGAGCCCATGGCGGATGGAGAAGATGATACAGCTAGCTTACTTGATCGCTGGAAGTGGGTTCTGAAAAGAACCAGGCGACCAGCTCCGGCTGATGTCATAGAAGATGGGCGGACATGAAAGCCGAAGATGAGCGCCGGCGTGCTGGTTGGAAGGAGCTTGTGGAGATCTGGAGTAGCTTGTCCTCCTTCCTTGCTGAGTCGTGGGTTCTGAAAAGAACCAGGCGACAACAGCTCCGGGGAATGGCGGGGCAAACATGGCAACTATGAATGTTGGGCAATGGTGGATCGGTGTGAGAAGACAAGAGTTTCTCACGGTTTTGCTCTGATACCAATTGACGCGGAACGGAGATTGGAGGCGCTGGAGAAGAGAAGAGATGAGGGAGAAGAGAAAGAGAGAGGAAACCCTTAGTAAGCTAAGGGTGAAAACTTGGGACCACATACCCTAACCCTAACCTCACAAGGAGGAAGACATACCAACCCAAAGGGTTTTCCAAAAATAACTTTCTTCAATTGTAATCGACAGACTTTGACATTGGAGTAGAGACCTATATAAAGCTATTTTGACGGATCAAATTGTGACACATGTCTAAAATCAGATCGTCCAATAACACACTTATCTACAAGATATTTAATACATCATATTGTCTGAAGCAACGAAGATTTATTGTAACACAAGTCATTATTGTCATAATGGTAGCCGTCAGAAGCCGAAGAGTCAACATAACATATGTCATTATTGTAAAAAATGGTAGCCGTCAGAAGCCGAAGAGTCATCATAACGTCTGTCATTATTGTAATAATGGTAGCCGTCAGAAGTCGAAGAGTCATCATAACGTTTCTCATTATTGTAATAATGGTAGCCGTCAGAAGCCGAAAAGTCATCGTCTTTCTTTGTGCCCTTCTCCTCCTCCATCAACTCTCCCCCTCTTTGTAAATTTCACCTCCTGGTGAAATAATTTGAACCTGTTGCAAGGTCGGTGAAGAGGTTAGGTAATGATGGAAGAGAACGCGAGAGTGGAGAGAGCCCATGGCGGATGTAGAAGATGATACAACTAGCTTCCTTCATCGTTGGTCGTGGGTTCTGAAAAGAACTAGGCGACCAGCACCGGTTATTGTCACAGAAGATGGGCAGACATGAAAGCCGAAGATGAGCGCCGGCGTGCTGGTTGGAAGGAGCTTGTGGAGATCTGGTGTAGCTTGTCCTCCTTCCTTGCTGAGTCGTGGGTTCTGAAAAGAACCAGGCGACAACAGCTCCGGTGAATGACGGGGCAAACATGGCAAATATGAACGGTGGGCAATGGTGGATCGGTGTGAGAAGACAAGAGTTTCTCACGGTTTTGCTCTGATACCAAATGACGCAGAACGGAGGTTGGAGGCGCTGGAGAAGAAAAGAGATGAGGGAGAAGAGAAAGAGAGAGGAAACCCTTAGCAAGCTAAGGGGGGAAAACTTGGGACTACATACCCTAACCCTAACCTCACAAGGAGGAAGACATACCAACCCAAAGGGGTTTCCAAAAATAACTTTCTTCAATTGTAATCGACTGACTTTGACATTGGAGTAGAGACCTATATAAAGCTATTTGGACGGATCAAATTGTGACACATGTCTAAAATCATATCGTCCAATAACACACTTATCTACAAGATATTTAATACATCATATTGTCTGAAGCAACGAAGATTTATTGTAACATAAGTCATTATTGTCATAATGGTAGCCGTCAGAAGCCGAAGAGTCATCATAACATCTGTCATTATTGTAATAATGGTAGCCGTTAGAAGCCGAAGAGTCATCATAACGTCTGTCATTATTGTAATAATGGTAGCCGTCAGAGTCGAAGAGTCATCATAACGTTTCTCATTATTGTAATAATGGTAGCCGTCAGAAGCCGAAAAGTCATCGTCTTTCTTTTTGCCCTTCTCCTCCTCCATCAACTCTCCCCCTCTTTGTAAATTTCACCTCCTGGTGAAATAATTTGAACCTGTTACAAGGTCGGCGAAGAGGTTAGGTAATGATGGAAGAGAACGCGTGAGTGGAGAGAGCCCATGGCGGATGTAGAAGATGATACAACTAGCTTCCTTCATCGTTGGTCGTGGGTTCTGAAAAGAACTAGGCGACCAGCACCGGTTATTGTCACAGAAGATGGGCGGACATGAAAGCCGAAGATGAGCGCCGGCGTGCTGGTTGGAAGGAGCTTGTGGAGATCTGGTGTAGCTTGTCCTCCTTCCTTGCTGAGTCGTGGGTTCTGAAAAGAACCAGGCGACAACAGCTCCGGTGAATGACGGGGCAAACATGGCAAATATGTACGGTGGGCAATGGTGGATCGGTGTGAGAAGACAAGAGTTTCTCACGGTTTTGCTCTGATACCAATTGACGCAGAACGGAGGTTGGAGGCGCTGGAGAAGAGAAGAGATGAGGGAGAAGAGAAAGAGAGAGGAAACCCTTAGCAAGCTAAGGGGGGAAAACTTGGGACTACATACCCTAACCCTAACCTCACAAGGAGGAAGACATACCAACCCAAAGGGTTTCCCAAAAATAACTTTCTTCAATTGTAATCGACTGACTTTGACATTGGAGTAGAGACCTATATAAAGCTATTTGGACGGATTAAATTGTGACACATGTCTAAAATCAGATCATCCAATAACACACTTATCTACAAGATATTTAATACATCATATTGTCTGAAGCAACGAAGATTTATTGTAACATAAGTCATTATTTTCAAAATGGTAGCCGTCAGAAGCCGAAGAGTCATCATAACATCTGTCATTATTGAAATAATGGTAGCCGTTAGAAGCCGAAGAGTCATCATAACGTCTGTCATTATTGTAATAATGGTAGCCGTCAGAAGTCAAAGAGTCATCAAAACGTTTGTCAGTATTGTAATAATGGTAGCCGTCAGAAGCCGAATAATCATCGTCTTTCTTTATGCCCTTCTCCTCCTCCATCAACTCTCCCCCTCTTTGAAAATTTCACCTCCTGGTGAAATAATTTGAACCTGTTGCAAGGTCGGCGAAGAGGATAGGTAATGACGGAAGAGAACGCGTGAGTGGAGAGAGCCCTTGGCGGATGGAGAAGATGATACAGCTAGCTTACTTCATCGCTGGTCGCGAGTTCTGAAAAGAACCAGGCAACCAGCTCCGGTTGATGTCACAGAAGATGGGCGGACATGAAAGCCGAAGATGAGCGGCGGCGTGCTGGTTGGAAGGAGCTTGTGGAGATCTGGCGTAGCTTGTCCTCCTTCCTTGCTGAGTCGTGGGTTCTAAAAAGAACCAGGCGACAATAGCTCCGGTGAATGGCGGGGCAAACATGGCAACTATGAACGGTGGGCAATGGTGGATCGGTGTGAGAAGACAAGAGTTTCTCACGGTTTTGCTCTGATACCAATTGACGCGAAACGGAGGTTGCAGGCGCTGGAGAAGAGAAGAGATGAGGGAGAAGAGAAAGAGAGAGGAAAACCTTAGCGAGCTAAGGGGGGAAAACTTGGGACTACAAACCCTAATCCTAACCTCACAAGGAGGAAGACATACCAACCCAAAGGGTTTTCCAAAAATAACTTTCTTCAATTGTAATCGACTGACTTTGACATTGGAGTAGAGACCTATATAAAGATATTTGGACGGATCAGATTGTGACACATGTCTAAAATCATATCGTCCAATAACACACTTATCTACAAGATATTTAATATATCACAATGTCTGAAGCAACGAAGATTCATTGTAACATAAGTCATTATTGTCATAATGGTAGCCGTCAGAAGCCGAAGAGTCATCATAACATTTGTCATTATTGTAATAATGGTAGCCTTCAGAAGCCGAAGAGTCATCATAACGTCTGTCATTATTGTAATAATGGTAGCCGTCAGAAGTCGAAGAGTCATCATAACGTTTCTCATTATTGTAATAATGGTAGCCGTCAGAAGCCGAAGAGTCATCGTCTTTCTTTATGCCCTTCTCCTCCTCCATCAACTCTCCCCCTCTTTGAAAATTTCACCTCCTGGTGAAATAATTTGAACCTGTTGCAAGGTCGGCGAAGAGGTTAGGTAATGACGGAAGAGAACGCGTGAGTGGAGAGAGCCCATGGCGGATGGAGAAGATGATACAGCTAGCTTACTTCATCGCTGGAAGTGGGTTCTGAAAAGAACCAGGCGACCAGCTCCGGTTGATGTCATAGAAGATGGGCATACATGAAAGCCGAAGATGAGCGCCGGCGTGCTGGTTGGAAGGAGCTTGTGGAGATCTGGCGTAGCTTGTCCTCCTTCCTTGCTGAGTCGTGGGTTCTCAAAAGAACTAGGCGACAATAGCTCCGGTGAATGGCGGGGCAAACATGGCAACTATGAACGGTGGGCAATGGTGGATCGGTGTGAGAAGACAGGAGTTTCTCACGGTTTTGCTCTGATACCAATTGACGCGGAACGGAGGTTGGAGGCACTATTGAAGAGAAGAGATGAGGGAGAAGAGAAAGAGAGAGGAAACCCTTAGCAAGCTAAGGGGGGAAAACTTGGGACTACATACCCTAACCCTAACCTCACAAGGAGGAAGACATACCAACCCAAAGGGTTTTCCAAAATTAACTTTTTTCAATTGTAATCGACTGACTTTGACATTGGAGTAGAGACCTATATAAAGCTATTTGGACGGATCAAATTGTGACACATGTCTAAAATCAGATCGTCCAATAACACACTTATCTACAAGATATTTAATACATCATATTGTCTGAAGCAACGAAGATTTATTGTAACATAAGTCATCATTGTCATAATGGTAGCCGTCAGAAGCCGAAGAGTCATCATAACATCTGTAATTATTGTAATAATGGTAGCCGTTAGAAGCCGAAGAGTCATCATAACGTCTGTCATTATTGTAATAATGGTAGACGTCAGAAGTCAAAGAGTCATCATAACGTTTGTCATTATTGTAATAATGGTAGCCGTCAGAAGCCGAACAGTCATCGTCTTTCTTTATGCCCTTCTCCTCCTCCATCAACTCTCCCCCTCTTTGAAAATTTCACATCCTGGTGAAATAATTTAAACCTGTTGCAAGGTCGGCGAAGAGGTTAGGTGATGACGGAAGAGAACGCGTGAGTGGAGACAGCCCTGGCGGATGGAGAAGATGATATAGCTAGCTTCCTTCATCGCTGGACGTGGGTTCTGAAAAGAACCAGGCAACCAGCTCCGGTTGATGTCACGGAAGATGGGCGGACATGAAAGCTGAAGATGAGCGCCGGCATGCTGGTTGGAAGGAGCTTGTGGAGAACTGGCGTAGCTTGTCCTCCTTCCTTGCTGAGTCATGGGTTCCGAAAAGAACCAGGCGACAACAGCTCCGGTGAATGGCGGGGCAAACATGGCAACTATGAACGGTGGGCAATGGTGGATCGGTGTGAGAAGACAAGAATTTCTCACGGTTTTGCTCTGATACCAATTGACGCAAAACGGAGGTTGGAGGCGCTGGAGAAGAGAAGAGATGAGGGAGAAGAGAAAGAGAGAGGAAACCCTTAGCAAGCTAAGGGGGGAAAACATGGGACTACATACCCTAACCCTAACCTCACAAGGAGAAAGACATACCAACCCAAGGGCTTTCCAAAAATAACTTTCTTCAATTGTAATCGACAGACTTTGACATTGGAGTAGAGACCTATATAAAGCTATTTGGACGGATCAGATTGTGACACATGTCTAAAATCATATCGTCCAATAACACACTTATCTACAAGATATTTAATACATCATATTGTCTGAAGCAACGAAGATGTATTGTAACACAAGTCATTATTGTCATAATGGTAGCCGTCAGAAGCCGAAGAGTCAACATAACATCTGTCATTATTGTAAAAATGGTAGCCGTCAGAAGCCGAAGAGTCATCATAACGTCTGTCATTATTGTAATAATGGTAGCCGTCAGAAGTCGAAGAGTCATCATAACGTTTCTCATTATTGTAATAATGGTAGCCGTCAGAAGCCGAAGAGTCATCGTCTTTCTTTATGCCCTTCTCCTCCTCCATCAATTCTCCCCCTCTTTGAAAATTTCACCTCCTGGTGAAATAATTTGAACCTGTTGCAAGGTCGGCGAAGAGGTTAGGTAATGACGGAAGAGAATGCGTGAGTGGAGAGAGCCCATGGCGGATGGAGAAGATGATACAACTAGCTTCCTTCATCGCTGGTCGTGGGTTCTGAAAAGAACCAGGCGACCAGCTCCGGTTGATGTCACAGAAGATGGGCGGACATGAAAGCCGAAGATGAGCGCCGGCGTGCTGGTTGGAAGGAGCTTGTGGAGATCTGGCGTAGCTTGTCCTCCTTCCTTGCTGAGTCGTGGGTTCTGAAAAGAACTAGGCGACAATAGCTCCGGTGAATGGCGGGGCAAACATGGCAACTATGAACGGTGGGCAATGGTGGATCGGTGTGAGAAGACAGGAGTTTCTCACGGTTTTGCTCTGATACCAATTGACGCGGAACGGAGGTTGGAGGCACTATTGAAGAGAAGAGATGAGGGAGAAGAGAAAGAGAGAGGAAACCCTTAGCAAGCTAAGGGGGGAAAACTTGGGACTACATACCCTAACCCTAACCTCACAAGGAGGAAGACATACCAACCCAAAGGGTTTTCCAAAAATAACTTTCTTCAATTGTAATCGACTAACTTTTACATTGGAGTAGAGACCTATATAAAGCTATTTGGACGGATCAGATTATGACACATGTCTAAAATCAGATCGTCCAATAACACACTTATCTACAAGATATTTAATACATCATAATGTCTGAAGCAACGAAGATTCATTGTAACATAAGTCATTATTTTCATAATGGTAGCCGTCAGAAGCCGAAGAGTCATCATAACATCTGTCATTATTGTAGTAATGGTAGCCGTCAGAAGCCGAAGAGTCATCATAACGTTTCTCATTATTGTAATAATGGTAGCCGTCAGAAGTCGAAGAGTCATCATAACGTTTCTCATTATTGTAATAATGGTAGCCGTCAGAAGCCGAAGAGTCATCGTCTTTCTTTATGCCCTTCTCCTCCTCCATCACTTATCTTCGTTTTAATGGACGCTATTTTTTGGTTTGGAAAACTCTGAACAGCAGGCTAGGCCGGCATGCCCAGCCTCAACCTTATCCGCCTTTGGGTTGGGCTAGAGAAGAACATCGCTGATGGGTTAAAAAAATATCTAATATAATATAGTTATTTCTATATGGCATTAGATAGTCTTTAGTTAAATTTTTTTCATAAATGGCTAGACAAATTGAGTTGTACTAAAATGATTTATATTATTACTAACAATAAGTTGCATACAAACCCACAAAGTAAATTAATTATATTAAAAAAAATAATATAATACTAGTAAAATTAATAATTTATCTACTTTTACCAATTTACCAATTAGTAAAATCAGTAAATTATTAATTTTTTATTCAGTAAAAATAAAAAAAAATTTAGCTCAGTAAAAATTAGTAAATCAATAAATTGGTAATTTATAAATTAGAATTATCAAATGTTCACCCTTAGTTATAGCTACCACAATGAAATGGAGCTTTTAGAAATGGCAATAGTAGGGTACCCACTTTTTTTTTCTACCCGAACCCGAATAATAACTTTACTACCAAACCCAATTATCTACTTGACTTTTTTTAAAACCCTTTTTCAAACTCTGACCCGAATAAAATTTTTACTACCCATTAACTACCCAACTCTTATAAATACCCGACTTGAGTAATTAACCCTATTAAATTATATTTTATATATATAATTAGCTAAATAAACACTTAGGGTATTAGACTATAAATATAAATTATTATTTATAAATTAATTTCTATTATTTAAAAATTAATATATACTTGAACTGAAACCAATTAATATATGTCCAATTACCTATCATCCTGTTCAGATTGCTCGAGTCGCCGTTTAGGACAAAGAGTTAGGGTATTAGATTATAAATATATAAATTATTTTTTATTACTTAAAAATTAATATGTACCCAATCCAAAACTAGTTAAGATGTACCTCGATTACCTATAATGAGGTTCAGGTAGTATGGGTACCCGCTTAAAATAAACCCATCTACCATCCTTTGAAATTTTGCAACCAAGGCCTCCCTTTCAACTATTTGCCACTATTATGAGGAAAAAATTTATAAGCGGGCCCCCCGGTTAACTGAGTTAAGCGATGTCTCAGAGTAATGTAGAAACCCTCACATGCAAGGTAAAACCTTTGTACTGTAGCACTCAGGAGTTCTACGTTATCAATGGAGAGTTCTATCTTATTGTGAGATGCCTTGCTTACAAATAATTTTTTCCCTGTTATGACTATATTCTTGCATAAATTCAACTAGATTTTCCCTCTTAATATATGCATATCCAATAATAAAAAAAAGCCATATAAATGTCCTAAAAAATTTCAAATTTTCTATGTCAAATTAAATAAATATTCACAAGCCATTTTTATATTGAATTAAAATAAAAAGATATTTATTATCAAGTCATATTTAGTAAATAATTATTCTCAAAAATTTTATTTCAAACTAAATAAGTATTCACAAGCAATTTCTAAGTTAAATATTTATCAAATTAACAAAATAATTATTGGCTTGCTGAATAATTATCAATTCACAAAATAACAATTAACAAATCATTTTCAGACTATAAATTATTCCAAAATTTTGAAAACAAATTATATAAATATTCATATGCCATTTTCAAACTGAATATTTATCAAATTATAAAATAATTATTATTAAGTCATTTTTAAACTAATAATTATTATTAAGTCATGTCTATCAAATCATGAGCCATTTGCAGGCCAATAATTATTTCACACTAAATTAGATGTACATTCACAAGGTATTTTAGGCTAAATATTTATCAAACTATGAGATTATTATTATTAAGTTATTTTCAAACTAATAATTATTCCCAAATTCTTTATGTCAAATCAAACAAATATTTGCAAGTCATTTCTAGGTCAAATATTTATCAAATCCAGGATAATTATTATGATGTCATTTTAAGATAATAATTATTTTAAAATCTTCATACTAAATTAGATGAACATTTAAAAACCATTTCTAAGCTAAATATTTATCAAATTATAAAATAATTATTCTTAAGCCATTTTCACACCAACAATTATTCCCAAAATTTCATACTTACTACATAGGTGTGTTCCAAAATTGAGTCAAACTGATAAACCAAGCCAGATCAAATCGATAAAATTAGTTAGAGTCAAGCTCAAAATCAAATGGTCCAGTTCTATTCAATTTTGAAATATTTAATAAAACTATGGTTCGGTTTCAATTTTATTTATTAAAAAATTAAATTAACCAGACTGAATGGAGATCTAAAAACGCATGTTGCAAGAGTCAAGGATAAGGAGACGGGCGCTATAAGAGTCGAGGTACTTGTATTGTTGCAAGAGTCGGGGAGATGCGTCATGCATGCTTCAAGAGTTGAGAGCAAATCCAAGGAGATGTGTCATACACGCTACATTGTCGCAAGAGTCGAGGTTGAGGAGACATGTCATGCATGCTTCGAGAGTCGAGGGCAAATCTAAGGAGATGCATCATGCGTGCTGAGAGAGTCGAGGGCAAAGTTTGATCTTGTTGAGGTGATGATGGAAGCAGAGGCAATTGGCAAAGTTGAGGAAGCTAAGGCGATAGATGACCCTTGTTAGATTAGAATTTTTGAGGTGATGGCGACTAGCAAAGATGAGGCAACAACAATTAGCGATGATGTGGCAATGACAATGCTAAGGTGATGGTGATAGACAACTAGAAAAGATAAGGCGAGGGTGATGATGATGGATGAAGCCAAGGTGACATTGACAGGCGAAGCTAAGTCAATGACCTAGGTTAGATTTTTTTTTTTTTTTTTATTCCTCTTGCATTGGGTCTTTAATCGGTTTGCACCAAATCAAACCAAAAATTTTGATTCGATTAAAAATCAATTTTATTCTAAAACAATTATAAAATCAATTTCTAACCCAAATATTTATACCCAAAATTTCAAGTTAAATTAATAAATATTCACTTATATGCCAAATTTTTTATTACCAATTTCTCAAATCAAATTAGAGAAATATTCATAAATTATTTTCAAGCCAAATGTTCACTAAATGATGAAATGATCATTATCAAGTCATTTCACACCAATACTTATTCCTAAAATTTCTATATCAGTCAAATAAGTATTCAAAAGTCATTTTAAACTGAATATTTATTCAGTGAAGAAATAAACATTCTTAAGACATTTCTAGGTCAAATATTTATTAAACCATGAGGTAATTATCATTAAGTCATATCTTGGCTAATAATATTCTTATGTCCTATGCCTCCATGTTTAAAATCAAATTACATAAATATGCGTAAGCCATGTTGAGGGCGAATATTTATAAATCTCATCATCATACAATTATTGTATCTCTTAATCAAAGATACAATAAATTATATATTTATAGATAATTAACCCTCCAAAAATCCGATTTAGAACTCTTTAAGCCTCCAAAAATCTCATCTTTTATAGTTGGACCAGTTTAGAACTCATCAGGGAACGGTTCTGCGAAGTCTGGTTCAATTCCGGCTTGAATCGGTGAAGAGACAAGTGAAAAACTCGTCGGGCGGAAGTTTTTACGGCCTGTGATACGTTTACGGCTGAGGCCATAAATGTTTCTGTGTATAATGCTTTCGGTCACAGAAAGTTTCACGGCCCGTGATAAAATTACGACTTCACCTGTGAAAGTTTCTGTTCATTCCGACACTTAGCCGTTTTCAACTTCCGTTCGTCGTCGCGTTCACGACGGAATCCATATTTACGGCCAAGGCCGTAAAAGTCTCGTTCTTCATCATTTTTGCCCCAAATTTGTTGTAAAGGCTCGTGATCTCCTTGGGAATCATGCTTTGGCTTCAAAACTCTCGAAATCCTTCATTTTTACGTTATTTTACCTATATTTTCATAAAAACCAAAAAAAATGAAGATTCCGTGCAAAATAACACAAAATAACGCAAGATTCCATGCAAGATTACATCATGTTAGGATTGGGTTCATGGGTGGTTTAGGACAAAGTTCAATGTTGGGTTTCCTTTGTATGATTGGAAGTATTACCAAGTCAAGTGTGGGAATATGTTGGGTTGATTCCAATGGTGATGGTTCTAAGGTTGGTTATTCAAGAGATAGGTCATTAGAGAGTTCGGTAATGATTTGGCCAATTGGAGATTTAAGCTCAGCTTGCACCACTTTCTCAAGATTTTCAATTGGGTCAAGTTTAGGAGAGGGCTGAGGTATTTCTAAGTATAGAGATTTTGGGTGCTCAGGTCTAGGTCCTAAGAGTGAAGGTAATGATGAGGATCCTAGTAGGTACCGATGGCAAACTATGGGTTTAGGAGGGCTCAACTTACTAGATGTATGTAAAAGGGGAGTGTTGATTACAATGTTTGTTTATACCAGCTGCTGAAGAGTAATTCATCCAAGGGAGATAGATATGATATTAAGGTAATCCCTGCACCTTACCATATTATTATTTCAATCTGGTAAATAATTGCTATTCACTATACATGGTATTCTGCAGCCATCCAGTTGTACGTGGTATTCTGTTCTACATGGTCTCTTTCATTTTCGCTGCAGTCATCCTGGAATCATTGGACACCATATCAACTGCGCGAGGAGATGCAATTAGAATATTCAGCATTCATAGACAATTAAGTTCACAGCATTCATAGATACCATCTCCTCATAGTCTCATCCATGTATTTGAGCACATGGCAATGTATTTGATCACCATGGCAATGTATTTGATGAATTTTTTCGCTCCAGCCATCCTGTTCTACATGGTATTAACAGCAGGTTCTACATGGTATTCTGCTCTACAGTCTCGTCCATCTCCTCACAACTCTGATCTACATGGCATTAATAGACGCCAAAAGTCACAGCATTCATAGATACCATCTCAAGTGGTAAATATCATGGATACCATCTCAAGTGGTAAATATGGCAATGTATTTGAAACCCATGTATAAATGCCAAAAGTCACATTTGAAACCCAATGTATGTGAAACTCATTTTCGCTGCATTCATAGAAGCCAAAAGTCACAGCATTCATGTATTTACATCTTGCCGAGAGACCATGTAAATATTATTTTTATTTGTTTAAAATATGTTTGTTACATCTTGTAGTGGTAAATATTTACGTAATGGTAAATAAGTTTCAAATTGTTTATGTACAACAGGATATCGAGCATTTATTATGGCTACATCTTGCCAATTTTTTTTCGGACTCTCTTTAAAATAAGATAGACAATCAAGTTAATATGTAGACAATTACATCAATAAGGTAGACAATTAAGTTACTAAGGTAGAAAATCAAGTTACTAAGGTATAAAATCAAGTAACTAAGGTAGACAATTAAATTAATAAGGTAGAAAATCAAGTTACTAAGGTAGACAATTAAATTAATAAGGTAGAAAATCAAGTAACTAAGGTAGACAATTAAGTTACTAAGGTAGAAAATCAAGGTACTAAAGGTAGAAAATCAAGTTACTAAGGTAGAAAATCAAGTAACTAAGGTACACAATTAAATTAATAAGGAAGAAAATCAAGTTACTAAAGTAGAAAATCATGTTACTAAGGCATAAAATCAAGTAACTAAGGTAGAAAATCAAGTTACTAAGGTAGAAAATCAAGTAACTAAGGTAGACAATTAAATTAATAAGGTAAAAAATCAAGTTACTAAGGTAGACAAATAAGTTACTAAGGTAGAAAATCATGTTACTAAGGTAGACAATTAACTAAGGTAGACAATTAAGTTACTAAGGTAGAAAATCATGTTACTAAGGTAGAAAATCAAGTAACTAAGGTAGACAATTAAGTTACTAAGGTAGAAAATCATGCTACCAAGGTAGACAATTAAGTAACTAAGGTAGACAATTAAGTTACTAAGGTAGAAAGAAAATCAAATTACTAAGGTAGAAAATCAAGTAAGTAATGTAGACAATTAAATTAATAAGGTAGAAAATCATGTTACTAAGGTAGAAAATCAAGTAACTAAGGTAGACAATTAAATTAATAACGTAGAAAATCAAGTTAACAATTAAGTTACTAAGGTAGACAATTAAGTTACCAAGGTAGACAATTAAGTAACTAAGGTAGACAATTAAGTTACTAAGGTAGAAAATCATGTTACTAAGGTAGAAAATCAAGTTACTAATGTAGAAAATCAAGTAACTAAGGTAGACAATTAAGTTACTAAGGCAGAAAATCAAGTAACTAAGGTAGACAATTAAGTTACTAAGGTAGAAAATCAAGTTACTAAGGTAGAAAATCAAGTAACTAAGGTAGACAATTAAATTAATAAGGTAGAAAATCAAGTTACTAAGGTAGACAATTAAGTTACTAAGGTAGACAATTAAGTTACCAAGGTAGAAAATCATGTTACTAAGGTAGACAATTAAGTAACTAAGGTAGACAATCATGTTACTAAGGTAGAAAATCATGTTACTAATGTAGAAAATCAAGTAACTAAGGTAGACAATTAAGTTACTAAGGCAGAAAATCAAGTAACTAAGGTAGACAATTAAGTTACTAACGTAGAAAATCAAGTTACTAACTTAGAAAATCAAGTAACTAAGGTAGACAATTAAATTAATAAGGTAGAAAATCAAGTTACTAAGGTAGAAAATCAAGTAACTAAGGTAGACAATTAGGTTACTAAGGTAGAAAATCAAGTTACTAAGGTAGAAAATCAAGTAACTAAGGTAGACAATTAAATTAATAAGGTAGAAAATCAAGTTACTAAGGTAGACAATTAAGTTACTAAGGTAGACAATTAAGTTACCAAGGTAGAAAATCATGTTACTAAGGTAGACAATTAAGTAACTAAGGTAGACAATTAAGTTACTAAGGTAGAAAATCATGTTACTAAGGTAGAAAATCATGTTACTAATGTAGAAAATCAAGTAACTAAGGTAGACAATTAAGTTACTAAGGCAGAAAATCAAGTAACTAAGGTAGACAATTAAGTTACTAACGTAGAAAATCAAGTTACTAACGTAGAAAATCAAGTAACTAAGGTAGACAATTAAATTAATAAGGTAGAAAATCAAGTTACTAAGGTAGAAAATCAAGTAACTAAGGTAGACAATTAGGTTACTAAGGTAGAAAATCAAGTAACTAAGGTAGACAATTCAGTTACTAAGGTAGAAAATCAAGTTACTAAAGTAGAAAATCAAGTAACTAAGGTAGACAATTAAATTAATAAGGTAGAAAATCATGTTACTAAGGTAGAAAATCAAGTAACTAAGGTAGACAATTAAATTAATAAGGTAGAAAATCAAGTTACTAAGGTAGAAAATCAAGTAACTAAGGTAGACAATTAAATTAATAAGGTAGAAAATCAAGTTACTAAGGTAGACAATTAAATTACTAAGGTAGAAAATCATGTTACTAAGGTAGACAATTAAGTAACTAAGGTAGACAATTAAGTTACTAAGGTAGAAAATCATGTTATTAAGGTAGAAAATCAAGTAACTAAGGTAGACAATTAAGTTACCAACGTAGAAAATCATGTTACTATGGTAGACAATTAAGTTACTAAGGTAGAAAATCAAGTAACTAAGGTAGACAATTAAGTTACAAAGGTAGAAAATCAAGTTACTAAGGTAGACAATTAAATTAATATGGAAGAAAATCATGTTACTAAGGTAGAAAATCAAGTAACTAAGGTAGACAATTAAATTAATAAGGTAGAAAATCAAGTTACTAAGGTAGACAATTAAGTTACTAAGGTAGACAATTAAGTTACTAAGGTAGAAAATCATGTTACTAAGGTAGATAATTAAGTAACTAAGGTAGACAATTAAGTTACTAAGGTAGAAAATCAAGTAACTAAGGTAGACAATTAAGTTACTAAGGTAGAAAATGAAGTTACTAAGGTAGAAAATCAAGTAACTAAGGTAGAAAATCAAGTAACTAAGGTAGACAATTAAATTAATTAGGTAGAAAATCAAGTTACTAAGGTAGAAAATCAAGTTACTAAGGTAGAAAATCAAGTAACTAAGGTAGACAATTAAATTAATAAGGTAGAAAATCAAGTTACTAAGGTAGGAAATCAAGTAACTAAGGTAGAAAATCAAGTAACTAAGGTAGACAATTAGGTTACTAAGGTAGAAAATCAAGTAACTAAGGTAGACAATTAAGTTACTAAGGTAGAAAATCAAGTTACTAAAGTAGAAAATCAAGTAACTAAGGTAGACAATTAAATTAATAAGGTAGAAAATCATGTTACTAAGGTAGAAAATCAAGTAACTAAGGTAGACAATTAAATTAATAAGGTAGAAAATCAAGTTACTAAGGTAGAAAATCAAGTAACTAAGGTAGACAATTAAATTAATAAGGTAGAAAATCAAGTTACTAAGGTAGACAATTAAGTTACTAAGGTAGAAAATCATGTTACTAAGGTAGACAATTAAGTTACTAAGGTAGAAAATCATGTTACTAAGGTAGAAAATCAAGTACCTAAGGTAGACAATTAAGTTACTAAGGTAGAAAATCATGTTACTAAGGTAGAAAATCAAGTAACTAAGGTAGACAATTAAGTTACTAAGGTAGAAAATCATGTTACTAAGGTAGACAATTAAGTTACTAAGGTAGAAAATCAAGTAACTAAGGTAGACAATTAAGTTAATAAGGTAGAAAATCAAGTTATTAAGCTAAAAAATGGGCAAGAGGTGACCTTAATAAATGCTCGATATCCTGTTGTACATTGACATTTCTTACCAAATTACCAGACAAGGTCATAAGATGGAAACTATCATAATTAGTTAATAACAAATACCAATTAAGTTAATACATAAATAACATGTTCTATCACAAACACCAATACAACCATACAAACATAATTCAGCATTTGCAATAAAACATACAATCATAATCAGTTAATAATAAATACCAATCATAATACATTAAATATCGCATGGGTCGTCAAAGTACATTCAAATAAGTTTACATTGGTTACATTAAACATTTAAAATAACACATATTGTACTACGGCATCCGATCAAAGTCAAGTCTCCTACTAGTAGCAGCTGACCTTTCTTCTGGCTGATGTTGATGTTGATGCTGCAAGAAATCAACAGTAACACTAATGTCATCAACTCGAATATAAACCAACATAAAAAATCATTTGCAAAACCTCACATACCTGGTTTAGGGTTGACCTAGAGAGTAGCAATTGCATGAACGATACATCCATCTGGGGATTCATCATGTGCATGTGTGATTCCTACAAACAAAGCTAAAGTATGAGAGAAGTGAATAATAGACATTGAACAATATGAAACATAAACTAAATCAAGCAATTACCTGTGACTCAACCATCTCATTATTAAATCGTTCATACTCTGTTGCTATAACTTCGGGACTACACAGTATTGTTTTTTATTTTGAATTCTTCTTCGGTATCCTTTCAAGCACGCTTTTCTTCCTTTTCTCCTTAGGTCCCTTTTTAATCGGAGGTGGCCTAATTGTAATGCTAGGCCTGGTGACCACATTATTACTATATATTTCAACATTATCATCCTCGACGTCATTTATAATTGCATGCTCCACCATCGACGTTATATTATCAATTGCACCATCAATCATCTCAAGGCCTTTTCGATAGTTCATACTTTTTGTTGATAATGCATATGATTTTTGACAAACACGGGTATACAAGGAAGATAACCTTTCTTTCCCATTAGAATCCATTTCCGTACCACTTACGCTAGAACTGATCCAACCTTTTGCATATTTCGTCCATCTCTTTAACACATATTGTGTAGGCAAATTTAGGATATTGTTGTGGGTCAACACTCTTAAATTATGCGAACATAAAATACCATAACATTGCATCATTTTACATTCACAATCAACTGTCAATGAAATGGTGTTAAATACGACAAAATAAGATTGCTCCCTGCGTTTAGATGCTAGCTTATATGTTTGCTCTGAACCATCACAGTTGCATAGTTCACATGTAAATAACAGTTGATTAGAAAACTGTTCAGCAAATTCTATATATATAACCCTTATATAAAGTGCAGCAGCTTCCTCTAACATTGTCATATCAGCCATTTGTAAAACTGGACTGCTATTTCTGGACCAAAAATCTTCATAAATTTCTTTCTCACGAAAATATGCAATAGCTCTATCAAACTGCTCTAAGAACTCAAACATTGTTAATTTTTTCTTAAAAAAATTTTTGAACTTACAATTTATGCTCTCGCTCCGTTGGGTGGTAGTGAAGTCAGCACAGAATGAATCCACACGGTACACAGAAGCCCATTTCTCTCAAATTTTATAAAAATTTTGAATCCAACTATATTCTCATGTAGGTTGTACTTGTTCATGAACTTTTCCCACAACAACTCAAACTTCTGTACACTAGTCCGTTCATAAACACAGGCTTTTAAGTCCGACAATAAAGCAGGTGTACCATGAATCAAATTGCTTAAATTGGTTGTCGCATTCATAAAAATATGCCACAAACATAATCTATGACTAGTGGTAGGAAAAACTTGTTTTATTGCTTTGGAAATAGCAGCAGATTGATCAGTAAACATTGTCACTGGTTCTTTTCCAGACATTACTGATAAAAAAGTATTAAACAACCAAATAAATGAATCTGCACTTTCATCAAACAGTAAGGTAGCCCCAAATAAAATCGTCTACTTGTGATGATTAATTCCAAGAATAGGGGCAAATGGCATTTCATGGCTATTAGTTTGAAATGTCATGTCAAACGAAACAACGTCCCCAAAATAAGCATAATCAATGATGGTTTTACCATCCACCCAAAATAGATTAGCAACTTCTCCTATCTCATGCAATTGAATAGCATAAACAAAAGTAGGATCTGATATTTGTCTATTTCTTAAATATTCAAGAAGCCCTTGTGCTTCTTTCACTTGTAACTGTTCTCTTTGCTTTATGCTAATCAAATTGTTGCTGTCTTTTCTAATGAATCCAACATCAGGAGAAGTATTAGTTGCAGACTGAAAAAAATTAAATATTTGTGTTGCCTTCATTCTAGACATACTCATTTGCTCTATCATGGCACGTTGATACAGTGGAATCTTTCTATGTGACCTCAACAAATGAACTTTATTAGGACTTGTCATTTCATGGTTGTGCTTCAACTCTAAACGACTTAACTTTCATACATTATTCACATCTATTTTGAATTCAACACGAGCCATGCAGTTAGTTCTGTAATTAGATTGAGGCTTCTTGGTAACATGTCTATTATCTATTTGTTTAGTGCCCTGATTACTGCAAACAAAACTTTGAAACTTTAAAGATCTATCCTTCCGATGCCTGACATGATATTTCTTAATGCTAAACCCCATTCTTCTTGCATATTCATTATAAAATGCTTAAGCTTCCTCTTCATTCAAAAACTCCATACCAATTTTTGGCTCATTAGAAGGGCTCCCAAAATTTTCCTATTACAAATAATCTATTTTAAGCATTCAACATATAAACAAAAACCATATAATATTAAGTAAGCATACTTGTTCTGGTTCTGGTATTTTCTCTAATGGTGCCAACCCACTTGATGATGCCATAATGTTATTTAAATCCATTGTTGGACCTAAATATATGTTGGTAGAAAAAAATGTATTAACAACTAATTAATATTTAGATCAAATATAAATGCATCTATACCACAAACTCCACAAATGTAGGTTGATATATGTATGGAAGTTCTTTACGACGAACGTCAGATTTGCAGTTGATCTCGCCCAAACAGACTCTTTGGTGCCGCTGGCTGGAGACAATGACTGGGTTCCTGCTGGATAGAATCGATGACAGTGCCTCGGTGATGTCGTTCCTCAGAGATGCGTCGTATGTCGACCGTTGATTAGCGTCGTCAAGGGCTGACCTCGACAATGCCAGCCAGACCGTTGAGTGGCGTCGGATGTTGAGTGGCATCGTCAAGGGGGTTCAGTGAAGGAATCACGAGGATGGAAGCGTTCTGGGAGAGCAATCGGAAAGGGAAAGGGGAAGAGATGATCGTTGTAGAGAGAGCCGTCGGAAAGGGAAAGGAGACAGGCTGATCACGGCAGAGAGAGCCGTTGGAGGAAAAAAAACATATTATCTAATGTTTCATTAATTAAGGTTTGGATTTGATCACCTTATCAGACGGCTGACATTTCTTTAACGTTTCATTACTTAAGATGCCTTTAAGATTGGTCCCACCCAGATCGGACGACTGATCTCCCGTTTGCTGAAGTCGACTTCAACAGACAGGCTGCTGCAAAGTTTTTTCCCGAGAGTTGCTTCTGCAAATCTCCCAATCTCATCTGTATTGTGAGCATTTCACGAACCTTTCCTTGCTTCCCAGGCCTACATTGCCTACGTGCTTCCTACTCAGCTGCAGAAACTTTTTATTTATGATTATTATTATTATATTTTTTACATATTTATGCAGCATTTCTAGTTTGTTTTTAATGATCATATTTGTATTATTATATGTTGAACAAACACAAAATTAACTCATCTTTGAGAAAGAACAAAGCATGGATCAATATTTTCTATATAGTAAAACTTTTATAAACAAGATTTCTCTAAAAATTTGAAACAACAAAACTTGAACTGTTGGATCATATGTATAACACATAGACCTCTTGGATAAAAATAGATGGGAATGTGGTATGGATCAAAATAGATGGGATAGTGGTCTAAACACTGTAAAAAGTGTTATGTCAATTCAAAGTGAATGTGTATTAAATGTAAACATGATAGCAAATCATACAACAAGAAAATATGGAGGGACTCAAACAAACTTTAATTACTTAATAACTAAGTAATTAAAATGCCAAAGAAAAACAAAATAAGCACTTTGTTATCTACTAGGTAAATGTGTTGATGATGAAGCACAAGTTCAAACTTCCCAAAAGTTTCTAGTAGATCACAACTGTATTAGACATTACGACATGCCCTTAACATCATATCATAGTTGTGAAACCCACTGTAGAGTTTGCAAAATAATAATAATAATAATAAATATAGGAAACATTACAGACAAGGCCATGATCTCCATTAGAATAGATACCTTTTTCGCACTCCCTAAGGGCAGCTGATGATGATATTGAGACACGCAAGGGAGCATCCTCTACACTCGTGCACACACAGACTCCTCCGGATCCCTTCTTCCTCGCTTGGTGCTAGTCTCAGGAAGAAGATCAACGCCTCTAATATCTTCTCAACTTGCACCAACTTCAAGGAAGTTGCGTCAAGGAGAAGTGGGAGATAGGCCACAAGGAGAGGGAAGCTCTACCACTTGTGCCTGTGAAGAATCAAGCCCCTCTTCTTTCTTGAGTCATCGCCAAACTCAAGAAATTGCCTTCATCCTCTTCTTCAAAGCTTGTGCCACTTCCACAAAGATGCACCAATCAAGAAAACTCTCTTGGGCACCAATCCATCCAAGAGATACACCATAGAGAAAGAAAGGAAGGCCTTAAGCCTTCACTTGCACCTAAGAGGAAGATGATGTCACCACCTTGATGTGGCCGGCCACTTCTTCCCTTGGAAGCGCCACAAAGGCTTAGGCTTGGAGAGAAGGAGATGATTGGTGGCTAGGTCATTCAAGAAGAAAAAAATATCTCATCTCATATGCGCCCACATTGCCCCTTTTATATAAAAGTTAAATCGTGGGTCTTGCTGCTTAAGTCGCGAAATAAATCTAATAGATTTATTCCCATTAAATGAATATACATATTCATTATTGCGCTTAAACTGTGGACCCCTGCACTTACGCTTAAATCAAGTCGACGAGTATTTGAATAAATTTGATGCAAATTATGTCACTCAACCTATTAACTAAACCTAGTCAACTAAAGTCAAATGCGGTCACCTGAAGGTCAACCAGGGTCAACTGATCTCAAAGCATAATCTCACTCTATAAAGTCATGTCCAACTCATCAGATGCATCTGCGATGCATTAGACTCCCAATCTGATCCAACCAAATGACTCGATCATAGGCTACTCAATTAATATAAGATCTCAAGTGTCTAGGTGTGTAACCCTGTAGATTCATCAAACGTTAGTAGTGATAACTTCAGTTCATCACAAGCAATGAGTGGCACCTAGCAGTACATCATTGCTACCCAAGTCATTGGAATGAAGTCGTCATCGACATCCCCTGAAATTGCGACAAAGTACATGTACACTTTAGTCCTTTTGCCGAGTTGATATCCAGATTGGACAAGTGTGTCACACTTGTTTAACCTAATCAAATAGTTATGACTAAGTTAGGTTCTCACGTGGGTATGGCCATACACTTTCAGTCATGCATCCATATATGGAGCGCCCATGGACATCAAGCTTCTAATTAAGGAAGGAGCAAATTCTCTATTGGCTTATTGAACCTCTCATATGGCTTATGATATATCCAATGACAACCGTTATGACTCCCCTACTACAGTGGAGCGTTATGTTGTATCAAAGTACATCACTTACCATATAGAGATATCAATATCCTCAATCAAGGACAAGTATATCTCTATCATTATGAGATTTGACTTGTGACACCAAATCAAATCCTCACGACGAGTCAATCCAGTATATCTACCTGGATATACCCATATGCCTGCATGAGCAACCCGTTCTCAATCAGCGCATATACTAGTGTGACATATATCATAGTTGTCCCTTATCCACTATGATACTCGACCAGGGGCAATCCTTTGAGACTAGATAGAATTTATCTCTAGGGACATTGTATATGCAAATGTACATATGACACAGATGAACAACATGCAAAACAACCACAATGCCAGGATATGTGTAATATCACAAATGAATATGATACACATTGGACCAGCCATAGGTCCTAGGGCATATACACCAACACCATCTGACCCAGCAAGGCGTACCCTAGGTGCTAGCCTAATCAAAGCCTGTGCGGTCTACTTTAGTTGTTAGTATATTATTCCTTATTTTACTTTTCAACTTTAAAGTTGTTAAGATAGTTAGAATATTCTAACTACCTTATCATGTGTTTATTGTGGGCCCCAACCCTTTATCTTATAAAGGGATAGCTTGGGGAGAGTGAAATTTAGCTTTCTTAGAGAGAGAAGCTCACCTTGGACAGTTGCGAGAGTCTTGTAGTTTGGAGGTGTGGATAACTTCTAGGGGTCTAGATGTTGTAACTTCTCATTCCTTATTTGAAGGAACTAAATTGTGCTTCAGCATATTTCGGTAACTCCTGTTTTATACTTGCATCTCTATTCACATTTTTTTTCCTTTTTTGATGTGACTCCTTGTTTGTCTGGAAGTCAAAACCGTAGGAAATTTCTTGTTCTATTGTGTTTAGGGCTAAAGCACCAAGCTATTCACTGGACTGTGTGTGCCTAAGGATTTCACTGACTGTGTTTACTAAGAAGGAAAGGAAATTAAGGAGGAAATGAACGATAGGTGGATTGTAAATATTCATTATTGTCTTTCTTTGTATTTACTTAAGGGGAAAGAAAGTTTGAAGGATGAAATTTATTTGATATGTACACTCCCAATCTTTTTATTTATACTCTCATATTATAAATACTATCAAATACCATATAATTACTAATATTATTTAATACTATTAAAAACTATAAAATAATATAAACATTCTAAATATTATTAAATATTAATAAATACTATTAAATTATCAAAAATAGAAAAAATACACATATGAAAATGCTATTATTTTTTACATATTATTAAATTCTAAAAAAATAGAAAAATACCAAGCTTGTCGATGGAGAAGCTTGTTCACGACTTGTTTGGAGGAGAAGCTTGTTCACGACGACAAGTTTGTTGGAGTGTGAGCACAGAGGCAGGCTTGGAGGAGAAGCTTCGTTAAACAATTTGTTCGGAGGATAAGATTGTTCATGATGACAAGCTTGTTGGCGGGCGAGCATAGAGGTAGGAGAGTGAAGAGGATTAGGCGAGTGCAGAGGCAGGCAACGAACGAAGGAGAGTGGTGGTTGAGGGCAGAGGTAGGCGACGAACGAAGAGGCAGCGAGTGAATGAAGGAGAGCGGTAGGTGAGCATAGAGCGACGAACAAAGAGGGGCAAAGTTTCATTTCTGTCTAATTTAGGCAGATTCTGAAACAAAGGAAAATTTGGTTAGTATCCTTCCCACTTTCCTGCCTCTATTTTCCGCCTACCTTAGTAAACAAGGGAAAACACTAAAATCCATCATTTCCCCTCTCCTTTCCATCCTAGTAAACACAGTGTAAGTATGACAAATTGGTTTGCTTGAGGTTAGCATAAGTAATTTCCATTAGATTGGGTGCCGTTGTTTCATCGTTTACCTGGTGTTGCTTAAATATGCATCTTGACATGATTTCCACATTGTTTTCTTGCAAGTTTTCCCTCTATACATATTTTAACTTCCCTCATCTAAAAACTCTCTCACGTTTTTTATTGTGCATTGTCACCTAAGCTAAGGACTATCCCTTCCATTACTCCATCTACATTAGTTGAACATCGATTTTATGTCCGATAGTTATGTTAAATATGTTGAATGAAACTCTTTCATAGTTCAATTGTGTTTATCATCATTGATAGTTAAAATCACATCCAAAAATATATATAACTATCTTGCCTATTGCATAGCTATGCTATATCTTATCCATAAAACCACACTTACATAGTCATCATGTCTTCACTCAACCTCTGGCTTAATTGTTATGCATTGCAAGTGCACATCTTACCGATATAGTACAAAGATATCGTTCCCACAGGGACATGTTGTAATCATCAAAAGATCATGTAATCGATAGCTAGACAAACTAAATCTGGTTTTGGATGTAAAGTAATTTAAATCAAACAAAATTAGTGGGTTGAATTGGTTACCAAACAAGACATACGAGTTAAATGTTATTTTGAGATAATTTAGGACATTAGGGTTTAGTACAATGATAGATCTAAACTTGAATAAAATAATAACAATGCAATTGATCTAAAATAATCAAGGACTTATACGCAAGTACAGGTTACCCCTTTTAGCAGTATAACCTAGTACCTATTCAGAACGGTCTCCTACTTTCATAGCTTACCAAACTGAATAGATCCAATGAACACAAGGATAAACTAAATGTCCTCACATGAATTCTAACTACTTTCGTGAAGGAATAATGTGAGTCCAATCTAAGTAGATCCAATATCGCGATTTACCTTTCAGTCCTTTTCACAACATTTTAAATATATAAAAACTTGGCTAGTGTAAATACAAGCAAACAACATAGTAAAGATCAAATAAACAAAGATAGATCAAGTAAACACTAACATTAAAAGTTCAAATAACAGATCTAAATAGAGGATTACATCCCAAGTCCTGAAATAGAGGGCTTAAGTAGCCATGATAGTTCTATTTAGCACATATTTCCCCCAAATCAGATTTCCATGGAACAAAATATAAAAGGAAGACAATTTGAAGAAGAAACATAAGCTAATTCTCTCCAAATCGATGAGAAGTTTGCAAATCTATTCATAAAATCCCCTTTTTTTGTTTGTCATTGTTCCTTGTCACTCCTCTCTTTGGAGAGCCAATCAACCCCTCAAATTCGATCTAGATCATCCCTTTTGTTCATAGGAAGGTGTCCCTTGAGATCCCCATGAAATCTAAAAAAAACCCTTCAAATTCCATGCAAAATTGTAAAAAAATCGCGTTTAGGGGACTCTATCATGGCTGTGATGCTAGTCACAGGTAGGCCCTGACTCATTATACAAGTTATTGCAATGCTCATCACAGCTGTGAATTTGGTCATAGGCTAGCTGTGATGTCTTCTGTGGAAAACTGGCTTGTGCATTATGGTTGTGAATTTGTTCATGGCCTGGCTATAAAGTCTTTTGTGGATTTTTGACATGTTGATCATAGCCATGAAGCTGGTTACGTTTAGGCCATGATCATCTTGGTGGAAAACAAATGAAATTTTGGTTAAAACTTGTTATGGCTATGATGATCATCATGATTCGGTTGTAAAAAAGTCATTTTCAGAATACTCATCATGGTCGTGAAGCTCATCAGGGGATGGCCATGATGGACACAAAAAGCTCTATTTGACTTTAAATTTGTTGTGTTGACTTGTCTTTTCATCGTGAATCACTCGATGTCCTCAAAATCATCAAATAAGCTCTAGAATTGAGTGATTTCACCTGAAATTACAAAAATATAAGAAAAAGTGAAGATTCTAAACTAAACAAGTAAATAAGTCTGATTTAAGTATAAAAATAACAGAATATGCCTTGTTTTGAGATAAAATGATATCAAAAAACACTATCAAAATGCAAGGTATCAAAATCTCCCAGACTTAAACTCTTGCTTGTGCTCAAGCAATATAAATAAGATAATTTACAAACTAGGCGTGAAAGAGATAATTCATATAACAAAATACATCACCAAGCCAAATCCTTTCATGAACAGGGTATGATCAAGTTTCAGAATTCGAAGCAAGAGGTCTATTATCAGGAATCAAATCAAAAAGGTCCTATAATCCTTAGTTGATGAAACTTTTAGCAAGTAAAGTACAATGATTATTATTTCATAAACAAACCTCATTCACAATTCAATTCATCCATAAGCAAGGGTTAGGGTCAAATTTTTTTAAATTGTTAGTGATCTATTGACGCGAAGCACAAACATGGGTGGAATGCTGTCCTGGTGACTCAACCGACAACACATTTAGAGCAAACTAAACTTCCTTTAGCCTACTAACACGAACCACAAACATTGGTCGAGTGACACCATGGTTACTTAGCTAGGATCTGTTAAGTGTGCAAAATTAACTCATGACCGTTATGCACTTTTGGCACAAAACACAAACATGAGTTGAATGTCGCCCCAGCTTCTCTATGCATTACTAAGTCAGCAGAGTTGCAAATCTTGCTAGAGAGAGAACTTTTTATTATTATTATTTTTGCATCCAATAATCACCAAACATATGATAAGAAAAATCAAATAACTAAATGAAATTGTTCAATCAGTAAAGAATCCAAAGTATAACACTAGCATGTGGTCTCAAACAAGTTCAAACATGTCACTTATCAATTCAATAATTTTCAAATAGACCACTCACAAGAATTTTTAGACTTAGATATCACAAAATTGCATCATGAAAAGTCTTGACAAGGTGACAAATTTCTATATCTAATTATCAAATTCATACCATGAAGTGAGAACATCAAAGTTCGTTCAAAGCTTTCAGATCAAATTCAGTAAAAACTATGGCATATAGTTGTCCCTTTTCCACTATGGCATTCGACTGAGGACAAACCTTGAGACTAGATAAAATCTATCTCTAGGAATATTATCATACAAATATACATTAATGCAGATGTAATCATAAGTACAATAATGACAATGCCAAGATATATAAAATATTAAAGTGAATGTAGTACATAGTGATAGGTGTACTGCAAGTGCACGGTTTCTATCGAGGTAAGAAGAGTTATCGATGCATAGAGACTAACTATCAAATACCGACTTATCATGCAATTGTTAATTAGACAATTCGAAATGGGTTTTGAAATTCTAATTAAACTAATAAGATCTATTCGGAAGCTCAACAACTACTACAGAAATGCAATTCTAGAAAGATCGGGACATCAGGTTTCACCACGCTAAAAGATAAAAATAAAATGTTAAACAATCAAAGTCTGAAATCTAAAATTGCTTAAGGTGATATATCCACTTGTACGGATTGCCCCCTCTGAGCAGCACAATCCGGTATCTACCCAAGTCGATCTCCTACTCTCATAGCTTATCGACTTGAGATAGACCCAATGAGTTCTATGATAAATTACTAAACCCTCGAGTGACCCCAACCTACTTTCATGGTTAAGGTTACTAGTTCAAATAAAGAAGATCAAACGTTACGATTCACCTCTTAGTTCTTCTCGTAATGTCTAAAACGTGTAGAAAAATCGGCCAAAGCAACTACACGAAATAAGTACAATAAAGTTTGAATAAACAATTGTACATATTCAACACAATGTTTTATGAAATGTTTAAACCAAAAATCTGTTCAACGGGCTATGCCCAAGTCCCGAAAAAGGGTTTACGTTATAGATTTCATCGACAAAAGCATGAAAACCCTTGGAAAATACATTCAAAGGATGGGGAAGTTACAGATCTTTGACAGGAGAGGACAAATGTTTGATCTTCTCTCAAAAACTCTGAAGAAATCCATCCAAACGAGCCCAAAATCGCAGCATTCGCCCAACTTTCACCCTAGCAGTCGCCGATGCAAAGTTTGAACCCTAAAACCTTCCAAAAATCTTCCTTTTATACTTCAATCTCTTCTTCAGTCGGTTAGGAATGTTCTCTAGCAGTTTTCCCAAATTCCGCCACTGAAATAATCCAAATCTGGTAAGAAATCGGCAAAAGGTTGAGCCTGTAAAAATTTGCATGAGCGTGAAGGTAAGCACGGGCTGGTTGTGCTTCCCTCGGCATAGATTTGAAGATGTTGTCTAGAGCTCTTCATGGCCATGCACAGAATCACGCCCCAGCTGTGTCCTGCTTGGAGAGATTTGATAAGGATGTTTACTGAAAAGATCATGGCCATGTATGAGGACTCAAGCAGGCCATGTTTATCTTGGTGAAGTTTGATGACGAAATGGTTATGACCGTGCATGTAAGCATGGCCTAGCTGTGCTTTCATTGGTGAAGTTTGCTGTGTTCTACCGAGAAGAACATGGTCGTGTGTAAGAACACGGGCCGATTTGTTCTCTATAGAGGGCTCTATTTCGCTTCAAATTTGACATGTGGTCTCCTAGCATTGTGAAGAATCTTCTCATGATCTTAAATATCCCAAAGATCTTCAATAAAAAGGGGAAAATATCCTATGTTTCACCAAAAATTGAAAATAGTGAAGATTCTATACACCGGAGGGGGAATGATCCAAAATAAAGTAGAAAGCAAGAAATTTAGTCTGAAAAGTGTATAAGAATAGATCTTTAAATCAATAAAAATAAGAGACATCATATAGTCAAACCAAACAACTGGTCCTTAGGGCATATACACCAACGCCTAGCCCCGATCTTTATACGTGCAGTTAGGAACATAACTCCTTGTTCCCCGCAACCCTTGGTGATTAGGGATCCATTTCTCTTTCAATTTTTAACAAAATGGTGGAATAGATTGCTATAGAGATTGGTACCTTGAGCTTCTAATAAAACACTAGATCTAGAACACATATCCTATGTTTTGAAGAACTAGTTTTTGGTAGGCAAAGACCTTAAGAATTTTTTAGAGTTGGTGCCTTTTCTATAATTAACTTGGTTCCATCATTTGGGTTAGGATTATATCTTGAAGGTATGACTTGGTAATTGACTAAACCTATGCATCATCTTAAAGAGTTTAGTTGAGGCATATTATCACCTAGCAATGTTTGCATTATTGGTCTAGAATGAGGGCCTACTACAATGAGTACAATGTTGAATTGAAGAAGACTTCACTTTCTACTTAGATAAGATGATGGTTGGCCGATATTAGGTTGTTTGTAATCTATAATGGAGCTTCTAGGTTTGTCCATTAGGGCTGAATATGATATTTAGTGTTTGTTAGGGCAATTATTTTGGTGGATTTATTAGAGTTTCTTGGGTCTAATTGGATGGACAAGGTGTGAGTGGTTGCAAATCCTAGAAATGAACCCTATATTGTGATGAATATCTCCTAAATCCATGGAGTGGATGGACAAGGATTCAGTTTGGTATATGTACACAATAGTTTCTTATGACACATTTAGTTAGGATTTATGTGGTGAAAAATACTATGATTGGGTTGATGTTTGGTGCAGTAGTGATATGCATATATTATCCAAATCTAAACTAAATTGAGAATTCATTTTTGATCTAATTGTAAGGTACCAATTTGTGAATTAGGGTATTAGTCTTGTTTAACATATCACTGATTGGATGGGTTCATAGTTTTATCTTGCTAAGACCTATGGGTAGATTGGAAAATACCCTAGAGTTTCGAGTGAGTAAGAGGATTCGGTTCAACCATTGTTACACCATTGTGTAACAATGGTTGAACATCAGGTGGAGAGGTCTAGTTTTAGAAAAAGTCATAGAGAGTGAGTTGGCCTTATCCAGGGTTTGAACCAGTGTTCTAATGACTCCAAATTTCATAGTATTTTTCACACTTATTTACTAGTCTTTTGAGTCATAATCTTGCTCTTTTGCTTTATTTTTACACTTTATTTGCCAAATACTTCGGAATCTACATCATTCGTTGTTTTTGATCAATTTCAAGCAAAAAGGTATCATTATCACCAGTTTTCAAGCACTTTCAATGCATGAACAAGTTCTAATCATCAAGCGGAGTTTACACATCAAATTTCAAGTTAAAACAAACTTTCTAGCAAAAATACGGCACTACCATAATTTTGGGACAAATTTCCACGGTACCGTAATTTCAGCAAACCCAACCAGAAGTTTCAGCAAAAATACGGCACTGCCGTAAATATTTCCACGGTACCGTAATTTTTGACGATTTCACACAAAAACTTTTAGAGTCATCCGAGAGAAATATGACACTACCATAATTTTGAGACAAATTTCCACGGTACCGCTAATTTCAGACAATTTCGATCAGAGGACTTAGGCAAAAATACAGCACTGTCGTAAAGATTTCCATGGTACTATAATTTTTACCCAGAATTCACAGAAGAAATTACGGCACTACCATAATTATTTTATGGTGCCGTAATTTTGCACCCAGATTTTTTACTTTTCCGCCGCAAACTTAAAACCACGATTTCTCAAGATTTAGGGCAACAATTGAAAATCCAAAAAAAGGGGAAGACTCAGGATAAGCAGGCGGAGATTTGCGAAGCAAAAGGAACAATTTTCATTCACGGTTGAGGGGGAATTTGAGAGAATCGCCGCCGCGATAGGGTTCACCACACATCAAGAAAAACCCTCAAGATCAGCCCTCCATCAAAGCTCCTCAAAGGAAAGACAACATCCACCATCCATCAAGGTTTGCACACTTATTGGCACCACCTCCCAAAGCATTAAACCACCTTCATGACACATGGATGCCACCTCATCATGCTTAGATGGCATGGGCGCCCAAATCAGGTCAAGAGTCAACAAGGAACCAACTTCAAATTCAAACAAGTCAAAACCACCTCCACATTCCACCAATAAGCTCTAAGACACCTCTTCACTCCACCAATGGAAGAGACTTGCACATTCAATCTCCAAGAGCATTAATGAAGGCTTGCATGCACCCTTGCATGCAGCCAATTCGTTCAAGCATCTCCCTCATTCATCAAAGACACCAAGGAAGAAAAGGAATCCATGCCATTCATTCAAAACTCAACCATTATCCACCATTGATTGAAGATCTCACATAGGGGCTGTTTTGTAAACTCAAAGAGAAGTAAACGTTGAGAGAAAGAGGAGATTTAAGGGCTTGTATTATTCACATTGCACTTTAGTTTGTTGTCATTGAAAAGAAAATTATGTTTGAGCGTGATGCTTGTTAGGTTTGGTGGACTCCAAATGAGAATATCTCCTCTTCGCCTTCACTTCTTCTTGCAACCGAGAGCTTCTTCCTTTTTCTCTTCTCTTCTCCACCCAAAGTTCTTCTTCCTCCTTGAAGTTCTCATGTGTCTTGGCATCATCCACAAGCTGATCTTCATTCATCTCCACGCCATGCAAAAGGGGAGCACTTGAAGACTTGATCAAGAACCCCTAAGGACCCATTCTTGTTGTAGTTTAAGGGGAGTTTGGGGACACATGTATTTCGTCCTCCCCTTGTTTTTAAGGTTTGTAGGACATTTAAATACCCCCTTCTAAGCCTCATCACCAAGATTCGGGAGCGGGGACAAAGAAAGGGGTTAAGGCCCCTTCCCTAATAGGGGCCACGAGGTGATCTCTCTCCATTTCTCTTCTTGTTTCTTTCTTATTTGCTTATTCCCCTAGAAATGCATGCTTAGGGTTAATATGTTTTTAAGCTCCATACCTAGAGATGATCTTAGGTTTCATCCATATAATCTTCCCCTACTTCAGGGGGGATCCCCTTAATTTCATAATGACTAGATGATCTTTATTTCGTCAGGATACTTTTATTATGATAATTCTATTTAAGTGATAATTGTCTTTAATCCTTTCTACTTTTATATTGTCAACATGAATTGGAGTTTCTGTGATATGGACTGAAAAGTGACTTGCAAAACTTGGAACCCTAAAATTGAGATTTAGGAACTCATCATAAGAAATTAGGTTTGTTCTTATTTCTAGATTTTAGAAGTTTATTGACTTGTTGATAATTCTGATCTAGGGAGAATTAATGAGTTAAACATGAAGATATTGTAAGAAATTAGGTATCAGATCATTGGAACCCCTTAAGTAGAGCCTATGAATCTAAAGTATAAAAGTATTTAGTTTTCACTTGAGATGATTGACATAAAGATTGGATGCATGAAAGTGATCTTAAATCTTCTTGTCAATGATTACTTATCTTTAGCATTGAATAAATCTTGTGTGAAAGTAAGGATTGGTTCTTTGTAAATTGTCTATGCGAAAGCGAGATAATTTCTTTATAAAGTATATTATATCTTTATCATAATAAGAATAAACTGACGATAATTTAATTATATTTAGTCATTGAAATTAAGGTGGATGAAACCCTAGTTCCAGTTTTTCTCTCTGACTTTTTGTGTACTTTCCGATCGTTCGCTTACATCATATTCGATTGCCTATCTAGTGAAAAATCAACTATTCGGTACTTGACAAACGAGGTCTCTGTGGTTCGATATCTTTTTTTATTACTTTGAGTATCCATGCACTTGAAGACACAACAAGTTTTTGGTGCCGTTGCCGGGGACCTTGGTTTTTGTTAATGTTGAAGAATCTGAAAATATTGCTAGACTAGACTTTATTTTATTTTCTGTTTTTGTTATTTTCTTTAGAAATTTTTTTGAAGCTAAGATTAATTTTATTTTCTATACTTTTTTGTATATTTTGAGTTTATTTAATCTATCTACTTATGCATGCACAGGAATCTTAGATCAGGACCTCTAGTTCCCTTAGATCCTGAGATTAACAAAACTCTTAGACTACGCAAAAGACTCAAATTTGAAGGAAGACTGGAAGAAGTAGAAGTCATGGCAGACAGAAGATCACTTAGGAACTATGCAACCCCTAATCCACAGGAGATACACTCTAGCATTGCCAGACCAGCTATAAAGGCTAATAACTTTGAAATTAAGCCTGCTTTCTTATCTATGATCTAGCAAAATCAGTTTGGAGGATCTCCACTTGAAGATCCTAATCAACATCTTGCTTTATTTCTTGAATTATGTGATACTATTAAAATTAATGGTGTTTCCAGTGATGCATTAAAACTTAGATTGTTTCCTTTTTCTCTCAGGGACCGAGTATGTTCTTGGCTGCAATCTCAACCTACTGGTACCTTAACTACATGGAAACAACTGTCTAATGCTTTCTTGATGAAGTACTTTATGATGACACCGAAATTTATAGTAAATTTTGTGCCATTGCATATATCTTTTTGTGTCAAATTCATGAACCTTTGCTTATTTTTATGCTTTTTTTATCAAATACTATGGAATCTACACTCTTTTTGGTTTTTGATGATTTTCAGGCAAAAAGGCATGATTTTCAGGCGTTTTCAAGCAATCCTAAATGCATGAATGAATTCCCACCATCAAGAGGAGATTACATGTCAAATTTTATGGAGATTTGAGCTTCAGACCAAAATACGGTAGGGCCGTAATCTATATTACGATACCGTATTTTCACAGCTACCGTAATATCAGAGCATTGCCATAATTTGGGGAGTTTTTATCCAGAAAGTTTTTCAGAAATTACAGCACTACCGTAAGGAATTTCACGGGCCGTAATTTTGATCTATTTTTCACCCAAGAGATTTCTAGATTTTACGGCAGGGCCGTAATCATTTCCACGGTGTCGTATTTTGGTGCGTTTTCTAACCCGAGATATTTGGGGAAATTATGGCACTGCCGTAAGTCATTTTACGGTACCATAATTCTGGTCAAATCCTGTACAGAACAACTTAAAGAAAATATGGCAGTACCGTAACATAAACCACGGCCGTAATTCTATTCTGAACAAGCGATTTTCATGGAC
This sequence comes from Costus lasius, assembly GCA_027563935.2. NCBI lineage: Eukaryota > Viridiplantae > Streptophyta > Magnoliopsida > Zingiberales > Costaceae > Costus > Costus lasius. The sequence goes on from CM050447.1 coordinate 118,730,704, forward strand.
TTTTTGAAACCCAATTTTTGCATGAACGATTGCGGACGATCCAGGCCATAATTCGAAGACCCGTAAGAAGGAAAAAAGGGAGCTTTCGACAAGATGAAGGGAGAGAGACCAAAAGCCCTAATTTTCATCCACAGACGAGAGAGAAATCGAGTTACACGCCGCCGCCTTAGGTTTCACTACCAGGAAGCGTACAGTGCATCTCCAGCCATGAAATTTGAAGGGAAGCTTTGCCTGGACGAGGAGAATATACCCCAGAAGTTTCAGAGTGAAAAGATCTCGATCGGAGGAGAAATCAAGAAGATACTCAACGACGGCACTGTTCACGCGTGGAAATTACGCCTGTAATTTCCATTACAGCCGTGTGGTTATTTGTTTTTCCTCTCTTTCTTGATTTCCTACACTTTGATACTATGGGATATTGTAATCTCTCATCCATGCTAGCTTAAACCTTTTATGGGACATGGGGGAATAATTCCCTTTGATTTCTTAATGACTAGATAAATTTTTCATTACTTTGTCACGTATAATTTTAGCATGATAATTCTACTTTTGTGATAATTGCTCTTTGATTCTCCATAGATTCATGTTATTAATCATATTTTTGAGTTTTCGCAATAAAGACCGAAAGGTGACTTGCTTGAGAACTTAGAACCCTAAAATTGAATATTAGAAACTCACCATAAGAAATTAGGTTAGTTCTTATTTCTTGATTTTAGAAGAATACTTGTCATGTTTGGTAATTTGAATCTAGGATTGAGTTATTTTATTAAACGTGAAGATCTTGCGCGAAAGTAAGGATCGAAACGTTGGAGAACCTTAAGTAGAACTTATGTTGAGACTCGGATGCACGAAAGTGATCCTTGAGACTCCACTTGAGATAATCAACTTAGAATTCGGATGCACGAAAGTGGTCCTTTAGTTCTTTGATTGATTATTTACTTATTTTCAACATGGGATAGATCCTGCGCGAAAGCGATGATTGCTCCCTTGTATGATTGTCTCCACGAAAGTGAGACAATCCCTTTATGAAGTAAATTACAACTTTATCATGATAAAATTAGACTTGATGAACATCTATTTCATATCTAGTTATGGAAATTAAAGTGAATGAAACCCTAGCCCCAGATTCTTTCTCTGATATTTTTGTGTAGCCTTCGATAGTTTACTTGCATATTTCAATTGTCTAGCTAGTAAGAAATTAGTTATTCATTACTTGACAAACGAGGTCTCTGTGGTTCGATATCTTTCTTTATTACTTTGAGTATCCATGCACTTGCGGACACAACACTTTACACCCAGCAAAACAATCTAATTGAGAAACTAGATTACAAGCTTCGCACAGCGGGATGACGAGTCTTTTAGAGAGGCATGGGAGCATTTCAACGAGTTATAACGGAAATGTCCTTACCGTGGCCTCATGAGCAAGACTATTGACCATGTTTTCACTTTAATTTTGAAAGGAAGCTTCGCCTAAGGAAGAAGAACACGCCACAGAAGTTTCAGAGTGAAAGGAAGCCGATCGAGGGAGATATCATCAAAAATGTGATCGCGGTACTGTTCATCGGATTTTGAATCAATTACGGGTTGTAATTTAGATTTCAACCCTGTGTTGTAATTTCTACTCCTCCCTTACGATTCCTAATCATCCTAAAATTATGTTTTGCTGTGATTCTTTTGCCATGCTAGCTTAAACTTTCTCTTGGGACATGGGGGTTTAATCCTCTTGATATTTCAATGACTAGATAACTCTTCTTACATCAATATATTTTTGGTATGGTAATTTTACTTAAGTGATTTATGCCTTTAATCGTTTCTAATATCATACATTAACATGTCTTAGAGTTTTGTGTTATGGACTGAGAAGATGATATCACGAAACTTGGAACCCTAAAATTTATAACTCATCGTAAGAGATTAGTTGTGTTCTTATCTTTAGATTTTAGAAGTTTAACTCTTGTTGATGTTTTGAATTAGAAATTATTATTTTTTTAGACATGAAAACATACTAGAGATAGATGTTGAATTGTTAGAAAACCTTAAGTAAAACCTGTGAAACTAAAGTGCGAGAGTGCTTAGTTTTGCTTGAGATCTTGACATTGAGGTGGAATGCACGAGAGTGATTCTTAATCTCTTTGATCAAAGTTTACTTTCATTAAACATTGAATAGATCTTGCATGAGAGTGAGAATCGTTCTTTGTAAATTGACTGTGCTCAAGCGAGTTAATTTCTTTATTAAGTAAACTATTTCTTTACCATAGCGAAAATAAGTTGATGAATCTTTAATCATGTCTAGTCATAAATATTAAGGAGGATAACCCCTAGTCCCAACTCTCTTGCTTTGATTTTTCGTATACCGTTCAATTGCTATTTTCATAATTCTCAATTCGCTTAGCTAGTGAAAACTCAATTCGTTAGTACATAACAACGAGGTCTCTGTGGTTCGATATCTTAAATATTAATTTGAGTATCCATGCACTTGTGGACATACAACAAGTTTTTGGCGCCGTTGCCGAGGACCTTGGTTTTGTTAATATTGATATAATTGATAGTATTGCTAGACTAAGGCTTTTATTTTTGTTCCAAGTATTTTCTGTGATAGATTCTAGTTTTCTTTTATTTTCTGCAAAATCTGAACTTTTCTGACAATCTACTTGTTTATGCGCAGAAATCTTAGGTCAGGACCATTAGTTCCTTTTGACCCTGAAATTAATTGAACTCTTAGATTGCGCAGGAAATTGAAGTTTGTGGAAAGGAGAGAAGAAGAATGCATCATGACGGAGAGAAGAACACTTAGAGACTATGCAACCCCAAATACACAAGGAATTCGTTCCAGCATTACTAGGCCTGCTATTGATGCAAAAAACTTTGAAATAAAATCGGCGTTCCTGTCAATGATCCAACAGAATCAGTTTGGAGGATCTCCTCTGGAAGATCCAAACCAACACTTATCTCTTTTTCTAGAATTTTGTGATACCATAAAAATTAATGGTGTATCTGATGATGCTCTTAGACTGAGACTGTTTCCTTTTTCTCTCAGGGACAGAGCAAAAGCTTGGCTACATTCACACCCAACTAGGACATTCACTACTTGGCAGTAATTGTCAAAGGCTTTCTTGCTTAAGTACTTTCCTCCCAGTAAGATGATCTAGTTGAGGAACTAAATCACAGGCTTTGCACAGAGGGATGGTGAATCACTTAGTGAAGCATGGTAGCACTTCAATGAGTTACAACGGAAGTGCCCTCACCATAGATTAGAAGATTGGGTTTTGATTCAAACTTTCTATAATGGTTTACTTTACAACACACGCGTAACTGTTGATGCTGCTGTAGGGGGAGCACTGATGAAGAAGACTGTGGAAGATGCATATGCTCTGATTGAAGAGATGGCGCTAAATCACAACCAATGGACTACCGAGCGAGGAGTGCTTTATCGACCTCCTCATGGTAAGAATGAGGGTGATGGTTGGCGTTCTCTAGCAGAAAAGGTAGATTCATTATGTAATCATTTTGATTCTTTTCAGATGCAAATTGCTGCTGTTTCTTCTGTTATTTGTGATGTTTGTGGGAACCATGGACACTATGCTGAGGAGTGCAAAGTTATTGTTAATCAAGGTAGTGAGCAAGTAAATGCAGTGGGGGGTTACAATCAAGGTAGAACTAATGACCCCTACTCTCATACCTACAACCCTGGTTGGAGGAACCATCCTAACCTGTCTTGGAAAAGTAACAATCATGCTAGTGGACAAAATGAGAATAGGGGGTATAATTAGAGACATACAAATCAGAGTCAACCCCAAAAATCGAGTTTAGAGGATATGTTTGAGAAGTTCATGAGTACTCAGATGAGCAAAAATGATGAGCTTTCAGAGAGCATTAAGCAAATCAATTCTAAGTTGGATGGTGTTGTCGCTCACAGTAAGATGTTAGAAACTCAGTTAGCACAACAAGCTAGTATACCTTATAGACCCCCAGGGAAATTGCCTGCCAAAACTGAATCTAACCCTAGGGAACATTGTAATGCCATCACAACTAGGAGTGGAAAACAGTTAGAGGATCCAAGGAGACCATTAGATAATGATGAGGAAGAGCCTACTATTAGACATAGTAGTGAACCAGTTTTAGAATCACAACCTGCACATGTGCAACCCCATCCTAGTTCTCCGCCTTCTAAGGGGGATGAGCCTTCACAGAATGGTGACTTTCCTTGTGAAGTTGAGATTCCTAGACCTAGTTCACCACCACCATATAGGCCACCTATTCCTTTTCCCAGAGGATTGTGCAAGCTAAGTTGGATAGGCAGTTTGGGAAATTTTTGGAAGCACTAAAAAAGTTGTATATTAATATTCCATTTACTGATGCATTATCTCAGATGCCTTCTTTTGCAAAATTTTTAAAAGAAATTTTATCCAACAAAAGAAAAATAGAGGACTATGGTACTATGGCACTAACTGAGGAATGCAGTGCTCTTATTCAAAACAAGTTGCCACCGAAATTAAAGGATCCAGGTAGTTTCTCTATCCCTTGTTTGATTGGGAGTGTTACTTTCGACCGAGCCTTATATGACTTGGGAGCTAGTGTGAGTCTAATGTCTTTATCTGTGTGCAGGAAATTGGATATGGGAGCTCCTAAGCCAACTTCAATAACATTGTAGCTCGCCGACCGCTCAGTAAAGTATCCAGTAGGTATTCTTGAAGATGTTCCTATCCAAGTTGGTAAGTATTTTGTGCCTACTGATTTTGTGGTTCTTGAGATGGAGGAAGATGAGAAGATTCCTATTATTCTTGGTAAACCATTTTTAGCCACTGCTGGAGCATTAATTGATGTGAAGAATGGTAAACTCACTCTGAATATTGGTGATAATAAAATTGAGTTTGATTTGAGCAATTCATTGAAAAAACCTGCATATGCTAGTTCTTGCTGTAGTGTACATGCTGTTGATGATGTGGTTTATGATCTTGGTTTTTTATTTGATTCTTCTGATTCTACTTCTTCTAATTTTTGTTCTGATTCTTGTGAAAATTCATATGCTGAAATTGATAATTCTGACTTTGATGATGATGATGATTCTTGTAATGAAACTCATGATATATTGGACTGTGCTACATTTGATGATGAAAAGGAAAAGATTCCAAAAGTTGAATTGAAAACTTTACCTGATAACCTTAGATATGAATTTCTTGGTCCTAATTCTACTTACCCTGTGATTGTTGATGCTCAATTAGATGAAAGGGAAACTGATCTGCTTTTGAATGAGTTGATAATTCATAGAAAGGTAATTGGGTATACCATTGATGACTTGAAAAGAATTAATCCTTCTTTTTGTATGCACAGGATCCATATGGAGGATGAGTACAAGCCACATGTGGATTTCCAGAGAAGACTCAACCCATCTATGAAGGAAGTGTTGAAATTGCTAGATGCAGGTATTATCTACCCTATCTCTGATAGTAAGTGGGTAAGTCCTATACATTGTGTTCCTAGAAAGGGGGGTGTCATAGTTATGAAAAATAAGGATAATGAATTGATACCTATTAGAACAGTTACTAGTTGGCGTATGTGCATTGATTATAGGAAATTAAATACTGCCACCAGGAAAGATCACTTCCCCTTACCATTTATTGATCAGATGGTTGAGAGACTTGCTAAACATTCTTATTTTTATTTTCTTGATGGTTATTCCGGATTTTTTTCAAATTCCTATTCATCCTAATAATCAAGATAAGACCACCTTTACATGCCCATACGGTACATTTGCTTATAGGAGGATGTCTTTTGGATTGTGTAATGCACCTGCTACTTTTCAGAGATGCATGATGGCTATATTTTCTGATTTTATGGATGATTTTTCTATTTATGGTTTTTCATTTGATGACTGCTTGGCTAATTTATCTCGAGTTTTGCAGAGATGTGAAGAAACTAGCCTTGTCCTTAATTGGGAGAAGTGTCACTTTATGGTTAAACAGGGAATAGTTTTGGGTCATCTTATTTCAGAGAGAGGGATTGAAGTGGATAAAGCCAAGATTGAAGTGATTGAAAAGCCTACCACAGTTAAGGAGATTAGAAGTTTTTTGGGACATGTAGGATTTTACAGGCGCTTTATCAAGGACTTCTCTAAACTTGCTAAACCACTACTGATTTACTTTGTAAAGATGCTAAATTCTGCTTTGATGAGAAGTGTTTGTTAGCTTTTCAGGAATTGAAGAAAGCCCTGATATCAGCACCTATCATGCAGCCACCTGACTGGGAGTTACCTTTTGAGCTCATGTGTGATGCCAGCGACTTTGCTGTGGGAGCAGTTCTAGGTCAGAGAAAGGAAAAGAAGCCTTATGTGATCTACTATGCTAGTAAAGCTTTGGATGAGACACAGAGGAACTACACCACCACTGAGAAGGAACTGTTAGCTATAGTTTTTGCATTTGATAAATTCAGATCTTATTGGATAAATTCGAAAATTGTGGTGTACACTAATCATGCAGCGGTTAAGTATTTGATGCAGAAAAAAAGATAGTAAACCGCGCCTGCTTAGATGGATTTTGCTTCTACAAGAATTTGACTTGGAGATCAAGGACAAGAAAGGAACTGAGAATATTGTTGCGGATAACCTTTCAAGGATAATTGTAGAAGTTAATAAAGGTGATATCAATGATTCCTTTCCTGAGGAACAACTTTTGAGGATTGATCAAGTTAAAGCTCCTTGGTATGCAGACATAGTGAACTATCTTGTTGCTAATATCGTTCCTGTTGATTTGAGCTATCAAGGTAAGAAAAAAATTTTAGCTGATGTTAAGCACTATTTTTGGGACGAGCCTTATGTGTTTAGGAGATGTGCAGATGGCATATTTAGGAGATGTATCCCCGAAGAGGAAATTAGAGATATACTAGTACATAGTCATGGATCATCATATGGAGGGCATGCTAGTACTAAGAAGACTGTTTTTAAAGTATTACAATCTGGATTTTATTGGCCCTCTTTATTTAAGGATGCAAGGAATTTTATACTGTCTTGTGATAGTTGTCAGAGGATGGGGAACATTAATAGAAGGAATGAGATGCCATTGTCCACGATACTTGAGGTTGAGATATTTGATGTTTGGGGTATTGATTTCATGGGACCATTTCCATCGTCTGGAGGTAACAAGTATATACTCGTTGCGGTAGATTATGTTTCCAAGTGGGTAGAAGTCATTGCTTCTCCTACTAATGATTCTAGGGTTGTGGTAAAATTGTTTAAAAGGATTATCTTTTCACGCTTTGGAGTACCATAAGTTGTAATTAGTGATGGAGGCTCCCACTTCATTGAACACAGATTTTTAGCTTTGCTTAGAAAATATGAGGTGAATCACAGAGTTGCAACACCTTACCATCCCCAAACAAGTGGACAAGTGGAGATATCAAATAGAGAAATTAAAGGGATATTGGAAAAGACAGTGTCAAGAACAAGGAAGGACTGAGCTTTCAGGCTTGATGATGCACTTTGGTCATACCGGGCTGCTTTCAAAACGCCGATAGGTATGTCTCCTTTTCAATTGATTTATGGTAAATCATGTCACCTTCCTGTAGAGCTCGAGCACAAGGCGTTCTGGACGATCAGAGCATTGAATTTTGACTCGAAGAGCATGGGTGAAAAACGAAGATTACAACTAAACGAGGTTGATGAGATTAGACTCTCTGCCTATGAAAACGCAAAGATCTATAAGGAGAGGACTAAGAGGTGGCACGACCGACACATACTCAGAAAGGAATTCCAACCAGGTGACTTCGTTCTTTTGTTTAATTCTAGATTGAGGCACTTTCCCGGTAAACTTAAATCTCGATGGTCTGGACCTTTTCAGGTTAAGAAGACCTATCCATACGGACCTGTTGATATATGGAGTGAAGAGACAGGAATATTCAAGGTTAATGGACAAAGATTGAAACACTACTATCATGATGAACAAATTGAAGGAGAGAATTTTCTACTTGATGAACCGTGAGCAAATCTGAGTGCAGAAAGGTCAAGTTAATGACCATTAAATTAGCGCTTCTTGGGAGGCAACCCAAGCCTTTTTTTTCCTTGTTTTTGGTTTGTTTTTGTCTTAATTTATTTTGTTTATGGTTAATTTTTCTTTTTCTCATTTTTTGATAAGTTTTTAGTGATTTTTAGCGAATTTTTAAAAAATACGGCACTACCGTAAATTTTTTACGGTACCGTAATTCGTGTTAATTCTTTACAGAGAAATAACGTGGATTACGGCACTACTGTGGAAAAGTTTACGGTACCGTAATTTTGTCCGTTTTCATACATAAGGTTTTGAGTTTTTGAGCGTTTTTACGGCACTACCGTGGAAATTTTCACGGTACCGTAAAAATAGTCATTTTCTTATAGAAAGTTTTTGAGGTTTTCAAGCAAAATACGGCACTACCGTAAAATCTTCATGGTACCGTAATTTGGTGTTGTTTTCTATCGAAATTCTGTAGCCATTTTACGACACTACCGTAAAGTCTTTACGGTACCGTAATTTTTCTGACCCCACATTTTCACATGCCGTATTTAGCGTTCGGCGCACTGTTCTTAAGTTTTTTTTCACGATTTCACGCCGATCTCTCGGATTTCTTTGAGTTCTTGCTTCCCTAACCCTCTTGCGACCTTTCCTTGCGATTTCCATCCGATTTCTAGCAGAGATTTGGACGATTTCGAGCTCGATTGAGCTCTTTCGCAGCTGTTCCACCGCGATTTTCACTCCTCTCATTTTCTCTCATCCGAGCACCGATCGAACTACTTCCAACATCAGAAAGCTTCAAGGCAGGTAGAGGATCATTACCCAAGTTGATTTGAAGCTCGATCCCAACCCAGAAGTCCAGATCTGAAGCTTGAATCCAGCCCCGTTTTCAGCCTGCACACCCTTTTTGGTAACACTTCCTGTTCCGATTTTCTTCAGTAGATTTCTTGCTTCTCTTGCACATTATAATGTCACCGGTCAAGAGAATGGTATCGAAGAAGAAGGGGAAGGCCGCCATTGAAACTCCAGTGCCACCACCGAATCCATTCGGTATTGTTTTTAGAGATGAAGCCCAAGAACAACGATACAACCAACTACTTACTCGACGAGTTGTGAAAACGAAATACACTGACACAAGAGCTTTGGAACCCTTAGGATTGAAGGATGATGTTTATTGGATGTTTGACAAGATGGGTTTGAGGCAATTTTTTGACATGACACCTCAAACATACATGCCTATTGTTTTACAATTTCTTAGTAGTCTGGAAGTGAGTTGGGATGAGTATATGGATCATACAGCTGAAGGAGAAATTAGTTTCAGAATGGCAAATGAAGATAGGAAGCTCTCATTCAAGGAAATTCGACGTATATTCCATCTTCCACACAGAGGACACATTGAGCCGCCCATTGGATTCATTAAGCATATTTTTTGGTGTCAAATCTCGTCAGAGACTCGGTTTTCACCATCAGTGGCACGAGCCTCAAGTATCTCGAACCCATTGTTGACACAGATTTATATAGAGTTTTACATGCCATTTTACTAATAAAATTATCCTCATTTCATGACTTTAAGTCTTATAATTGCCTTTATTTGGATACATCTATGGAATCTACACCTGTTTCGGTATTTTTCATGTTTTCAGGTCAAAACGACCACAAAAAGGGTAGATTCTGGCACTTTTGTGGCAAAGGAGCTCATCCTAACTCAGATGATCCTAACCAGAAGCTTTCAAATTCATTGAGGCCTTTGTTAGAAATCACGACCGGGTCCCGATCAGAATCATGCTCGTGATCGTCGTTATGCCTGAAGCTGAAATTGATAAATCACGACCGGGTCACGACCAAATTCTCGCCCGAGATCGCGGACCCGCCTGTTACGAATTCACGATTTTTACCCAGATTTCTTTGACCTAACCCTAAGGGAAGCTCAGGGGCGTTAAAGACCTTTCTCCCCCATTGACAAAGGAAGCAAGGAGCAGGCTTTAGAAGTGGAATTGGTCACACAATCATAATTTCATGGAGGATGAGCGGCTGTAGGTTGCAGGGTATGGAGGAAGCTGCAGCGAAGACATTTTTTCTGCTGAAAAGTTACAGCAGCTTTGCAGGAAAAGGGGAAGCAACCCACTAGGAAGAGGAAGATAGAACCTTCAAAGGGAAGCAAGAACCTTCAGCCTATTTAAGAGAGGGGAGTTCAGCAAAGAGGAGAAGGATCACATATGAGAGAGGGCTGCAAGCTTGGGAGAAGAAGGAGATAAAGAAGAGGGCTAAGCATCTGCATCTATTGAAGACCTTCTTGCGCCAGCACCTCGAGGAGAAATTTGTAAGGGAAGATCTCAAGCTTCATTCGATTTGCCATGCTTATTGTATAATTTATGCAAACTATCGCATGATCTTAACTTCTGCTTGTAATTCCTACACAAGATTGATTTTGTGTGTATTGTTAAAGACTATTGTCTGTGATTCATGATGAATATGATAGGCTAACTCCTAAAACAGGATGTGGGTGTAGCCCTTTTGATAACTTGCTAGCTGTAATAGTCTTGCTCCAAATACCTAGATCCGACTCGATCCTGTGTGCACCCCATGCCTGCGTCATTCGAAAGAATGCGCTTGAGCCTACTCCCCTTAGCTTGAGGTTTTTAAATCAGATAATCACAAAGAACTCGCTGCTTGTCTGTACTCAACCAAGGGGTAGTTAGGATCTTAGACGCGTCGGGGAGACCACAAGTCTGACCGCACGTCGGAAGCATTTGATCGGGGGTTTTATCAAATTTGTTTGAACTCTTTGGCTATATTGCCCGAGAGGGAATGTTTGAGCCTTTTAGCTTCTCATGTGGGGTTTGTAAATCAGGGGCTAGGGAGAATCCGCTTGACGTGAACTGCACTCTCCTTGTGTTAGCTTCTAGACCCTAGATGCACCTAGCGACGCAAAAGTGCGTTAGTACGTTGGATTGCTTAGGAACGTTATGCCTGCACTGCCCGAGAGGGTGTGCCTGAGCTAGAGGTTATGCATGAGAGGTATTTAAGACAGGAATTCTTGAGGAGGATCCCTTTTGTTTAAACATGTACCCACCTTGAAGGTATTAGGATTTAAGACGTGTCAGGGAGACGACCAATCCGACTGAACGTCAGAACCATACGAGTTTGACCTATAACCGGGTTTGTGGAAGCAAACCGGCTATAGGAGGGAGCAACCTACGTGACAAGGAAGCTGAGTCCCTTGAACTAGACAGGATATTAGTAATAGAGTTTGACTATTCAGTTGTAAGGAGTCAAAGTGGTGAACTCATATCCTGATGCATCTCCTCATCAAAATCCTCTCGTGTGATTTCTTCTATTTATGTTTTGCGCTTTTAAGTATTTCATCATCTTAACTTCACAAATCTCGACGTAGTCTAGCTAGCAATTTCAAGATCTGTCGGTACTTGCCCATTAGTCCCTGTGGGATCGATATTTTATTACTTCGATAGACCTATGCACTTGCGGGAAAAGCCTACTATATCTGTGGGCGCTATCAAGTTTTTGGCGCCGTTGCCGGGGACTAATTTTGGCAATATTGACAAGATTGAAAATTTTCTAGACTAGACCTTTTTATTGCAATTTTTATTTCTTATGGTTGATTTTTTTTTTTATTTATCATCTGGAATTTCTTATTTTTTAAAAAAAAATATTATCATATGTTTCGTGTGATATTTGTGGACATACATGTCATTCTACTCATGAATGCCAATTGGAAATTTCATTTGATCCATACTCTAGCATGATGCATGATTCATCAAATATCAATCCTGCAATGTTACCTTATGCTTCTTGTGATATTTGTGGATATATAGGTCATTTTTCTTATGAATGTCAATTAGGGATTCCATTTCCTATTGACTCATAATCTAACAACTATGATATGGATTGGGGGAATAACCCAAACTTCTTTTATGAGAGTGACTCAAAACTTATGCCGCAAATGAATTCTAGAGAACCTATAAATTTCCACCAATGGCAATTTGATCAACCCCAAAAATCAAGCTTAGAAACTAGGATTGAAAACTTTATTAATCAAACTAAGCAAATCAACAACATACTAGAAGCAACCAAAGATTTACAAAAATCAAACTTAGAAACTAGGATTGAGAGCTTTATTGTTGATCAAACTAAGCAAATCAGTGATATGCTGGAAGCAATCAAAGATTTAACCACACGCTACAAGATGTTAGAAAACCAGGTAGCCCAACAAGCCATTACCTTAGCCGAACCCATGGGAGAATTAGCGGAATCTCAAGTGAAGATCAACGGGTTAGGTGAAGATGAATTAGAGATCAATTTGCATGAGGAAGAATCAAACTCTAGCATCATAAATGTTGATAAAGAGGAACCAGTGTGCATTTTACTGCCACCGTATAAATCACAGATTCCTTTTTCCGAAAGTTTGATGGATGTAAGACTTGATAATCAATTTGGTTTATGCTACAACAAAGAAATCTTGAACCAAATGATTGAGCAAATTCATGTCCCCCAAATCAGCAAAGACCCATTAGCAATTGACATGATTGATGATGATAATCATGAGGTGACTGAAATTGATATCAAAGTAAACTCCCAATTGCAAGACTTAAATCCAATTATCGATGTAGAAAAGGGAGGAGCTAAGACACTTGACAACATTAACCTTGAGAATTTGAAATCTGAATTTGAATCTGTCCCAAGACTGAGGATGTTTGCCATGATAGTGATCAACTTGCTTTTGAAACACACGATATTTATTTTGGTGGGAATTCTTTCTGGATGGCAAGGAGGCAAGAGATTATATGCACTTTACTATGGTAGTGACCCACCAACAACACCATGATATTCAAGCATTGGTCAAGCTAAAGACCTTAAATCAGCGCTTCTTGGGAGGCAACCCAAGTATCTTACTCTAGTTTACTTTATTTCCAGCATTTTTCCTTGTTTATTTTAGTTGCTTTCATGGTTTATGTAGTTTAATTATATTAACATGTTTTGATGAGTCTTCCTTATTGATTAAATCTGAAATCCTTGATGATCTAATTATTTTGTTATATTTCAGGATGACACGAGGTGGTATTGATCAATTTTAAACCCCTACTTTCATCTAATCCAGATTTGGTTTTCCTCCTAATTGCAGTTTCTATTTTTACTCAGCTTCAAGGTTTTATTATCTGATAATGGTGGTAATCTTATAGATCAAGCATATACACTCATCTGGTGCTGACCACCAAACTAGTGCTGAAGTTATCATAGGAGGAGAATCGCAATCGCTTACCGGGATGACACAAGCTGTGGTCAAGCTGATGACGCTAAATTAGCTCCCTTGGGAGACTATCCAAGCTCATCTACTGTTTACTTATTTCTCTACAGCATTGGCATTCAAAATTTTAATAGTTGGAAGTGTTATGTTGGCTTTGTTGTGCCCTTTCACTATTTACATTATCTATCTCCTTGGTTTTCATATGTTCCTGCTTATTTTGCTATGGTTATTGATGCTTCTGCTTGACTTTGAATGACACAGGTATATCCCAAACTGATCCTAAGGAGACAGGCATTTTCTGTCATTTTTCCAAAAATCACGGGTGGGTCATGACGAAAATCTTGACCGTGATTATCACACAGCCAACATCAGAATTTCGCCGAGAGAATTATGGCAGAGAGGTGACTGAAGCCACGGCCGTAATTAGCAATGCAGAATTATACGAGGAGATCATGACCGGGGTATGCTGAAAATCGTGACCGAGATTTTTCATAGACAAAACAAAGACTTATTCGCCAAGAAGATCATGGTAGAGCCGTGACTATGGTCATGGTCGTAAAATTTGTGTGCAACCTTACAGAAGCAATCACAGGCGAGTCATGATGAAAATCATGGGCAGAATTTTCAGAAGATAGAATGTGTATAAAATTGACGAAAGCATCACGGCTGCCCAGTGATTAAAGTAACGGCCGTAAAAGATAGCACCAAAAATCTGTGAGAAGAATCACGACCTGGTCATGATGGAAATCTTGACTGAGATTTTTACAAAGTTGAATGAAGGAATCTCACCGAAAGAATCACAGCATGGGCTGTGACTGTGGCCACGGCTGTAACAGCTATGCCTAAAGGTCCATCGAAAGAGGATAACGACTGGGTCATGACAAAAGTCGCAGGCGTGATTCCTAAACTATTATCAGATCCTAACTTGCCACCCGAACTTTTCACTGAGGGTTCCCATTCCTCCGTAGAACTCGCACAGCCCACCAGCTCTGCCCCACCAAGTCACTGCTACTCACTTTTTTGGCGACCTCTCCAACCTCGTTCGGCAATCTTTACACTCCAAGTTTTTCATCTTCATTTCGCCGAACTCTCTGTTCTGATAACCTGCTTTTCAGTACTTCACGGCAGCAACTTCATTTGTATCTTTCACCTCAACCATGCCTCCTCGCAAGAAGTTGACGAGAAAGCGACTGGCCAGCGCTTGCCGTCCAACTCCTCCACCACCATAACACCAACTCCAATGAAGCTACAAATATATGACAAGCTCCAAGCTGCTCATTACCAGGTCCTTTCTGGTCACCAGGTCATCAACATGAGAGACGATTCCTGCATTTTAGAGATGAAGCCCAAGAATAACGATACTACCAACTGCTTACTCGACGAGTTGTGAAAACGAAATACCCTGACACAAGAGCTTTGGAACTCTTAGGATTGAAGGATGATGTTTATTGGATGTTTGACAAGATGGGTTTGAGGCAATTTTTTGACATGACACCTCAAACATACATGCCTATTATTTTAGAATTTCTTAGTCGTCTGGAAGTGAGTTGGGATGAGTATATGGATCATACAACTGAAGGAGAAATTAGTTTCAGAATGGCAAATGAAGATAGGAAGCTCTCATTCAAGGAAATTCGACGTATATTCCATCTTCCACAGAGAGGACGCACTGAGCTGCCCATTGGATTCATTGAGCATATTTCTTGGTGTTAAATCTCGTCAGAGACTCGGTTTTCACCATCAGCGGCACGAGCCTCAAGTATCTCGAACCCATGCATCAGATATGCCCACCGCGTCCTTGCACATACCGTATTCGGGCAAGGAGATAGCGACGGTATGGTCCGTCATGCTGAGTTATATTTTCTTTGGAGTATGCTACATGGTTATATAATAGATGTAGCCTTCTTTTTCATGAGACATCTTGATAAGGTAGCTAGAGCCAAGAGAGGATCGATAGTGATAGGAGGGTTTCTTACTCCTATAGCACTATTCTTGGGAATTGAGCCCTACGGTATTGAGGTTTCTAGAGGCAACACAAGGATAGACATTGAGTCTTGCATCGCAATGAAGATGATTATACGAGATGGCGACACCTATTGTTTAATCATGCAGCCTGGACTTCCAGCATTACCATTGCCTAACCCTGTACGGACTTCAGTGCAAAACCTTGAGAACTGGAAGTTATCACTGAGCTACGTGTCTTATGCCACACCTGCACCAGAGACATCAGTACCACCACCACCCCCTGCTTGGGGTGATGACCCATTTGGTATGGACATCGACTCCTCGCCACCGAGAGCTACTGATCCGCCACCGCATGGAGCCGCCGGATCATCCTCACATCCCGCAGCTCCAGATCAGAGTGATTGGCAGAGATACCGAGACCCAGGGTTTCAAGCTCTCTCTGCGCATATGTACAGACAGGAGCAGCGCATGGAGAGGATGATGAGTGCCATGGGGAGGATGTCCGATCAGATGAGTCATATCCACCTGGATGTCGAAGCATTGGGGAACTACATGGAAGACATGGGGAATTTTCTCTATGATCGTTTTGGCTTCGAGGACTCCAGGAGGGGTGGTGTCTATGGCGATGCAGGTGAGGGAGTTTCTCATGACCCCATGGATGCTGCTCAGCCTGAGAGAGACGACGAGGAGACACATCCAGATGAGTAGGATCTTGTGAGTATCTCATTCTTATTCTCATGCTTTATTTGAGTTTACTGATTGATATCGATCTTATATTTGTAGGGAAGGATGACTATGTCAAACTTCTTGTGTCCTATTGCTACGGATCCTCGCTTCTGAAATCTGATTACTATATACTTTCGATTTGGCTGTACTGACATGATTGGATGATTTGCTATACTTTTTCTTCGATATGGTTGTACTTGATATTCTTGAGATACTTAGTTCTATTTGAAGATGTTTCGATATGGTTGTACATGGTATTTTTGATATTTTGGATTGATACTCTGTGTGATATAGGATTGATGTTGATGATTACTATTATTATGCTTATGTGGTTTGTTTATTCATGAAAATGCTACCGTTATCATGCCGAAATTTTTCTTGAATATATATATATATATATATATATATATTCAAAATTGTGATTAAGATTAGACCTATTATGTCAAATTTATTTCTCTAATATATATCTACCTATTGAGATTTTTTGTTGATTGATAAGTTTGATTTTAAAGTGAAGCTATTTCTTTAAATAAAACCAACATATGAGTGTAATCCTTGAATTGATATTAATGGATTAGTTTGGTTAATGTTCATACTATTTGCTATTTGTTGGGAAGAAAGGTTCCTTGATCCAATTAAAGTGAGGACTCCCCTACTTGGTACTGTGTAAAAATTGACAGTGGTACCAAAGGACATGGGTTGAAGTAATAAAGAGAAAAAGCATGCATCTATGTGGATGTAAGCCATGGAGAGGAATCAACCCACATTAACTCCGCTATCTTTGAAAGAATTCTTTCTATTAAAGAGATATGAGTTCTATTACATTGATTATGTGATCCATGTACTCTAACTTCGTCACCAGAAAAAAGGTGGTAATCGAATTAGAGAATGTGGTTAAAAAAAAAGTGATGATTATGAGAGAGAAAAAGATCTTGGAAACCATAATCCTGTAAACAAAAGTGATAGTTATGAATCAAAACTGGATGAAGTCTTGAGATTGATATTCTACCTATTATGCAAGTTGTGAAGTTTTATTTGACTAAATAGTGGATCTTAAAGATCAAACTCAAAGGATGATATGTCTACTTGAAATTTTATGAAGCAATTGATGAAAGTTTTCATTGGTGATTGCATTTTAGAAATTTATTCGTCATGAGAAAGTCTTTTCTTTTGATCAATTTCTTGATTTTTGCTTGAAGACAAGCAAAGTTTGAGCCTTACATGTTTAATGACTCCAAATTTCATAGTATTTTTCACACTTATTTACTAGTCTTTTGAGTCATAATCTTGCTCTTTTGCTTTATTTTTACACCTTATTTGCCAAATACTTCAGAATCTACACCATTCGTTGTTTTTGATCAATTTCAGGCAAAAAGATATCATTATCACCAGTTTTCAAGCACTTTCAAAGTATGAATGAGTTCTAATCATCAAGGGGAGTTTACACATCAAATTTCAAGTTAAAACAAGCCTTGTAGCAAAAATACGGCACTACCATAATTTTGGTACAAATTTCCACGGTACCGTAATTTCAGCAAACCCAACTAGAAGTTTCAGCAAAAATACAGCACTGCCGTAAATATTTCCACGGTACCATAATTTCCGATGATTTCACACAGAAACTTTCAGAGTCATCCGAGAGAAATACGGCACTACCATAATTTTGAGACAAATTTCTACGGTACCGTAATTTCAGATAATTTCGACCAGAGGACATAGGCAAAAATATGGCACTGCCGTAAAGATTTTCACGGTACCGTAATTTTTACCCAGAATTCACAAAAGAAATTATGGCACTGCCGTAATTATTTTATAGTGCCATAATTTTGCACCCAGATTTCTGAGTTTTCCGCTGCAAACTTAAAAACATGATTTCTCGATATTTAGGGCACCAATTGAAGATCCGAAAAAAGGGGAAGACTCAAGATAAGTAGGCGGAGATTTGCGAAGAAAAAGGAACAATTTTCATTCACGATTGAGGGGGAATTTGAGAGAATCGCCGCCGCATTAGGGTTCATCGCCGTTCGCTGCTCCGACCATCTCAAGCCACGATTTTTTGAAAGGAAGCTTCGCCTGAGGAAGAAGAACATGCCACAGAAGTTTCAAAGTGAAAGGAAGCCGATCGAGGGAGATATCATCAAAAACGTGATCGTGGCACTGTTCATCGCGATTTCGAATCAATTACGGGTTGTAATTTAGATTTCAGCCCTGTGTTGTAATTTCTACTCCTCCCTTACGATTCCTAATCATCCTAAAATTATGTTTTGCTGTGATTCTTTCACCATGCTAGCTTAAACTTTCTCTTGGGACATGGGGGTTTAATCCTCTTGATATTTCAATGACTAGATAACTCTTCTTACATCAATATATTTTTGGTATGGTAATTTTACTTAAGTGATTTATGCCTTTAATTGTTTTTAGTATCATGCATTAACATGTCTTAGAGTTTTGTGTTATGGACTGAGAAGATGATATCACGAAACTTGGAACCCTAAAATTAATACTATGAACTCATCGTAAGAGATTAGTTGTGTTCTTATCTTTAGATTTTAGAAGTTTAACTCTTGTTGATGTTTTGAATTAGAAATTATTATTGTTTTAGACATGAAAACATGCTAGAGATAGATGTTGAATTGTTAGAAAACCTTAAGTAAAACCTGTGAAACTAAGGTGCGAGAGTGCTTAGTTTTGCTTGAGATCTTGACATTGAGGTGGAATGCACGAGAGTGATTCTTAATCTCTTTGATCAAAGTTTACTTTTATTAAACATTGAATAGATCTTGCACGAGAGTGAGGATCGTTCTTTGTAAATTGACTGCGCGAAAGTGAGTTAATTTCTTTATTAAGTAAACTATTTCTTTACCATAGCGAAAATAAGTTGATGAATCTTTAATCATATCTAGTCATAAATATTAAGGAGGATAACCCCTAGTCCCAACTCTCCCGCTTTGATTTTCCGTATACCATTCGATTGCTATTTTCATAATTCTCGATTCGCTTAGCTAGTGAAAACTCAATTCATTAGTACTTAACAACGAGGTCTCTATGGTTAGATATCTTAAATATTACTTCGAGTATTTGTGCACTTGCGGACATACAACATGTTCATCCAAGCTCAGACTGTATCCAATAAAATAGAGCCCAATAGAGAGAGAAGGAGGTTCGCAGTGAGCAAAGAAACCAAGCACAATGAGTGTTGGCTGCAAGCACAATGATGGAAGCTGCTCATGGTGAGTGGAAGCTTCATCCATTTGTTCCAATCACCATGAGCTTCTTCAGTTCCATCAAGCTTTTTCTTCTGCTGTTAGTGGGCCCGACTATTGATTGAGGTGAGCAATAAGTGGAGGCAAACAAGCTTCCTCCTCCTCTACTCCCTCTCCTTTCTTCCTTCTCTCATATTCTCTTCTTCCGCTTCATTCTACTTCAATCTTGGTCTGTGTACAAGGGGACTGGTTTTTTAATCCTTGATCTCACCATCACCTCTCTCAAAGATTCTCATTATTATATTAGCTTGCCAAAATATCATATAACAAATTAATTGTATTTTTGGACTTGTTTTAACTTTCATCCAGTTTTAACACACAATTATTGATCTTGCTCCTAATGTTTCTTTCAATGAGTCCATTTGTATACTACTCTAAACAAAATGAACTTTCACCAATCACTACATCAAATTTATGTACAATCTCCCCACGTCCCTGACCAACCCTACCCTCACCATCTATATTTCAGTAGGATAGTGTCGCTCTGGATTCGCTCCACCACCATTTCAAGTTTATCATTGACATACTTGTGTTCCTCCTTCAACCACCCCTCCATCTGCACCACCTTCATCGACACACTCTCACTTAAGACTAATAATCTTCCTGTTGTCTACAGAAAGGAAGGTGTAAAACTACTTATCCTATAACCTAGCATGTGTAGAAGATCCAACGGAGAGTATTGCAGCAGAAAGATAATTAAATCACAATAACAAATATGTAAAAATAATTCTTAAGCTGTAAAATCAGAATGACACAATAAGAACACAAGAGATTTACGTGGAAACCCCCTAAATCAATGGAGAAAAAACCACAAGACACAAAGTCCACCTAAGAATCTCCACCATGCTGTAAAATAGGTACAAGAGACATCTAATTGATTACAAGGAGTACACAACTCCAATAACTATAAAATCAACAAGAGAGTAGCAATGAAAATCACCAGAAATTACTCACAAATATGCTCACACTTTGAGAAAAAATTGCATGAGATTTGTACCATAAAAACTAATACTTATCATTGAAAATAAAGAATTATGAGTACTCTAAATTCTATTCAAATTACAGCATGATTGGACCACAAACTACAAGCCGATCGTGCGTTTGATCACAGAAACCACAACTGCCTAACAAAGAATAGAAAACCAAATCTAAAGCTACTATTCGGGATTAACAAAGAATGTTTCTTACCTCAGAATCATTTCACCACTATTTAGAATAAAGATTGATGAGTTATCTAGCCATTATCTAAAACATAGTTCAATCTAACCGTAGATGACTTAGGTTTGTCAATTTGATCACAGTTGCACAAAGCAAAAAAATTCCAACAGCCTCTAACTCTCTCAATGTCTACTTCAAAAATTGCAACTCAAAAATTGCAACCACCCCTGATCATAATATATAACTTTATTGGACCCTCTCCACATAGGAGAGACCTATTGGCCCAACAATTCTCGCCCTCTCAACTATGTAGAGAGGTTCGCCAATTTGGCAATCAATTTATAAGTCTCAAACTTCTCCATTTACAAAGGCTTTGTAACATATCAGCATTGTTATCCTCTGTGTGAACCTTCTCAAGTTCTAACAATTTTTCATCAAGTACATCACATATCCAATGATATCTTTCCTTACTTTGTTTTGATCTAGAATGAAATGTATAGTTCTTTCCAAGATGAATAACACTTTGACTATCACAAAATAAAACATACCTCTCATGAGAAAAGCCAAGTTCCTCAATAAACCTTTTCATCCAAATCAATTCCTTACATGCTTAAGTTATTGCAATGAATTCGACTTCTGTAGTTGAGAATACAACACATTTTTCCAATCTTGAATGTTATGCTACTACATCACCTACAAAAGTGATCAAATAACCAAAAGTAGATTTTCTAGAATTAATATCGCTACCATCTCAAAATTAGTGTAACCAATTAGAGTAGGCTCATAACTGCCAAAACAAAACTTTAAGCCACTTGTACCTCTAAGATATCTCATGATCCACTTTACAACATTTAAATGCTCTCTTCTAAGTTCAGACATAAATCTAATAATGATGCGACCGTAAGTGCATGGTTGTATCAAAGTAATAAAATAAAGATCGTTCCCAATGAGGATCTGGCGGTCAAGTGTCGATTACACTATCAATCTATAGCTAGACGATTCAAAGTGTGGTTTTTTGTTTGAAAACTTGTAAGTACGAGAAAGCAAAAGCGAGCGTTGCAGGTAGAAAATAATTTGAAGAGAGTTGGGACCGGGGTTTCACCATGCTGACAATTTAAAAGTTAATAAAAATAAATCTTTATACAAAAAATTAAGGTGTTGAAAGAGATTTTTACTTATATACAAATTACCTCCTCTCAAAGCGTAATCCGGTACCTAACCAAGATAATTCCCTACTCTAATGACAATTATCATAATTAGGCCCCTTAAGCTTTGAGAAAAATCATGTAAATCTTTCAAGTAAATCCAAACTACTCTTGTGATTGGATTCAAAGGTTTGGAAAGAATAAATCCGACGACGCGATTCACCTCTCAGTCATTCTCGCAACGTCTAAGGTGTAAAAATACTTGGCCCGAGTAAAATTATGAAGTAGAACACAATTCTTAACAAATCAACTCAATAAAACGCATAATAAAGATTATAACAATAAGTTTAATCCATAAAACGTCAATGGGTTACACCCCTAATCCCGCAAAAGAGTTTAAACAATCATGTTCTTAGAATACAACATGTAATATGATGAATTCGATATGAAAATTGAATAAAACTATAAGGAAACACTAGGACAATGATTGAAACCCTTCTCTTCGATCAAGAGAGGAAGATCGAGCAGCAAAATTCCTCTTTTACATATCTCCTCGCCGAAAAATTGCCTAGTCGCCTAATCTTGCCCTAGCCTACGCCTGTGTTTATTTTCGTCCGGAAAAAAGCTCTCCAATATCTTCCAAACCCTTTATTTTATAATACTAGGTTTTCGCTCATAAAATTCCCTTGTTGATGTGGGGTCAAAAAGTGTTACATTAAAAAAAGGCAATATGACCTTTATTAAATTCACCTTAAATTAATAAGGCTTTTTTGTTTAATAGGTTCTGGCTTCCCATGAGCACAAGCACTCATTGTTAATTACCCCTAAAGTTATGGTACCTTTGATTAAGATATATATATAATAAATATCATTCCACAAATTGGAGGGCAAAAATATTTTATAAATTTCATGTTGGTACATGGTTTGTGAACAACTTAAAATTTGAATATTCGGCCTTGATGGCTTGACAGCTTATGAGTATTTGGATTTGGAAAGTACCCGGCTTCAATAGCTTGTGAGTATTTGAATTTGATAAGTACTCGGCTTCAATAGCTTGTGAGTATTTGAATTTGATTTATGCTCGGCCTTGATGGCTTGTGAGCATTAGATCTTGATTTGTGCTCGGCCCTTGATGGCTTGTGAGCATTTGGATTTGAGATGTACTCGGCCTTTGTGGCTTGTGAGCATCAAATTTGATATGTGCTCGGCCTTAATGGCTTATGAGTATTTGAACTTGAGATACTCAGTCTTGATGACTTGTGAGTATTTAAACTTGAAATACTCAGTCTTGAAGACTTGTGAGTATTTGAACTTGAGATACTCAGTCTTGATGACTTATGAGCATTTGAACTTAATTTGGTACTCAGCCTTGATGACTTGTGAGTATTTAAACTTGATTTGTGCTCGGCCTAACGACTTGTGAGCATTTGAATTTGACTTATACTCGGTCTTGATGACTTGTGAGTATTGGATTTCATATGTGCTCGGCTTTGATGGCTTGTGAGCATTTGATTTGATTTGTGCTCGGCCTTGATGGCTTATGAGCATTTAGATTTCATATGTACTCAGCCTTGATGGCTTATGAGCATTTGGATTTGTGGAATATCCAGCCTTGCGGCTTATTGGATATTTATATTTTTGTGAAATATCCGGCCTTGACGGCTTAATGGATATTTGAATTTGAGAAAATACCCGGCCTTTACGACTTATTGGGGATTTAAAGTTGAGAAACATCCGACTTTGATGGCTTATTGGATATTTTAATTTTGGGAAATATCCAGCCTTGATGATTTATTGGATATTTTAAATTTAGAAAATACCCGGTCTTAATGGCTTATTGGGTATTCAAATTTTATAAAATATCCAGCCTTGACGTCTTAATGGATATTTTAACTTAAAAAAATATCCGGCCTTGGCGGGCTTATTGGATATTTAGATTTAAAAAAAACTTCCAGCCTTTATAGCTTAATGGATAGTTTGATTATTAAAATTTTTAGGCTCACAGCTTAATGGATATTTTAATAAAACTTCAGCCTTTATAAGTGTAATGTCGTATTGAGGAACTACGCCCCGACATCAAACGTCGATGTACACACCTTCCAAACAATACTTCGTCACAATGTACTAAGGCCTTTAGTATTATTGTTTTATTTTATTTTATTTTTGGTGAATATATAAACATTAAGTTCACGTCGCAAAGAGACGACTAAACCATTTGCTGCCATATAGATATGATTATTTGTATTATTGTTTATTATCATTTTATTAAACCCTTTATTATTATTATTATTATTATTATTATTATTATTTATTATCTTACACGCAAGAGTAATTTAACTCTTTCGCCATAGCCCACTCTGCTGCCATGTAATTATAACTGTTATATGTTTTTTTTTATTTCTCTCGCCGGGCACTGGAGAGGAATTGGGAAGGGAATAATCGGCTCAGATCCAATCCAGGTAAGTTGTTGATAATTTTTCGGTTTCTTTTGATTCCTTCTCTGATTCGGAATTGGTTTTATTTTCTATTTTATTTTCTTTCTTATTTTTTATTCCTTTTAGTTTTTTGCCTTTTTTTTATTTTAACAGCGAACACTACAACGGATTTGGTTACGGTATCAAATTTCCTCTCCGTAAGCTTTGCAGCTTTTATTATTATTTTCTTCATAAAACGCCCTGATCTCCTGTTGTATTACTGTGACTTCAGACATGGGTAAAAATTTATCTTCTTCTCCTGATAACTTGTGCTGTGATTTCTTGAGATGATTTTCTATCAATTGTCGCCTCGTTCCTGGAATTTTATTTCTACATTACTGACGCTATCCTTGACAGGAGTAAGTTTCTATGTCTATTCCCTTCGTATATTGCTTCGATTCCCCTCTCTTTTGGTTTTCCCTGTAGCTTTCATCAATATTTATGAAAGAAAATCTATCCCTCTTCTTATTGCTTGCAGATTTTTTTTTACCCCGGTAGTGACGGGATTAGAATAGTCTTGGAGACTCAAGCTATTCTTTGTCATGAAACTCCTCTTTCTAAATTTCTCACGATTTCACTCTCATGTTCTTTTAAAATCATAGAGAACCGGCTAAGGGATTTAGGGTGCATAAAAAAAATCGTGATAAGATTTTAGGACATCAATGTCCTAGCAGAACTTTTGTCATCAAGACGTATGTGATCCTGGTAAAATTCTAGGACATAGAGCGTCCTGGCAATGTTTCATCAGGATGTAAAATCCTGGTATAGTGTTAGAACATCAAAGTCCCGGCATTATTTCATCAGGAAATAAAATCTTGGCGCGGTATTAGGACATCCACGTCCGGCGATGTTTCATCAGGATAAAATCCTGGTATAATATTAGACATCAACGTCCGGCATGTTTCATCAGGGTAAAATCCTGGTATAGTATTTTTGTGCATCTCATAGACGTGAATAAAAGAAATTGCTCATCTATTCCTCCTTGCGCCAGTCTTTGTCTGCGAGAGTTTTGTGTCTGTCGCCTTTCGTCTATTGCCTCTGTCATCGACTTTTTTTTTTTGCTTCGCTGAGACCCCTATAGCCAAGGCCCTCCTCTTCTTTCTGTCCAGAGATCTCCCCCTTGCCAACAGCTATCCTCTTCTCTTCAATTATCTTTCTTTCTGTAATTTGATGATAATTTCCCTTTTTTTGTCACTGAATTATCTCTTCCTTTCTTGTTGGTCGACTGATTTTTTATTTACTTCGTTGCCGCTTTAACTTAGGCGCGTGTTGGAATTCCTGCTTTTTTTTGCCTAGCAAAACTTGCCTTTTAAACTCTTTTTTTGGTCGGATTTGGCTTTGCTTTCTTTGCTGTTATTTTTTTTTTTTTTTTTTTTTTTTTGCCTTACCTGTATGTATTCTCTTTTGCCTAAATATGCACTCTTTTTGTGCGCATGAGTAGCAGGATTTTGCTTCTTTTTTTTTTATATACTCCCTTCTTGTCGCTGAAAGGGATTTCCTGTCATGCTGCTTCCGTGTTTTTTTTGTGCAATCTCCACAAGGATCTGGATTAGTGTATACTTCCCCCTTTTGAATGAATACTGGCACCTCTTGCCATAATTTGTGTGCACCGCTGTTTCCTTTTATTGTTTCTCTTTTTTATTTCCCTTTCGGCTGTAGTCATCTACGCTGGAATTTTTTTCCAGATTTCTGAGTGTGTTGGCGCATATCAACTGCATCCATATTTGCAATTCCACATTTGTAGAGGCGCATGCTCTTTTTATTCATGGTGACCTCACATGTTTTGTTGTCAAAAAATTTTGTGAAAATAATTAGTTCAACAGTTGAATTAGTACCCTCATGAATTTCTCTAAATTTTACATGCATGACGAAATAATTGTTGTCCATCCATTTGTACACTACTCATTAAGCATTCCCATCAATATATTTGATGGAAAACTATATCCTATTGATGTAATGATACGACCCACTATTTAGCCATAGTTCCTAAATACATAAAAATTATAACATATTACTATAGAAGATAGCTAACTTCAAATCCCATCTGTGCCAGTTGACGATTTCCATGTAGTATTGATGAGATTATCCTAATAGATAGTTAATACCCATTTTGTAAGGATAGAATATTTGGTTCCTCCAACAAAAGACTGTCTATTCAAAAGAAATTTCTAGTTTCCTTTGATATGGAGAAGGAAAATAATAGCATGACTTGTACTTTTCTTTCCATCTGCAGAAAGGAATAAAGTCTCTTGACTTACACAAGATGTGCACAAATATTTATGACTCAAGAAGGATAGATCTAAATCTGAACATGACCCAACTACTAAATCATTTGTAAGGAATGCATGGCATTGATCCAAATGATGTTCAAAACATCAACGGTGAGTTACTATTATGTGTGAAGGCAAAGTTCACTGATTTTATCTACAAGGTAGTGACTTACTTATGGTTGAAGTTGGCCGACCATATTTTTGCAACTAGCGGACTTCATCACAAGCTATTAAGAGAGCTCAACAACACTATATGGAGTGGCCATCAAGGACAACAAATGACATTAACACTAATGTCCAGATCATGTTATTGGCTATCCATGAGAACTGACTTAGATCATTATGTTTACACCTGTCTTATTTGTCAATAGGTCAAAGTCGATAGACGATATGAAGCAAGATTTCTTAAGCTTTTAGCTATACCGGAACACTCATGGACTTCTATTTCCATAAATTTCATTAGTGAATTTTCGAAAATCAAAGGAAAGGAGCCAATATTGGTTGTACCAAACAAGTTGTTGAAATATACGTTGTTTATTGTAGCACCATCGACTAGTTCGGCTAAAGGCACAGCTAAATAAAAATATATTCTTATTTTAAATAATTCAAAAAAAATATAAAAATAAAAATACATATTTTAAATACTAATAATTAAAAAGTATTTATCAAATAACTTAAAAATTTTAAAAATATAGTAAAATACAATTTACCACAATTATAGCATGTAACAACACCAAATAGGCCCTTAATACACAATACTTTCAATTCGTTGAATAATACAACAATTTACCCACGTAACTTTTAAATTTTTCAACTAGCAATTTTACAATGAGAGACTTTCTAAACAATAATTTTTCAGCAACTAAAAGCTAAAACACAAACCCCAAATAACATACAGAGAAAATTTTCTAAGTAGGTCTTTGTCGGCAAGGTTAGATCCCTACCATCTATCATGTATGACTCATATAAGACTTGCTTTAAGAGTTGTGTTTTTAGAGTGATGAACGGTAGGGATCTAACTATGTCTAAGATTTTGCGGCACATATCCTGCATAGGAAATTTTCTCCCTCCACATGGAGCCCCAATCAGTTTAGAGCAGGCGTCAGTAGTGGCGTACCTGCGAAGAATGCCTCCAGATTAGCTACAACCATATGAGAAACATCGAAGAAGGATTGCATTGTATCCACGGCCCTGTGATTCGACAACACCACGTTGTCCACACAGAAGAGCTTCTCTGACACAATCGGCTCCCTCTCGAACACATCCAGGGCAGCGCCGCCAATCCCTCCCTGCTCCAGTTGCCTCACCAACTCCTCCTCGTCGATAAGTGCCCCTCTCCCCACATTCACAATGACGCCGCTCTTCCCCAACGCCTTCATCACCTCTCGGTCAACGATGTGTCGTGTCTCGCTGTTGAGGGCGCAGGTCACTATCAGTGCATCGCTCGAGGTTGCAAGGTCACGGACGGTGGGGTAGTACGTGTAGGGGGCGGATGACTTTTGGCTTTTGGAGAAGTAGGAGATGGAGCAGCCAAAGGCGTCGAGCCTTTTGGCAAGCTGAGAGCCAATGCTTCCTAAGCCTACAATGCCCACGCGCTTCCCGCCTAGCTGCAGAATTCGTATTATTATTATTATTATTATTATTATTATTATTATTATTATTATTATTATTTAAAAAAATTATCTAATATTTTTGTCTTGTATTTTATTAATTATTTTTATATTAGTATATACGGAACAAACACAAAATTAACTCATCATTGAGAAAGAACAAAGCATGGATCAACAACATTCGTTATATAGTATATTTTCTAGAAAGTTTGTTTCTCTAAAATATTTAAGGAATGAAACTTGAATTGTTTGATCTGTACAACATGCAGAATCCCTTGGATCAAAACAGATAGAGTGGTGCATGATAGCATCCTACCAACTTGCACCACACCTCTGTGGATTAGGTTTTAAGGAGACTTGATCCAACGGTTTCAATTTTTTTTTTCCTTTCCCAAGTTTGGCATTATAGAAGCCTATATAAAGACTATAGAGTGTTATGTAAATTCAAAGAGAATGTGTGTTAAATGTAAACATGATAGCAAATCATACAATACCAAGACAAAATGGAGTGGCTCAAACAAATTTTATTTACTTAACAACTAAGTACTAGAGAAACAAAATATTACATCATCCTACACTACAACATCGCTCACTTATACACATAAATAAGCACTTTGTTTATCTACTAGGTAAATGTGTTGAACATCGATTTGTGTCTGTAGTTATGTTAAATAGGTTGAATGAAACTCTTTCATAGTTTAATTGTGTTTATCATCATTAATAGTTAAAATTCCATCCAAAACTATTTATAATTATCTCACCTATTGCATAGCTATGTTATATCTTCTCCACATGACCACCACATAGTCTTCGTGTCTTCACTCAACCTTTAGCATAGTCCTCTTGTGTGCAATCGAGAAAAAAAAAATCATATATTTGACTAAGATCTAGCATGGATTCAATTGCAACATGTATTCTTTCTTCGATCTCGACTCACTATTATTCCACTTAGACCTGGCAATTCGGGTCAGCGGGTCAAAAACGAGTCATGTTAGTTGTGACCCGTGACCCGATTAAGCTATCCTGAACACAACTCATTTAATTAATTGGATCAATCTATCTAACATGAACACGACTCGAATATAATCGGGTCAACCCGACATAATCCGAATAACCTGTTTATCATTCATATTTTAAACATAAATAATAAATTGATAAAAATCCTATTAAAATTAATACAACGTTGGGCTTATGTATAGGCCAAAATCTAGGTTAAAATATAGTTAAAAGATATTTGAGCTTATGGGCTAGTAATGAGAGTTAGGTGAGCCAATAATTAAATTTTTTATATATAAATATATAAAATAATCGGGTTAAGCCGGTCAACCCGTTTACAACCTGACACGACCCGATTATATTCGGGTCATAAACGGATTGACCTGTTTATGACCCGAACACGATTATGGCTGACTCGAACCGCCTAACTTCATGTCGAGTCGGGTCAGGTCAGCGGGTCAGGTCAGGTATTGCCAGGTCTAACTATTACTTATAGTAGCGGTGGAGAAGAATAAAATTAGGTTAATCATTAGCAAGAGAAAATTAGATTTTAAATACAAAAGCATGACAGGGCTACCAGGTTAAATATGTTAATATCTATTTTTCTCAAATTCTACTATTTCCCCATAAGCTAGAGTGAAAATGTCAAGTAAACCCAGCTTGTTATATAGAACACTTGATCTCATAAGACCCAAAGTCTTACTAAACATGTCAATTAACTAATCTTTAAATTTAGTATTAGGTCTACAAATCAATTTATATGTGATTGCTTCCTTGATAAAGTGAAAGTCTAGTTCAATATGCTTTATTCTTTCATGAAATACTAGATTACTTACAATAAATATAGCGTATTGATTGTCATAATATACGTTTAGAGGAATTGAGCATGTCAACCCTAAATCCTGAAGAAATTCTATCAGCACATCATTTCACAAGTCATTTCTGTCATTGCTCTATATTTAGCCTAACAATTGGACTAGGCTACAATCGTTTATTTTTTCCTCCTTCCATGTCACTAAATTTCCTTCTATATAGGTATGGAAACCAGATATCGATTTCCTATCTTCAACCTTGTCAGCATTTGTATAGGCTTTAATATTAATATGTCTATTACTTTTGTATTTAAGACATTTCCCCAAAACTCCTTTGATGCAATGTAGTACTCTTATGGTAGCGTCCAAGTGACATTATTGGGGTTTACATGAATTGGTTGAAGCCACACCATTAGATATATTAGGCCTTGTGATTCAGAGATAGTTTAACTTACAAACCAAACGACTATTCCTCGTAGCATTCACACAAGAAGACTCCATATTAATGTCATGTTTTTGATTTAGAATCATTGGTGTATCAACAGGGTTACAATCCTCCTTCCCTGTTTCTTTCAGCAAATCTAAGACATATTTTGTTGGGGTAGTAAAATGTTGTCATCTTTATATGTCATTTTAATCCCCCAAAAGTATTATTGTTTTACATTTAGTTTTTAGGAAATTTTTTATTTTAGTTATACCGTCTATATTGATCCATATAAATACTATATCATCCACATGTATAGCTAGAATCATAACCCCACTTTTTGTCTACATTGAAGCCTAAGAAATATGCTTTGCTTGGTGTAAAGCTAGCTAAGGGCAACACTTCAAAGAACTTATGAAACTACACACGTGGGCTCTATTTAAGTCCATATTGAACATAGGACATCTGAGGACAATCTTCCAACAACTGAAGGACCACCAATTGTACCTAAAGAGGGAGAAGTACTCCTTTGCTCTTCTAGGCTATGTAGTTGGTCAGGGCATGGTACAGATGGATCTGGGGAAAGTTAAGAGCCATTATCGAGTGGTCAATTCCTCTACTCCCACAAAGCTTCAATCCTTCCTTGACGTGGGAAATTTCTATAGAAAATTCATTGAGGGATACTCTAGAATCGTAACTCCACTAACATACCTTCTTAGGAATTAGACTACATATGAATACTTAAAACACAAAATTTCTTATGAGTCAGTTCTTTGTATGTTGGAATTTGGGCGCCCATTTGAATTCTACACTAACGCTTCTTAAGCTTTTGGAGTTTTATTGCAAGAAGGTTATCCTATAGCATATGAAAGTTGACTCGATAGAGCAACGCTATTCGGTTCACGAGAAGGAAATGGTCACAATTACACATTGCCTTCACACATGGTGCATCTACTTTCTCGATTGCTTTTTTGTGGTAAAAATACATAGCATTGCAAATACATACTTTACCATACATAAAAAACTCTCAACGAAGCAAGTGAGATGACAGAAGTTCCTCATCGAGTTTGACTTCACTTGGGAACACAAACGAGGGTAGGCTAATGTAGTTCCCGATGCTCTCAGCCATGTGTGTTCCTTGGTAATAGTGGCTATATCGAGGATCGAATGAGATCTCCTCAAACACATTAGACAGGTCGCAAGGCTTGACACCAAATATCAACTGCGAGTTACTGTTGTGCACAAAGGCAAAGTTCACTGATTTTACCTAGACGGTAGTGACTTACTTATGGTTGAAGGTGACCGATCATATTTTTCAGCAATTGGTGGACTTCATCACGCGCTGTTAAGAGAGCTCAACAACACTACATGGAGTGACCATCTAGAACAGCGTATGATATTAGCACTAATGTCCAGCTCATGCCATTGGCTATCCATGAGAGATGACTTAGACCATTATGTTTGCACCTGTTTTATTTACCACGAGGACATAGTCGATAGATGGCACGAAGCAAGATTTCTTAAGCCTTTAGCTATACTGGAACACTCATGAACCTCTATTTCCATGGATTTCATTAGTGGATTTCTGAAAGTCAAAGGAAAGGACTCGGTATTGGTTGTAGCAGATAGGTTCTTGAAATATACATGGTTCATTGTAGCACCATTGACCTATTCGACTAAGGGCACAACTAAATTACTCTTTAAAAATATGGTGAAGCATTTTGGGCTTCCATTTAGCATCATCTCTAATAGAGACACTAGATTCATATAAAGCTTTTAGACATTATTGTTCAAACAAATAATCTTGGAGTTGAAGTTTTCAACTGAAAACCACCCCCAAACCGATAGCCAAACGGAGAGGGTGAAAGCATTGCTTAAAGAATACCTTTGACATTTTGTAATGGCAAGCCAATGCAATTGGGCATCTCTCCTCAATACAACATAGTTTGTCTATAACTTGTAGTAGTCTTCATCCACTAAGAAAAACCCTTTCAAGATTATTCTCGAAAGATAGCCCATCACACCCGTAGATGTGGTTCAACAATCAGAGGGCAAGTGCCCAGCAACATGCATGATAGCTAGAGAGAGAGCTGAAGTGCTCCAAGAAGTTAGAGATAGCTTAAAGCACATGGCTAGAAGGATATAGCACCAGAGTTGACAACACAAGCAATTCTATGTGGGGGACTTAGTTTTGTTAAAACTAACACCTTACATGTGGAAGAAGATATCTACTAAGTCAGCTCAACAGAGCCTCATCCAGATATATGATGGACCCTTTAAGGTGCTACAAAGGGTTAGAGTCGTGGCATATATAAGCTAAAACTTCCAAGCCAACTGAAGTTGCACTCAATGTTTTATGTGAGCTTTTTTAAAGAGATTCTATAATGATGAAGGAGAGCCCAGCATGGCTCAAGGACATCAAGCTCTACCAAGTGTTAGGACGGAATTTAATAAGAAAATTTAGAAAATTTTAAATCATTGTACCCTCGATCATAGCAAACTGAATAGAAGGATGAAGTTTCTTATCCAATGGGAAAACACACCTGTAGAAGAAGCCCATTCAAATAAAGTTTCTCACCTATGCTAGTTGGAAGATGAGATCAAGGCTTACCTTGATAGTCAGTCATTGAGGACGATGACAAACATAGGTGGGGGTGATGCTCTCAAAACTTAGCATGTAAGTTCCTTTGCTAACCGAGCAGACATATGAGTTGATCATTATCATCTAATGATTGGATAGGCACTAAGGTGGCCAAAGCTCAGAGGTGCACATGTCACGATGATTGACACAAAATTATCCATGGACGACCCTATAACTTCGATCCCAATGACCAAAGAGGCGCATGGGCTATGCGGCCAAGGGATCGATGGTTCAAGACACATGATGACTTTGTAGGAAGCATGAGAATTGAGCCCAATTAGCCTCAAATAATCGAGCATGCAACTGGGCCTACACCCCACAATCACTTAAATGATGTGAGTGAGCCCAAGTGGACTAGTTCAACCTAGACCTCAATGGAACCATATGGCAACGAAATGGAGAGCCACGTGGATGATTGCGGAGGGCAGTAAAACGGTTTAAATTACACCCTGGCCATTGGGTGGAAACAATAAGCAACGATTGGCCTTGAGCTTCAGTGTTGTTAGTAAAATTTCCCCTCCATTTATGTTCTCATCGGTGGCTATAAGCCTATAACCCTAGGCGGGAATAGATTGACAACGTTGATCCCGGACCTACACAACTCCCTCCATCGGTGAGGAGGATCGACAGTGATCGAAGAGGAAAGGAGTGTTCTCCCTCTCCCCTTTCCTTCCTAGGTAGTAGGCATTGGCTATAGAACCTAGAGGGTAAGGGAGCTATGTCAGCCCTCTTCCCTTCGTTCTAGGCAATGGCGGTGGCAACGCTTGTGCGCACCAGGTGACACTCAGTGGTGCTTGTGCACACTAGGCAACAAAATCCTAAGGCCTAATGGCAGCTCTCCTAGGTATGTCGAGCCCGAAAGCAGACGTGGTGGTAGCACTCGGTGACAGCATTCGACAACTCCAACATGGTGGCATTGATCAATGACTCTAGACACAGTGGTGGTAGTAGGATCCAACATGGTAGCGATGCTCAGTAGTGGGATTCAAGCTTGAGGATGACATCTCCAACTGCACCGAATCGAAGAACGAGAACACATGATAGGATGGTGACAGCTAGGGTTTGGTGATCTTAGTCAAGATTGGGCGACGGTGCAACGTAGCTATGAGGAGTGAGGCACCCTTCTAGGGTAAACCCTATTATCTCAAATCGTACTCGTTGGTTTGGTGTTTAATAACATTATTATTATTACTTACACATTGTCCCATCAAAAGGTTAGCCTTGCTTTGCATTGTAACTTCTTGCTTGTACGTCGGCCTCGCTATTCTATGGTAATTACGACAGTCAGGAGTCTGGGTTAGGGTGTCTATTTGTAATTGCAAGGAGGGTGGAGAGTCTTCTCCACTCAACACGTGCGTGGGTGCGAGCGCTATATTCTAAGCGTTCGTGGTAGTTTAGTAAGTCATCCAACTTTATGAACACAAGGTGAGCAATAGTAGTCTTGGTGTTTTCACATTTAAGATAATCTTAACCGATTACATAACTCTAAGTCTTTGAGGTATCGTTAGAGTTCCTACTAGTCTCAGTGCAAGGTTTCTAGTAAAAAGAAAAATTGTCTGTGACGCTAGGCCACCTCTCCTCTTGTGGCAAGGTGGACCGGCCATGTAAAGAAAAATTGCACTCGCAATTTCCTTCATGCAAGAGGCTTCTATATAGGCGCTTCTAATAATCACCTATGCCATATTTGCATTATAGCATTAAGACAAGTGCATGCAATTTGCATCACATAAATTATAGTGAATATGACTTAATTTATTCTCTTGATTGATTGCATAAATCATGTCAATCAATTAGAGAAACTTCTACCATGAATTAGATTTGACCAAATCAAATCTACATATGTGGCATCTTGATCTAGTCATGCCACTTATGCATGGTGAATGTGAGATGCGCCCTTGCCATCAATGCTTCATAGCATTATAGCAAACACATGTAACAAGTCTTCTCCTCCCTTTTTTGGTGAAGGCATGCGCTAGACTTGGTCCTCCTACCAAATGGAGTGATCACTAGTGTGAATGCACCTAGACATTTACCTATCAAATGGGTGCTCGTATATAATATCTTATTGGGCCTAAAGCCCAATGGAGCTAATCTAGTGCATTCAAATGCACTTAGTCGTCATATTGAGCCTAGAGCCCAATTAGCTGATCCATATCACTTAGAATAGGCCCTAGCACTATTCTTGCCACATATCAATAAATATGAATCGCTCATTGATGACACAAAAATTCGTAGTAAATTTTAAATTAATTATATAATCTTTTTGAATTATAAGTATGTTATTTTGCATGTTTTTAAACTTATTTAGTCGATTATTTTAGAAACTATATCTTTTCTTATTTTTTTGACTTTTCAGATAAAATATGATTATTTTTAATGGATTTAAAGAAATTAGAGGCCGAAAACAGAAGCAGGACGAAAAATGGAGCCCGGAGGACAAATTTAAAATTTTTGGCCATCACAGCCCTATGAAATTTGAACTAAGATTTTCAGAGTAGTGTGAAAATCTTATAACTAGGGGAAACAGTCGCAACCGCACACAGCTGAGTCTTCCGCCGCCCCTATTTTTGATTTTTTCGAAGTAAAATTAGATAAATCAGAGCCCTAATTGGAAAAACTAAAAATACAAAGTTGTTCTATAAATTGAGGAGAAAATTTGAAACTAAGAATCATCCACTTTCATCAAGAATCGAGGGAGAAATCGAGAAAGACGCCGTTAAGGCTCGGCCTCTCGCCGAGAGGCGTAGAGGCTGCCTCTGGCGGCAAAATTTTCAGGGAAGCTTCGCCCAAGGGAGCAGACGACACACCAAAAATTTCAGAATGAAAGGAATTCAATCGAGGGAGAAATCAAAGAAAGAAATTTTCAGCCAAAAAGGGGAAATCGAAAAACACTATAGCATGTGCTTACTGTAACAGTACTGTAGCATGCGGTTAGTATAGCAGTACTGTAGCAGCTGAAAATTTTCAAAATCACAAGGCTATGATTTTTTTTGTCACACCCCTGTGATTACAGTAAAACCTTTTTTTTCTTTTTCTGAATTTTAAATATTTTGATAAATATTTTTTTCTTTTTCTGAATTTTAAATATTTTTATAAATATTTATCGTGTTCCTAGGACTTTGGTAGCATAATCTTTTCTTTGGGACTTAGGAAGTAATCCCTTTTTAATTTTGTAATGACTGGATGATTTTTAACCTATTAGTTATTCTTTAAATGATAATTTTGCCTATGTGATTTATTTATGAACCTAGAACCATAGATTATATCTAGAAACCTAGACTATGAAAGTAGCTAAGTCCTAGAATCCTCATTCTATTGTTTCAGACATGATAATATGGACCAAAAGGTAATTTTGATTGTTAGAGCCCCTTAGGTAAAACCTGTAAAATTAAAGTACGAAAGTATTTAATTTTACTTGAGAAATAGACTTTGAAAGTTAAACAACGAAAGTGATTTTAATTTTCTTTATCTAGTTTACCTTTATTTAACACTGAGCAGCAAGTCACGAAAGTGAAGGCTGTTCTATGTAAATTGGGCATCTGAAAGGAGACAATTTCTTTAAGTAAACTTTTCTTTATCTTGATTTGGATAACTAATAAAAACTTTTATTATATCTAGTCATAAGATTAAAAAGTGATAAAATCTTAGTCTCAATTTTCTCTCTCTAATTTTCGACGTTAGTTTCGCTTATTCATTTTTTGCTTTATACCCATCATATATCAATCACTTAGCTAGTAAGAATTCAATTATTTAGTACTTAACACGTAGGTCTCTGTGAGTTCGATATATTTTATTACTTCGATGTATCCGTGCACTTGCAGACACATCATTCAGTCAATCAATTACGATTCTGCATTGATATAACATCTTCTATGTCCAAATGGATTCAAATTAATATATAATTCGATCAAAGGCTCCCTATCCATAATGTTATTCTCAAGTGTCTGCATGTGCGATCATGTAGGTCTCCTATGACATTGGTAGTGATGTACCGAACAAATTATCACAAGTTGTGAGAGGTATCTTACGATATATCACTGCTACCTAAGTTATAGAAATGTGTTATTAGTCAACAACTCCTAGCTAGCAGTAAATTTTCATATATGCAATATAATCCTTTTGCCTATTGATAACTCAGATTAGACAAGTGTATTACACTTACTATTCTAATCATATAAGAGTGACTTAAGCAGAAGAACAGAGTCTCTTATGTATGGTCATATACTCTCAATTATACTCCCACGAGAGAGACCTCTAGATTATCAAGCTTCTTCTAAAAGGAATGGGCAAATCCTTTATTGATTATTCGTACTTCACATATGACTTATGACATACACAATGATAATTGTTATGACTTATCAGTTATATAGAAGTGATAGGTTGCATTAGAGTACATCACTCACCATATGTAAGTCTTAATAACCTCAAGTCTAAGGATCAATGTACCTCTATCACTTGTAAACTTGACTTATGGCACCTAAGTCAGAGCTTCACATTTGGTCAGTGTAGTATATCTACTACCTTATGTATCCATGTGTCTGTGTTAATGCCACATACTCAACCAACCTACATACTAGTCTCACATATATCAAAGTTACACCTTATCCACTAAGGTACTTTAATTGGGGCTAAATTATGATATTAAATAAAATCAATCTCCATAGACATTATTATATTATCCTACACATCAATATAACAATGACAACATTTTTGTGATTCAATAGAATGAATGAACATGGTACAAATAATTGATATTTAGGGCATACATACTAATAATAAGAACCCAACTAGTCTCTTTTGTACTAGAGCTATATTCGTATACTGATTTTGTTAATTATTTAGTTGTTGATGTTTCTCCACTTGATTTAACATACTAGGGGAAGGAAAAGATCTCATCAGAGTCCAAACACTATTTTTGGGATCAGCCTTATGTATTCAGACGGTGCACTGATGGTATCTACAAAAGATGTATCCCAAGGAGGAAGTTGTCTATGTACTCTTCCACTCCCTTGCATCATCCTATGGTGTACATGCGCCTCAAAGACAACCATTAAGGTACTTCAATTTGGTTTTTACTAGCCTATAATTTTTAAGAATGCAAATAACTTTTATTTTGACATGTGATCGATGCCAAAGAGTTGGTAATTAATGTAGGATAGAAGTTGGAAGATTGGTGCATAAAGCAGGACGAATGAAGGCGACCCTCAATCTTAATGAACCCAACCAACAATTCACAAGAAGCACCTTACTATGGGGTGGAATAGTGAGTGGAGAAACCCTTAGCTTGACGTACCTTAACCCGGCCAAGGCACATAGGAAGTGTCTTGCTAAGAGGGAAGAGAAAACAATATAACCTAAACTTTAACCTCACAAGAAGGAAAAACATACCAAAATGGTTTCCAAAAATATTTTTTAACTCTTATTAATGAAAGAGCGTAGAAGTCTTTATATAGCCAAAAACTTTACAATAAAAAAGGACTAAAATGTATTAATAAAGTGGTTGGTAGTTATGTCTTAATGGAGGTATGTGGAAGTTAGAGGTTGAGGCTCTTGAATAATTATTGTACGCAACTTATCATCCTCTTGTCTTAACCCTATTCAAAATTTACCTTCTCTTTTACATAGTCAAAATTGCTCTTCTTTTCCTGTGCCAATAATGTTTCAAAAAGAGATGAAATGCCACTTAACTGTATCTTAGAAGTTGAAATTTTTAAAGTATGGGGGATTGATTTCTTAAGGCCATTCCCTTCTTCTGGAGGCGACTAATATATGCTTATAGCCATAAACAATATCTTGAAATGGGTAGTGCCATCATTCAAAATAAGTTGTCTCCAAAATTAAAAGATCTAAAGAGTATTTTCATTCTTGGTTTAATAGGAAATGTTAATTTTGAACATGCACTATGTAAATTTGGAGCTACTGCAAGTCTAATGTCTTTATCTATCTATAAAAAACTTGGGATGAGAGACTTAAAACCTACCACTATCTCTTTCCGACTTGTCGATTGCTCAGTTAAATACCTTATCGGCATTTTGGAAAAATGTATCTATTTAGGTTGATAAGTTCTCCATATCAACTAACTTTATTATGCTTGAGATGGAAGAGGACTTGAAAATCCCAATCAAGAAATAAACCATTTCTAGCAATAGCAGGTGCTATTATTGACATGACAAACCATAAACTTACATTTAACATAGGAGACAACATCATTGAGTTCGATGTTTTTAGAAGGTCACCCTTGTGCTAAACTTTGTTGTAGCCTAGACAATTTGAAATCAAGCCATGATTAAAATAAGTTTCTAGAATCTATGACATTAATGGAGAACCTAAAGAATATTGATTTAGGAGAAACCATAAATCAGACCTCGGACAAGAGTAGAAACATTAATTCTAAACTTCTGTTCAAATATAAAGACAAGAACCCAATGAATACGCTTGTCCAATTAATGCTTTGGTTGTCCAACGAAATGGAGGCTTAATGCATTGGTTGTCCA
This sequence comes from Costus lasius, assembly GCA_027563935.2. Classification (NCBI taxonomy): domain Eukaryota; kingdom Viridiplantae; phylum Streptophyta; class Magnoliopsida; order Zingiberales; family Costaceae; genus Costus; species Costus lasius. The sequence continues at coordinate 118,769,924 of CM050447.1, forward strand.
ATTAGTTGGTATAAAGACAAGTGAATTCATTGGCGAACCCAAAGACGAATCTTACTTTAACTTAATATTCCATTTTTAGTGGATTATCACTTATTACTCAGTCAAACTACAACCATACTAGAAAACCATGATATAAAGACATTATTGGATGGCTCAAAATTTCCTGACCATTTATGAATTATCATTTATTTTCCTATGGACATGGGTGTTAAAAAAAACCATTGAACTAGTGGATAACTAACTAATTAGACCAAATTGTAGATGTGTTTAACCAAATTGATGGTTCACCAAACAAGCAATTTTTTATATATTTTTTTGATCAATTTGAAATTTGGGATTGATTCGGAGGTTAGCTAAATCGATAGTTAATGACCGAACTTATAGAACTTAGAGTCAATTATAAAACGAGCTACCAATTAAAACTTTAAAATCCATTTGTGAATTGTGCTCATTATGTTCAATGATAGACCTAAAACACTAATAAGTTGGCCTTGAGTTAATTGATTACATTATAAGTTTAGACCAATGGTTAACCATATTGAAAAACCAATTGGTCAGTTTCATAGTTGAAGAATGGTATAGAATTTTTCTAAATCGATAGATATGATTTGGGGCAAAAAAAGAGCTCATGGTTCCGTTAATTGAATCATGAACACCTCTACTTGCAAGATCACTCACACATAAAAATATATTTTTTTACCTAAACAATTACTTTTTCTTAACACAAAAAATATATCGACATCTGTTGCTAAGTTTGGTAACCCTAACCTCTATTGCCCATATAAGTGTTAGCCCTCAAATAGACAACAATGGACATCACTACAAAAGGGTTGTGTTAATGAGGTTAAATGAGTTTTCATTTAGTTACCCATGTTTGGATACGCTGATAGTTCAAAATACCCATAAAAAATTATTTAATATTGTTTTGTATATTGCATGTTTAGGTCATGCCTTCTCCATGTGCCCACTCTCCACATCGCGATTGGTCACATTTGGCCTCTTAGTTAATTCACTTTGGTGAACCATGTTCTACTAAATGTTATTCTGCTTGATCTCCTTCTGAGTGTTAAAGAGATGCTTCAACTAACACAAATTGTTCGAGCATTAGGCTGTTCGGTAGGATGGAATCCACCGTGGAAGCGATGGATTGTTCAACGGTGGATTTCATCCTACCGAACATAGCCTTAGAGAAGCTGAACTCTCGACCAATCACTTGGCTCTTGGATCAATCATACCTAAACGACATACATTTCTATATCACATTACATTAACTACAGTGACACCCTCATTTTGTGTCACTTGGCTACAACATAATAAGGCTTGACCCAATTATATCCTAATTCTCATTAGAAGGACCATCATCGTTTAAATACTTAGTGGAAAGAAAAGTCTTCTTTGTTAGTACATCTCAGATAACAGGCTAAGTATGCTGTTCCGATGTGTTCTTTTAGAAAAAAAATGGTGACAACTTCAAGTACCAATCACAAGAACAAGACGATATATGATTGCATATTTTCTATTTTTAAACTAATTAATGGATTTCTTTTATGACAAAAATATTTAGGAAAAAAAAAAGCAAAGGGAAGGAACCAAACCTTGTAGCCCACAGGATAGTCCCCAGCGAGCGGCCACTGCCCGCGGCGGATGTAATTATCCGCGGCCGAAATCCGTCGAAGGACGTCAATAAGGAGACCGACGGCGTATTCCGCGACGTCCACGGTGTAGACTGTGCCGGCGTTGGCGACGGCGATGCCTCGGCGGGCGCACTCGTCAATGTCGATGTGGTTGAGCCCGGCGGTGCTGGTGACGACGAGACGGAGGGCAGGGAGGGCTCGGATGAGGGGCGCGTCGACAGGGAACATGTTGGTGGTGAGAAGGGCGCGGACGCCGGCGGCGTGAGCGGCGAGGAATTGGTCGCGGGGCAGTGGCGATTCCCACGGCCTGAGGACACTGAACCGGGAGGCTACCAATTCGTCGAGGGGGTGGAAGGGCGGGCGGAGGAGGAGAAGATGCGGCCGCACTCCGCCGGTGTCGGATCCCATCGCTCAGTTAGCCGATTGACCAAGAACGCCGCCGAGAAGGGAAAGAGGGGAAGAAAGTGCTATCTAGACAAAATTAACGGGCCGGGAAGGCGGGGTTGTATCTGGCCCGGCCCGGGAACACCATATGACGACGGGCCATGCTGGCCAGTAAGCAAATAAGATATGGGAAAAAAATTATTAAAAGTATTTAATCAGACGGCTGCTATGTAATTTTGTGCGATCCAACGGCTTATGTACAGCTTCATAAGGTTACTCCCAGGTCGTAAAATTCCACCGAATCTTGAGGTTCAAAGGGACCAAACTATCTGACTTGTATTATCCACAACTATCATGCACAGCTTCATAAGGTTACTCCCTGATCGTAAAAGTCCACAGATTTGTCGTGATTTTCACTTAGCAATCAACATATTTGCCACAATTATGGTATACACTGTGACGCCCAGAATTAGGCTAATCAACATATTTGCCACAATTATGGTATACACTGTGACGCCCAGAATTAGGCTAATAAAAATTTAATAATTTATAAGCGAGTTAACATTTGATTTGCACCCAAGCACGCCCACGCAGGGGCTAAGTGGTCGAACCATTGATCTGGAGGCGACCAGCAGGAGTACGTTCCCGACGCGCTCCTTAGCCTATCCCTAACAACCACCTGTCTGATCATCTCGACGAGTTGGAGACCGCTACGCGTCTACCACCACAGCTTTGTATCTCTGGAGAGATACGCAATACAAGTTTGTATCTGCTCCTCAGTAAGAACCTAAGTATTTTGAAAATACAATTCCATTACCCCGTAGGAAGTTCTCAACTTCCTCAGCGTAATAATGAAAAGGGTGCTAGCTCGTGAGCACATCGTCGCATGGCGATCGCATGGCTACTCTTGGCCGGTGTTCCGGATATGTCGTCGCACGACATATATTTGGCCACCATCGGCCAATCTCTAGGATACATCATCGTGCAACAATCCCATGGAGACATTGACTAGTGTCCGAGATACATCGTCGCACAATTGTCCCTTTGACCACCATCAACTGTTCTCCATGACAAGTCATCGCGCAACTATCCTATGCCATCGTCGATTCACGTCCGGGATACGTCATCGCATGACTATCCCCTAGGTACAATCGACTGTCCTTCAGGACATGTGATCGCACGACAGTCCCCATGGCCACCCCTGACCTTAGTCGATGCTGTAGAAGTCGCGAGAATGCACTTCAACTACGCAACCTCCATAATATATGTCTCCGCTAGAGAGACAAAAAGAAACTAAGCTATGAGGCTCTAGTTGAACAAAGCCAACTCTGTTAATATTTTTGGAACGTAGCTCCCCATAGCTAATAATCTCCACCAGTATATCAATGTTGTGGACGTTTGTGATCATCATAATGATCACTGCTGCCAAAATAGTGTACAAGATAGAATGTGCAGAATTTGGGCTCTGATACTAGTTTGTCATGTCCAGAATTAGGCTAATAAAAATTTAATAATTTATAAGCAAGTCAATGCTTGACTCGCACCCAAACATGCCCACGTGGGGGCTAAGTGGTCGACCATTGATCTGGACGCGACCGGCAGGAGTACGTTCCTGACGCGCTCCTTAACCTATCCTAGACGACCACTAGTCTGCTCGTCTCGACAATTTGGAGACCCCCCACATGTCTGCCAAAGACCGCTGCACAAATTAGCTCCAAAGTCCACCTAAGTACATCACCCGAGACTCGACGCTGGCGCAACGAGCGTATGAGTCCAATACACCGGAAGGTAACTAAACCACACACAGGCGGTTGCGCACACACATACAAATAGACGACATCACGCAAGACGCCGTGCACATGCTCTAACTCCAACCAGACCGCACACAAGCGGTCAGACTCACCCACTTGACCAAAAAGGAATGTCTCGCAGATGTCCGGCACAAACAATCCCGCAAGCCCCCAAGCAACATCACACAAGACCGGCGCACTTGACCGGAGCGCAGAGAGGGGCAAGGAAATGCCGACCGAGAATGACAACTTGGCCGGGAGCACAAAGCGCAAGGAGCCGGAGAGAGGAGAACGCCGACTGAGGATAGCTGATCGGCCGGGAACGGAAACTGTGTTTGGAACCCGCTAGAGGCACGTGCACAAAAATTGAGGCAGTAGATCTGGCCGGAGACCTGCTCGAGGCTTGCCTGAGCACCGTGCGGCCGAGCCCAACATCCCTGGAAACACAGGACGACGCCGGAACCACAGGAGACGCCGACGAATCCACCCCGTTCGCCAGACGTTGCCAGGAAGAGGGGGCTGAAGCCCCAACCTTGCCGGTTGTCTATGCTCTCGCTGAAGACAAGAGAGGCAGACGACACAGTGAAGGGAGAAAACGTGGTCGGCGAATGCTTCACTGACAAAAAACCACTCGCCGAACAGAGCCGGAGCGGGAGGAGGAAAAGGAATACCTCGGCGGACGTCCATCTGCCGGCTCCACCACCGGTGATGCTGAAGAGATAGGAGGAGGAAGGAAAGGGGACGCCACCCCTTTTTGCCCATTGCGTCCTGTACCGCCACACCCAACCACCGGGAAGCACAGGAGGCCGCCGCCGCCGGGAACCCCACTTGCCGGATGTCGCTCGACTGTTGAGGGAGAGAGCGCGGCCGTCGCAGCCGATTGCGTTCCAACAACGCATTGCGTGCGAGCTGGCTGGCACTATAGCCCTAGCCACGCTCGCGTAAATGAGCTCCAACGGAGCTCCGCCCCACTAGCCGCAGACCCGACCCGCTAACCCGCCTACCCAATCCGCTTGAAAGAGCTTAGGCTTGGGCGTGGATTGGGCCTGGGCCTAACACTACTATCTGACTTGTATTATCTTCTCGAGCTTCTTCAACTAGATATAATTCAGCTTAGTGACCTTCATTAGATAGGGCAGGCTTGCTGATTCTTTCACATTTTGGCCACGACACTTCATGATATTTTATACTGACTTTTCACATCACATTATAAGTCCACAATTTACATACTAAAGCTTATGTCTTACACAAATTATTAATAATTGCACCAATCAACCAATTGAATTGAATTGAATTTTATATATAACTATTTATTCTAAAAATAAAAAAATTAAAATTTAATTTAATTGAAGAAAATATATTTCACAAACTCTCATCTGCCACTATTGTCATTATTATCTTTACACCTCTCAAAATAGATGTACATTAAAGCAAACAAATTATTAAAGGAGATTTCACAAAGATGATAGGTTTTGTAAACAAATTATTTTATTTTAATAATATCATAAAAATTAATTATAACTCTATATAAAGCATATATTATTACATTTTTATATTATATTAATATATAATTTTTATAGTTTAAGAGATTAAAAAACTTTATAACTTAATTATATAATTTTAAAAGATTCAAATAATAGTTTTGTCTAAATTCCTTTCATGTTTGAGAAATTTTTATCGAAATCATTCCCTTTTTTTTTTACTAAATCCCTTGACTATCAACCTAGTTTTGAAACATGTTTGAAAATCATCCTCTACATGTTTTATCCTAAATAACCACTTATTCTTCCAACGCTATTTTCTTTTTTGGTAACTTCACTGGCTCAAAGGTCTCATTCTCATACAAACTATTTCATTTCATCTTGCATAACTTCAATCCATTCTTTCTTGTGTTTATCATTCATAGCTTTTTCAATGTTTTTTGCTTGTATTTTGATAACATATATTTATATAGCATTTTTAATATGCTTTTACCCTTAATTATCTCTCTTTTCTATTATATTTTTATTTATTTTAACTTAAATTTTTGTTATTATTCAAAATCTTTATTCATATCCGATTTTGTCATATTTGAGAAAAAAACTATATAAGCCCTATTTTGGTTCGCATGGTAAAACATAAAAAGCTGGGGTATGCTGGGGTATTTGGACTTTTGTTCTCGATTCAAATCAGAGAAACGACACTATAGTTAAGAAGCTAGGAGCCCCCTAATTTTCCCTTCCTATGTTGCTTCCAGATTTTTTTCATGTCTCCCAAGACTCTACAGTGCATCGAAAACTCGTCTTGTTGGCATTCCTTCAACTCAGATGCTTTTGTTCCCTCCCTGTACCGAAAAAATTTCTTCTCCAACAGTATAAAAACAATCTAATCTATCCAATAATATTAATATTAAGGTATTTTAGATCATATATATTCGTTAAATACCATAAACAAAATCACATAAAAGATAAAAAATAAATAATATTTTTAAATTTTATATGATTTTGTTTAAGGTATTTAGTGAGTATACATGATCTAAAATATTCTAATATTAATATCATTAGGTAGCTTAGGTTCTATAGATTATTTCTTTAAAAAAAAATTTTTAAATAAAACTTTTTTAAATAAAACTGCTAGGCAGCATTGGTGCCGAGGAAAATTTTCCCCTTGTACGGTTCCACTCCCTTTCCACATGGAGCCATAGTATGATACAGTATTGAGAAACTTAGTGCGATAAAGAATTAAGGAATTACCTGAATGATCTAAAAGAATAACCATTGACAAATTTAGTACTCACAAGAGCAAAAGCTTAAACATTTAACGTAGAAAACTCTTTAGTGATTCATATCGAGTCTCCTACTTGGCGCAAGTAACACCAATGTATAAAATGTTAGATTATAACATATACTGTCACATTTGTCATACTAATCCATTCTAGTTGAAAAGTTCGTAATCGTATTATCTCTCTAATCCTAATGAAAGTTGGGGCTGCATTTTCTATTCAAGCATTCAATTTCACGTAAAAAAACAACTTTAACAAACGAGATTCTACACATCTAGAAAACACCCTTCTTCACAATGAAACCACGGTCCCATTTCATCGAACACATCATTTTATTCTCAACCTTGATTGCATGAAAACCTAGAAGACAACAAACTTTTTTTGTAAAAAAAATAATACCTTTTCTGAATCTAATCTTACGTGTTTAATACAAAGGGCTATTCAAGTCTAAATTTTGGTCATAAAAAGCTATTAACATCAAAGATCGAACCCTGGGGTTTCAGTTCTCTATCCTCTTGTTTTTCTTTTTCCTCTTTTTCCATGAACTTAATAAATAAGGCTAAATGAACGTTTTTCCAAAATTCAAAGATGCTCGGCTAGAACAATGGCTGCAACCCTTTTCAAAGAGTCTGAAGCTTTCTGGATGTCAGACTCCGAGTGGCCTGCCGAAACAAACAATCGAATACCGACGGGAAGGCGACACTTGTCCAGAACTGACCTTTTTATGCTAACGACGAAAACAGAATCTTCCCTCAGTGCCTGTTAACAGAGCAACAATCGTAATCAACTGCTTGTTATGTGAATAACCACGCAATCTACTAACTGGTACTCACCTTATCAGCAATATTGTTAAGATGCTCTAGGTCAGTCTTAGGGGAACCTGTGGATTTCTTCAGCTTAAGGAAGACAATAGGTGATAAAGGATGACTTGCAATTGTCAACCCTGGAACGTCTGACAAACCTGCAATAGAAAAGAAAATTATTCATTTCAGGTCCAAACAATTACAACCAGCATTCCTAGTAAATGGATATGATACCACAGCAAAACGTGAAAGACAAGGGTTGACTAGGTTTAATACTAAATAGTCAGAACCTAAGATGATGTAAATACATGCAAGTCCTGTACACGCAAGTCAGATTTTTGACTAGTATACGGAATAAAGGCAGTACTACATATATATTATATATAGTACATACAGAAACAACATTGATTCCAGTTTATCTGTCCGGACAGTATTATGCGTCAATACATATCAGACTACCTATATGAAATAGTACTAGATAATCTGCGGACTAACATTTAAAACCTTGTACCTATCTACATGGAATAAAGCAAGCAATAGATTGTTTCAATAATCTTTTGCCTGGCAGAAGAAGCAAGTTAAAGAGCCACAAAAACATATCAAATCAGTGTAATTATTATCTAACATGAACCATGTAGGCCACATTCATATTCCATTAGGTGCATGCCAATGTACGATATCTCAGCTGTTGGTAATAGCTAATGAAGTCTATTCCTGATAAATTTGGTAAGTCATAAATGAGCTAAATGGAGATATAAACTGGAAGGAGCTGGAATATGTGAGACGATGGATGCCTGCTTGGTTGATCATATCAACAAACAAGAAGCTTTTGCGAGGTTAGCATATGGAGCTTCCAATCAGATAGAAAAAAAAGAAAACTTTTGCAAAGATCAAACTATGCTACTGAACAGCACAGGCAATAAGTGCGTAAATATACACAGATTTGTTGAAAAACAAATCCACATATAGAACTTGAAGAATGCAGGTACTAGTAAAATGTTTCTCCCAGGAATTTTATGGTAGTGTTCCAGAGTAAAGCAGTGAATAACAGCTGGGAGGTAGATATGAATTATTTCCAAGATGTTCATCATTTAAAACTCCTTAGTACCAAACAATACTGCACTTCGATATAGAAAAGCATGCATAAAAGCAGCAAAAATTGAGCAAAACCAAGGCAGAAGACGAGCTACCTTTCCAAAGCATAGCAATGTTGCTCCTCAATGTGGCAAGAACAGACGGATTTTCCTCCAAGTAATCCACTGCAGAAATAGCAGCACTTGCAAGATAGGGAGGCAAAGATGCAGAAAACACATATCCAGAGCTACTCAGACGCTGTAAAGTAAATTCCACTGGTTAGTCAAGTTCAGCCTACATAACTGAACAATATAAGTAGTGAATGTTTTCCTACTTGGTGATCAACAACTCTGACACCTCCAGTGCAAAAGCCCCCATCAGTAGCCAATGCATTGCCCATTGCAGCAGTTATTATATCAATTTTCTCAATCTGTGACAAATAAAATACATTAGCCAGGGCAAACAAATACATGATATGTGGAAATATGAATTATTGAAACTATTGACATACAGGAACTCCGTAGTATTCAGCAAGGCCTCGACCAGAGTTTCCAAGAACACCAAATGAATGGCTTTCATCCAATATCACCCGAAAACGGTACTTCTCCTTTAGCCTCACAATCTCATCCAGTGAGGCCATTTCACCAGAATTCTGTATCATAAAGAAAACATAACTATACTATGATAACAAGATGAATCAAAAGATGTAAGTTACTGTAATGACTTTTTCTCAACAGTGGAACCAAACATGCAGTTGATAGATGAAAAAAAAAGGCTTGAATAAAAAAAAGGACCAAACAAGAGCAAGAAATCCAGCGGAGGCAAATATAAACAGGCAACACTGGCCTCGTCTATCATGCCTACCTGGTATACACCTTCAACTACAATATAACGTCGTATCTGTTCTGCTCGCTTATTTCCACGGGTCAATTTCTCCAAGGTGTTTTCCAATGATGTCATATCATTGTGCTTGAAATAAACAACGGTACTTCTTGATAGATAAAGACCATTTTGCACTCCCCAATGGACACCCTCATCTCTGTAAAATCAAGCATAAGATTAGTCAATTCATTCTGCAAGGATAAAATTGTATGTCATATATCAAAGTGGTACATCATGGTGGAAATATTAAAAACAGTTACCCAGTTAATACAAATGAACTCAAGTCTATAGAAGATCAGAACATGAGAAACATGTTTATAAGCTAGTTTCATGATAATTAATATTGATTTTCCTGTGAAAGAAACTATTCTCCAAGACGCCCAAGATTAGGAGCTAGAGAAGGGTAGGTAGGTGTATAGAGCTGATAACAATCTCCCCCTTCCAATACCAAACCTTGGATGATAGTTAATACAACATGAATAAAGTAATGCAATAATTGTTTCCTGTTCATCTTGGAACAAAAGAATCATCAAAAGAAATACCTAAGACAAATGCACACCCAAAAATTTTGAAGATAAGAAAGTAATGACAAAGTGGAGACCAAATTGGTTCCATCTCACTTTTCAATGAAGGTAATTGCACATGTACACGCTGTGTGATTGCAAAAGAGATAGTTAAATAAAATTGACCAGTAATTATCACGAAAAAGTTAACTTACGCAACAATGATATCTCCTTTCTTACAAAAGGCTGGAATGACACTGAAGATGGTGGAAATCCCATAAGAATACAGAATCGAATCTGGTGTACCCATGAACTTTGAAATTTTTTTCTCACAATCAAGATGGACATCTGTATAGATTGAACTTTCTATATTAAAAGATGGATCTCAATGAAATTTCAAGAATCAACTATAGCAAAACCCAGAACACTTGTCGCTAAAACAACATGACTCACCAATTGTTCCATAGAAGCCACGAGGACCACAAGAACCAACGCCATACTTCTCTAAGGAGTTGACACAAGAGTCCTGAAAAAGAAACTCGTCATAACAATGTTGAGTCGTAGTATAAGAAAACAGAGAAAAATTAAGAGTTGACTCTCACAATGATTTTCTCATTGCCTATCAACCCAAGATAATTTGCTGATGCAAAGTTCACAACTTCTTTGCCATCAATAAGTGTATGGGGCCCAGCAGCACTGTACGAAATAGACTCCGTTAGAAGGAAAAAGAAGTGTCTATAGGATGTATCAGCAAGTAAATAATCAAGCTTAACAAAGAGAAACCAGAAACCATTCATTAAAACAGGAATCAGAAACCTGTAAATTCAATTCTTCGTTTCGAAAATCAACATAAGGAAGAATTAAATCAAATTAAATAACGAGAATTAGTTACAATCAAAAACAGCAAGGTCAACATAAGCCTAACCACTAGTAATTGCATTCAAATGTAAAATAGACAGGTGAAGCTTTGGTAAGGATATGGACAGAGATAATTTTTATCCTGATTACATGCTAGAAATTATGACGAAGACTTATATGTGTGTATAATACATATACAGATAAATAAATATATACAGGACCTTTGTCATATCAAACAGAAGAAACTTTTCAACCAAAATGCTTCTTAACCTTGAATATTAGAGAATAATTTACTAAACCACTTACTGTTTCTTCTAGAAATCACTGTGAGAAATAATACATCTTTCTTGGAATATACAATGGTCCGACAAAATCTAGTATATAGGACTTCTATGTTACCTAAGTTCGATCACTTTGAATGCAACTTGGAAAAATAAATGCACTTAAACTACATGCTTGATGCACTAGTATTCCTTGAACAAATTCAAGTTGTGCTAATCTGTGTTAGATTGACCCACACTTTTCATGTTGAGAGTAGCAAAAGATAAGTAGAGTTTGAGTGAAAAGGGTATCCAAGACATAAGCCTAGACAAAAATTAAAGGTATCAATCACAAAGGGTCTCATACAAAGTCATATGGACTAAGGAGAGTTCAAAGCAGAAAAATAATGTTTTTCAGGATAGCACGAACCCTAACACTTTTGAAAAAGAGTTCAAAGTGAGATATGCATCCAAGAAGCAACCAAAAACTTTTAAGAATGCAGAAGGTGTTCAAACACTTGGCTGTTTCAGCGTGTAATTTTGGGATACTAAACAAGATTAGAATAAGATAAGAAATACCCTCATAGTTCACTTTACCTTTCCAGAGTTGGAGGTTCAGCTTTCATCTCCTCTGTAATTGGTGGATGAAGGGGTTCTGGAACCCATTCCTCACAAAGATCATCAATTTCCTGTGACATGAAAAAGAAGATTCTATAGATAGTGTTCATATACAATAGTTTTTTTTTTTTTTTTTTTTTTTTTCAAAATCAAAAGGGGATCATACATTTCCTAATTGATGACAAGTAAATGTAAAATGACTGGCGTATGTAGTCCATCGTGGATAAGGATAAGTTGTCTTTTTAGATAAGAAAGTATGTAGCTTTTAAGAACCTTAGTATTGAACAACAGAAATCTAGAAAACAAACCTTCTCAGTTAGTGGCTTTTTGGGAGGCTTGTAACTTTTCCTAGTAAGCTGGAAGAGTATGACTGCAACAAGCAGCGCTTCAACAACTAGATGCCCTACAGTCACCAGAGCAACCAGCACAAAGTTAAAACTTTTTATCACGCTATGATAATAACATAGAATCACAGAAAGCAACAAAAGAAATTCCAATCGGAGCGTTCCAGCTAGAAGAGAACAAACCATCGATATGCACTCCAAAAACAACCGCCCCGCCAAATGGAGCTTCAAAAGCCAGGGAGACCCAGTCCATGGCTGCTGCAGTCGCATTCTTGATGACCGAAGCCATAAGTTACAAACTCGACAGCAGAACACGCTATTCGTCACAGATCACCAATCAGAGCTTGAACTAAAACTGGAGCTAATCCGCCTCGAAACAACAACTCCTTCGTAGTTGTGGATCTGGAGACAAAACAGGAACACATTCTTTAAGCCGAATTCACCTTAAAAATTGGGATTTTCCACAACACTAGTTCCTATAAGCAGATGGACACTTCAAAATAGATTCGCAAGTCCAAAACAGAGAACTTTGACAGCGAATTCGGGTCAAATAGCAGTCTATTAATGAGAAATAGAATCAGGATATGAGACATGAATCCAAGAACTCGAAATGAGATAGAAGAGAAGGTTTTGGCAACCTTTGGAGCCCTAACCCTAGCTCAAGAGCGAAGCGATCGTCCTCTGAGATCCAATAACTGCAGATTGCAGCATATGTACATATATACATAAATGTATGGGTGAAGACCGCAGACGGCAAGAGATTAAAGAGAACGATGCCGTAATGGAAATTTAACGAGGAAAAGATTTGGTCTTCTTTGGGGAGCTTGAAGACGATGAAGAGGTCAACTTTAGCAACTCTTTCTCAATTCTATCGAATGAGGGCCAGGGCTCGTTTGCTGGGAGAAAATATGCTGGACTGTGATTGGGCCGTAACACGAACGAAGTGCGACGACTGTCAGCGTGGCTGACACGCGAGCATAATGTTCATAAAAGCCCTGAAAAAGTAGAATATATAAATTATGGTCGGCTTACGTTTCTACGCGTATGCATGGAAAACGTGAAAGGGTCATAAATTCGATGCAGCAGGGATCATGCTGTAATATTAGAAATGCAAATTAGTAAATTGAAAGATGAATTGTGAGTGTATAAAGAAATTTTTAAATATATATATATATCTTTGGTAGGGATGGTACGTTAGTACTCGCCTGAGAGTTTATCGGTTGCTTGATCAAATAAAATTTCTATCCGCTTAGAAATTTATAATTATATATGATTCGAACAGTATACCTGATTATATATTTTGCGTCGTGAGTCTGATTCTTGGTGATCTTCTCTCCATTCTCCTCGATATTGTCTTGGGGGGCCTTCCGGCTTCCCCATAGTCCTGTGGCTGGTGCAATGGCACCAGAGCTGATGGGAAAGGTTGGTTGGGATTTGGCTCCCGAGCCCCCTCCCTCTTCGGTCGGGCAAAGGATGCAGAGTGGTGTTGGTCCGTTGAGCCCAGAACTTGGTCCTCTCTATTTAAAGCACCGTCTTCATGCCTTGTAAATTGCACTCTGTCTCACTCGAAGGTAACTCCGATTACTTTGTCTATTTCGCTCCGGCAAATGAAGTCGAGGAGAATGTAGCATTCTGGATGAATTCTCTAGTGGGCCATTTTATTGGATCATGACCTACATTTTTTGCAGTTAAGTAGAAGTTGACTCAGCTGTGGAATGTCAGAGGAGCTATTGAGTTTTTTTCTCTTCCGTCTGGCTTTATCTTATTTAGATTTGAAAAGAAGACAAAGTCTCCGTGCTTCAAAGTGGGCCTTGGTTTGTTTTTAGGCGCCCCTTGATCCTAAAAGACTAGTCCTCGGGTGTGTCAATGGTTAAGGTTGATTTTGCTACTCTACCAGTGTGGGTTCGAATCCATAATTTGCCATTGCAGTGGTGGTCTCTAAGCATTATCGATTAGATTTCTGCTATTGGGAACACTCTATATATGGACTAGGCAACTACTTCTAAGAATTGTATAGGATTTGCTCGGGTTTGCATTGAAATTGGGGCCTCGGACAAGCTCCTCAAATATGTTTCTATTTCTATTAATGGGGACTCATCAGTGCCTATTGAGTTTGAGTATGAATGGATCCCTTCCTGATGCTTTAGTTGCCAAGTTTTTGGCCATGATAGTAGTAAGTGCCTTGACATTAAGGGTTCCTAAGGTGACTTCACAATCTAGAACTATATCCTCTTAGCTTTTGGCCCCACAGAATAGTGTTGCTCCACCGTTGGTCGAGGACCCAACTATTATTACTCCAAAACATGCTGAGGCTACTGGAAAGGAAGGGTGCTAACACCTAGTTCATCAGATAACAAAATGTCACTAGAGCATTGGTTAGCCCAAAGGGCATGACCAGAAACTCAAATGCTCTATAATAGGACATACAGACTGTCTTCCGTTCGTCGCCCTCGGCGATATGGACCTGCCAGTAGCCTGATCTTAAGTATAACTTGGAGAATATCCTAGCTTTTCCCAGTTTATCTAACAGATATAGGATCAATGAAATAGGATACCAGTCCCAAACTATTATCTTATTCAGGGCTCTATAATTTGCACAGAACCTCAAGGACCAATTCTTTTTCTTTTGGAATAGGACCGGGGCTCCATACTGTGACACGGTTGGCCGCACAAACCCTGCTTCCAACAACTCGTCAAATTGTTTACGGAGCTTGGCCAACTCCACCGGAGGCATCCTATAAGGAGCCTTGGATGGGGGAGTAGATCTTGCCACAAGCTCTATCTTATGGTCGATCCCTCTCCTAGGTGGGAGATGCTTCGGCAATTTTGAAGGCATCATGTCGGCAAACTCCTCTAACACTTTTTTGATCGCCAAGGGAGTCTCACTCCTTTCTGAGTGGGGGCCTCCACCCAAACGGCCATAAACGTAGGATCTCCTTGGCGCAACCCTACATCCACAGGAGTCCCTCTTCTTTCCCTTCCTCGGCTACGTGCTACCAATGCAGGGAACGAGGCAAGGGGAGTTCTCATCATATATCTGTATCTCATACAACTATGATATTACGGCTATCTTTGCCTTGACTAAAAGTTCGAAGCCAAATATAGCCTCATAACTGACATGTTTGAGGATCTTCGCTTGGCATCGACTCCGCCAACTGCCAATCATGATATCCACATCATAGAATATCCCTAAGACCTCAGGGTCTATTGCACCAATCGACCTCACTCGGTTCCGTGCTGGGGACATCTTAAATCCAATTCTCTTGGCCATGGCTTCCCTTATGAAAAGGTGTGATGCACCTGTATCAATCATAACATTCATTGGTAGAGAATTTATGAGAGATGCAATGTAAAGCAACGTAGGCTTCTCACTACTAGTAGAGACAGTGCCTAATACAAGGGGATTCAGGAGCACCTCCTGATCCCCCACATTGCTCTCCTTTTCTGCTACTGCAGTAGGTGGGCGGTCCCCGACCGTCTTCATTGGCTTTGGTGTCGCGGGCCGATCCTTTCGCATAAATGGCTTCTGGCCCCTTATGGCGAACCAACCCTTCATTCGCGAGGCAGAAGTTGAAGTAGAGGGGGCCTGTCCCCTGGACCCACAGTGGTCCACTAAGGCTTTAGCAACCTATATGGCGTCCTTTAGGGTAGTCACCTCCTAGCGGCATAGCTCATCGCGTGCCCAACCGTGGAGGTGATCTAGAAAGGTGTATAGTCGGTCCTTCTCCGACATATCCTCTATCTCTAGCATCAGTTGGGGAAACTGCTGCACGTAATCCCGGATGTTCGCAACATGCCGAACTTTCTAGAGGGCACCCCTCGCAGAACACGTCAAGTTTCCTAGAAGGAACTGACTCTTGATCTTAGTTTTAAGCTCTTCTCAAGAGAGCTTATGGGATAGATCCGTCTTGAATAAGTTAGGTGCGGTCTGAGTCTACTACCACAACTTCGCATCTCCAGATAGATGTGCGATGCAAGCTTGGGTTTGCTCCCCCTCGGGGATCTGAATATCTTGGAAATATGTTTTCATATCCCAAAGGAAGTTCTCAACTTCTGTGGAGCAACACACCCCTTGAAAGGGGGCAGGCTCCGAGACACGTCGTCGCACAACGGTCCCCTGGCTGCGATCGGCCATGGTCAGTGCTATCGAAGCTGCCATAGCGCGCTTCAGCAACGTGACCTCCGCCTGGCATGCTTCTAGCTCCTCGGTGAGTCGAGACACCTAAGCTACGAGGCGCTCGTTGGAAATGAGCAGTGTGGAGATGATCTCCATTGAGGTGCGGGGGTCTAAAGCCCCGACTCCGACTATGGCTGCGTTTGGTAAGGGTAACTTCCAGCTTATGCGTTGGCGGACAGCTAAAACATGAGAAGCTCAGGTGTTTGGCTGGGAAATGAAAAGCTGCACTATTCCCAGAAAGTGTTCTAAAGTAGCTTTTAAAATATGGCTGCGGCTGCGTATGCACAATACATCGTATCCAGCTCTCGCCCGATCCATTGTTTTTGTTGATTTCTCCCATCGCCGCCAGCAATCGTCGCCGGTGCTGCCCGTCGCAGCCTCCGATCTCCTCGCCACTGCTGATCTCCTCGAATCTTCGCCGATCTCCTCGCCGCTGAAGCATCTCCAGCTCTAGCCGCATCTGGACCTTCTTGCCGCATGTGGACCTCCTCGACCTGGCGGCGCCTTCCGACTCTGATTTGGGGCGCCTCGGGGAAGAAAGCAACGAGCCGGCCACCTTAGACGAGCTCTACAGCATCAACGTTGTGCCCTCCGAGCTATTCATCAAGTTCCGCAAGCAATTAGAGCTTCTGCGTCGGTGTCAATCTAGAGGTCCTGCTTACCTTCCGCCCCTTCCTTTTGTTTTTCCCCCTTTTCTAATATTTTATACCTTTGTTTTTTTTGTATATCTAATTTACTCCTGTTCTCGTGCTTCAGATCGTGCAATTGTCTGCATTGCATTTGTTTTCCATTACCTTCTTTTAAAGCTTTATTCGCATTACTGGAAATTCTAGAGAAGGGAACGAATGACAAATAGAAATTGCAATGTCCTCTATTTAGTAAATGTCTCCTTTTCTGTTTACCTTACCAGTCTCCAGCTTGTTCAGGAATATGCACTACAATAGTTTGTTCAATTTCTTAATTTATCCCGTCTTTCCATTAGCTACCTTTGGGCATAGGACGCTCAGGGTTTCATGTTTGATAGGTTTTGAATCGTTTTATAATGGAGTGTATTAAGAGGAGCCAGAATAATATACTTGTTTTCAAGGAGAGCATTGTGAATTAAAAGAGACAATCTATAAGTGCAAGAGATTTAAGGTGATAGCTTTCATATTGAAGGCTGAATTATATTAACTTTGATATATTATGAACATCAATCCTAGTGATTCAAAGTGATAGCTTTCGTATTGAAAGACACTATCGACAACTAAAATGAAGATTGATGATTGCCAATCGTTTGTTTGTATGTATGATACAGTTATAAAGTATATATGAGTTTAGTTTTATGTTTAAATTTTATATATTTTCAAGTTTATAAAATATGTATTGTTGTATTAGATATTTTTAAAATTTATATATTAGACAAGTTTATTTTTATTATAATTTATAAAATTTTATATGTATTTATAAATTTTTTATTTAATAAAAGCAAACAACATAGCTCAGCAGTGAGAAGCTGCTATCCAGATCAGCTGTTTTACCCAAACAGCCTCAGCTTTTCAACTAGCCTCCAGTCAAATCAGCTCTGGTCAAACTAGCCAAAAGTCAGAAGCTTCAGCCTTACCAAACTGGCCCTATGTCCTCGAGGGACGATAGTCTACTGTCGGTTGGAAACCCCATCTGCACACAAGTAATTGGGTTAGACGAAGTACGAATACAACGCTTGTACAAGTTAGAACACACAGACCCTGGCCTCTGATACCAAGCTGTCACGCCCTGAATTATGGTAACAATTTTTTGACAATTCGTACACGTGAGTCAACACTTGACTCGAGTCCAAACACACCCGCGTAGGAGCACCATGGCCAAAACCACGAGATTGGGCGTGACTGGCGGGAAGGTTCCCCGAACCGACCCCCAATCCGACCAAGGACTCAACGGAGATCTCTACCCTCCCAACACGACTATAATCAACGATCGCAATTCACTGAGAACCGGTGTCGCTGAGTCGAACCGGGTTCCTCTAAACCCAAAGCGGACCCACCCGTAAACGATCGCATTGGACGGGGTCCACGACAGTATCCGAATGCGTTTGCTTCCAGGAGGAAACAGAGGGGAGTGGCCGGACGTCCCATGTCGTGGAGCCGGACTCACCCACTCGTCCATAGGTTACGCCGACAACCGGCATCCTTGGACGGCTAACCATGCGGCATCGCATGCCAGTGACGGAAGGGTCCAGCTGGCTCCTCACTCACACGCCGACGAGGAGGCCAGACAATGCTCCGTGGGGGATGTCACACGTTGGTGGCGATGGAGCCAACGGCATTGTCCTACTCGCACGCAGGCGAGTACGGCCAGAAGGGAGAGGTTGCTTGTAGGCAAGTGGCCACGTTGCATGCCAGCGATTGCCGATGCGCTGGAAACAATGCTCGCACGTAGGCAAGCTCGAAGAGGGGCAGCGGGGGGTCGCAGATGGATGGTGGATGGGGAAGTCGGCCACCTTTGGTGTCAGCGACAATGTATGCAGCTACTCTCTCGCTGGTGAAGAAACGACGACCACTAAGTCATGCGTCTGAACTAGTGGAGGGGACGCCGGGGCACTAGGCTTCCGCTGAACGGGGACTATCACCACACGTAGGCGGTGTGTAACAAGGATGATGAGCATCGCACGCAGGCGACAGATGAAACCTCTCACACGCAGGCGAGCACTAGCTTTGGTAGTTCTCGCACACAGGCGAGCCGACAGCTAGGAGGAAGGAGGAGAGGGTTCACCGGAGGGGTAGAGGAGAAGAGACGCATCCACAACTCAACCATCGTCGGAGCCAGAGAAGAGGAAGCATGCCCAGGAGCCGCGAGCTCAACTAGGGAAGGAAGTCAGGAAGACGAGGAGGCAGGGAGTTACCTCGGCGATCACATGGCTGCCGGCTCCTTTCAGTCGGAGAAGCGATTGTCGTCAGTGCCTTAGATGACACCAAAATATATAGTAATTTTTGTGCCATTTCATGGGTATTTTTGTGTCATATTTAGTCTACTTTGCTTATTTTTATGCTTTTTTTTTATCAAATGTTACAAAATCTACTTCTATTTTGGTTTTTGATGATTTTCAGGAAAAAAAGCATGATTTAAAGGCGTTTTCAAGCAAAATCAGATACATAAAAGAATTCCCATCATCAAGAAGAGGTTACATGACAAATTACATGCAAATCGGAGCCAAAACCCAAATTACGGCAGTGCCGTAATTATAATTACGGTACCGTATTTTTGAGTACTATCGTAATTTTGGAGCACTGCCATATTTTGGGATATTTTCATACAGAAAATTTTTCAGAAATTATGGCACAGCCATAATGAAAATCACGATGCCGTATTTTGAAGCTACTTCAGACCCGAGAGATTTCCAGAAATTACAGCACTACCATAATCATTTCCACGGTACCATAATTCTAGTCGAATCCTGCACAGAAGAACTTAAAGAAATTATGGCAGTGCTATAATGAAAAACACGGCCATAATTATAACTTGGACAGCCGACTTTCACGTTCAATTTTGAAGCCTGATTCTTGCGTGGACGATTTCTCGAGATCCAGACCACCAAGTTGAGATCCGAAAGAAGCTACGGACTCGTCTCAACGAGGAGAAGATAAAGGGACTGAAAGCCCCAATTTGTATCATCTATTCAGAGAGAAATCAGAAAGGGCATTTCTAGGGCACGGCCTCGTGCCGAGAGGCGTAAAGGTCATCTTAGGCCGTGAAATTTGCGAGGAAGCTTCGCCTGGAGGAGGAGACGATACCCCAGAAGTTTCAGAGAGAAAGGATCTCGATCGGAGGAGAAATCAATGAAAGAGCGGGCGCCAGCACTGTTCACCGCGATTCTTGAAGCAAATTACAGCTGTAATTTCTATTACGGCCGTGCTGTAAAGTTATTTTTCCCTTCTCTCTTCGATTTTTGATCTTCTGACATTATGGTTTATTGTAACTCTTTTTCCATGCTCGCTTAGATATCTTTTGGGACATAGGGGTGTAATCCTTTTTATTTCTAATGACTAGATGATTCTATTTCGTCGGTAAAATTTTAGTATGATAATTCTACTTATATGATGATTGCCCTATAATTCACCATAGATTCACATTATCAAGCATGTTTTAGAGTTTTCGCAATATGGACTGAAAAGTGATTTGCTTGAGAACTTGGAACCTAAAATTGAATATTAGGAATTCACCGTAAGAAATTAGGTTAGTTCTTATTTCTTGATTTTAGAAGAATAATTGTCATGTTTGATAATTTGAATCCAGGATTGAGTTATTTTATTAAACGTGAAGATCTTGTGCGTAAGTGAGGATCGAAACGTTGGAGAAACTTAAGTAGAACCCGTGTTGAGACTCGGATGCACGAAAGTGATCCTTGAGATTCCACTTGAGATGATCAACTTAGGATTCGGATGCACGAAAGTGATCCTTGAGTTCTTTGACTGATGATTTACTTATTTTCAGCTTGGGATAGATCTTGCGCAAAAGCGAGGATCGGTCCCTACATAGTTAAAGTGAGATAATCCTTTTATGAAGTAAATTATATTTTTATCATAATGAAATTAGGCTGACGACTTTTTATTCATATCTAGATATGGAAATTAAGGTGGATGAAACCATAGTCCCAGTTTCTCTCCGATTTCGTGTTCTTTCTATCATTTACTTGCATTATAATCGATTGCTTAGCTAGTAAGAATATAACTATTTGGTACTTAACAATAAAGTCTTTGTGGTTCGATATCTTTCTTTATTACTTCGAGTATCCGTGCACTTGCGGACTACAACAAGTTTTTGGCGCCGTTGCCGGGGACCTTAGTTTTGTTAATATCAAAATAGTTGTTAGTATTGCTAGACTAAGTTTTATTTGTTTTAGATTTAATTTTATTTTCTGTTTTTGCAGGTTTTGGATTTTCACAGTTGTGACAGAACTGTGATATCTGAAAATTTTGAATTTGCTTGTGTTTATATTCTGAAAAAAAAAAATTTAATTGATTGTTGTTGGGTAATCTTTCTGTTTTTGATAGATTTGAAGATATGTCTTTTAATCACTACTCGTGGGCAACTGAAAGAGATGAGGTATACATGCCACAAGGTAAGTATGAAGATGATTCATTGTGCACCCTTGCAGATAAATTAAAATTTCACTTTTATATGCATCATTCTAGGACATCTTATTCTTCTATTATATGTGATATTTGTAGATGTTTTGATTATTATACTTCTGATTGCCAAGTTTTAATTCCTCCAAATCATGTTTCTGAACCTTACTTTGAGGATACTAAAGAATCTAGGCTTAAATACATGCTTGAAAAAATCATGACAAATCAAAACCAAATCATGACAAATCAAAGTAAGGAAATTGAAGATCTTAAGGAGATAATTGGTCAACTTGCTTCTCAAGCAGAATCTTTAATAGCTCACAAGAAAATTTTAGAAGCCCAGATAGCACAACAAGCTTGTTTATTTGAGTTTGATTTGGAAATTGAGAAAATTGATTTAGAAAATTCCCTCTCTAATTATGATTGTTTTGAAATTGAGCCTTATGTGAACTTTAATGAATCTCACTCTGATTTTGATAATTGCAAAATTGATTCATCTGATAATTTATTTATGGAAAAGTTTGAGGAAATTGATTTTGTTAAATCTCCTTTTGATTCTAGTGAGAGCTTTGAAATTGATTCTTTTGATGATATATTATTTGTGGTTAAATATGAGGAAACAAATGAGAGGACTGATTTAGAAAAATCTTACTCTGATTTAGTTGGTAATTTTGAGATTGATAAATTATTTGATGAAGTGCATGAAGAACTTGAAAATGATTTGAATATTTAAAAAAATGATGAATCTCACTTTGATATTTTACCCATATCTATTGTTCAATCTTCTGATTTATTTAAAAAATTATGCTTTGTTGAAAAACCTAATGTGAGACACAAAGACTATTTTGATGATCCAATACATGAATCTTTTGATCAAAGTCCTATTGCAATTGAAGATAAAAATTTGAAGAAATGACTAATGATTTTGTTTACTAATAAATTTAGGAAGATCATTGAATATCCTTTGTGTAGATTTGAAAATTTTGATTTTGATTTCTGCATATTTGAGAAAGCCATGTCAATTGTATTTTACATGATATTTTGGATGTTTGGATTAGTGGCTAAACTTTCAGGACTAAGAAAATGCAGAAAATTATATGCTATTTACTATGGTACCGATCAACTTGCTTCATCATGATATTTGATTTTTGGTCAAGCTATGGACCTAAAAATTAGCGCTTCTTGGGAGGCAACCCAAGCACTCTTACCTTAGTTTAGTTTCTTTTATTTTAGTTTACTTTTAGAATTAATTTTTCTTTTATTTTTGTAGGGAAATTTGAATTTTTGGCAAAATACGGCACTGCCGTAATCTATTTCATGGTGTCGTAATTTCAGTTGATAATAGCTCGACAGTTTTTCATCTTTTACGCTACCGTAAGCAATTTTACGGTACTGTATTTTCTGTCCGTTTTTGACTTCACGTGCCGTATTTTTGAGTGATTTTTGATCCAAAAATTCTTTGAAAAATACGACAGTGCCGTAACCATTTTCACGGTACCGTATTTTAATCATATTTCTGACCCGAGAATCTTGTGCAAATTACGGCACTGCCGTAAGAAATTTTACGCCCGTAATTTCGAATCTGTATTCTGCTTATCTGATTAGGTGTTTTCTTGCTGGCTTCTTGCTGGGATTTTAAGAAACTGGGTTAGAAAAATTTTTGATCTTTGGCACGAACATGAAGTAGTCATCTTTTTCTATTTTTTGGATATTTTTGCTGAATTTTAAAGTCAATGAATCATCTTAAAACACATAGCGTCTTTTCGATTCTGATTAATTTCTGCAGTAGTTTTCTTTTGACTGATCTGATTAGCGTTTTTGCTGCAGATTTTTAAGATGCTTTGATAAGTTGAAACCCTGATTTTTCACTTGAAATTGGAAGTACATGTTTCATTCTATCTCTTGGATTTGTTGTTTTCATGGAAGTATTTTTGAATCATTCTAGGAAGCATGACAACTTTTGTAATCTGATTAACTTCTATGCAGTCTTTAATCTAGTAATCTGTTTAGCCTTCTTTCTGCTGATACCATAAATTCTTGACAAATATTGATCCTTTAATTTTCATACACCCGGAAAGAACAAGTTTTATTCTACTTCATGGTTTTGTCTGTTTTCTTTATGGATCATTGAATCTTATTTTTGGGTATAGCTACTTTTTGTTAACTGAATCAATAGGCAGCACTGCTTTCCATCAACCTTAGCAGCTCCTTGTCTTCAGATTTCCACTAGAAACTGCAGCCCAGCCGCCACTACTACAGCTGCCTCTGACACCACTGTTTCCAGCCGTCGACACTGGATTATACTATTAGCAGCCCTCTTACTTCTTCTGCTGCCTCTGTTTCCATTGATTTTATTTATTTTTGCAGTAGAATCTTCATTAGTAACTGATTTTTTTTTGTAGTGATATCTCTCGCACCCACCGGCTGACGATTTTGCCACCACGATTGTAGGCTTTAGCAGGCCACTGAAGACTACTCATCATCACTCTACTGTCAGCACCATCCTCATCATTGCTAGCAGCTTTTTAGCTAGCATCTGTTCCACCTCTGCTTCTTACCTGCATCAGCACCCTTATGGACCATCCATGATATTACTGATTACCTTTTTTGAACATTATTGTTCTTATTTTTTTTTGATTAAAGTTAGATACTATTTTTGATTTGAGCCTTACGTATTTAAAAATTGTGCAGAAAATTTTCTAAAGGCACATCTTTGGACCCAGCTGCATCTGGCCTGACTATGATTAAACTTGCTATATAGTTTTGTGAGTATTATTTGCACTTTTGATTGTTTTGATTTGATATGATTATCTACACTTTTCTTCTCATAAAATTTTTATCACTGTACATCCTTTGCATTGTTTGAGCCTTATGTGATTATTGAATCTATCACTTTACATCTTTTGAATACATGAGTTTCATGCTTCACACTTTTTGCATTGATTTTGATGTTTCAAAATTATTATGACTTAAATCCATGTGATGAGAGGTGTGTGAATTTTTCTATGTTTATGCATACCTGTGAATGAAGATATACTTATTATGTTAAATTTATTTCTTTAATATATATCTACTTGTTGAAATCCTTCATTGATTGATGCATATAGTTTTGGGTAGATATGTGGTTTGATGAATGCAATCCAAGAGTGAAACATCTTTCTTGAATAAAATAAGCATATGAGTGTAATTTTTGAATTGATGTCAATTGATTAACCTAGTTGATGTTTAGTTTATCTTATTATTTGTTGGGAAGAAAGAATCCAAAATTCACAAAAGAGTGAAAGATTCCCCTACTTGGCACTGTATAAAATTGACAGTGGTACCTAAGACATGAGTTGAAGTCTGTAAAAAAGGAAAGAGAGAAAAAGAAAATAACTCCCCCACTTGGCACTGTGTAAAATTGACAGTGGTACCGAAGACAAGGGTTGAAGTTCAAATAAAAAGTGTGTATCTATGTGGGTACATGCCATCCAAAAGAAATAAAAAGAAAAATGAAGAAAAGAGAAAGATTTTGAATGGAAAAAGATTTTGGATATCTTATTCCTGTAAACAAAAGTTTGATAGATTTAAACTGAAACTTGGGTGAAATCATGAGATTGAGATTCTGTTTATTATGCGAGTTGCGAAGTTTTATTTGATCAAAGTTGTGGATCTTAAAGATTGATTTCAGAGGATGATGTATTTATTTGAAATTTTGTGCAAGAAATTGGTGGAATATTTCATGAGTGATTATATTTTAGAAATTTATTTTTCATAAAAGAGTATATTTTCCATAGCATTGTTCTTTATTCTATTTATTTGCTTGAGGACAAGCAAAGTTTGAGCTTTATGTATTTGATGACACCAAAATATATAGTAATTTTTGTGCTATTTCATGGGTATTTTTGCGTCATATTTACACTAATTTGCTTATTTTTATCAAATGTTACAAAATCTACTTCTATTTTGGTTTTTGATGATTTTCAGGGAAAAAGGCACGATTTAAAGGCTTTTTCAAGCAAAATCAGATACATAGAAGAATTCCCATCATCAAGAAGAGGTTACATGACAAATTACACGCAAATCGGAGCCAAAACCCAAATTACAGCAGTGCCGTAATTATAATTACGGTACTATATTTTCGAGTACCACCGTAATTTTGGAGCACTGCCGTATTTTGGGGTATTTTCATACAGAAAGTTTTCCAGAAATTATGGCACAGCCGTAATGAAAATCACGGTGCCGTATTTTGAAGCGACTTCCGACCCGAGAGATTTCTAGAAATTACGGCATTACCGTAATTATTTTCACGGTACTGTAATTCTGGCCGAATCCTATACAGAAGAACTTAAAGAAATTACGGTAGTGCCGTAATGAAAAACACGGCCGTAATTATAACCTGGACAGCCGACATTCACGGTCAATTTTGAAGCCCGATTCTTGCGTGGACGATTTCTCGAGATCCAGACCACCAAATTGAGATCCGAAAGAAGCTACGGACTCATCTCAATGATAAAGGGACTGAAAGCCCCAATTTTTATCATCTATCCAGAGAGAAATCAGAAAGGGCATTTCTAGGGCACGACCTCATGCCGAGAGGCATAGAGGCCATCTCAGGCAGTGAAATTTGCAAGGAAGCTTCGCCTGGAGGAGGAGACAATACCCTAGAAGTTTCAGAGAGAAAGGATCTTGATCGGAGGAGAAATCAACGAAAGAGCGGGCACCGGCACTGTTCATCGCGATTCTTGAAGCAAATTACGACTGTAATTTCTATTACGGCCGTGCTGTAAAGTTGTTTTTCCCTTCTCTCTTCAATTTTTGATCTTCTGACATTATGGTTTCCGAGGTGGTCTGGACATGGCTGCCGGCTGCTATGGCGGCAGACACGTGGAAGACATAGGAGGAGGGCAGAGTTGACCATGGTGTTTCACCACCCACCCGCACCACCAGAACACTAGGGGAACTCCGCCGATGAAGACATCTGACGAGAACCAAGGATTCGCTGGAGAGGGAACAGGGAGTTAGGGAAATCTCGTGAAAATGAAGCCGTTGTGCGCCCGTCGCCCTCTCATTCTTTTTTCCCATCCCACCCATGCTGACGTGCCATCCACAGCGCCCGTGGTCAATGCGTCGCCTGAGGTGTCAGCGCCCATGCTGAGAGTCGCTTCGCGTCCGTCGCACGCAACGCCTCACGCTACTTTCGCCCGTTGAGGTGATAGCCGCCTCCGCATCCGCTAAGTAGGTTAACAGATTTGGGCGTAGTGGTTTGGGCCCGTCTAACAATATAGTATTTAATTATAAAGGTACTTCATGAAAGATATATTAAAAGGTCAACCAAAGTGGCACAAGAGAATGATGAATGAAACCAAATAATTTTTAGTGTTATATAATATTTTAATGAACTCATATGAATTATAATCATACAAAAATATCTCAAAAAAAGATAAAAATTCTATTTTATTTTTTTTATATTAGCTGAGGGTGCATCAAACAGAGAGTTGTAATAATATTTTCAATATTTCAATGAAACTATTCATAGAATTTTCCATTACGTTGAAATCAATATGAATGCTCACACGAGCTTTGATTGACCCTATCAATAAAAAGTTCAAATAAACTCCTTTACAAACACTAAAAGATAATCATTATATGCCTCACTTTTAGGACATAATATAATAATTTTTTACTTATATGAATTCAAATTTTTTTGTTATAATAAATTTATTAATTTTTTTTATCAATTGTACTAGAGTTATTAGTGGTACTCATATGGATGTGATTGTCTTTGTTATAGATTAAGTGACATATATATGATGAAAAGGTTAATAATGCAAAATATTGTGTGTTTGTAATTTTGATGTGCAATTAATATATATTGGTTGTATAACATATGTGAATCTAATTATATTAAAATTGATTATATACGTCAAATTTGAACATTCCAAAATCACCCCCTATGTATGCAAACTTAATTAAGAATATTTATAATTTTTCATTATATTTTTATAGGATATTATTTGTGAATTGTACGAATAAGGTAACATCTTCCAAAATATTACCAGAAGCAATTAAAGAAGTTTTAAATAAAGCATTCTCATAAGTTCTATTGAAATAAGTTTTGGAGTATAAAAGTAATGATAAATATATTTATGTCATCGTTTTCATATAACATAAGTCAAAATATTAGTTGGATTAAATAACATTACATAACTATATTAAATGATCTACAATTATAGATGAAATGCGTTTTCTTTTTTAGGATTCGATGATAATTCTAATATTTTTTGGTCAAAAGAAGGATTTTTAGATTACAAAGAAAATGAGTCTTTGAAGGCGACTCTATAAAATTCTATGGGATAGATATTCAATTAGATTACTCTCAAAATTAGTGACACTACTTGTTTAAACAAATGTTTATTATCAGAGTCATAATCTTTTAAAATTCCAAGAGTCATATCTTTTAAAATTCCAATGTGCAAATATTTGAAAAACAATATTACCGGGGTTGAGTGGTCAACGGTTGACTTGAATAAACACGGTGGATTGCATGTGAACAGTCTCTCACGGCAAAGACCAAGTCGGATCATCGATAGGCTCCTGGCCGACCGTGATCGCCCTGCCACGGCAAAGAACGACGACTCTTAACTTTCAAGTTCAAAAGTCAAATATATTTGAAGTCAACCATCTGCCGACGCTGAGCTAATCGTCATCAGTTAAACAAGCAAACGTGGACAAAAGTAGTTAGAAAAGATGCGTCACGTGTTGTCACGTGAATGCCAGAGTTTAAATCCTCACATAAAATTAATTTTGTCTAAAGAATTCCTCGCTTGTAAAATTAAAAATATCAAAGCCACTAATTTAAGCCCTATTTCGATGATGAATAGAGTCAGCCAAAAGAATCTGCATTGGAGGACCTTGTATACTATTTTCACATTGCTGGAATGGTCTCTATATGAAGAAGAATGACATTGAAATAGGACATCTGCTATTTCCTCTTCTAGTAAACATCTCCGGAAGATACAATTTGCACAACTCTTGAACAGAAGTGGTTCATCCCAATAATAGTGCCTCGCGTCAGAAATAAATTTCTTCCGTTGTTGCTACGTGAAATCTGGAGGTAGAATATCCACTGCTAAGAAATTTACCAGAACAGTATACCATTGTATCTTCATTGTGGTAATGGCCAGTAAGTTTTCATCGAGAAATGAATCATCAATCTCCTTTGTTGTCCTTGATTTAAATATCAAATTCTTACAACAATAATATCAATCTGATTAATTGTGGTTTTGCAACCTTCTTTGTCATGAGGGACCTAATTGTTGCATAATCTGTGTACACAACAACACACGAATTAATTAAATAAGATTGAAATTTGTCAAACACAAAAACTACGGCTAAAAGCTCTTTTTCTATCATGGTGTAATTGCTCTGGGCTTCGCGCGTAATAGATTGCATGTCCGGTTTTCTTTCCTTTGCCCTAAAACGGCTCCCACCGCATAGTCGCTAGCATCACACATAACTTCGAAAGTTAGCGACCAATTTGGGGGTTGCATTATTAGAACGAAAATCAATGCTCGCTTAAGTTGCTCAAACGCGTCTGTCCAATCCTAGTCAAAGATAAATGAGACATCCTTAGTGAATAGTGATATTAAAGGCTTAACAATTTTAGAGAAGTTCTTAATAAAGCGTTTATAGAAGCCTGTGTGTCCTAGGAAACTTCTTATTGTTCTGACAGAGTTTGGAGGCAACATTTTCTCTATCACATCGATTTTTGCTTTGTCAACTTTGATACCACACTTCGATATCAAATGACCAAGTACAATCCCTTCTTTTACCATAAAATGGTATTTCTCCCAATTGAGCACCAGATTTGCTTCCTCACAACGCTGCAAAACACGGGTCAGGTTAGATAAACAAGAATCGAAGCTGGACCTGTATACCAAAAAGTCATCCATAAAGACGTCTATAATGTCTTCAATATGCACTGCTGGAACGTAGTTGGTACATTACAGAGGCCAAATGGCATGCGCCGATAGGCGAAGGTACCAAAGGGACACGTAAATGTGGTTTTCTCCTGGTCTTCTAGATGTATCGATATTTGGAAAAAACCTGCGTAACCATCCAGAAAGCAAAAATAAGAATTAGTGGCTAAACTCTCAAGCATTTGATCAATAAACGGCAGAGGAAAATGGTCTTTGCGGGTAGCCTTGTTCAATTTTTGATAGTCGATACATATGCGCCACCCAGTAACGGTTCTTATCAGGATCAACTCGTTATCTTCATTCTTCACTACCGTCACTCCTCCTTTCTTTGGTACCACATGTACCGAACTTACCCACTAGCTATTCGAAATGGGGTAGATGACCCCTGTGTCCAAGGGTTTCAGAATTTCCTTCTTCACTACCTCTTTCATGTTCGGATTCAGCCGTCTTTGATATTCAATAGTTATTTACTATCATCTTCAAGGTATATCCTATGCATGCAAAAAGAGGGGTTAATACCTTTTATATCTTCTAAAGTATAGCCTATTACCTTCTTATGTTTTTGGAGTTTATCGAGGAGAAGGTTTGTCTACTTTGAATTGAGGTGGGCAGCTATAATAACAGGGTAAGTAGAATTCTCACCTAAAGATTCATACCTGAGATTGCTTGGTAAGGATTTAAGCTCTATTTCCATTTGCTCACTAACCTCAGGATTTGGTGTTCGTAGGTCTTCCAATTTTTCCTTGCTTGGGTCAATCGCGGTGCTTGAATCAATAATTTGGGCATAAGCACGAGCTTCCTCTTCATGCTCCTCCTCATCTTCATCCATCAGGCAGACTTCGAGGGGATCAATGTCTGTCCAAGGGATATGGGGTAAATCGTGCTCATCATCAAAAACTCTAATGTTATAGTAGGAATCTGCAAAAAGAGACTTCTTTAGACTTTCAGTTATATCAAATTCAACCGTATCCTCACCTAGATGCAATATCAACTTCCCATTCTTAACATTAATTGTGGCACCAGTAGTTGCCAAAAATGGTATGCCCAGTATTATAGGATGTTTGGAGTCCTCTTCCATCTCAAGTACAATGAAATCAGTTGGAACGAAAAATTTACCGACCTTGATTGGCACGTCCTCTAAAATTCCTACTGGATATCGTACGGAATGGTTGGCCAGTTGCAAAGAAATACTTGTCGACTTCAGATCTCCGATATCAAGTTTCTTGCAAAGAGAGAGAGAGGCATTAAACTTACACTAGCACCAAGGTCGCATAAAGCACGGTTGAAGGGAGTGTTCCCAATTAGACACTAGATGGTAAAGCTACATGGGTCCTTCAACTTAGGCAGTAATTTATTTTGAATGATTGTGCTGCACTCCTCGGTCAGTGCCACTGTGCCGTGTTCTTCTATTTTCCTTTTGTTGGATAAAATTTCCTTCAAAAACTTAGCATACAATGACATCTGTGATAAAACATCTGTAAATGGGATATTAATATATAATTTCTTTAAAACTTCCAAAAATTTACTAAACTGCTGATCAAGTTTTACTTTTGCCAATCTCTGTGAAATGGGATAGGTGGTTTGTAATGCAGTGGGGGAATATACACGGGCTCACTTTCTTTTTCCTGTGGTTCACTCTCAACAATTGGTTTCTCGGATTCTGGAGCTTTGGTCTCACCCTCGCAATGGTCATCCTTAGGCATTTCTGATTCTTCAAGTTGTTTACCACTTCGTGTGGTAATGACATGCAATGTTCCCTAGGGTTTGCTTCAAGTTTCCCGGGCAATCTTCCTGGTGGTCTAGTAGATGTACTAGCATGCTGGGCTATCTAATTTTCTAACATTTTGTAGTGTGTGGTTATGTCTATGATCGCTTCTAGTATGCCGATAATTGCTTTTGTTTGCGTCGACACAAAAGCATCAAAGCGCGATTCTAGGGTTGGCTCTTATGGTGGTGGTTTGGTATTTGGTTGTGGCGGCTGGTTGAATTGTCTAGGTTGATACCTGGTATTGGGCGGATGAAATCTGGGAGGTTGCCTGTAGTTTGATGGTTGGGCCGCATTGTTGTTCCAATAGAAAAAGTTAGGGTGATTCTTCCACCTAGGGTTGTAGGTGTTTGAAAAGGCGTCGTTCTGAACCCTCGAGTTAAAGTTACCTACAGCATTTACAAAAGCATGTTTGGGGGGGGGGGGGGGGGGGGGGGCGTCTTAGGATACCGAAATCCTTAATTGACAATCATTAGAAAAATGGCCTTCAACCCCACAAATTTCACACAAAGTAGAGTTAGAAGCAGTGGAACACATGCTCATAGAATCAAGCTTATGAGATAATGAATCTATTTTTGCTGTGAGAGAAGTACGAGTGTCGAGTTCATACTTATCGGCCTACCTCGATGAAGTACCTCTCTTGCTCGACCATTGGTAGTGGTTGAGCGCCATCTCTTCGATCAAATTGTAGGCATCGCCGACGCCCTTGTTCATCAAGGCTCCACCGATGGATGCATTAATAGTAAGATGAGTGTTATAAATCAAACCATTAAAAAAAATGTGTACCAATACCTATTTCTCGAAGCCGTGGTGAGGGCACATTCGTTGCAATTCCTTAAAGCAATCCCACGCCTCATATAATGACTCGCTGTCCTTTTGAGAAAAATTGGTGATCTGATTTCTCAATTGCGCAGTTTTGCTCGAAGGAAAATATTTCGAAAGAAAGGCCTGGGATAGTTGCTCCCATGTGGTAATCGATCCAGCCGGTAAAGAATATAACCAAGATCACACCCTATCCCTGAGTGAGAAAGGAAAAAGTCAAAGTCTTAGAGCATCAGTGGTTACACCATTCATTTTAAGAGTATTGCAGTATTCAAGGAAAACAAAAAAAAAATGCATATTCGGATCCTTTACTGGGGATCCACCGAATTGATTTTGTTGCAACATCGATAGAAGAGACGATTTTATCTCGAAATTGTTTACCTCTATCGGTGAGCATGCAATGCTGGAGTGAAATCCTTGGACATTTAGCGCTGCAAAGTCTCGAAGTGACTTGTTAGCGTCCATGATTGACATATGCAAACTCTTCTCGGGTTGGAGCTTTTAAAGTCTCTTATGACGTCGGAACGTTCTTTCAATTTTCGAGTCAAATGGTATTAGAGGTTCCAGTCGTGGAGACCTATGCATAAATAAAAATCTAACAAGGCAAGTAGCTCGTTAAATTAAGAGAAGTTTAAACCAAATTAAATAAGAGAAAATATGCTAAAGTAAAATAAAGCTAAAATCGTCTAGTCTAGTAACTTCTCAATCTTGTCAATATTGTCGATATTAGTCGCCGGCAATGGTGCCAAAAACTTGATTGGGATCCTGCAAGTGCACGGGTCTATCGAAGTAGTAAAATATCGATCCCATAGGGACTAATGGGCAAGTACCGACTGATCTCAAATTCACTAGCTAGACAATATTGAAATTGATGAGATCCAAATAACTAACCTAATTATGCAGACAGGAATGTGAACGACATGAGTTGTATGAGGGAAATTGGATGGAAGATAAATTAGGATATGAGTTCACCTCTTTGTCGTCTTATAAATGAATAACCAAACTCCAAAACTAACTTCCTATCTAGATCAAGGGAATTCGTACCAAAGGTACAGGTTGCCCCCTTTCAGTAGCACAACCTGGTGTTCGCTCGAAGCGGCCTTCGGAGCAGTCTCCTATATTTTGGCTTACACCCCAAGACAAACCCAGTGCATACCTGATGAACGTCGCTCCCTCCGATAGACCTCCCCTACTCTCGTGGATTGGTTATCGGTCTAATCCAAACAGTTTCGACATGCAGGTGACCTTTCAGCCTACCCGACGCGTCTAAGGCCCTAACACTCACACTAGGGGAGTATAAGTTCAAGCGCTCCCTTTCAGGGGGCGCAGGCAAAGCATACAATAAGGGTTAAGCAAGGACTCAATATACTTGGGGCATAGTTATTCCAAACATAAGACAATCAAAGGGGCTCCTCCACATCCTGATTAATGATTTAAGCTACAATTTCCATAATAGAGATACAGGTGACAAGCAACACAAGTTTGTACATTCTCAAGTACATGCAAGAATATCCTGGGAGATTAAATCTTACACTACCCTTACACAAGTTACATACAAGGTTGAATAGAAATTGGTAATGAGTTGGGAGTCTTTCCTTACAAATTTTCTTCTTCAAATACATACGCAAATATGATCTTCAATCTTCCCCTTGCGCAGCCCTTGTTCCTAGCGATCGCCTTTTCTTTCTCTCCAAAACTCCAGCCGCCCCCTTTCAATGGCTCCTCTCCAAGGTTATATCTCCTTCCCTTTACCTGTTGGGTCTTCCTTTGTGCCCTTTCGAAACTCCTCTTTATCTCTAGGAAATTAGCTGCTGCCCCTTTCCCAGATCCTGCAAAAATTGAACGCATTCTCCTTCATGTAACCTCCACCTCTTACTATATTTTCCCTCTAAAAGCCTCCTTTAGAGTCTCCGGTCGAGGGGGAAGAAGTTACCTACTTGCCCTCCTTCTTCCCCTTTGGTTAGGTTAAGGAAACCCTAGTTAAAATTGCAGTTTTGAATCAGGTGGGTCTGAGATCATGGGCGTGATTTGGTCAAGATCGATCAGTTGCAGCTTCAGGTGCAGAGATGAGTCACGGGTGTGATTCTGATCATGACCTAGTTGTGATTCTCAAACGGGGCTCCAATAAATCTGAAAATCTCCAGTTAGACTCTTCGTAAATCTGGAAGAGCTCCTCTAATCTTGAAAGTCCCAAAATTTACCAGCTTTATGGTCGTTTTGACCTGAAAGTGCAAAAATACCAAAATAGGTGTAGATTTCATAGATGTATTGAAAATTAGGCAATTATAGGACACAAACCACGGAATGGAGATGATTTCACCAATAAAATTATTCATATAATGCTATATAAATATGTGTTAACAAATTCACCTAGACTTAAATCTTTGCTTGTCCTTAAGCAAAAGAAATAATAAGAAATGTATAGGACAATAATGTTTTCAACTGGAGTCACATTCTTTGATGTTCTGAATATGCTAAGACAGGATCTAATCATGAGATGCACAAAGCACTAAAGACTTTGAAGATGTAAATTTGTAAAGCAAAGTATCAAGGTTAAATCCATGGATAACAATTGTACGATAAGTCGGATATCAACATCAGAAATTCCTCTACCATACGAGTCGAAATCCACTTGAATGCCAAAGTATAGGTGAACTCCACAATGTAATAGAAAAGGTCAATGCTCATAACTTTGGTATCACTGCCTTATTTCTTCTCTTTTTTTTTGATCTGTAGTGCCAAGTAACAACTTTGGTACCACTGCATCTTTTCCCATTCTTTTGGTGGCAGTGCCAAGTCATAACTTCGGTACCGCTGCCTTATTTTCCTTTTTTTTGTTTTATAGTGCCAAGTCGTAACTTCGGTACCACTATTGATTTTCTTTTTTTTTTCTTTTCTTTCTCTTTGCAGTGCCAAGTTAGAGGAGCGTAAACCAAAACCAATACCAAAAGCTATCAAGAGAGATAAGTGTGGTGAGTGATTCAGTCTATATCCATCCAAGAATGTACGTATGTAAAAGCACAGATTATGCCTAGATTCAAGGCTTTATCAAAATTCAATCTTAAAGTGTACAGTGTATATGGTATCGAGTGACTAGAATGTGTCATTCAGCACAAGTGATGTTTTCAAAGAAGTGGGGGAGATGTAAATGATGTTTTCCATTGCAAATCGTGGTGAGCAGGTTGTAGGTGAAAGAAATTCAATTATAAATAAGATAATTCAATCGACAATCTAAAAAAATCAGCCAGAATATCACATGTTCAAATAGCCTAGCTAGGGATGGTGTTAACAGGATAAACCAGCAAAAAGGCATAATGGATAAAGTGTTATCAACACAAGTTAAAGCATCATACATGTTTAACATATCATAGCGTACAAATAACATTTTCAGGGAATCATAAATCGATATGGTTTAGACTACTAATAGTTCATAGAAATATCCGCAACAACATTCATCAACAACATGTCATCATGCTACAAATTTAGACATACATCCACTACATTCACAAAGTTTGAAACTATGACGACCCTATAATACTGCAATATATCATAAATATTCCAATGTTGGTGTATATGCCCTGAGACCTAGTATTGGTTCATCTTTGTACTACTTGACTCTGATATTTATTTATATATCATTCTGGCATTGTCGTTATCATTGTTTATTTACATATGCGATTATGTACTTACATGATAATGTCTCTGGAGATAGATTGGATCTGTGCTCAAATAGTTGTCCCCAGTCAATGTATCTTAGTGGATATGGGACAGCTATGGTACGTGAGAGACTGGTATATGGGCTGGTTAGGCATGAGGTGCTAACACAGACATATGAGTATATTAGTGGTGGATATACTGGACCGACCCACTATGAGGCAATGACTTAGTGTCATGAGTTAACCTTACAAGTGACAGGAGATGAATTGATTCCTTGACTTGAGGTCATTGACCATTCTATATGGTTAGGGACATGCTTTGATACAATCTAATACCTCACCGTAGTTGGGAGATAATAACGGTTGTCATTGAGTATGTCACGACCCATATGAGAAGGTCAATGGACAGGCAGAGGATTTGCCCCTTCCTGAAGGAAGCTTGATATCCATAGGGCCCCTATGGTTCCATGACTGAAAGTGTATGGCCATACCTAGGTGAGAACCTGATTTAGTCATAACCATGTGATTGGGAGAAAACAAGTGATGACACACTTGTCCAATCGGATATCAGTTTGGCAAAGAGACTGTAATGCATCTGTACTTAGTTGCGATGATGGGGATGTCGATGTCGATATTCATTCCGATGACTTGGGTAGCAGTGATGCACTACTAGGTGCCACTCACTGCTAGGTGCACACCTTGATACTCGAGTTTTTGTATTGATCGGGAAGCCTTAAGATCGAGTTATTGGATAGCTCGGATCTATTTGGGAGATTTCATCAGCGCCAATGGGTCTGATGAGATGGAAGAGAGTTATTAGAGCCAAACTTCATTTTTGGCAGGTTGACCCGAATTTGACCATGGTTGGTCACATTTGAGTTAGGGTTGCATTGGATTGGATCCAATAACTTAATCAACCCATGTAATGAAGTTTGGGCTAGCTTATTACCCAATGAGGCCCAATAACAAGTTGTCATGAAGAGAATATAGGCTAAAAAGGTATAATGGGTGGGGGGGGGGGGACTTATCCCATTAGCACCTAGGGGCTTAATGGGGATAAGTTGGCACAATGTGCTTCTTATGGAAGCAATTAGCGCCTCCCCCTTTGAGCGTTGGGGCTGATATAGCTTAATAAACTTCTATGGAAGGTCTTAAGCACATATGGAGTAAGGGATGAGGTTTATGGTAAGGTCTTGGTGACTTTCCTTACCTCAAACCTTAATTGCACCCAAACCCTAACCCTAGCTGAATTCTTCATGATGCTTGCGCCTTCACCCCATATCTTGCTTTGCCGCCTCTTGCATCTATATGTTTAGATGCATGCGAAAGCCCCTTCGTGATACAATCAATTAGCATGAGCAACATCTAAAGGGGCGAGAGCAAGTCCATTGGCACAAGCTTCCTCCTTCCATCAAGCCGCAAGCGAGTCTTCATCCCTTCCTTCTCTTGGCGCAAGAAAAAGATTGGCTTGGCTGCATCATCTCCCTATCTCCTCTCTTTGTGCATCCTTTCATCAAGGTTGGCGCAAGTGTTCAAAGGAGTAATCAAAGGCCTGGATCTTCTTCCCGAGGCTAGCACCGGGCGTAGAAGAAGATGACTCGAGGCATCCGTGTGTGTGAGACTGGAGAGGGCGCACACTTGGGCGCCTACCTCGACATCGACCTACACGCTTGTTCTAGGTACTTACTATCTCATCATGCCGACCCCCTCACAAGACGATCTTCACTGGGTTTTTGGGACCGGCCTGTTTCGGGGATATTATTCCGCTGTGCTTGTATTGTAATCTCTATGAAAAATTATAAAATATTCTTGGGGTTTCCCAATATCCAAAATGCATAAATTTCCCCCAAAGCAAAAGGTTGCATCATCCCCAATGCATGAGATAGATATATAAAAGTTAAAAGAGGGAGAGACTTATAGGGGTGCAGCCCTACTTGTTGCACTCGTCGGGGTCGTCGTCGTCGTCGTTTCCATCATTAGAGGAGTCCGAGATGTACACGGTATCGTCCTCATCATGTTCATCACGTGGTGGTGTCTTGGAGAGTTTGTAGTGTAGGAACATATCAATAGATTGCACAGTCTCAATCAGACGAGCCAGCTGCTTTCCCTGATCTAGTTGCTCTTGGCAGATGAGGTGTAACATATCATCGATAGAGGGTTCAGCTGCTGTCCTAGGCTGGTGATGAAGCTACAGTAGGTGGGAGGGTCCTTAATGCCATACTCTACGGTGTTACACAATGCATGAAGAAACAGGAGAGGGCCTTTATACGAGGGAAGTGAAAACGCTCCAGAACTGCAGTAGGAAAACACGATGAAAATGGTGACGAATTCATTCGGGGCAACACAAATGTGAGAAGAGAATAATGACACTCAGAACTATAAAATTTCCCACTAACCTCGTAGCAAATTTTAAGCGCAGCACATTTTCTTAGGGGCGATAGCAAGGTCGCGGGGTTCAGCTCACGCGGCTATGAACTTGAAATACACCAAGGAGCGAGAATCGTCCATGCCTCCAATGCATGGATGCTCGTGGGTGAAGAGAGAAGGAAGGAGATGGAAATCACAGCGGAAAAGAGCACAAACAACTTAAGAAACAAGCGAACCTAACCCACCGGAAGCGGTGGGATTTACTTCTTACAATGCAGGAAACAACTTCAGAGTTGAGGCATCGATCACGACCCGTACAAACTTTGAAGGTGAAGCTCCGACTTCGACTTCCGCACACACGCTGGAGGCTCTCAGCTCACCAGGAGAACTCTATCAGCTACTAGCGATCTAAGGGAGAAACTAACCCAGCCTCCTCTTTTATAGAATAAGAGGGGAGGGAACAAGACAAAAGAGTAAAGGACTAGAATCCTAACTAGTTCCAACTCGTACAGGCTAAAAGTGGTCAATCTACAGCTACAAGACAAGATAAAACAAACTCCTACCAACTATTCCTGAAGTTGGTCGCATGTCCTTTTGTCCTTCGCACGGAAGCAACTGGAACAACGGTTAGACGCATTCGGAATACGCCGCAATAAAGCAACAGAACTTAGATGTTGTGGGCTGGGTCACCACGGTCATTGCACGCTCTTGGGCCGTGTTGTTGAGATGGTTATGTGGCCCGTCTTGGGCTAGGCCTTTATGTGGTTGGGTTGCAAGGTTCTTGTGTGGGAGCACTTCGGTATGGATTGATAATGGGCTAATAACTCCCATGTAGCGGTCCAGTGGATGAGATGGGTGTTGGGACCGTCAAATTTTCACCTTATTGGGCTCCTTTGGGTCCTCCTTGGATGGATGAAATGGTAGGGAGGGTTTTGCACGTCGAAACGAGGTCGCCGGGGCAAAACGGTGTCTTCAGGGGGTGATCATGGCCTAGCCGTGCTTTTGTTCGCGGCCATGATTAGTTTTGTCAGAGCCTACAGAAGTGATCATGGCCTGACCGTGATGGTGTTCACGACCGTGATCAGGCG
Source organism: Costus lasius (assembly GCA_027563935.2). NCBI lineage: Eukaryota > Viridiplantae > Streptophyta > Magnoliopsida > Zingiberales > Costaceae > Costus > Costus lasius. The sequence continues at coordinate 118,808,776 of CM050447.1, forward strand.
CTTCAAAATCCAAGAGCTCATCAGAAAGTTGTGGGGAGCTGTTTTCCCATCCAAGTCGTCTTTTTATTCAGTGCTAGCTTCTCCTGCATCAACTCCCCCCCACTTTGAAGAGTTCTCCTCCGGAGAGCTAGGGGGAAGAGGCTCACCGGTGTGCAAAGGCTCCTCCAAAGGACCATAGAAGGGGAGGAGGTCTGCCACGTTGAAAACGGGGTGGATCCCCATGTTCTCGGGTAGGTCCAGAACATAGGCATTGGAGCCGATTCGCCGCACCACCTCATAAGGCCCTATATAACGTGGCTAGAGCTTAAAATGTGCTCTGTTGGATAATCTCTCGGGGTGGATGTGCACCCTCACCAACTCACCAACAGAGAAATGATGTGGCCTATGGTGCTCGTTGGCCTTCATCGCATTATGAGTGATGCCCAAAAAGATACAATGCCGAACTTCATCATGCAAACTAGTTACATGCTGGGCAAAGGAATATGCATGCTCGGACAAGTGGGACTCCATGGGAAGGTCATGCAGGTCAATGGGTTTGCGAGGTTGATGGCTTGTGATGATTTGGAAGGGACTAAGACCCGTAGACCTATTGGCCGCACTATTGTATGCAAATTCCGCCATGGGTAGGATAGTATCCTAGGACCTTGGGTGATCACCTATGAGGCAACGGAGCAAGTTGCCCAAACTACGGTTAACCACCTCGGTTTGCCCATTCGTTTGGGAGTGGTATGCAGTAGAGAACTTCAGGGTGGAGCCTAAGAGGGCCCAATGTGAGCGCTAGAAGTGGCTTACAAACAGCATGTCATGGTCGGACACAATGGTTGAAGGAAGGCCATGAAGATGGATAATCTCCTTGAAGAAAAGATAGGCCGCGTGGGACGCATCTGCAGTGCGTGTACAGGGAATGAAGTGGGCCATTTTTGAGAACCGGTCCACAACCACGTAGACGGAGTCAAAGCGAGAAGCAGTCCGGGGCAGCCCAAGGACAAAGTCCATGCTAAGGTCACGCCAAGGACCTTTAGCGACTGGCAGAGGTGTGTAGAGGCTGGTGTTCACGCGTCGGGGTTTGGCCATTTGGCATGTGCCACAATGGTGCACAATGCACTCGACGTCCTTGAGAAGGGAAGGCCAAAAGAGGCGCTCCTCCGCCATCTCAAGGGTCTTGTTACAGTCGTGATGTTCGGCGACACCACCCACATGTAGCTCGAGCAATAGATGATCTCGAAGCGATGATCGGGGAATGCACAGGCGTTTCCCCAAGAAAGGATAGCCCTCTCAAAGCTGATATGGGGACTCGGACAAGGCGGCATAAATAGCACCGAAATGAGGGCAAGTAGTATACTGCTCCTTGACGTGGTCAAAGGTGTTGACGCGCATGCGCATCATGCACAAGAGGGTCCGGATCCAACTCAGGGCGTTCGTAATGATATTTTCCTTACCTGCCTTGTGGTTGATCACGAAGGTGCAGTGCTGTAAGTACTCGACCCACTTGGCATGGTGAGCACCCATCTTCTTTTGGGCACTAAGGAAAGGCAAGGCCTGATGGTCGCTATACAACACAAACTCGCGGTGAAGGAGGTAGTGCCTCCACTGATGAAGCAACTGAACAATGGCATAGAATTCCTTATCATAGGTCGAATAATGCTGACAAATAGCGTTCAACTTCTCACTGAAGAAGGCGACAGGGTAGTCTTCTTGACTAAGGCAACCTCCGATCCTAGTGCCGGAGGCGTCGCACGCAACTTCAAAGACTTGCGAGAAGTCCGGGAGGCGCAAGACAGGTGCGGTCATGATGGCATCCTTATGGGTGTCGAAGAGGGGTTGAGTGGTCGTGGTCCACTCAAAGTCATCCTTGGACAAAATTTGGGTCAGTGGGGTTACAATCATGCTAAAACCCCGAATGAAATGGTGGTGAAAACCCATAAGGCCCAAAAAGCTGCGGAGCTCGGACATAGTGCGGGGTTCGGGCCAATGCCAGATGGTTTCTACTTTGGCCGGGTCAACAGAAAGACCCTCATCGGACATGATATAGCCCAGGAAATGGACTCGGTTGGTCATGAAGGCGCACTTCTTTGTGTTAAGGAAGAGGCGCTCCTTTTGCAGGAGGTCAAAGGTGGTGCAAAGATGCTCCAGGTGCTCTTCGCGGGTCCGACTGAAAATCAGAATGTTGTCAAAATAGACGACTAGGAATTTACCCATGTAGGGCTTAAGGACTTGGCTCATGAGTCGCATAAATATGGATGTGGCATTGGACAACCCAAATGGCATGAGAAGCCATTCATAAAGACCATCCTTAGTCTTGAAGACGGTCTTCCATTCATCACCTTCGCGGATGCAGACTTGGTGGTATCTGCTATAAAGATCAAGCTTGGGAAACCATGATGCTCCGAAGACTAAGTCCAACATGTCATCAAGTCTAGGTATGGGAACCCTATACTTGATGGTGATCCTATTGATGGCGCGGCTGTCAATGCACATGCACCACGACCCATCCTTCTTGGGCATGAGCAAGGTGGGTACTGCGCAGGGACTTAGACTCTCACGGATGTATCCCTTGGTGAGGAGTTTATCCACTTGACGTAGCAATTCAGCGTGTTCAGTGGGGTTCAAATGATGGTGGGGCAAGTTGGGGAGGGATGCTCTCGGGACAAGATCAATGGCGTGCTGGATCTCCCGATCCGGAGGGAGTCCATGGGGTAAGTCCTCCAGGCTGATGTCGGAGAACTCAATCAAGAGGGAGGATACTTCCGAGGGAAGCACTAGTTCCGGGGGAGGGGCAGGGTCCTGTGCCTCGCGCAACATCAAGGCATAGACCACCTTGGACTCGGTGGCCTCACGCATAAGCGTGGAAGTGCGCATGAGGGACACGACAGCGGGTGATGGAGGGGCAGCTGCGGGAGGGACAATCAAGCTCTTAGAGGTGGACGCACGTAACTCCTTAGGCGGAGCTAGGATTAAATGGATTTTCTGGTTGTTGTGGTCAAACACCTAAGTGTTTGACCGACCATAGTGAACCACATCCCTATCATATAGCCAAGGGCGTCCTAAGAGGACGTGGGCAACATCCATGGCTGCCACGTCTCACCATACCTTCTCACGGTAGTCCCCAAAGGCAATGGGAAGTTGATAATAGTGGGTGACCGGAAGACTCGATGCGTCGACCCACGCAATCGAGTAAGGTTTCGAGTGGGGCTCAAGGGGAAGACCAAAGCGCATGATCGCGGTCTGAGAGACCACGTTCAAACTACTTCCCCCGTCAATGACAATCTTACATGAGTGCCCGTTGCACTTGACGTAAGTGGTGAAGATGCTTGTGTGCGTCCAATTGTCGAAGGGCGGGGTTTGGACAAGGGTGCACCGCACAACCGCAAGCGTGGGGTGACTCGACTCATCACCACTTGTGTAACACTCGGCCTCGACATCATGCTCCGCTCGTTCGCGGGTAATGGTGGCTACATGGGTGTGACCTTTGTCTACGGAGGCGGACTTCTTAGGGCAGTCCCTAGAGTAGTGACCCAGTTGAAGGTAGTTATAATAGTGGACTCGCTCGTTCGAGCCAACAATGAGGGCTTTGCCCTTCTCCTCCCAAGTGGGGCGAGAGGGGGCTGCCTCCGGGGCTGGGCGATGAGGGGAACCACGGGCTTTGAGTGCAGGACGCTGGTCGGCTCGAGGTTCGGGGCGCTCAGCCCGAGGGTGGGTGTGCGGAGGCCCGCTAGTGTAGGGGCACCGCGGTGGGATAAACTCGCTGCGTCGGACCGCAGCATGAAGATCTTGCTCAATGTCAAGTGCACGCTGGTAGTTTTGGTCTAAGGATTCCGAGCCATACGCTGGAAGGGCGCACCAGAATTCTGCACAGAGACCATTCATGAACTTAGACAAAACTAACTCAGGGTATTCCTGCAAATTGCAACGAAGTTGCAACGTGTTGAAGGTTAAGCGATAGTTTGCGATGGAACTTGACCCTTGTTGGAGGCTACTATACTGGTCTAGGAATCGTTGCCTATACGAAGGGGGCACGACACGTACAGCTCACAGAGGCGATACTTCATTTCCTCCCAATGAGTGATGGGAGAGAGTGCGAGCTACTCATTTTGGCGCTCCACATTCTGCCAATGCAGACGTGCGGGCCCTTCGAGTAAGGTGCGGACATATCGGACACATAGGTGTGGGGCACAGTTACTCAAGTCGAAATATGAGTCAACGGAGGCGACCTAATCTAGGAACTTCGTGGGGTCAAGTCCGCCTGCGAAGGGTGCGGGAGTGTGTCGGACAAAGCGGTGAAAGTCCTCATCCGCTTGGTCTTGGCCATAACGGTGTCGGGCTCGAGGCCTTTGTGCGGCCCAAACATCATCTTCTTCAAAGGGTTCATCTTCATAATCTAGGCCTTCATGGGCCTCGTAAGGCCTATGACGATTAGGTTCAAACTCTAAGGGTTGGCGCCTACCGAGCGTGACTAGTGGGGGAAACTCCCTAGTTGGAGCAGGTTGGGCGTAGGGAGGGGGCTGAACCGGGTTCGTGCGTCTACGCTCCAACGCATCTATACGATCAACTAGATCTCGAATCACTGCCGTAAGTTGCTGGATAGCAGTGTTGTCTTACCCACATGGGCATCAAACCGCGCGGACAGCGCGTGAACTTGCACGGCAAGCGTAGCTAAAGAGTCTAATAGTGTGTTAATCCCTTCCGAGGGTTGAACCGACTCTTGAGTTTCTGGGATGGTGTCGGGGAATTGGGACGAGATGACTTGTGACCTTGTAGTCTCTATGAACAAATAAGGCTGAAATAAACTAAGTGCAGAATGCTAAAAATGCAGAAATCGTGCAAAAATATGCTATGCAATGGAGTTGGACCGTGCGAACGATAAGAATCGAACGCGCAACTCGTCTGATACCAGAAATGATGAAGCTACAGTAGGTGGGAGGTTCCTTAATGCCGTACTCTACGGTGTTACATAATGCACGAAGAAACGGGAGAGGATCTTTAGACAAGGGAAGTGAAAATGCTCCACAAATGCAGCAAGAAAAAATAATGAAAACGGCGACGAATTCGTTCGGGGTAACACAAATGCAAGAAGAGAATAACGGCACTCAGAACTATAAAATTTTCCACTAACCTCGTAGCAAATTTTAAGCGCAGTATGTTTTCTTAGGGGCGATAGCAGGGTGATGGGGTTCAGCTCGCATGGCTATGAACCTGAAATACACCAAGGAGCGAGAATCGTCCACGCCTCTGATGCACGGATGCTCGTGGGTGAAGAGTGAAGGAAGGAGATGGAAATCACAGTAGGAAAGGGCACAAACAACTTAGGAAACAGGCGAACCTGACCCACCGGATGCGGTGAGATTTACTTCTTACAATGCAGGAAATAGCTTCGGAGTCGAGGCACCGACCACGACCCGTACAAACTCTGAAGGTGAAGCTCTAACTTCGACTTCCACACACACGCTGGAGGCTCTCAACTCACCAGGAGAACTCTATCAGCTACTAGAGAACTAAGGGAGAAACTAACCCAGCCTCTTGTTTTATAGAATAAGAGGGGAGGGAACAAGACAAAAGAGTAAAAGACTAGAATCCTAACTAATACCAATTTCTGCAGGCGAAAAGTGGTCAATCTACAGCAACAAGACAAGGTAAAACAAACTCCTACCAACTATTCCTATAGTTGGTCACATGTCCTTTTGTCCTGCGCACGGAAGAGGCTGGAACAACGGTTAGACGTGTTCGGAACACACCGCAATGAAGCAACAGAACTTGGATGTTGTGGGCTAGGTAACCATGGTCATTGCGTGATGACTCTAAATTTCATAGTGTTTTTCGTACTGATTAACTAGTCTTTTGAGTCATAATCTTGCTCTTTTGCTTTATTTTTATACCCTATTTGCTAAATACTTTGGAATCTACACCTTTCTTGGTTTTTGATCAATTTCAGGTCAAAAGGGCATTATTATCACGAGTTTTAAAGCAATTTAGATGCATGGATGAGTTCTAATCACTAAGAGGAGACTACACATCAAATTTCAAGTCAAAACAAGTTTTCTGGCGAAATTACGGCAGTGCCGTAATGAATTTTACGGTCGTAATCAACAATTATGGCACTACCGTAACGATTTTCATGGCGGCTTAATTCTGGAGTTTTTTTGGTAAATTACGGCACTACCGTAAAAACCTTCACGGTACCGTAATTTCAAGCTAATTTCTTACCGAGACTTCAGAGGAAATTACGACACTACCGTAATTATTTTTATGGTACCATAATTTTGGACCAATTTCATACAGAAACTATTAGAGACAAACGAGACAATTACGGCACTACCGTGACGAATTTTATGGTGCCGTAATTCCAAGCCATTTCTGTACAGAAGACTTCACAGCAATTACGGTACTACTGTAATTTCCATCATGGTACCGTAATTTCAACCCAGTTGCCCAATTCTTTTGCCAGAAACTTGAATTCGTGATTTCTCGAGCTTCCATCATGGTCTCGAAGCACGAGGAAGAATTTTTGATCGAAAATCACGACGAATTTTAGAGAATTGCCGCCGCCCTAGGGTTCGTTGGTTCTTAGCCTGCAAACCACCTCCGGCCATGAAATTTACAAGGAAGCTTCGCCTAAAGGAGGAGAACATACGCCAGAAGTTTCAGAGCAAGAGGAGTTTGATCGAGGGAGAATTCAACGAAACAGTGGGCATTGCCACTATTCATTATGTTTGTCAAGTATTATGGTGCATTACAGCACCTTGTTTTGTAATTTTTCTCCCCTTTTTCGATTTCTGATACTCTGCAATCATGGTTTATTGTAATTTTTTCATCACGCTAGCTTAATTTTCATGTGGGACATGGGGGTGTAATCCCCTTAATTTCTAATGACTAGACATTGTTAATTTTGTCGGGATAATTTTATTATGATAATTCTACTTTTGAGATATTTGCTTATAATTCTCCTTAGATTTATGTTTTTAGCATGTTTTAGAATTTTGTGAAACAGACTGAGAAGTTGATTGCGAAATTTAGAACCCTAGAATCATTGAGTTTAGAACTTTTCGTAAAAGATTAAGTTAGTTCTAAATTCTGATTTTTAGTAGATTTATGCCTTGTTGATTTTCTGATCTTTGGATTGAGTTATTTTGTTAGACTTGATTTGATATTGTAAGAGATTAAATATCCGATCATCGAAAAACCTTAAGTAGAACCTGAGAAATTATGGTATGAGAATACATAGTTTCTCTTGAGATTTTTGACTTAGAATTCGAATATACGAGAGTGATCCTTGAGTTCTTTGTCAATAATTTACTTATCTTCAGCATTGAATAGATCCTACACGAGAGTGAGAATTAGTTCTTTGTATAATTATCGACGCGAGAGCGAGATAATTCCTTTATTAAGTAAATTATATCTTTACCATAATGAAATTTGACTAATAACACTTTATTTCCTCCTAGTCATTAAAATTAAGGTGGATGAACCCCTAGTCCCAGTTTCTTTCTCTGATAATTTTCCATGCATTTTTTGATCGTTAGTTTCATCATATTTGGATTGCCTAGCCAGTGAAAAATCAATTATTCGGTACTTGGCAAATAAGGTCTCTGTGGTTCGATATCTTTTTATTACTTTGAGTATCCATGCACTTGCGGACATACAACATTACGCGCTCTTGGGCCGTGTTGTTGAGATGGTTATGTGGCCTGTCTTGGGCTAGGCCTTCATGAGGTTGGGTTTGCAAGGTTCTTGGGTGGGAGCACTTCGGTATGGATTGATAATGGGCTAATAACTCCCATATAGCGGTCCGATGGATGAGATGGGCGTTGGGATCATCAAATTTCCACGTTGTTGGGCTCTTTTGGGTCCTCCTTGGATGGATGAAAATGGTAGGGAGGGTTGTGCACAACGAAACGGGGTCGTCGGGGCGAAACAATGTCTTCAGGGGTGATCATGGCTTGGCCATGCTTCTGTTCACGGCCATGATTAGTTCTATCGGAGACTGCTGAAGTGATCACGGCCTGGCCGTGATGGTGTTCACGGCCGTGATCAGGTGCTCTAGAATCCGCCGAGCTCATCATGGCCTGCCCGTGCTTCTCAACACGGCCGTGACCATGTTTGCGTCTGAAATCACTGGTTTTTCGTTTTTCGCCAAGGTGATCACGACCTGCCCGTGCTTTTCTTGACGGTCGTGATCGGTGTCGCAGAATTCCGCCGAGCTCATCACGGCCTGCCTGTGATGGCATGCACGGCCGTGCTTACTTCCTGGATGGGCTGTCACACCTGTGACGGGCTTCACGGCTTGCCCGTGTCGGGGGGCTATTTTCCCGTCTAATTCATCCCTTTCTTTAGTACTAGCTTCTCCTGCATCAGCTGGCCACCAAGAGAGGAACATGGATGAATATCGAGCAGTGTAGTGGGGTCCTGTGGAGCCGCAGGCTCTAGATGAATGCGCCAGTTGTAGCTGTCTCAATTATCAGTATGGGCTATGTTGGGGAGGGGCAAGGTAATAGTGGTATCAGCGAAGGTCAAATGATAAATATCCCCACGTCGTATAATCATCTTCATAGAGATAAAATGCCCAGTGTCGAGATGCTGGCTGCCGACCGCCTCTGGTTGCCTATAAGGATTGTGCCCTAGAGAAAGAGTTATCATGGTAATCATACCCCTGAAGCATATATTGCCCTTCATGGCATGGGCAACATGTAGAAGCTGGCTAGTGTTATGTCCGCAAGTGCACGGATACTTCTAAGTAATAAAAAGATATCGAACCACAGAGACCTACGTGTTAAGTACCTAATAGTTGTTTTCTCACTAGCTAAGCAAACTGAATAAGATGTAAGCAAATGATCGGAAAGTATACAAAGAGTCAGAGAGAAAAGCTGGGACTAGGGTTTCATCCTCCTTAATTTCTATGACTTAGAAGGAAATAAGCGCATCGTCAGTCCACTCTTATTATGATAAAGATATAATTTACTTTATAAAAAAATCATCTCGCTTTCACGCAGACAATGTACAAAGAATCAATCTTCACTTTCGCACAAGATTAATTCAATGTTAAAGATAAGTAAATCATTGACAAAGAAATCAAAGATCACTTTCATGCATCCAATCTCTATGTCAATCATCTCAAGTGAAAACTAAATACTTTCATGCTTTAGTTTCACAGGTTCTACTTAAGGTTCTACAACAATCCGATACTTAATTTCTTACAATATCTTCATGTTTAATTCAATAATTCTTCCTAGATCAGATTATCAATAAGACAATAAACTTCTAAAATCTAGAAATAAGAACTAACCTAATTTCTTACGATGAGTTCCTAAATCACGATTCTAGGGTTCCAAGTTTTTGCAAGTCACCTTTCGGTCCATATCGCAAAAACTCCAATACATGCTGATAATATGAAACTAGAAAAAATTAAAAGCAATTATCACATAAGTAGAATTATCATAACAAAAATTCCCTGATGAATCAAGGATCATCTAGTCATTATTAAATTAAGGGGATTATACCCTCTGTCCCAAAAGAGAAGTTTACATTTTCATGGAGTTAAAAATACAATAAAAATTTATGATAAAAATTAGAATTCGAAAGAGGAAGAAGAGAAGTTACTGATTTTACACCACTGTAATTTTGTAAAATTTCGACTCCTACAGTATCTGCTATAGTACTGTGAACAGTACACTGCTACAGTAAAATCGCGAAAATACTATTCTGCCCGAAACTTCTTTCTTTTATTTCTCCCTCGATCGAACTCCTTTCGATCTGAAATTTTTGGTGTATCCTCTCCTCCCTTGGGCGAAGCTCTCTTGTAAATTTTGGCCTGAGGTGTGCCTCTATTGATTTCTCCCTCGATTAGTGAAGAAATTCGATTCTTTTTGTCCTCAAATCTTCTCCTCGATTTATAGAAGACTCCCCTTTTTACGGTTTTTCAATTGGTGCCCTGGATCTTCTGATTTTGCATTGGAAAAAAAATCGGGCTTTGGAGCAGCTATGGAAGACTCGTTCAAATTCATAATTTCGGCTGTAATTTTGCTTACGGCAGTGCCGTATTTTGTTCTGTGAATTTCTGGGCAGAAATTACGGTAGTATAATTTTTATTACTGCACTGCCATAATTTGCTTTTGTGCATTTTTGGGCAGAAATTACGAGCCATAATAAATATTACACCTGGGGTGTAATCTGGGCAGAAAATTATAGGTCATAATAAAAATTACACTCGGGGTGTAATTTTCAAACTTGCTCTGATTTGCATGAAAATTGACGGGTAGCTTTGTCTCTATGCCTGGAATTTATTCGTGCGCTCAAATCTTTCAAAATTCATCAAAATTAGGCTCTTTTTACCTGAAAATCATCAAAAATAAGAAATAGTGTAGATTCCACAATATTTAACAAATGAGGCTTAAAAACAAACAAAAGAGCATGAATATGATACAAAAAGACCAATCAAATAACATAAAATATACTATAAATTTTCGTGTCATCAAATACATAAGACTCAAACTTTGCTTGTCATCAAGCAAATGAATAGAATAAAGAACAATGCTAAGTATGGAAATATGCTCTTTTATGAAAAATAGATTTCTAAAATATAATCACTCATGAAATATTCCACCAAATGCTACATAAAACTTCAGATAAATACATCGTCCTCTAAAATTAATCTCTAAGATTCAGAACTTTGATCAAATAATATTTCGCAACTCGCATAATAAACAGAATCTCAGTCTCATGAATTCATCACCCATGTTTCAGTTTAAATCTATCATACTTTTGTTTACTGGAATAGAATATCCAAAATCTTTTCTACTCAAAATCTTTCTCTTCTTTTTTTATGGTATGTACCCACATAGATACATACTTTTTATTTGGATTTCAACTCTAATCTTCGGTACCACTGCCAATTTTACGCAGTTCCAAGTAGAGGAGTCATTTTCTTTTTTTTTTTCTCTTTTTTTTTTTTTTACAAACTTCAACCCATATCTTTGGTATCACTGCCAATTTTATGCAGTGCCAAGTAGGAGAGTCTCTCTCTCTTTTTGGATCTTGGATTCTTTCTTCCCAACAAATAGTAAAATAAACTAAACATCAACTAGGTTAAGCAATTGACATCAATTCAAAAATTACACTCATATGCTCATTTTATTCAAGAAAGATGTTTCACTTTTAGATTGCATTCATTGAACAACATACCTACCCAAAACCATATGCATCAATCAATGAAGGATTTCAACAAGTAGATATATATTGAAAAAATAAATTCAGCATAATAGGTATATTCCCATTCATAGGCATTGACATGCATAAATATTCATCATCATAGAAAAATCCACCCTTCAAGGAAAAACATATCATCAAATTAAAAGTTTTACAGTCATCAATCTTATCATATCCATAAAACCAATTTGAAAAACGTGTATACTTACATAGTCACATTAGAACAAAACAATGAATCCATATATCCATAAATAACTTTTCCAAAGAAAACCCATAATGTAATACAACCATGATAAAATCAAATATGCAATCATATAAAATAATCATGAATACAAGAGAGTGCAAATGATACTCACAAAACTATATAGCAAGCTCAATCGATGTTCGGGGTGTAGCATCGGGGCAGGTGCGGCTAGGTCCAAAGATGCACGTTCTGAAAATTTACCTGCGTAATTTTAAATACATAAGGCTCAGCCCAAAAATAGTATATTACTTTAATAAAAAAATATATAATTTTCTCAAATAGAAATCAAAGATATCATCAGTGGTCTAAAGGGTGCCGATGGAAGGAGCTTATGCAGGCGAGAAGCAGAGGTGGAACAGATGCTAGCTGAAGAGCTGCTAGCAATGAAGATGATGGTGCCGACAGTAGAGTGATGATGAATAGTCTTCAGTGGCCTGCTGGAGACTACAATCTTGGAGGCGAAGTCATCAGCTGGTGGGTGGAGAGAGATGATGCTGGACAGATAAAAAAATCAGAGTCACTAATGAAGATTCTGCTGCAAAAATAAAATAAATAAAATTAATGGAAACAAAGGCAGCAGAAGTAAGAGGTGTTGGTAGTGCTTGGGTAAATTTTTCGGGTGGATAGCGATGTAGCTGGAAGGAGATTTGAAGATGACGAGCGCTGAAGAAGCGACGGTCGGTAATCTGAGGCGCTACGAATCTGGAGAAGAAGTTGTAGGCAGCTGATACAGATACTGGTGTGAACACGCTGGCTAAAAATGGACGCTTGATGCTGCCGATGCCTGGAAGAAGAGGCCAGCTGGCAGAGATGCTGGCGAAAGGAGGCTATCGGAAATAAAGGCATCGGACACTAGTTGGGAGTGAAAGATGTAGCAGCAAACTGGGATGAAGGGCACAGTGGCTGTAGGATCTGGAAGACCAGTTTTTGCTCTTTTTGTCTCAAAAACTCGTCGGCAAGACAGTGGATGTTAGTTGGCGGCGTCAAAGATCCGGGCGAATACACACCTGATGAAGATGAGGCAGCGACAGAGTGAGTCTTTGGCAGAAGCTTTGAACGAGAAGAGGTGGCGACAACTGGCTGAAATAGATCCTGTTGTAGGAGCAACTAGAGGTTGAGAACAGAAGATATCTGCTGATCTTCTGGCTGAAATACAGGCGCTGTCTTCGGAAGACGTTGGCTAGAGAAGATCCGTCGCCAAGGGAAGCAAAGACAGCGGCTGGATCTGAAGGTTGAAGGGGCAAGCGATGTTGGTAGAAGCATCAGAATTGGCGTTTGAAAACAGGTGAAGCTGGCGGCTGGATAATTCTTGTGGCTGCGTTACTGTCAGTGGGAGATGCCGAAATCCGCTGCTGGAAAAGAACACGTCGTCGCCTGGATCAGAGGAGCAGCAGTGGATTTCTTCAGCTGGAAGAAAGTGCTACTGGAAAATCTGCCGCCTGCTAGAATTAGCGGCGGCACTTGGTGGGTTTGTTGGAGAAGATGGCACAGGTTGCTGATTCGTAGAAGTAGTGGCTGTAGAAAATGCCGCTGTTTGCTGGAAGAAAATTCTTGCTGGCTGGAAAAGCTGTAGCTGTAGAGGGCAAGCGATGTTATCAGAAACATAAGAGACGCCGATTGAGAGCACAGGGCGTCGGCGGTCATAAGTGGAAGAGGTGTGCTGCAGCCTGGGAAATAAAGCGGCGACAGAATCGGCAGATGCGGAAGAAACAGAGTTATGCTGAAGATGATGCGGAAGAAAGTTGGCTACTGGCAAATCTGAAAGACAAAAGGCACCGGCGGAAACTGCATGCTGGTAAGGGCTGGCTGAAGAATTCTTTCACGGTGGTGTGAAATAAAGTACGGTGCCGTAAAATAATTTTTTTTTTCAAACATATGCTGGAATTATAGTACCGTAAAAATGGATATCACACTGCTGTAATGTTCACAAAAATCTCTAAACTCTCGGATCGAAAATCACTGAAAAATACGGCACGTAAAAAGACTTACGGTACTGTCGTAAAAGTCTCAAAACTTTGTAGTCGAAAACGGCCCAAAATTACGGCCTGTGGAAATTATTATGGTAGTACGGTAAAAGATGCAAAACTCTCGGGTAAGATTTCGATCCAATTTACGGCCAGTGAAAATACTTACGGTACTGCCGTAAAAACCATAAAACTTTCTGTACAAAAATTACCCCAAATTACGGCACATAAAATACCTTACAGTATTGCCGTAAAACTCTCAAAAGTTTATGGTAAAAAAAACAGCCTAAATTACCATTCGTAATATCGATTACGGCATTGCCGTGTTTTGCGTAAAACTTCGATTTTCCCTGCAAAAAGAGAAGAAAAATTAACTCTAAAAATAGACTAAAATAAAAGAAACTAAGCTGAATAAGAGTGCTTAGTTTGCCTCCCAAGAAGCGCTAATTTTTAGGTCTATAGCTTGACCAAAACTCAAATATCATGGCGAAGCAGGTGGATCAGTACCATAGTAAATAACATATAATTTTCTGCATTTCCGTTGTCCTAAAAGTTTAGCCACTAATCAAAACATTCAAAATTTCATGTAAATCATGATCGACATGGCTTTCTCAAATATGTAGAAATCAAAATCAAAATTTTCAAATCCACACAAAGGGTATTCAATAATCTTTATAAATTTATCAGCAAGCAAAATCATTAGTCCTTTCTTCAAAATTATATCTTCATTTGCAATAGGACTTTGATCAAAAGATTGGATCATCAAAATAGTCTTTCTGTCTCACATTAGATTCCATAATAAAGCATAATTTTTCAAATAAATCAGAAGTTTGAACAATAGATATGGGCAAAACATCAGAATGAGATTCATCAGTGTTCATATTTTTCAAATCCTTTTCGAGCTCCTCATGTCCATCATCAAATAATTTATCAATTTTAAAATTACCAACAAAATCAGAGTGAGATTTTTCTAAATTAGTTCCTTCATATCCTTCATCAGAGTTAACCAAAAATAATATATCATCAAAAGAATCAATTTCATAACTATCGCTAGAATCAAAAGGGGATTTTTCAAAATCAATTTCCTCAAACCTTTCCACAAAAAATTTATCAAATAAATAAATTTCAAAATTACCAAAATCAGAGTGAGATTCATTAATGTTCACAAAAGAATCAATTTCAAAATTACCAAAATCAGAGGGGGACTTTTTGAAATTAATTTCCTTAGTTTCTAAATCAAACTCAAATAAACAACCTTGTTGTGCTATCTGGGTTTCTAAAATTTTATTGTGTGCAGTCAAAGATCCTACCTGAGAAGTAAGCTGATTAGCTATTCCCTTAAGATTCTCAATTTTCTTACTTTGATTTGTCATGATTTGACTTTGATTTGTCATGAATTTTTCAAGCATGGACTATATATTGGTTCTTCAGTATCATCAAAGTATGGTTCTAAAATATTGTTCGAGCAATCCTCATAAAAAGAAGTTTGATGAATTTTCCATCTACAATTATATTGGTCATCTTGGTACAATGGTGAATTGAGATTTGCAGGAATTAAAAATTGGCAATCAGAAGCATAATGATTAAAACATCCACAAATATCACATCTAATAGAAGAACAAGATCTCATAAGAGGGTGCATATTAAAAGTGTCTAATTTATGAGCCAAAGAATCTACCTTTTGTGCAAGAGTGCACAATGAATCATCTTCATACTTACCTTGTGGCATGTATATCTCACCTCTTCTAGTTCCCCATGAGTTGTGATTAAAAGACATATCTTCAAATCAAAGCTTTTCTACACAACTAAAAATTGTGATCTCACAGGAAATAAAATCTATCAAGATCTAAGAGTCCTGTGTATAAACAAATAGAAGAATCAAATAAACTTAGAATTTTTATAATAGAAACAGAAACATTATCCAATACCAATCAATCAAAAAAAAAAAATTTTTAAAAATAATTTTCTCAGAATATAATGTTGAACCATACATTCTTACCAAGAAATATATAGAGAAGTCGAGTCAAAATTGATTTTGACTCTTGCAGACACATTAAAGAGAAAACAAGAACATTCAGATGCTTGTCATACTTCAGCTCTTTTTTTTTTTCAGGGATTTTAACATATCCCAAATATTTAAGAAAGGAGAAGGGGTTCAACTGCAAAGTTTAGGCCAAGTGCATAAACAAAAGTAGATAAATTGGATCACTTGTTTTCTAAATCTGGATTCAACTAACAAGGAAAGAAGTAAACATGAGCATTTTAAGGAAAGTGGCAAAAGCACAAAGGCTTCATATAACCTACGCAAAATTGACCTACTCTTAGGTCCCAACACGTACACAACAAATATGTTCGCCTACATCATCTTGTGTACATGTGTTGATTATGAATTAAACCATGAATCATGTATGCATAGTCTAAATTAATTTTGACTACAAATGAAATAAAGGAATACATCATCAAGGTTTATTAACAAGCTCGCATGTCTTTGCTCTCTCTCGCTATAGAATTTTGAAAGACACATCTTTATCCTGAGCATCCTGTTCTTCATTATAAAGTAGACTTCAGATGTTCATTTCGACCACCTGCAAGTCAAGAGAGCCTCAGTTGATTCCATTGATGCAAATCGGTGCAGTCCATCATCCTTTTTAGCTGGTCCTAAATGTCAGCGACAAAGAATATTAGCCTGACTTTGCAAATGGCTTTTTATCACAAGATCTAGTTAAGCATTCTCTGAAAAGATAAGCCTGTTTTGAACTAGAAATGATGCAAGCGATCTGAGCTCGCTAATGCCCAAATAAAAAGTTATAAAGAAAGGCACTCATGCAACAAATTTGAGAGTTATATGGAATTAGTTCCATCAGGAAGTTTCACATCAGTATACCAAAATTGAACCAATGTTTACACAACCTCAGAAACGGAATTAAACTTTTTCACCAATGGTTACGCCCATATTCACCAAATCCAAAAGAAAAGACCTTCCATCAAGGATTTCTATGATACTAGAAATTATGTTCCTGTGCCATGGATTGCAAGTGGACACCATGATATACCGGATATTAAATTGCTACAAAGACAGCCAAGTCAAAATCGATTTTGACTTTTAAGAAATACGTTAAACCCAGATCAACAAAAAAAATTCTTGTGGAATAATAGGAAGGAGTGGCAGCCGATCAAAAAAAGGGTTGGAATTAATACGTTCACAGCAAACAAAAAAAAAGAAGAGTATTTCCGGCAACTAATAAAAGCAAAATACAAAGGATTAATTTCATCCTCGTCAACAAGGCAAGATATTTTACGAGGAATCAACACAACCAAAATAAATGGGAGGTATCGTGACCAATAAAGAAAGAAATAAAGCATTGGCAACAATGGAAAATTGTCAAGCAAAAAAAGAAGCGCCAGACGTTAATTCAAGGGGAAGAAAATGAATTTTGAAAGGGGGCTCAAAGCTTATATAAGGGATAGTCAAGCGACTAAAAAGAGGACAGAGAACTACGCCGAGAGGCTGTTGCAACAGAGAAGAGGAGAAGGGATCAAAGGCAAAAAGGGAGTATGACAAGCATTTTTTTTAAGTAGGCCTAAGATGCACTCGGCATCCGAAGCACCACGATTACTTTACGAGCAAATTCTTTTATAGTAGGCCTAAGATGCACTCGGCATCCGAAGCACCACGATTAGGTCTAAGATGCACTCGGCATCCCCGGCTCCACGGCTAATCCCTATTTTGCTTGGATTTTTTTGATTGTTTGTCTCGTTCTAAATCACATGAAATGGTAAAACAATAAAAGAGGATGCGAAAGGAGATATTGAAAATGCAAAAAATAAAAAAGAGAGAGGAGTCTCGTCAAAATCTGTGACAAAAAAAAGCGCGTTGAGAAGATTAGAATAAGATGAAGTTATCTACCTGCAAGTTCTCCGGGCTTTGCTTCACGTTTGTAGTGCTATAAGAAGAAGACTTATGCTGCTTGTAGTGCTGTGAAAGAAGAAAGCAGAGAGTTTTAGAATTTGTTGCGATGAGAAAATGTGCGGTTGTATTGTTAAGAGGAAGAGCCAGTAACCAAAGAGAGTTTCGTCAAAAATATGCTAGAATAAATACATTGCTATGAGAGAAGGGCAGCAAAGAAAAAAGCCTCGCAGAAAGAAAAAGTCTTGATAAACACACAATTGTGAGAAAGAAGCAGAGCCTGGTAAAAAAATATATCCTAGAGGAAAGGCATCGTTGTATTGATAAAAATCCTCCGGAAGAAAGAAGAAAGGCATCCCTGTATTGCTTTTAAAAAAAGGGGGAGATAGATTGGAATCACAAAATTTGCGAAACTGTTGCAAAAGAGTCTCGTCAAAACTTACAAAATTCGACAAGACTTCTGCTTCAAAAAAAGCCTCGTCAAAAGCTAAAATTTTGAGAAGAACTCTATTTCAAAAGAATCTCATCAAAATCTAGTAAAAGAAAATAGAATTTGTTCATGTACATGAAAAAAAAAAAGATCATCAGGCAAATAGTGTATTACCTCTCCAAAGGCTTTGTCTACAATCTGCAATCACTGTGATGGCTTCTCGACGGATTTCTCTCCAACTCTTGCTGGTGCTGGGAGCTCAACTGAAATAGCACCATCTTGCTTCAGATGGATGTCGCTAGCAAATCCGTCCCAAATCTGTTCCTCAGCAACCGTGCGACGCCATCTCTTCTATCGCTGCCTACGGAAGAATTGCTACGTGCTCGGCTGATGTAGCCATCTCTTCTACGGACAAATTGCTACGAATCCGTCCCAAATTAGTTCCTCAGCCACCATCGACGCCATGGCCGAAAACATACTGCAGAGGGGCAGGAAAGACTCGTTCTTGCTTGGACTGCATCGTCCACACCCTCGTCCGCCCGCGTTCAATTCGCCGGTGCCTCTACTGAAAGATCTGAGACTTAAACTCTAGCCCCGGTGTACAGCTGGGGTAACGCAATCAAAGCTAGAGAAACGCTATTAACACCACCATTCTCCTCTTGCAAAATCACGCTGAGTCAAAGAGTAAAGTTACTCTTTAATATTTTGGACTTAAAGAATAATAGCGAAGCATGGTCGACCTTGCCACCTAAAAAAAAATAATAATAATAAAAAAAATGGATGTAATGTGAAAAATGCTAGAACGACATGGAAGTACTTGCCCCTAGTTGTTGCTTCCTAATCTCTCACCTGGTCCATATCCAGTAACAAATGATGCTCAAAAGCAATGCTAATAATAAGATTGCTCTACTTTTCATTCACAATGCTATTCCCTTTGATGAATCCAAGTCTATTCATTGTCATGATGTAGTAAAAGCAATAGCACATTGTCAAGATGTGACAAGTTATGCCTCTTGAAGAAATATCCTTCGATATTTGGTCTCCATGTGCCTGGTATTGCATTAAGAAAATGTTGGAGGATATCGGTAAATAAGAGTGGGTGAGCACAACTCCAGGGGAAGCCAAGGCAATTGCGAAGATCATCTTTAGTGATAGCTTTCTCATCCCGATGTATTGCCATTCTTCAATAGAAGGCCTGATGCACAAGCCATAAAGTGTTTTGGAAAGCGTCACAAGAAATTAAAAGCATTTATGAGCCACTTCTTAAGCTTTTGAGGTTGGTCGATGGGGATATGTCTACCATCGGGTATATATATGAGGGTATTGAAAGGGAAAATTTGTCGGTAAAAAACATTTTATAAATATATGCCTAAAAGATGGAACGTACATCTTCATTCTCATCTTCACTCAGCTATGACTTTTCTAAATCCATTGATTTAAGTTTCAAGTTAGACGCCACAATGAGAAATGGTTTTCATACAGCAGTGTGAAAAATGTTTCTTGAAGAGAATGATGGGATTGAACTCATGAAGGAGCAACCTGTATATTTAAATGCACAAGGCGCTCTTATTCACTTGGTGATGTGTGGACTGCATATGATTATGAGATTCCTGTGTTGAATACTTAGCCTACCATGTAGTTCATGACGGTTCAAGTAGGGTTGGAATACCTTTGAGAATATTTATATAGAGAACCTCAGCAAGTTGGAACCAAATTTATGTCACAGCTGTTACCACAGCAAAGCAACAACATGCACTAATTTTCATTGCGAACATAATCATATTCTCAATGTTGTCAGTGGAGTAGCTGTTATCTAATTTAATAAAATTAAAATCCAAAGTTGGGTCTTGAATAAAGATCTACTATTGACTCAATCTACTGGCATGTAGCTCAATCCACTCATACACTCCGGGCCTCTGAAGACTTTCCAGTCTTGATAAAATAAGCCCGACCTAGCCGCTCCAAGCAGCATTACCTGTTGCCATTCACCAGTATGATGAAGATGCTGTGCAGATAGTGGATTGGATGACAACCAAGATACTCACACATTAGATTCGATGAATATTTGATTTGGCTCGAGTCAAAACCAGTTCAGTTTGGTGCAAGTGCAAACAGCCCCAGTTGAGTTAAATTGATTTAAACTCGACACAATAAACTGATGAATGTACGTTTAATCAAATTGATATCAAAGTTCAAGTTCAATTCATGCCCAAATCAAATTAAAAATAGATTTGTTACATCAGGGTGCAAGTCATATTTGAACCTAAGTCAAGAGTCAAAATTGAATGGCGGCACTAAACCTTTTGAATAGAGTTGACACAATATTATTCTCAAAATCAAATCCAAGATATTCATGAGTTATCAAGCTTAAATATTTCTCAGTTTCAAAATAATACTGAAAGCCCTGACGTATTACGATGAAGTATTGTTTGGGAGGTGCGTACGTCGACATTTATCATCGAGGCGTAACTCCTCAATACGACGTTGTGTTCGCTAAGGTTAAAGTATTTTTCCAAAATTAAATTATCCAATACGCTGCAAGGCCGGATAATTTTCTCAAATTCAAAATATCCAACAAGTCGCAAGACCGGATATTTTCAAATCCAAATTATCCAACACACCACAAAGGCCGGGTAATTTTCTCAAATTCAAAATATCCAACAAGTCGCAAAACCGGATATTTCCAAATCCAAATTATTCAACAAGTCGTGAGACCGGATAATTTCCCCAAATTAAATTATCCAATATGCCGTAAGGCCGGGTAATTTTCCAAATCAAATTGTCCAACACGCCGCGAGGCCAGATAATTTTTCAAATCAAATTATCCAACACCCGCAAGGCTGGATAATTTCCTCAAATATCCAACATGTCGTGAGACCGGATAATTTTCCAAATCAAATTATCCAACACGCTGCAAGGCTGGATAGTTTTTCCTCAAATTCAAATCATCCATCAAGCCGTAAGGCCGGATAGTTTCGCAAATCAAATTATCCATCAAGCCGTAAGGCCGGATAACTTTTCAAATTAAATTATCCAATACGCCGCAAGGTCGGGTAATTTTCCAAAACAAAACATCCAACACGCCACAAGGCCGGGTGATTTTCCAAATCCAAATATCCAATATGCCTTAATGCATCACGATGGAATATTGTTTGGGAGGTGCGTACGTTGATGTTTACCATCGGGGCGTAGTTCCTCAATATGACATTGTATTGCCAAGGTCGGATATTCCCAAGTTCAAAGACCTAATAAGCCGTTGCAAGACAAAATATTTGACAAACACTCTTTGCTTTCATGACAAGTCATGTACTTTCATAATATTCATGAATAAAATTGTTTAATCTTGCATTTCATTTCATAGTATAGATCTCTTAATCAAAGGTGCCCTAATTTTAGGGGTAATTAACAATGAGTGCTTGCTTTCATTGGAAGCCGAAACCCATTAAACAAAAAGCCTTATTAATTTAAGGTGAATTTGAAATGGTCATATTATGTTTCAATGTAACCCTTTTTGACCCTACAAATTCTGGCACGCCCGATGGGACCGACTTCTCCTTTCATCTTTGAGATCTATATTATGTAACACAAAAAAAAATTCACTTCCTTGTTCTCATACTTCTCCTGCCCCGTGCAGTTATTTTCTGAGATGGCAAGCAAGGTGAATATCTTCATGGAGGAGGTGATGGATACTACGTGGAACATCAAATTCGGTTGCATCCCGGATGTTGCTGAATTCATTTATGTACAATTCAAGGACTCTGAAAACATCAAGGGCATGGGAAAGATTACACCGGCTGTCAAGAGGAAGACTTCTCTGAAAAAGAAGAAAAGGTCTGCCACAAGAACGGAAGAACCCTCAGTCACTGTTAACGGGGGCATGATCGATGAAGAAGAGGAAGAACCGTCGTTCACTGTTAATGGAGATAGGATTCACCAGGCTGTATTCTCAAACCCTGAAAGGATGAAGAAGCAGGAGAGACAAGCTGTCACGCCCAGGCGGAAGCCGGCTATTTCTAGCTCAGGGTTCCCCAGGGAGTAACAATATTGATAGGAACCAGAGAACTAAAATAATCCAATATCATTTATTTAATAAACAATCCAAATTTAATATCAACACAATAACTGAATACAACTATCCAAATTATCAACTGAATAAAATTCGAAAGACAACTATTTTAACTCGGCTGGTATCTGCTACCTACTCTATCCCTCCCAGAAGCTAACTCTGTACCTGGAGGAGAAACAAAGGGAGTTAGCAGAAATGCTAAGTAGGAATCAACAAACATGGTGAGGGAATCAAATAACAGGATAGTACAATAACTAAAACAACGATATACAAATAATATAGGAATGTCGTGCAAATCATCAAGCCGGCCAACAGATCTCAATCAAGAGCCGCACTCATTTTCAGAGTGTTTCCACTGTTGCTCATGCAATGGAACGACTATCCAAAACAGCCCGGTAAATGTTGCGTCCAACATCTGACATCCATAGTATTGTCCCGAGGACAACTGGCGGTGCCCTATCCGGCAGCTTAGATAGTCTGATATAATCAGAACTATAACTCAGATAAACAGGCCACTGGAGAATAAATCATCCAGGTCAGCGGTCAAAATATATCACGACTTTATCATCTCAGATTTACAACGGTTTCACATACTCATGTGTCAATATCTCAGATACACAATTGTTTAACCAGGCTCATAAGCCAATAAATCAGATATCTCAAACAGATTTGTTTAACCAATCATACAGAAACAGAATATGACCAAAAAATTAAGATAATTGAGTTCAACAGGAATTTCAGAAACAAACCAAGCAGACGAAGCAATCAGATATCAGTGTCAATTAATTCTATCATATGCATCATATATCAAGTCAAAGGATTAAGTAGCAATTCCTATTATTGACACTGTAAGAAAGGAGTAGGGTAAGATTCCTACCTCAAACGATGTTATCTCTGAGTCCTTTTGAAAAGTCAATAATTGTTTATCAAACGATGCAAGCCGATTAATGGACCAACCACTCTGAAACATGAATTTGTACATGAACTCTATCATTAAACATTCTAATTTGAAAACCAAAACTACCAACATATATAACATAACCCTAAACCTAGAGAACCAGTCTCAGATCATATGAACCGAACCTAAAACCCACTGAACCGGACAGAATTGCACTGAACCGATCAAATTCACCCTGAACCCAATCAAACCGAGACTTCTAACTTCAATTACACAAAATATAAATCTCATCTAAAGATATACAGACTACCATTAGATAGGAAATTTAATTATCTTTCCAACGGACTACCTGAACCGGCCAGGATTCGACCGAATCGAGGTCGAACCGGTCTAAATTCAATAACTGACCCAAACTGGAATTGAACCGCTCGGTCCGGTTCAATTCGATTTCAAAACAGCCGATGGTTTATTTCAAAATAAACCGAACCCAAAACTTAATTAAAAACTCGAACCGTTCGTCGCCCGCGCCGCCCGACCGCCGCCGGACTCGCGTCCGCTGCTTGCGCCGGCGAGCTCGCGAGAACGCGTCGAACATCGGATCGACCCCAAATTTCGCCAGTAGACTCCAGACGACGAGGCGAAACTCTACGACGAGCTTCGGCGAGCTTTCGACCCACGGTCGAAGCACCCGAAACGACAGCAAGTATCGACGGTGGCGCCGCCGCCGTCGATACACAAAACATACTCAAACCCAAACGGAACTTCTCGAAAACTACACAGAAGCCTACATACCTTGCTACGACGATGTATCGTAGCCCAGAACACAGAGATCGTCGTCGATGAAGGCACTGGATGGCTGGAACACGAGGCGGCGCCGCTCGAACTCCGGCAATGAGTTTGAGGGCGATTTCTCCTTCCTGGCGGCGCGTCGAGGGTTGAAGATGTTCCAGGGTTCGAATCGAACCCACGGGAGCAGAAGCCCCAATATATCGAGGCAAA
The DNA here is from genome assembly GCA_027563935.2 of Costus lasius. Lineage (NCBI taxonomy): Eukaryota > Viridiplantae > Streptophyta > Magnoliopsida > Zingiberales > Costaceae > Costus > Costus lasius. Next base: position 118,832,480 of record CM050447.1, read on the forward strand.
ACGCGTTCCCTACGGCGAGAACGCGGCGGCGACGAAATCGCCGAGAAAATCGGGGAAGACGACGAGTTCGCTCGTCGCCCAAATTCAAACTTAAAGTTAAATCAAAAGAATTAAATCCTTTATTATAGTATAAGCGAAACCCGACTCGGTGGTTAGGCGGCGACATTTCCTCGCGCGTGATGCGGGTTCGAGTCCCCGCGAGCGCAAAAACGAATATTTTTATAAAAACTCAAATTTTAAACTTTTAAAATTCCGAATAATTTTCTAAAAATCATAAAATTCCAAAAATAAATTTCTGAATTTCAAAAATTAAATTTATTAAATTTAGGTTATAACACAAGCCTTGAGGAAGAAAAAGGCTAGACTCTTCAAGCAAGGTCGCCTGATCCCTGTAAGGCGTAACCATGTTGTTACTAAAACAGAAACCACCATAACAAACAAGTTTGCGCCACTTTTGTCGGTTCTGAGGAACTCTAATTTGATAGAGGGACTGCAGTTGCGAACCAACATGCAGAACAAGTCGCACTCAATGTCTAAAAATATCACTGTTCAAAAGACGACATCTTAAAGGGTTTATGAGGCATATAAAAAGGCTCGAAAGGTTATGAAGAGGAAAGAGAGACGCTCCAAGATCAACCTTGAAGAGGTGAGGGGTTATACAACCCACACAGTGCAGATGGTAGAGCATGCGCGGGAGGCTGGCTCTGATTCTAAAGAAGAAACCCTCCAACATTTGACAAAAAAGATTAAGGGTAAAGGTTAGCTTCTGTTGTAACCCAGGAGCCCACTCGGCGATATGAAGCAGGAACTGCCTCCCTACGACAAGAAATCTTGGAGGAGGAAGAAGAGGAGCCTATCATGACTACCTCGCCGCTATTCAATCCTGTTGATCATCGAGATGAGGCTATCGCTGATCTTAAGAAACAACTGAAAAAGAGAGATCAAGATATGAACATCCTCATGGCGAAGTTTGAAGAGGTGACTAGTGTCTTGGCAAAGACACAAGAAATGATGTTACGCCGAGAACAGCCACAAAATGCTACTCCAACAACCTCATCTTTATTGGTTCAACTGAATGATGATGGTATCACTTTGACCAGAAAGGAAATACAAGAGTTGGTGATGGACCAACTGAAACATTTTGAAGGGGGCAAAATTGCTCCAAAAAAGAGACGAGGGAGACCTTATCCCTCTGCATATGATGATATACCGTATCCTAAGGGGTATATAGTACCACACTTCAAAATGTTCAATGAGGTGGGGAACCCTGATTAGCATCTGGCCCATTTCGTCACGACATGTGGGAATACAGGAGGCAATGATGCTTTATTGCTTCGGCAATTTCCGCAAAGCCTCTCAGGAGTAGCCTTCGAATGGTATTACTCCTTGGAGAACGAAGTCATAAAGATTTGGGCTGATATGGAGGAGGTCTTCCGAGTAAAATTCGCTTTAGTAAGCGACAAAATTACTATTGCGGATTTGGCGAACACAAAAAGAAAAAGGGATGAAACCATCCTTAATTATATTATGAGATGGAGGAATTTGAGCATTAAGTGCGAACAATCAATAGAACAAGTTCAGGTTGTGAAGCTATTGGTCCGCAACATCGACAACTGGATGGCCCCGTTTCTTTGTGGACATAATATTTTTACATTTCAGGAACTAATCAATCAAGTGGCAAAATTGGAGCGGACAAACCCTCATACCTTCTCAGATACACAAAATCCAAAATTCAGAATAGAGGAGCCAAGAAGAAATGATTCCAAGGTCACTTATACAAATGTGGCTAACAGGAGCAAAAGGACTGAGGTTCACAACACAAGCGAACCTCGAAATGAAAAGGCGCCAACGCTTGGCGAAAATAGTCAAGGAAATCTGATGACCCTTGAAGAGAGAAAAAATAAAGCTTACTCTTGCAAGAGGGAGAAGACAATGAAAATTTTTAGAGATGCTCTGAAAAGTGGTTTGCAACTACCAAAGTCAAAACGCCCTGAAGAAGTTGACGAAACTTACAATCCTAACTCTTTTCCTTACCATCGTATACTGGGGCACACGATAGAAGACTGCTATGTATTCAAGGACTGGGTGGAGAGACAATACAAGTCGGGCAAAATAACTCTGTCAAAGCAAGTATTGAATGATACCCTGATTGAACAATCAGATTGATCCTAATCAAACGGCAGCAGGATCGAAAATGTCAAGTCCATTTATAGCTGGCAATTTGCTAAAAATTGTATGCTCCTCATACGAGCAACCAAATTGATCCTAATCAAACGGCAGCAGGATCGAAAATGTCAAGTCCATTTATAGCTGGCAGTTTGCTAAAAGCTATATGCTCCTCATACGAGCAATCAAATTGATCCTAATCAAACGGCAGTAGGATCGAAAATGTCAAATCCGTTCATAACTGGCAGTTTGCTAAAAACTGTATGCTCCTCATACGAGCAATCAAATTGATCCTAATCAAACGGAGCAGGATCGAAAATGTCAAGTCCGTTTATAGCTGGCAGTTTGCTAAAAATTGTATGCTCCTCATACGAGCAACCAAATTGATCCTAATCAAACGGCAGTAGGATCAAAAATGTCAAGTCCGTTTATAGCTGACAGTTTACTAAAAACTGTATGCTCCCCATACGAGCAACCAAATTGATCCTAATCAAACGGCAGTAGGATCGAAAATGTCATGTCTGTTCATAGCTGGCAGTTTGCTAAAAACTGTATGCTCCTTACACGAGCGACCAAATTGATCCTAATCAAATGGCAGTAGAATCAAAAATGTCCAATCCGTTCATAGCTAGAAGTTTGCTAAAAACTGTATGCTCCTTACACGAGCAATTAATTGATCATAATCAAATGGTCGTAGGGTCAAAAATATCAAATCCAACATACCCTTTCAAAAACGCAGGGGGCATGAAGAAATTCTTACCAAAAGGATGAAGATCACCTCTCCTTGACGTTCATGTGAAATCATATACTTAAGATCCGAAATGAGCATTTTGCTATTCAAAACTCAAATTTTGGAGTCCTATTTCTCCTCAAGGGAGACTACTACAAATACTCGATGACGTCAAATGTAGAATTTTAGTGCATTATGGTATAGTATTGTTTGGGAGATGCGTACGTCCATTTTTGTTATCGGGGCGTAGATCCTCAATACGACACCATGTGTGCAAAGAAATAACTACATGCCAAGATTGAAATTCAAATATTCACAAGTCATGAAGACATGATATTTGCTCAAATTTCAAATGTTGACAAGTCGTAAAGGCTCGATATATGTCAAACCTCAAACTCCAAACTCCATAAGCCACAAAGGCTCATTCACCCAAATTCTGAACATTTGGCCCAATGGCTCGTTCACCAAAATTCTGAACGTTTGGTCCCGCGACCCGTTCATCCAAATCTCGAATGCTTGGTCCCATGACCCATTCATCCAAATCTTGAATGTTTGGTCCCCCCGACCCATTCACTTAAATCTTGAACGTTTAGCCCAACGGCTCGTTCACCAAATTCAGAATGTTTGGTCCCACGACTCGTTCACCCAAATCTCGAATGCTTGGTCCCCCGACCCATTCGCTCAAATCTTGAACGTTTAGCCCAACGGCTCGTTCTCCAAATTCGAACGTTTGTCCCACAACCCGTTCACCTCAAATTCGAACGTTTGGTCCCACGACCCATTCACCTCAAATTCGAACGTTTGGTCCCACGGCCCGTTCACTCCAAATTCGAACATTTGATCCTACGACCCGTTCACTCTAAATTCTGAACGTTTGGCCTAATGACCCGTTCACCAAATCCTGATCATCCCTGTTTCGAACGTTTGGTCTCACGACCCGTTCATTCAATTTTGAACATTTGGCCAACGACCCGTTCACCCATATTTTGAACATTCGGCCCTCTATAGGACTGTTCACTCAAATCTAAATATTTCGCCCAATCGCCCCATTCGCCCATATTCTGAACATTCGGCCCTCTACAGGCCTGTTCGCTCAAATCTGAAGCCTCAACAAGCTCAGTCACCCATCATAACTCTCTCTATCATAGTGACAACGTACGTTCAACTCTCAAAGCCCTTCGTATTGCTAAGGGAGTTTCAAACAAAACCACATTTGGTCCTTAATGAAGGATGGTGCAACTCAAGTGCCAAATATTAGCAACCTTTGCACATATCTCAAATTATCATCAATATATTGGATTCCTCCCTTTGAAAGTTATTGAAGCATACAAACGAGAAATGTCAGATCTTACAATTTTATGCTATCTCATCATGGAAAACCTAAAACTCTCAAGCAACACAGCCTTTTGGAAAAGTGATGTATGATGCCCAAGGAAGACAAAGATGTCGCTATAAATGCAAAATCACGCAGGGGCATTGTTACTTCAGCAAGCCTGATGATATCAAAATCAAGGACAAACGACAAAGTCTTTGATGGCTTGATAAAATGTTGGCAAAATCTAGTGGCCACAATATCATCAATCAAGTTTATAACACAGAAGACCCGCCAACCCTCCTCAATAGCACATGCGCAAACCTGTTGAACAATATATGTGACGACTCAGATATGATACCATGCGAATCATAACAACTAGCCTTTAAAAAAAGGGAAGGAGGAGAAGCCACATCAATTATTTGTGTTCACAAGAAACTTGTAGACTCACAGTCAATGCTTCTCAAACCAGCAATAACAAAAGGAGAGAAAAAGTGAAACTCATATCAAAGTTCTACAAAAGAAATTATCAATAGAAGACTCAGACAAGGATCCATAAATATAAGTCTTAACATCAAAAACATGGCATTCAAGTACAGTGAGTCAACAATATTTTGACAATTTATGTGAGCACAAGCTTTTGCCCCCTCAACTTCATCATCAGCCTTGAGGCAGACATCCCGTGTTTTTCTTGTAGCTTCTCCAGAGTAGCTAATTTAACCTGAGACTTATGGATCAATTCGAACAGATCCTTTTCTTTTGCTTCAGTAATTACCATACCATTGCCTTTCTCCTGTAGCTCTGAAGTTACAAGACACCTTTCTTTTGAGAGCTTGGTCATTTCCTCGCTAATGAGATTCCAAGATTATTGTTATGCCTAAAAAAACAAAGAAGCTTAGAAGATGAAATATATCTAAGTGATAGAAGTTAATAGGCAAAGACATTTTCCGACAGATTTGTACGCGCTTGTGGCTTCTACAAAATCCGTTGGGGGGCATTTGTTGAACCATACATTCTTACCAAGAAATATATAGAGAAGTCGAGTCAAAATTGATTTTGACTCTTGCAGACACATTAAAGAGAAAACAAGAACATTCAGATGCTTGTCATACTTCAGCTCTTTTTTTTTTCAGGGATTTTAACATATTCCAAATATTTAAGAAAGGAGAAGGGGTTCAGCTGCAAAGTTCAGGCCAAGTGCATAAACAAAAGTAGATAAATTGGATCACTTGTTTTCTAAATCTGGATTCAACTAACAAGGAAAGGAAAGAAGTAAACATGAGCATTTTAAGGAAAGTGGCAAAAGCACAAAGGCTTATAACCTACACAAAATTGACCTACTCTTAGGTCCCAACACGTACACAACAAATATGTTCGCCTACATCATCTTGTGTACATGTGTTGATTATGAATTAAACCATGAATCATATATGCATAGTCTAAATTAATTTTGACTACAAATGAAATAAAGGAATACATCATCAGGGTCTATTAACAAGCTCGCATGTCTTTGCTCTCTCTCGCTATAGAATTTTGAAAGACACATCTTTATCCTGAGCATCCTGTTCTTCATTATAAAGTAGACTTCAGATGTTCATTTCGACCACCTGCAAGTCAAGAGAGCCTCAGTTGATTCCATTGATGTAAATCGGTGCAGTCCATCATCCTTTTTAGCTGGTCCTAAATGTCAGCGACAAAGAATATTAGCATGACATTGCAAATGGCTTTTTATCACAAGATCCAGTTAAGCATTCTCTGAAAAGATAAGCCTGTTTTGAACTAGAAATGATGCAAGCGATCTGAGCTCGCTAATGCCCACGGCTAATCCAGATTTTTTTTGATGCAAGCGATCTAAGATGCAATCGGCATCCCCGGCTCCACGGCTAATCCCTATTTTGCTTGGATTTTTTTGATTGTTTGTCTCGTTCTAAATCACATGAAATGGTAAAACAATAAAAGAGGATGCGAAAGGAGATATTGAAAATGCAAAAAATAAAAAAGAGAGAGGAGTCTCGTCAAAATCTGTTACAAAAAAGAGCGCGTTGAGAACATTAGAATAAGATAAAGTTCTCTACCTGCAAGTTCTCTGGGCTTTGCTTCACGTTTGTAGTGCTATAAGAAGAAGACTTATGCTGCTTGTAGTGCTGTGAAAGAAGAAAGCAGAGAGTTTTAGAATTTGTTGCCATGAGAAAATGTGCTGTTGTATTGTTAAGAGGAAGAGCCAGTAACCAAAGAGAGTCTCGTCAAAAATATGCTAGAATAAATACATTGCTATGAGAGAAGGGCAGCAAAGAAAAAAGCCTTGCAGAAAGAAAAAGTCTTGATAAACACACAATTGTGAGAAAGAAGCAGAGCCTGGTAAAAAAATATATCCTAGAGGAAAGGCATCATTGTATTGATAAAAATCCTCCGGAAGAAAGAAGAAAGGCATCCCTGTATTGCTTTAAAAAAAAAGGGGGAGACAGATTGGAATCACAAAATTTGCGAAACTGTTGCAAAAGAGTCTCGTCAAAACTTACAAAATTCGAGAAGACCTCTGCTTCAAAAAGAGCCTCGTCAAAAGCTAAAATTTTGAGAAGAACTCTATTTCAAAAGAATCTCATCAAAATCTAGTAAAAGAAAATAGAATTTGTTCATGTACATGAAAAAAAAAAGATCATCAGGCAAATAGTGTATTACCTCTCCAAAGGCTTTGTCTATAATCTGCAATCACTGTGATGGCTTCTCGACGGATTTCTCTCCAACTCTTGCTGCTGCTGGGAGCTCAACTGAAATAGCACCATCTTGCTTCAGACGGTTGTTGCTAGCAAATCCGTCCCAAATCTGTTCCTCAGCAACTGTGCGACGCCATCTCTTCTATCGCTGCCTACGGAAGAATTGCTACGTGCTCGGCTGATGTAGCCATCTCTTCTATGGACAAATTGCTACGAATCCGTCCCAATCAGTTCCTCAGCCACCATCGACGCCATGGCCGAAAACAAATTATGCAACACGCCACAAAGGCCGGGTAATTTTCTCAAATTCAAAATATCCAACAAGTCGCAAGACCGGATATTTCCAAATCCAAATTATTCAACAAGTCGTGAGACTGGATAATTTCCCCAAATTAAATTATCCAATAAGCCATAAGGCCGAGTAATTTTCCAAATCAAATTATCCAACACGCCGCGAGGCCAGATAATTTTTCAAATCAAATTATCCAATAAGCCGCAAGGCCGGAGAATTTTCTCAAATATCCAACAAGTTGTGAGACCGAATAATTTTCCAAATCAAATTATCCAACACGCTGCAAGGCTGGATACTTTTTCCTCAAATTCAAATCATCCATCAAGCCGTAAGACCGGATAATTTCGCATATCAAATTATCCATCAAGCCGTAAGGCCGGATAACTTTTCAAATCAAATTATCCAATACACCGCAAGGCCGGGTAATTTTCCAAAACAAAACATCCAACACGCCACAAGGCCGGATGATTTTCCAAATCCAAATATCCAATATGCCTTAATGCATCACGATGGAATATTGTTTGGGAGGTGCGTACGTCGATGTTTACCATCAGGGCTTAGTTCCTCAATATGACATTGTATTGCCAAGGTTGGATATTCCCAAGTTCAAAGACCTAATAAGCCGTTGCAAGACAAAATATTTGACAAACACTCTTTGCTTTCATGACAAGTCATGTACTTTCATAATATTCATGAATAAAATTGTTTAATCTTGCATTTCATTTCATAGTATAGATCTCTTAATCAAAGGTGCCCTAATTTTAGGGGTAATTAACAATGAGTGCTTGCGCTCATTGGAAGCCGGAACCCATTAAACAAAAAACCTTATTAATTTAAGATGAATTTGAAATGGTCATATTACATTTCAATGTAACACTTTTTGACCCTATATATAAAAAAATAGAAAATATAAAACAGAAGCAAATTGAAAAATTTCAGAAATCACAATTCTGTCACAACTTGTGAAAATCCAAAACCTGCAAAAACAGAAAACAAAGTTAAATCTAAAACAAATAAAACTTAGTCTAGCAATACTAGCAACTATTTTGATATTAACAAAACTAAGGTCCCCAGCAATGGCGCCAAAAACTTGTTGATGGTTCGCAAGTGCACGGATACTTCGAAGTAATAAAAAGATATCGAACTACAGAGACCTACGTGTTAAGTACCGAATAGTTATTTTATCACTAGCTCAGCAAACTGAATAAGATGTAAGCAAATGATCAGAAAGTATACGAAGAGTTAGAGAGAAAAGCTAGGACTAGGGTTTCATCCACCTTAATTTCTATGACTTATAAGGAAATAAGCGCATCGTCCGTCCACTCTTATTATGATAAAGATATAATTTACTTTATAAAGAAATCATCTCGCTTTCACATAGACAATGTACAAAGAATCAATCCTCACTTTTGCACAAGATTAATTCAATGCTAAAGATAAGTAAATCATTGACAAAGAAATCAAAGATCACTTTCATGCATCCAATCTCCATCTCAAGTGAAAACTAAATACTTTCATATTTTAGTTTCACAAGTTCTACTTAAGGTTCTCCAACGATCCGATACTTAATTTCTTACAATATCTTCATGTTTAATTCAATAATTCTTCCTAGATCAGATTATTGTTGGGGTATGCCCTTAAGGCTAATGTTTGAGGCCTATGGGAATGTATCAGTATCATGTAATAAACTGTTATGTTTAAAGGCATGGTTGTTATTCAGTTAGCTACATTGTCTGCTGCAATATATGTTCTTCTGAATAATGTCTCAAAAGCTGTTCAGCTAGGCTGATATGCTATTATGTCCTTAGTCGATGTATCTTGGTGAACATGAGACAACCTTGATATGGATAAGACTAATATGTAGTCTAATCTTATAGGATGCTTCGAGCATGGAATAAGATGTAGACTCATGGGTACATTGGATGTACTGGACAGACCCTACTAGGATGTTCAATTGTTTGTCGCAATATGAATATTCCTTGATTGCAACAAGTGGCACATTTCCTCTGACTTGAGATCACTTGTGTTTCTAAATGATGATTGTCATTGTTTTGAGATGGTTCAATATCATTTGAAACATAATGATCATAGACTATCTTGGATGATGAGCTTGAGTCAGGTTAGGGCACTAGTGATAGACATAGGATTGCCGTCTCCTTGTTTAAGGAGTGTGATGTTCTAAAGGGGCCCCCTGGATGAGATGATTGAGAGAGTGTATGGCCATACCCAGGTGACAGTGTTCATCTGATCTAATCATGCTTATCATATTGGAGTTACGAGCTTGACAGGCTTGTCCAATAAGAACATCTAGTGGCAAAGGAAATATGCATGCCTTGTGAAATGATTCACACTTGTGCTATGGTTTGGGTGTAGTCTTGGAAGACTCTTTCCTCTATATCGGGAGACAGTGATGTGTTGCTAGATACCCCTCACTGATCGTGATAATGTGAATTATCGTTACCGACATTTAAAGGAAACCCTCAGGGTCGCACAATTTGATGATATGGCTTACTTAAGTCAGATCGTGTGGACTGAATTGTTCAGGTTCAGTTTAAAGGGATTTAATCTCTGATTGTGAGTGAGATCTGGTCTGATCATGTTTGATTGATTAGAGCTTGAGATCGGTAAGCTTCGATCGAGAGAATAGATGCCAGATCGGTCAGATCAGGGGCATCGAGGAGATCGACGGTTAGATCGGGAACCTTAGGGTTTATTTAAGATCTAGACCATAATACTTGGATTAATTGGTCTTGGACCAAACCGAAATGAACCGCTCATGGAATGAGCGCATGGTTCAAGGCTTGGCGACAAGTTCACTTGGCGTGAACATATGGGGCGGTGAGTGGTTACTATTTTTAGTAACCATGATCTCCACTTGGTGGGGGGCTCTCGTCCGATTAGAGTAATCTCTATTCTTGCCACTTGAACAGATTCCTCTCGACTCTCGTGGTGTGTGGCGACGCTTGAAGGTTGAGGAGGATTCGGCCAAGAGAAAAGATCTCCATCCCTTTCTCATTCGATCAAGGATTCTTTGAACCCTTGCTAGCACAAGGAGCGACAAAGAGTTTGCCTTCATCCTCTTGTGTGCGAGACTTTGGAGAAGTGGCACTTGCGACTTTAGCTTCCAAGGCGACATTTACTCCATGGCGATGGTATGATCGTTTTGCATCATCTTCAATAGCTTTTCATTAAGTTGATCTTTTAACATGCAAGTCGATCCTATAAACCCTAGTTTCCGCAAGTCAATATTTTATGCGCCATCACTTTAGGGTTTTTGCTCCCTCAAGAAGGGGACCCCCCTAATCTAAGGGGCACTTTCAATTGGTATCAGAGCCGAATTAATGTATGTTATTTTGATTGCTTGATGCCTTATGTGATCCATGTTTGCGTGTACATGCTTAGATCTAGTTAACATGCGTTTTTCCCTTTAAGTTTTTGTACATGCGAAACTTGAAGTATGTTATCATTGGCGCATTGTTGTTAGCGCATGCTTTGTGTTTTTCTTAAAAACCCTAATTTACATGCGCGCCTAACACTAGATCTAAGGCCCTGCTATAAACCCTTAGACGGGTTATTAGGGTTGAAGTCACCCCTAGTTTAGATCCAACAGTCTGATCAGACTATCTGACAGCCTGAATGGGTCGACCAGATAGCACCTTGGCGCAAGCCTATGGTGGCTATAGGTCGACTGCAGACAGGTGTGTAGCGATGTCTGATTGAGACGATTAATGAACGCACCTGAGTTAGGCCCGGGGTCACGCCCGCTTGCCAGACCTCAGTGTGGTTGTTCAGCCCTAGCGCATGCATAGTTGACCTTATGGTCGACGCAAGTCAGTTAGGACTTGGTGCATGCAAGGGCAGTGGATCTGACTAGGTTGGATGAGTGGATCCCTAGTAATGGACCGTTGTAAGGTTGTAGGGCAAATAAGGAAAATTAAAATTGATCCTATGGGGTTTTCAAAAATTTTAATTTTTATGATGGATCACATGGTTGTTGATTGATGCATATGTGTGTCTATTTAGTCTTATGTGGGCTGCCCGTTATTATTTGTGTGCTGTGCTGGGGCCTGCGTGCCTGGGAGTTAAATTTGTAAATTAATTATTGTGATCTGCGCATCACATTGCTTTAATTTATAAAATGTAATTGACCTGCGTGTCAATCTTGTCTAGATAGTTAAATTTGTAATTTAATTAGACAAGAGCACAGAGCACACTTGGCAGAGGCGCTTGCAGCAGTGGCTGGACCAGGTGGGAGGTCTAGGGTTCGACCCTAGGACCTGGCGCATTTTCCCTGGTGGGCGCACCTGTGCTGTAATTGGCGCTTGGGCCCTGGTTTGGTCCTGATGAGCAGCTAAAGACCCATGAAGAGCAAGTGAAGACTTAAGTTAGGTTAAGGTCTCACTAGGGCTATGGGCTTTTACCACATAAGATTCATGCTTTCTTTTATTGTTTAAATATTAGAATTGCATGATTAAATTATCTTCTGCTATCACCATAGGAATTGCATGATAGGCAAGAAGATAAAAGACCGTTAAAATCCAACGCTAAAATATCAAGCTCGTAAGCCTTCTGACGCGAAACCTCACTGTTCTGATTATCGTTGGAGCAGTGTTGTACCCACTCAGTGGGCACGTCCATCTATCTTCAGACGGTGCGGGATTACACCTGTGTGTTACAGAGTAGGGATTTATCCCTTCTCGTTGCTCAGCATAGCACATGGTGGTCCAGGGAGTAGGTCGGGTCAGCTTGACCGTGTAGCCTACATATGTGGCGCATATGGTAGCACATGGAGGCAGCCATCTGTGGGGTCAGAGACTGTGTTGTACCAACTCAGTTGGCACAGTCTGCTGGATTGCCCAGATGAAGGGGAATCGCACGGGTTGGCGATTGGCAGGGACTGCCTACCAGAGATTAGTGCTTGTACTCTCTGTGCATCTTATCTCGCCTGAGCGGGACGCGGAGACCAAGTGTGAAATCTGGATCCCATCTCACTAAAAGAGTTCTACTCTTTCGGGCTGTTTTGCTGGATTTTTCAAGCCAGAGAAAATAGTGAGAAAAAGAATCTTTCTTAAGTCCTGATTGATTCTTATACATTGATACTGACCTTGCTGTTCTTGCATTGTTGTAGATACCTGCAGCAACGAACACCATGAACTTCAATGTGCGATCCCTACTGGAAAGGGAGAAGTTTGCTGGGCCAAACTTCTCTGACTGGTTTGGACACCTTAAGATCGTTCTTAAGGCAGAGAGGAAACTGTATGTCCTCGAGACGGCGATACCGCCGCAGCCCGCTCCGAACGCCGCAAGGGCGGTTCGGGAAGCCTATGAAAAGCACGTCAATGATAGCATTGATGTCGCTTGCCTGATGCTAGCGTCTATGACGCCACCGCTGCAGCGTCAGCATGAGGATATGTCGGCTATACAGATTATAGCAAACCTCAAGATGCTGTATGCTGCACAGGCGAGGACTGAACGCTATAATTTGACAAAGCTCTTCTTTCAGAGCAAACTGGCTGAAGGGAGCCCAGTGGGAGCTCACGTGCTCAAGATGATTGGGCACAAGGAGGCTCTAGAGAAACTGGGGCATACCATTAACCAGGAGCTTGCTGTGGACATTATTCTGCAGTCTCTCCCGCCATCATTCGACGCGTTCATTATTAATTTTAATATGAACAAAATCGATTGTACTCCGGCAGAGCTGCTGAATATGCTCTTGACCACTGAGGAGACTCTGAAGGGTAAGCCTTCGACCTCTGTCTTAATGGTTCCTTACAGGAACAAGAAGAAGGGGAAGAAGGGCAAGGCCACTGTTAAGAGCTACAGCAAGGCTCTGAAGCAGAAGGTGAAGCGGTCTAAGGAATACAGGTGTTTCCACTGTGGCCAGCTGGGTCACTGGAAAAAGGACTGTAAAGCGCTCCAAGGAGATAAGAGGGGAAGCATCGCTTCTGGCTCAGGTATATTCGTGACTGAGGTCATGTTTTCTTCTTCTATATCATGGGTGTTGGACACTGCATGTGGAGTTCACATTTGTTCAAATGTACAGGAACTCAAGAGAAGAAGGCAGGTGGGACAGCATGAGGTGGACCTACGCATTGGAAACGGGGCACGGGTTGCTGCTGTTGCTGTAGGAGACTACTTTATTTCTTTACCATCTGGACTTGTATTGGAACTAGACAATTGTTATTTTATTCCCAGTATAACTAAAAATATTATCTCCATTCCTGCTCTTGTCAGGAAGGGTTTTTCCTTTGAATGCAATATTTCAAAGTGTATTTTGTCTTTTGATAATATTGTTTATGCAACTGGTTCAATTAACAATGGGTTATACATGTTGGACATGGAATGTTCGATACAGCAAATTGATATTAAGAAAGCCAAGTATGCTGATGACAGCACCTTGCTATGGCATAGTCGTTTAGGCCATATCAACGAGAAACGCATTAAGCGGTTGCATGATTATGGACTGCTGGGATCATTCTCCTATGAGGAGATTGATACATGCAAAGCTTGTTTGATGGGTAAAATGACGAAGTCACCTTTTCCTCACAAAGGTCAAAGGGCTTCAAGTTTACTTGACCTTATACACAGTGATGTGTGTGGGCCATTTAGTAAACATGCCAGAGGTGGCTATCAGTACTTCATTACCTTTACTGATGATTTCAGTAGGTATGGGTATGTCTATCTGATGAGACATAAGAGTGAATCTTTTGACAAGTTCAAAGAGTTCAAAAATGAAGTACAGAATCAGCTAGGCCGTAATATCAAGGCACTTCGCTCAGATCGAGGTGGTGAATACCTAAGTCATACGTTTACTGACTATCTAAAGGAGTGTGGGATTATCTCACAGCTCACTCCACCAGGAACACCGCAATGGAATGGTGTGTCCGAAAGGAGAAATAGAACGCTACTTGATATGGTTCGTTCTATGATGAGTCAGGCTACTCTTCCATACTCCTTTTGGGGTTTTGCACTGGAAACAGCTGCAAAGGTACTAAACCGAGTGCCATCCAAGGCAGTTTCAAAGACGCCATATGAGTTATGGTATGGGAAACAGCCAAGCTTGACATTTATCAGGATCTGGGGCTGCGAGGCTTATGTCAAAAAGCTCGCCTCTGGGAAACTAGAGAGCAGATCTGACAAATGTATCTTTGTCGGTTACCCTAAGGAAACTAAGGGTTATTATTTCTACGACCCCAAAGAGAACAAGGTTTTTGTTGCTCGGACTGCCATATTTCTTGAGAAGGAGTTTCTTCTGCAAGAGGCCAGTGGGAGAGAAATAAAGCTGGATGAGAATCCAGAAGAAGGACAAAGTGACCAAGTAGAGTTGGATGAGCCTGAGCCGGTAGAACAGGTTATTGGACAACCTGAGGCTCAGATATCACGGGAACCGCGAAGATCGGGGAGGATTCGTCGACAGCCTGAGCGCTATGACGGACTCTATATCATTGACAATGATGAACCCCTCACTTATGCGGATGCGGTCAGTGGACCGGAGTCAGCGAGATGGCTTGAAGCTATGCGCGCCGAGATGGACTCCATGTCAGATAACCAAGTTTGGGATTTGGTTGATCCGCCTCCGGGAGTAATCCCTATAGGCTGTAAATGGATCTTCAAGAAGAAGATTGACATGGATGGTAACGTAGTTACCTATAAAGGCAGGCTAGTTGCGAAAGGTTTCAAACAAATCTACGGGATAGATTATGATGAAACTTTCTCACCTGTAGCCATGTTTAAGTCTATTCGGATTCTTTTCGCGATAGCTGCATATTATGATTATGAGATTTGGCAGATGGATGTGAAAACAGCTTTCCTTAATGGAAATCTGGATGAGGATGTGTATATGACACAACCTGAGGGTTTCACTAATCCATCAGATCGTCATAAAATATGCAAGTTAAAGAAGTCTATTTATGGACTTAAGCAAGCATCAAGAAGCTGGAATATTCGTTTTGATGAATCAGTTACTGAATTTGGTTTCATCAAGAACGAGGATGACCCGTGTGTATATAAGAGGTTTAGTGGGAGCGTGATCACTTTCCTAGTCCTCTACGTCGATGATATCTTGATCATTGGAAATGACATTCCTGAAATGCATGCTGTGAAGGCATGGCTGAGGAAATGTTTCCAGATGAAAGATTTAGGAGAAGCAGCCTATGTGTTAGGTGTGAAGATCTACAGGGATAGATCTAAGAGGCTTCTCGGGCTGTGCCAGAGTACTTACATCGATAAGGTCCTGGAGAGATTTCATTTAGAGAATTCTAAACGTGGATATCTTCCAGTCAGACATGGTCTGAATCTTTCGAAGAGTCAGTGTCCACAAACACAGACTAAGAAAGATGAAATGAACAATACGCCTTATGCTTCGGCTATTGGTTCCATAATGTATGCGATGTTATGTACTCGCCCTGACGTTGCTTACGGGTTAAGCGTGACCAGTCGTTACCAGAGTAATCCAGGTGTGGCGCACTGGATTGCAGTCAAGAACATTTTAAAATATCTGCGGAGGACCAAAGATATGTTCTTGATATATGGTGGTCAGGAAGAACTCAGTATTGAAGGATATACTGACGCTTCGTTCCAGTCTGACCAGGATGATTTTCGATCGCAATCAGGCTATGTTTTTAGCTTGAATGGAGGTGCAGTGGTGTGGAAGAGTTTCAAACAGTCAACTGTTGCTGATTCCACAACAGAAGCCGAGTATGTTGCAGCCTCGGAAGCATCCAAGGAGGCAGTGTGGATTCGTAAGTTCGTGAGAGAACTTGGTGTTGTTCCTTCGAGTGCTGATCCTTTGGTTATCTTCTGTGATAACACTGGAGCAATCGCACAAGCAAAGGAACCACGGTCACACCAGAAGTCCAAGCACATACAGAGACGGTTTCATTTGATCAGGGAGATCATAGATCGTGGCGAGATCAAAATCTGCAAGGTTCATACAGATGACAATCTGGCAGACCCGCTTACCAAGCCTCTGGCGCAGCAGAAGCATGAGAAGCACTGTAATAATATGGGTTTGAGATTTCTCAACCATTAGATTAAGTGCAAGTGGGAGATTGTTGGGGTATGCCCTTAAGGCTAATGTTTGAGGCCTATGGGAATGTATCAGTATCATGTAATAAACTGTTATGTTTAAAGGCATGGTTGTTATTCAGTTAGCTACATTGTCTGCTGCAATATATGTTCTTCTGAATAATGTCTCAAAAGCTGTTCAGCTAGGCTGATATGCTATTATGTCCTTAGTCGATGTATCTTGGTGAACATGAGACAACCTTGATATGGATAAGACTAATATGTAGTCTAATCTTATAGGATGCTTCGAGCATGGAATAAGATGTAGACTCATGGGTACATTGGATGTACTGGACAGACCCTACTAGGATGTTCAATTGTTTGTCGCAATATGAATATTCCTTGATTGCAACAAGTGGCACATTTCCTCTGACTTGAGATCACTTGTGTTTCTAAATGATGATTGTCATTGTTTTGAGATGGTTCAATATCATTTGAAACATAATGATCATAGACTATCTTGGATGATGAGCTTGAGTCAGGTTAGGGCACTAGTGATAGACATAGGATTGCCGTCTCCTTGTTTAAGGAGTGTGATGTTCTAAAGGGGCCCCCTGGATGAGATGATTGAGAGAGTGTATGGCCATACCCAGGTGACAGTGTTCATCTGATCTAATCATGCTTATCATATTGGAGTTACGAGCTTGACAGGCTTGTCCAATAAGAACATCCAGTGGCAAAGGAAATATGCATGCCTTGTGAAATGATTCACACTTGTGCTATGGTTTGGGTGTAGTCTTGGAAGACTCTTTCCTCTATATCGGGAGACAGTGATGTGTTGCTAGATACCCCTCACTGATCGTGATAATGTGAATTATCGTTACCGACATTTAAAGGAAACCCTCAGGGTCGCACAATTTGATGATATGGCTTACTTAAGTCAGATCGTGTGGACTGAATTGTTCAGGTTCAGTTTAAAGGGATTTAATCTCTGATTGTGAGTGAGATCTGGTCTGATCATGTTTGATTGATTAGAGCTTGAGATCGGTAAGCTTCGATCGAGAGAATAGATGCCAGATCGGTCAGATCAGGGGCATCGAGGAGATCGACGGTTAGATCGGGAACCTTAGGGTTTATTTAAGATCTAGACCATAATACTTGGATTAATTGGTCTTGGACCAAACCGAAATGAACCGCTCATGGAATGAGCGCATGGTTCAAGGCTTGGCGACAAGTTCACTTGGCGTGAACATATGGGGCGGTGAGTGGTTACTATTTTTAGTAACCATGATCTCCACTTGGTGGGGGGCTCTCGTCCGATTAGAGTAATCTCTATTCTTGCCACTTGAACAGATTCCTCTCGACTCTCGTGGTGTGTGGCGACGCTTGAAGGTTGAGGAGGATTCGGCCAAGAGAAAAGATCTCCATCCCTTTCTCATTCGATCAAGGATTCTTTGAACCCTTGCTAGCACAAGGAGCGACAAAGAGTTTGCCTTCATCCTTTTGTGTGCGAGACTTTGGAGAAGTGGCACTTGCGACTTTAGCTTCCAAGGCGACATTTACTCCATGGCGATGGTATGATCGTTTTGCATCATCTTCAATAGCTTTTCATTAAGTTGATCTTTTAACATGCAAGTCGATCCTATAAACCCTAGTTTCCGCAAGTCAATATTTTATGCGCCATCACTTTAGGGTTTTTGCTCCCTCAAGAAGGGGACCCCCCTAATCTAAGGGGCACTTTCAATTATCAATAAGGCAATAAACTTCTAAAATCTAGAAATAAGAACTAACCTAATTTCTTACGATGAGTTCCTAAATCACGATTCTAGGGTTCCAAGTTTTTGCAAGTCACCTTTCGGTCCATATCGCAAAAATTCCAATACATGCTGATAATATAAAACTAGAAAAAATCAAAAGCAATCATCACATACGTAGAATTATCATAACAAAAGTTCCCTGATGAATCAAGGATCATTTAGTGATTATAAAATTAAGGGGATTACACCCTTTGTCCCAAAAGAGAAGTTTATACTTTCATGGAGTTAAAAATACAATAAAAATTCATGATAAAAATTAGAATTCGAAAGAGGAGGAATAGAAGTTACCAATTTTACACCACCGTAATTTTGGAAAATTTCGACTGCTATAGTATCTGCTACAGTACTGTGAACAGTACACTACTACAGTAAAATCGCAAAACACTATTCTGCCCGAAACTTCTTTCTTTGATTTCTCCCTCGATCGAACTCCTTTCGATCTGAAATTTTTGATGTATCCTCTCCTCCCTTGGGCGAAGTTCTCCTGTAAATTTTGCGGCCTGAAGGCCGAGCCCTAGGGATGCCTCTGTTGATTTCTCCCTCGATTGGTGAAGAAATTCGATTCTTTTTGTCCTCAAATCTTCTCCTCGATTTATAGAACACTCCCCTTTTTACAGTTTTTCAATTGGTGCCCTGGATCTTCTGATTTTGCATTGCAAAAAGTCGGGCTTTGGAGCGGCTGCGGAAGACTCGTTCAAATTCATAATTTCGGCCGTAATTTTGCTTACGGCAGTGCTGTATTTTGTTCTGTGAATTTCTGGGCAGAAATTACGGTAGTGTAATTTTTATTACTGCACTGCCATAATTTGCTTCTGTGCATTTTTGGGCAGAAATTACGAGCCATAATAAATATTACACTCGGGGTGTAATCTAGGCAGAAAATTACATATCATAATAAAAATTACACCCGAGCTGTAATTTTTAAACTTGCTCTAATTTGCATGAAAATTGATGAGTAGCTTCGTCTCGACGCCTGGAATTCATTAGTGTGCTCAAATCTTTCAAAATCCAACAAAATTAGGCCCTTTTTACCTTAAAATCAACAAAAATAAGAAATTGTGTAGATTCCGTAATATTTGATAAATAAGGCTTAAAAACAAACAAAAAAGCATGAATATGACACAAAATATACTATGAATTTTCGTGTCATCAGCTAGCCAGATGATAACCTTAATTGATTTGGAAATGGTGAAGAAGTCCCCATAGGGATATGAGCTTCGGCTGGCGTACTATCCCGTCGCTATGTCCCCTTGCGAAGATCGTGTGCGCAAGCACACGATGAGCGTACTGGATGCACGGTTTCGAGATGGTCGAGGCTGTGGCATTACAGGGAGAGTAAGATCTCATGGAAGAGATGCAGTGCTAGAAGATATCCTCGTTGAAGTTTGGTGATCCAAGCCGAGATGTCTGTGTGGGGAAGCCGAAGATATCATTGAGATCAGTGATGGTCAGCCGATATTCAATGTTAGCTAGCCGAAATGTGATAAGTCCAAGGTCGGTTTCAAGTGCTGAAACCTTCACTTCCACAAAGGTTAGAAACTCCAGCGTGATGGGTATACACGTGGGATGAGCGTACTGCAAAAACCTCCCCCAACTAAACTTTCTGAACATCCATAGAAGATCGTCGAATATACCCAAGGTGGCGAGTGATGCTGGGTCTAAATACCGGGTGTTGACACCAAGCCGCTTGATGCTCGTCCCTCATTTGGATTTCTGCATGCCATAGTTGCCACTGCAGTTCAGGACGCGGGCTGGAGCTGCTGGCCGGCCTCTTCCCTGTTGACTTCTTTCCAGGAGGCATAGTTGAGGTGGAAGGATGGGTCAAAGAAATGAGAAGATCGAGACGCTGAGGAGCAGGTTATTGGGACATTGAATGCAGCAAAAGAAAGATGGGAAAACCTGGTGTGGAGATCGCCGGACGTGGTCGGAGAAGTCACTGGGAGTACGGAGGCTGCCGAAAAAGTGAACTGTGGTGAGAGGTGGGATAGAGTTGTTGGGGTCTTTGCGAAATGTTTATAGGAAAGGCAAACCCTAGCGGGAAGACCGGGCAGAAGCTTACATGAGGTGACTTAACGGGTTGAGCTAGCAGGCAGGATCTGTTAACAGATTAATGATCACACCCAAGATTCTTGTCTTGACCCGGCCGCGAAGCTCTCATGGAATTTCTTTCTGGGAATCCCAATCAAGATTCTCATTGCTACCTGATCGCATTCCTCTCGCAGATTTTTCCTTACTATCTGTTACGGCCATGATTTCAGTCACGGGTCGGCCGTGATGATCTCGTCGAACAATTCCACATTTTGCTCTTTGAGAAATCTTGCCCACGAATTTCTACAAGACCCAATCAATATTCTCCTGGGAAAACTTTCTGCACAGATTTTATGGCCATGACCACAGTCACGGCTTTGCATGTAGTTCTCTCGACGAAGTAAGTCTTCATCTTATCTTTGAGAAATCTCGGTCAATATTTTCAGCATACCCCGGTTATGATTTACTTGTATGAATCCTTCGTTGTTGGTTAGGTCCGTGTCCTTTGTCACATACCAGCCGTAAATCTCTTGGCGAAATTCCAATGTTGGCTGAGTGATAATCACGGTCAAGATGTTCATAATGACCCACCTGTGGTTTCTAGAAAAATGATCGAAAATGTCTCTTTCTCCTGGATCAGTTTGGGAAATACCTATATCATCCAACAACAAGCACATGCATTAATAATTATACCTAAAGTGAGTAGAAAATCGAAAAGACAATCAACTACAGAAATGTAACGGCACAACAAGGCCAACAAAACAATTACGAACATAATATAAATGCTGGAAATAGATAAAAGCAAAAGGTGAGCTTGGGTTGCCTCCCAAGAGCGATAATTTAAGGTCATCAGCTTGACCATAGTTTGTGTCATTCTAGTGAGCGAGAGTCGGTGAGGACCAAGGTGGCTTCCTCTGCTCATGGAGGAGACAACGCTCCTGTCGTCTTCCTTCATTGCCGACCGTCGCTCGGGAAGGTGGAGGATGAGGCGCCCCCGCCTTTGTCATCGTCCACCATCATTTGGAGATGACGAGCTCACGTCCCCCGTCTCATGGGGAAGATTCCCCCGCTCTATCTTTTCTTCTACTCCCACCGTTGACAGCTGTTGCCATCGATGGGATGCTTACCAGGAAAGGATGTTGCGCACGCCTCAGGTAAGATGGCGGAAGTGGGGAGGATCCTGATCTGCCTCCAAATGTTGCTTCAAGCGTATTGGGCCTCCGCCTAAGTCCACGCTGCATGGCCCGCTCAACCTAGCCCATTGACCTACCGGTCCACGGGTGTCACACTCTCCCCCGGCTGAAGTGGACGCCGCCCTTAGCATCTGGTCGGAGTTGCGATGCATGCCACAATCCACCCAAGCACTCATCGTGTGGAGTAGTCAGGGAGGAGGTGGGGAAAACCTCTATTTTCCTGTCGTTTGCGTCATCTCCGGTTCGTGGAGATGGAATCCCTGGTTGGAGGGAGGCATCCGCCTCTATGATCGTGGGTGGAGGGATCAGCTTCACTTGTTACTACTTGTCGACCGGCATTGATACAACCCAGCTCCCCCATCGTCAGCCAAGTTTGTGACGGATGAGTCACTGTCAGAGCACCGCTTGCGCTCTCCGTCCGACTCATTTCGTTCGTAGAGAAGCACCAACCACCGTTCACACCTCCTGCTCAAGGGAGAAGGCGGGCTCCCTCGTCTTACGCCACATGCTGCTCGGGGAAGGCAGAACTCTTGTCCGCCTATCGTCTCCCTTGAGGAAGACAACCTCCTTTGCTGTCGCACCTTCGCCATCGTTCCCAACTCATGGGGAGAAGACGCTCGCCTGCTCGGAGCCTTCGTTCTCGTCGCCGCTCATGGGGAAGAAGGCGAGCACCGCTTGCTCTGTACAAATTCTCACTGAGCTCCACCTCTCGTCGGAGCTCTTCCTCGCTCCCAAAAAATTCTCATTGTCATCTCCCCCGACTCGTGGAGGAGGCTCATAGATATAACGCCTCATCTTTGCTTGTCCTCTAGATTTGACTAGCTGCCGTTCTTCATCGCAACAACGTCGACGAAGTTTTGCACCTCCGCGCCTATGTCGATAGAAGCGGGGCGAATCTGGATCCTCCATCGGAATCACCTCCTCTTGTCTGGAAAGAGAAGATGCCCACCCGCTCAGAGCCGTCGCTCTCATGGGGGAGACGACACTCTCGTCACCTTCGAGAGCTCGGCACCCCTGTGCCTCCTCTTCGCTCAGCATCCTCTCCTACTCGGGGAAGGGGGGAACTCTTATCTGCCTGCGTCGTCGTTGCCGCTTGGGGAGACGATGCTACCGCTACTGGCTCTGCGAGGAAGGCGCCACTGCTTCCTCATCTCTCATCGGCCTCCGTGGAAGGAGAAAGGGATCCGCCGTCTAGAAGAAAACTCAAGCCTCTGCTTGCTTCTCCCGGCCCTTGGAGAAAAGGGAGGCACTACTCGCTTCCCGTCTGCTTCATCGTCATCCCCAACTTGTGGGGAAGACGTTCATCCACCTAAAGCAGCCGCTCTCATTGCCACTGGTGGGGAAGAAGGCAGCCTCTGCCGCCTATGGAGAGAGCACTCGTTGCTGTTGGTCCCTTGATGCGTTACATTTTAGTAATGATTTTTGGTATTATTTCATGATGAATCTAGGCCTATTTTGATGTTTTTATATTCCTTTAAGACTTATTTACTTAAAAGCTTCGGAATCTTTACTTTTTCCTATTTTTGTGAAACTTTAGGTGAAATCGCCCAAATTTGAAGTCTTTTGAAGATTCTAAGGCCATGGGGTGATTCCTTACGAGAAGATGAAACTGCCTGTCAAATTTGGCCTCAATCGGAGTTATTTTGAGAAATATAGCCTGGTGAACCCGGTGGGGTTCCTCGGTGCTTTTGTTGATGACCGGAACTCACATAACACTTCACCACCTGGTGAACCCGGCGGGGTTCACCTGTGATTCTTTCGGAAGGATTTTTTGCAGAAGACTACAGTAAGCTTCACCACCTGGTGAACCCGGCGGGGTTCTCTAGTGATTATTTCTCAACAGAACTGTACAGAGAACTTCACCACCTGGTGAAACCGGCGGGGTTCGCCCATTATCACGATTGGGGCGTCCGAGTTCTACTCAGATTTCCTTCGATTTTGAGCCATATATTTGTCCAAATTTGGCAAGTGAGCACGTTTTTGAAAGCTTATTGAGAGTCAAATCCAAAGGATATAAAAGCCCTCTCCAAAACTTCCTAATCAATGAGATTTTGGCGCACGAACAGGCTAGGGCAATTGGAAACAGTGACAACGTTGTTTAGAGGCAATTTCGAGGGATTGAACCATTCAAAGCTTGTCGATTCTTGAAGATTACGTTCAGTTCATCATCTCCTTCCCCTTAGAAATATTTTTTTGTAGTTTTCCTATCTTTACAGAGAGATCCTTGAGCGATTTCATGAAAACTGTAGCGTAAAACCTATTTCAAGGCTTGGTTGAAACCCGCTGTCGACTATTGATTGCAAAAACTTATTTCAATATTGTTATTTGGATTCTTGAGTGAGCATATTTTACTTTGCTATATGTATCTCGTGATTTTACCTTGGCCACATATTATCATGTTTTAGCCGGCACGATTCATACCAAGAGGAGGATCGTGACGGTGGAACCTCATAGTAAAACTTGTGAATCCCTGACACGAGAGTGATTGGTTTTCACTCGAGGGTTTCATAACCTTCCACAAAACGCATAGGGTTTATTTAGAACTATCCACCACGAGAGTAGGTGACCGTTCTAGATAAACATCGAGGTGTACCACCGAGAGGGGGCACCTTGTAACTTAGGGAAAGGTTCCTTATGCAAAAACCTTGAATCTATGTAATTAAGCTTCTTAGACGCAATCAAAATCGTCGATGTGGTGGATGCTAAAGCCCTGATCTCTCTCATATATACATTCTTTCTGTAGTTGCTGTGATTTCTTGCTTTCGTTCATTGACTCTAGAAACATCATCTTGATTTGCTTAGATATTGAAACTTAGACTTTCTAATACTTAACCTTGTTCCCTGTGGGTTCGACAACCTTTTGTATTACTTCGACATAACCATGCACTTGCGGGACTTGTCAAGTTTTTGGCACGTTGTTGGGGAACAACAGTTAATATTAGCGTATTTCTAAAGATTGGTAGACTAAGCTTTAGTTAGTTTTTCTTACTCTACTACTACTTTTCTTTATTTTCTACTTGTCATCTGCTTTAGAACTTTAAAATTGTGTCTGACGCCTTTTTATGCAAAGAAGTTCCAGGGTAGGTGAATTCTTTGAAATAGATTTTGAGTTAGAGCGAACATTCTGAAGAAGGAGAAAGCTTAGACAACTTCAGCAAAAGGAAGACATAAACCAGTAAGAAGACAAGAATCTGAAGGAACACATTCCACTAGACATGAATAATGATCAAGCACCTCAACCTGTGGGAAAGAACAACAATAACAGGACACTGAGAGACTTTGCTGCTCCCTATGCTCATGGGTTACAATCAGGAATTACCAGGCCTACTGTAGAGGCCAATAATTTTGAGATTAAACCTGCTTTGTTATCTATGGTTTAACAAAATCAATTTGGTGGTTCTCCTCTTGAGGACCCCAACCTGCACCTTGCTATATTTTTAGAGTACTGTGATACATTGAAAATTAACGGTCTACTGATGCTATTAGGTTGAGATTGTTTCCCTTCTCTTTAAGGGACAGAGCAAGAGCTTGGTTTTACACAATTCCTTCAGCTTCAATAAGGACATGGGCAGAACTATCACAAGCCTTTCTTTCAAAGTACTTCCCTCCATCCAAGACCATTCAACGGAGAAATTAGATGACTAGCTTTATACAGAAGGATAGAGAATCTTTATATGTGGCCTGGAAAAGATTTAAGGAGCTACAAAGAATGTGCCAACAGCATGGAATAGAGACTTGGGTTTTGATCCACACGTTTTATAATGGGTTGGACTACAACACAAGGCTCACAATCGATGTTGCAGCTGGAGTAGCTTTAATGAACAGAGTGGTCGAAGATGCTATGAATCTCCTAGGAGATATATCTATGAATCATCATCAATGGACTTCTGAACGAGGTACATCTTCTAGGATGACAGGTAAACTCGAACTTGATACTCTAATTGCTCTTACTACAAAGGTGGACACTTTAACTAGAAAAATTAATTATTGGTCTGTAAATTCGATGGATGCTAATTCTATATCCTGTGAGGTGTGTGGAGTTGCAGGCCATGTAGGTGCTGAGTGCCAATTGGGAGATGGGCAGTTGGCTCCAAATCATCCTGAACACATAAATGTTGTTGGAAACTTTAATCCCATGAACAACCTGTATTCCAACACTTTCAATCCAGGATGGCGCAACCACCTAAACTTTTCATACCGGACTACACAACCATTGCAGTCAGGGCAAGCACCACCATAAGCTCAACCTTCTCAAGGAAATTTCAAGCAGCTTCAACAAGGAAATTACTGACAACCACCTGGATTCCAAGCCAGAAATTACAATCCCCCACCAAAGCCAAAATATAGAGTCTCAGCTGAGTAAGCAAATTGAGGGTTTGACTGATATGATGAAACTAATGATGATAAGGATGGATTCCTTAGAAAATCACAACAAGGTGTTGGAAAATCAGCTAGCCCAACAAGCTAGCTCATCCTTCAGGATGCTAGGGAAGCTTCCATCACAACCAGAAATCAACCCGAGAGAGCACTGTATGCAATCTCAACTAGAAGTGACAAACAATTAGAAGACCCAAAGATGCCAATTGATGATAGAGGAGAGGATGCAACACCTGAAATTAGAGATTTGAACCATGGAACAGCACCTGTGGCACAAGAACCAATTGAGGAAGAATGGCCCTATGTGGGGCCACCTGCTTACAAACCTCCAATTCCCTTCCCACAGAGGCTTGTCAAAGCTAAACTAGACAAGCAATTCAGTAAGTTCTTAGAAGTTTTAAAGAAACATTACATTAACATTCCTTTTCTTGATGCTCTTTCATAGATGCCCACCTATGCCAAATTCCTAAAGGACATCTTATCAAATAAAAGGAAGCTGAAAGATCAAGGAACCATTGCACTTACTGAGGAGTGCAACGCCATCATACAGAACAAGCTTTCTTAGAAACTCAAGGACCTAGGCAGTTTCTCTATACCCTAGCAGATTGGGAGATGACCTTTCAGAGAACCTTATGTGATTTAGGATCGAGTGTCAGCCTTGTGCCATTGTCATTATGTAAAAGGCTGAATTTGGGTGATTTGAAAACCACTAATATCTCTTTATAGCTTGTAGATAGATCAGTTCGTCGTCCCATTGGTATTTAAAGGATGTTCCTATTAAAGTTGGGGAGTATTTTGTCCCTACTGATTTTGTTGTTCTAGAGATTGATGAGGATGACAGATTTCCTATCATTTTTGGGAGATCTTTTCTTGCTACTGCTGGTACAATCATTAATGTCAAAAATGGGAAACTGGATTTGAACATCGGTGACAATGTTATACAATTTGATCTTTCTGACTCTTTGAAAAAACCTTCTCCTGCAGGTACATGCTACAGTGTAGACATTGTTGAGAGGACTATACAGCAAATTGAACCCTACAATAAGGAGGTAGATCCACTGGAATTGGTCTTGACCAACACTGAAGACAGAGACATTGAAAGCAAAGCTGATGCGTATGCTGCATTGCTGGATGCCGACCCAAGCATGGACGTCACACCTGAGGATAACCGGGAAGAAGGAGAATAGAAGAAGCTTGAATATAAAAGTTTACCCAACACATTGAGATATGAATTTCTAGGTGATAACTCCACATACCCGGTAATAGTTAGTGCAGAATTGGACAAAAAGCAAGCTGAACTACTCCTTAGAGAACTCTGTCTTTACAGGAAGGTAATTGGCTATTCACTTGATGACATAAAAGGGATTAACCCCTCTATTTGCATGCACAGGATTTTATTGGAAGAAAATAGCAAGCCTTCTGTAGAATTCCAACGCCGGCTCAATCCACATATGAAAGATGTTGTGAAGAAGGAAGTGCTCAAACATTTGGATGCAGGAGTCATATATCCAATATCTAATAGTTCTTGGGTGAGCCCGGTACATGTAGTACCTAAGAAGGAAGGTGTTACTGTAGTTAAGAATGATGCAGATGAATTGATTCCCACACGCACAGTTACTGGATGGAGGATGTGTATCGATTACAGGAAGTTGAATCTGCCACAAGAAAAGATCACTTTCCTGTACCATTCATTGATCAGACATTAGATAGATTAGCTCACAATTCTTATTTTTGTTTTCTAGATGGATTTTCAAGTTTCATTCAAATTCCAATCCATCCCGATGATCAGGAGAAAACTACTTTTACATGTCCCTATGGAACTTATGCGTATAGGAGGATGCCCTTCGGACTTTGCAATGCCCCCGCGACATTCCAATGGGCGATGATGGCGAAATTTGCAGATTATAATGAGGATTTTATGAACATATTTATGGATGAATTTTCTGTGTATGGCTCTTCTTTCAACCATTGTTTGTCTACCCTCTCTAAAGTTTTGTAAAGATGTGAAGAAGTGAACTTGGTGTTGAACTGGGAGAAGTACCACTTCATGGTCCGGGAAGGCATAGTTCTTGGACACTTGGTCTCTGAGCGTGGAATCGAGGTGGACAGAGCAAAGGTTGAAATAATTAAAAATCTGAAGTTGCCTACAACAGTGAAAGGAATTAGGAGTTTTTTGGGATATGCCGGTTTTTATAGAAGATTCATCAAAGACTTTTCTAAGATAGCTCGCCATTTAACTAATCTTCTTGCTAAAGATGCTATTTTTTTGATTTGATAAGGAATGTGAGGATGCCTTCATGATACTTAAGGAAGCCTTGATTACAACACCTGTTATCCAACCTCCAGATTGGTCATTGCCTTTTGAATTAATGTGTGATGCTAGTGACCAAGCCTTGGGGGTGGTTTTAGGACAAAGGAAAGACAAAAAGCTGCATGCAATATATTATACTATTAGAACACTTGATGATGCTAAGATGAATTATGCTACAATAGAAAAAGAGCTTCTAGCATTTGTTTTTTGCTTTCGATAAATTTTGTTCATACTTAGTTAATTCGAAAGTAATTGTTTTCACTGATCATGCAGCTATAAAATTTCTGGTGAACAAGAAGGATGCCAAGCCAAGACTTATTCGATGGATCCTCCTCTTACAAGAGTTCGATGTTCAGATTAGAGACAAGAAGGAGTGTGAAAATCTTGTGATTGACCACCTTTCCAGGCTTGAGCGAGATGATGAAAGGAAGATTGATGATGAGTTGAAGATCAATAATGCATTCCCTGAAGAACATCTACATGCTTTATTGGAACAACAAGTCCCATTGTATGCAGATTACGTGAATTATCTTGTATCTAACATTCTTCCCCCCGATGTTACTTTTCAGAAGAAGAAAAAGTTCTTGTATGATGTGAAGTTTTATTACTGGGATGAGCCATACTTGTACCGGCGATGTGCTGATGGACTGTATAGATGTTGCATACCCGAAGTGGAGATACAAGATGTGCTGACTCATTGCCATTCTTCACCATATGGAGGACATGCCAGAGCTGCTAAAACAGCCTTCAAAATTCTACAGTCAGGTTTATTTTGGCCTTCTATATTTCATGACGCTAAACACTTTACTTTGAATTGTGACAGTTGCCAACGGATAGGTAATCTCTCAAAAAGGGACGAACTACCTTTGCATGATATATTAGAGGTGGAAATCTTTGACGTATGGGGGATTGACTTTATGAGATCTTTCTCATCTTCATGTGCTAAACGGTATATCCTTGTTGCCATTGACTACGTGTCTAAGTGGGTTCCACAGAGGCAACTAATGACTCGAAGGTTGTCATGAAGTTCATGAAAAGAGCAATTTTTCCTAGTTTTGGAGTTTTGCGCATTTTGATAAGTGATGGAGCATCCCACTTCATAGAACAGAGGTTTGGAGCACTCTTGAAGAAACACGGGGTAAAGCACAAAATTGAGCAAATTAAACAAATACTTGAGAAATTAAACAAATACTTGAGAAAACTGTATCTAGATCACGGAAGGATTGAGCGCTGAAATTAAATGATGCTTTATGGGCCTATAGAACCGCCTTCAAGACACCTCTCGGTATGTCTCCTTTCCAACTTATTTATGGGAAATCCTGTCACTTACTTGTTGAACTTGAGCACAGGGCGTTTTGGGCTGTCAAGCAAATTAACTATGATTTTAAAAGGGCTGGAGAATGGAGAAAGTTGTAGCTTGATGAACTGGATGAGATGTGCCTTTTTGCATATGAGAATACCAAGATCTACAAGGCACGAACTAAATATTGGCATGACAAGCGCATTGTGAAGAAGGAATTTCATGTGGGAGACAAAGTACTACTTTTTAATTCATAACTTTGACTATTTCCAGGAAAGCTCCACATGAGATGGTCCGGTCCTTTTATAGTGTAGCACGTGCAGCCTTATGGCGCAATCACAATTTGGACAGAATGCACGGGAAGCTTCATTGTCAATGGGCATCACCTTAAACATTATTTCGAGGATGAGCGGGTTGAGCAAGGGGTTGTTCTTGCCCTTTCAGACCCCACAAATTTGGTGACATGAAAACTCTTTCGGTCGAGCTATTCGATAGACTAGCACTCTTGGGAGGCAACCCAAGTTCTTGATCATTCAGTTTTTATTGTATTGCTTCTAGTTGTTATTCGATAGACTTCTTAGTTTCTTAAGTTTTGTTTAGTTTTTAGTAGTAATATGGGGATTTTTGCTGATTGTAAGTCTTTTTGTATTATAGGGACCTATTGGGAGGATAGGTTTTTCGAGACAGCAATTTTGAGCGTTCCAGAAGACTTCACGGCCAGGTGAATCCCATCACCCATGAAGTCCACTAAGTATATTGGAAATAGGGTTTTTGATGATACCAAAATTCATAGTATATTTTGTATCATTTCAATAGTATTTTTGTGTCATATTTAGGCTATTTTACTTGATTTTAAGCCTTATTTGTCAAATATTGTGGAATCTACACTTTTTCTCGTTTTTGATTATTTTCAGGTAAAAAACTGCCATATTTTGATGGATTTTAAAAGATCTGAGCACACTAATGGATTCCAAACGTTGAGACGAAGTTACACGTCAATTTTCATGCAAATCGGGGCAAGTGTGAAAATTACACCCTCGGGTGTAATAAATTTTACACTACCGTAATTTCTTCCCCAGAATGCACAAAAGCAAATTGTGACAGTGCAGCAATAAATTTTACACTATCGTAATTTCTACCCAGAAATACACAGAAAGAATTACGGCAGTGCCATAAAGAGTTTTACACTACCGTAATTTCAAATTTTAAGCTTGAATGAGTCTTCCGTAGCCGCTTCTATTTCCAGAATTTTTAAAGCTGATTTCAGGAGGTCCAGGGCACCAATTCAAAAACCGTAAAAAGGGGAGTGTTCTATAAATCGAGGAGAGGATTTGAGGACAAAAATAATCTAATTTCATCATCAATCGAGAGAGAAATCAACAAGGGCGTCCCTAGGGCTTGGCCTCTCACCGAGAGGCGTAGAGGCTACCTTAGGTGACAAAATTTATAGGAAAGCTTCGCCCATAGGAGGAGAGGGTACACTGAAAATTTCAGATCTAAAGGAGTTTAGACGAGAGAGAAATCGAAGAAAGAAGTTTTGGGCGGAATAGTAACTCGCGATTTTACTATAGTAGGCACCGTTCACGGGTACTGTTCATGATACTGTAGAAGTTATTGTTCGTCCGAGAAAAAAATCATGGGCTGTGAAATTTTTCACACCCCTGTGATTATAGTAAACCCATGTTCTCTCTTTTTATCTGAATTCTGATTTTTTTTGAATTTTTATTGTATTTTTAACTCCATGGTAGTGTAATTTTCCTCGGGACAAGGGTGTAATCCCCTTAATTTCATAATGAATAGATGATCCTTAATTCGTCAAGGAACTTTTGTTATAATAATTCTGCTTTTGTGACGATTGCCTTTAATTCTTTTTAGTTTCATATTATCTGCATGTTTTGGAGTTTTTGCGATATGGACCGAAAGGTGACTTGCAAGAACTTGGAACCCTAGATTCGTGATTTAGGAACTCATCGTAAGAAATTAGGTTTGTTCTTATTTCTAGGTTTTAGAAGTTTATTGCCAAGTTAATAATTTGACCTAAGATTGAGTTATTGAAATAAACATGATGGTACTGTGAGAAATCAAATATCGTATCGTTGGAGAACCTTAAGTAGAACCTGTGAAAATTATAGTATGAAAGTATGTAGTTTTCACTTGAGATGATTGACTTAGGATTTGGATGCACGAAAGTGATCTTTGAGTACTTTGTCAATGATTTACTTTTATTTAACATTGAATAAATCTTGTGCGAAAGTGAGGATTTTTTCTTTGTAAATTGTCTGCGTAAAAGCGAGATGAGTTTTTTATTTAGTAAATTATATCTTTATCATAATAAGAGTGGACTGACGATGCGCTTATTTCCTTCTAGTCATAGAAATTAAGGTAGATGAAACCCTAGTCCCAGCTTTTCTCTCTAACTTTTCGTATACTTTCCGATTATTTGCTTACATCGTATTCAGTTTGCTTAGCTAGTGAGAAAACAACTATTTGGTTCTTAACACGTAGGTCTCTGTGGTTCGATATCTTTTTATTACTTCGAAGTATCCGTGCACTTGTGGAAACAACAAGTTTTTGGCGCCGTTGCCGGGGACCTTAGTTTTGTTAATATCAAAATAGTTGTTAGTATTGCTAGACTAAGTTTTATTTGTTTCAGATTTAACTTTGTTTTCTGTTTTTGCAGGTTTTGGATTTTCACAAGTTGTGAGAGAACTGTGATTTCTGAAATTTTTGAATTTGCTTGTGAAAAAAAAAACCTTGTTTGATTAGTGTTGGATAATCTTTTTGTTTCTATTCTAAAAATTCTAAGTTTATTTTATTCTTCTATTTGTTTATACACAGGACTCTTAGATCTTGATAGATTTTATTTCCTGTGAGATCACACTTTTTAGTTGTTTAGAAAAGCTTTGATTTGAAGATATGTCTTTTAATCACAACTCGTGGGCAACTAAAAGAGGTGAGGTATACATGAAACAAGGTAAGTATGAAGATGATTCATGGTGCACTCTTACAGAAAAGGTAGATTCTTTAGTTCATAAATTAGACACTTTTAATATGCATCCTGTTAGGAAATCTTATTCTTCAATTAGATGTGATATTTGTGGATGTTTTGATCATTATACTTCTGATTGCCAAATTTTAATTTCTCCAAATTCCAATTCATCATGGTATGAAAATGATCAGTATAATTCTAGATGGGAAAATCACTAAACTTCTCTTTATGATGATTACTCAAACTATATTTCAGAACCATTCTTTGAGGATACTGAAAAATCTTGCTTAGAGATAGTGTTTGAAAAGTTCATGAAACAAAGTGAAGAGTCACATGAGACCTTTAAACAAATGAATTCTATGATGGATAATATGAGTGCTAATTCTGAGATACTAGAAACCCAATTAGCACAATAAGCTTGTTTATTTGAGTTTGATTTGGAAACTGAGGAAATTGATTTAGAAAAGTCCCCCTCTAATTTTGGTAATTTTGAAATTAATTATTTTGTGAATATTAATGAATCTCACTCTGATTTTGATAATTTTGAAATTGATTCATTTGATAAATTATTTGTGGAAAAGTTTGAGGAAATTGATTTTGAGAAATCCCCTTTTGATTCTAGTGAAAGTTATGAAATTGATTCTTTTGATGATATATTATTTATGGTTAAATCTGATTCTTGTAATTCTGAAATTGATTCTTTTGATTCTTCTGATGATGAATTATTTGTGGAAAGACATGAGGAAATTGAAAATGATTTGAAAATTATAAACATTGATGAATCTCGCTCTGATGTTTTGCCCATATCTACTGTTCAACTTTCTGATTTATTTAAAAAATTATGCTTTATTCAGGAATCTAATGTGAGACAGAAAAATTATTTTGATGATCCAATGCTTGAATCTTTTGATCAAAGTCCTATTGCAATTGAGGATATAATTTTGAAGAAAGGACTAATGATTTTACTTACTGACAAATATAGAAAGATCATTAAATATCCTTGGAGTGGAAATGAAAATTTTGATTTCTAC
This sequence comes from Costus lasius, assembly GCA_027563935.2. NCBI lineage: Eukaryota > Viridiplantae > Streptophyta > Magnoliopsida > Zingiberales > Costaceae > Costus > Costus lasius. The sequence goes on from CM050447.1 coordinate 118,865,746, forward strand.
ATATTTGAGATAGCCACGTCGATTGTATTTTATATGAAATTTTGGATGTTTGGATTAGTCGTTAAACTTTTAGGACAACGAAAATGCAAAAAATTGTATACTATTTACTTTGGTACTGATCCACCTGCTCCGCCATGTATTTGAGTTTTGGTCAAGCTAGTGACCTAAAAATTAGCGCTTCTTGGAAGGCAACCCAAGCACTCTTACTTAGCTTAGTTTCTTTTATTTTATTTTTTTAGAATTAATTTTTCTTTTCTTTTTGCAGGGAAATTCAAACTTTAGGCAAAATACGGCACTGTCGTAATAGATTTTATGGTATCATAATTTTAAGTGTTTTCTTACCCGAGAGTTTTTCAAAATTTTGTGAAAGATACGACGGTACCATAATTATTTTCATGGTACCGTAATTTCAGCCGATTTTTGATCCGAAAGTTCTTTGACTTTTTGAGTAATTTTTGATATGAGAGTAATTTTTGAAAGATACGGCAGGGCCATAATAATTTTCACATGCCGTATTTTTGAGTAATTTTTGATATGAGAGTTTTGAGATTTTTTTTGAAAAATATGGCAATGCTGTAACCATTTTTATGGTGCCGTAATTCCAGCATATTTCTGACCCAAGAATTTTGTGTACATTACGGTACTGCTATAAAGATTTTTACGCTCGTAATTTTAAATCTACATTCTGTTTATTTGAATAGGTGTTTTCTCACAGTGATTTTAAGAAACTAGGGCGGTAAAATTTTTGATCTTTGGAAGTACTCATCTTTGTCTATTAGTTGGATATTTTTATTGAATTTAAAGTCCATAGATCATCCTATAACATAGCATCTTTTGCTGTAGCAGTTTTTTTTCACTGATCTGATTAGCATTTTTCCTGCAAATTTTTAAGATGCTTTAATAAGTTGAAACCCTAATCATTCACTTGAAATTGGAAGAACATGTTTCATTCTACCTCATGCATAAGTTGTTTTCATTAAAATATTTTCTGAACATTCTAGGAAGCATGACAACTTTTGGTAACTAATTAACTTCTGCAGCAGCTTTTAATTTTGTAATCTGATTAACCTTCTTTCTGTTAATTCTCTAAATTCTTGACAGATTTTGATCCTTTATTTTTCATACGCCCGGAAAGAACAAGTTTTATTCTACTACATGGTTTTGTCTATTTTCTTTATGGATCATTAAATCTTATTCTTGGGTATAGCTACTTTTCGTAACTAAATCAGTAGGCTGCACTACTTTCCATCAACATTAGCAGCTCCTTGTCTTCAGATTGCCACCAGAAGCTGCAGTCCAGCCACCACCACTGCATCTGCCTCTGAGGCCACTGTTTCCAGCCATCATCCTCAGCACCGCCAGCAGCCTCTACTTCTTCTGCTGCCTCTGTTTCCATTTATTTTATTTATTTTTGCAGCAGAATCTTCATTTAGTGACTGATTTTTTTATCTATGCAGCATTATCTCTCGCCGCCCACCAATCGACGACTTCGCCCCAAAGACTGTAGTCTACAGCTGGCCACTGAAGACTACTCATCATCACTCTACTGTCGGCACCATCATTGCTAGCAGCTCTTCAGCTAGTATCTGTTCCACCTCTGCTTCTCGCCTACATCAGCTCTTTCCACCGGCACCCTCTTCCGATCTCCAGAGATATTTCTGATTACCCTTTGAGAAAAATATTATTTTTTGATAAAGTTAGAGATTATTTTTGATCTCAGCCTTATGTATTTAAAAAAAAAAATTGTGCAGGAAAAATTTTCAAAAGGTGCATCTTTGGACCTAGCAGCACTTGCCCCGATGCTACACCCCGAACAATGATTGAGCTTGCTATATAGTTTTTTGAGTATCGTTTGCACTCTCTGGTATTCAAGATTATTTCATATGGTTGCTTCTTTGATTTTTTTTCATGATTGTATTACTTTATGGTTTTCTCTGAAAAAGTTATTTATGGATATATGGATTCGTTGTTTTGTTCTGATGTAACTATGAAAGTCTTCATGTTTCTTTTGTAGATATGATAAAATTGATGATTGAAAAACTTATAATTTGATGATATGTTTTTGCTGGATGGGTGGATTTTTCTATGATGATATGTCTACTTTGTTTTGGATATTGAAGCTCTGTATTTGTCAATGCCTGTGAATGGAGATATACCTATTATGTTGAATTTATTTCTTCAATATATATCTACTTGTTGAAATGCTTCATTGATTGATGCATATGGTTTTGGGTAGGTATGTTGTTTGATGAATGCAATCTAAGAGTGAAACATCTTTCTTGACTAAAATAAGCATATGAGTGTACTTTTTTAATTGATGTCAATTGATTAACCTAGTTGATGTTTAGTATATTTATTATTTGTTGGGAAGAAAGAATCCAAGATCCAAAAATAGAGAGAGACTCCCTTACTTGGCACTGCGTAAAATTGGCAGCGGTACCGAAGACATGGGTTGAAGTCAAAGTAAAAAAAATGATGAGAGAAAAAAAAAATTTCAAGAGAATGACTCCTCTACTTGGCACTGTGTAAAATTGACAGTGGTATCGAAGATAAGAGTTGAAGTCCAAATAAAAAGTATGTATCTATGTGGGTACATACCATCAAAAAAAAAAAAAAACAGAGAGAGAGATTTTGTGTGAAAAAAGATTTTGGAAATCTTATTCCTGTAAACAAAAGTATGATAGATTTAAAATCGAAACTTGGGTGAATTCATGAGACTGAGATTCTATTTATTATGCGAGTTGCTAAATTTTATTTGATTAAGTTGTGAATCTTAAAGATTAATCTCAGAGGACGATGTATTTATCTGAAATTTTGTGTAATAGTTGGTGGAATATTTCATGAGTGATTATATTTTGGAAATTTATTTTTCATAAAAGAGCATATTTTCATACTTAGTATTGTTCTTTATTCTATTCATTTGCTTGAGCCTTATGTATTTGATGACACCAAAATTCATAGTATATTTTGTATAATTTCAATAGTATTTTTGTGTCATATTTATGCTCTTTTACTTGATTTTAAGTCTTATTTGTTAAATATTACGGAATCTATACCTTTTCTCTCTTTTTTTTTTTTTATCATTTTCAGATAAAAAGTGCCATATTTTGATGGATTTTAAAAGATCTGAGCGTACCAATGGATTCCAGACGTCGAGACGAAGTTACCCGTCAATTTTCATGCAAATCGGAGCAAGTTTGAAAATTACACCCCCAAGTGTAATAAATTTTACACTACCGTAATTTCTTCCCCAGAACGCACAGAAGCAAATTACAGCAGTGCCATAATAGATTTTACACTACCGTAATTTCTGCCCAGAAATACACAGAAAGAATTACGGCAGTGCCGTAATGAGTTTTACACTACCATAATTTCAAATTTTAAGTTTGAACGAGTCTTCCGCAGCCGCTTGTATTTCCAAAATTTTTGAAGCTGATTTCAGGAGATTCAGAGCACCAATTCAAAAACCGTAAAAAAGGGGAGTGTTCTATAAATCGAGGAGAGGATTTGAGGACAAAAATAATCCAATTTCATCACCAATTGAGGGAGAAATCAACAAGGGCATCCCTAGGGTTCGGTCTCTCGCCGAGAGGCGTAGAGGCCACCTTAGGCGACGAAATTTATAGGAAAGCTTCGCCCATAGGAGGAGAGGATACACCAAAAATTTCAGATCCAAAGGCGTTCAAATGAGGGAGAAATCAAAGAAAGAAGTTTCGGGCGGAATAGTAACTCACGATTTTACTGTAGCAAGCACTGTTCACGGGGTACTGTTTATGGTACTGTAGTAGTTACTGTTTGTCCGCGAAAAAAATCATGGGCTGTGAAATATTTCACACCCCTGTGATTACAGTAAACCCATGTTCTCTCTTTTTATCTGAATTCTGATTTTTTATGAATTTTTATTATATTTTTAACTACATCGTAGTGTAATTTTCCTTGGGACATGGGTGTAATCCCCTTAATTTCATAACGACTAGATGATCCTTAATTCACCAGGGAACTTTTGTTATGATAATTCTGCTTATGTGACGATTGCCTTTAATACTTTCTAGTTTCATATTATCTGCATATTTTGGAGTTTTTGCGATATGGTCCGGTGGGTGACTTGCGAGAACTTGGAACCCTAGAATCGTGATTTAGGAACTCATCGTAAAAAATTAGGTTTGTTCTTATTTCTAGGTTTTAGAAGTTTATTGCCATGTTAATAATTTGACCTCAGATTGAGTTATTGAGATAAACACGATGATATTGTGAGAAATCAAGTATCGGATCGTTGGAGAACCTTAAGTAGAACCTATGAAAATTATAGTATGAAAGTATGTAGTTTTCACTAGAGATGATTGACTTAGGATTTGGATGCACGAAAGTGATCTTTGAATTCTTTGTTAATGATTTACTTTTATTTAACATTGAATAAATCTTGTGCGAAGGTGAGGATTTGTTCTTTGTAAATTATTTGTTCGAAAGCGAGATGATTTCTTTATTAAGTAAATTATATCTTTATTATAATAAGAGTGGATTGACGATGAGCTTATTTCCTTCTAGTCATAGAAATTAAGGTATATGAAACCCTAGTCCCAGCTTTTCTCTTTGACTCTTCGTATACTTTCTGATTATTTGTTTACATCGTATTCGGTTTGCTTAGCTAGTGAGAAAATAACTATTCGGTACTTAACACGTAGGTCTCTGTGGTTCGATATCTTTTTATTACTTCAAAGTATCCGTGCACTTGCGGAAACAATAGTTTTCAAGGAAAAATTTGAAGCAATAGAGTTGATTTGATTTTCGTGGATGGAGTATAACATTTTAGGTTTTCCAGGTTTCATCCAGAGAGCTTCACGGCCAGGTGAACCCCATGGGGTTCACTCGTGAAGTCTACTGTATCCAGACGAATAACGTTTCCACTAGAGAGATTCATGGTCTGGTGAACCCCATCGGGTTCACCCGTATTTCTGATTGAGCAGAACCATCTAGAGGACTTCACGGGTTGGTGAACCCCAAGGGGTTCACCCGTAATTTTGAACGTACCAAATTCACCAGATTGCTTCATAGGTTGGTGAACCCCATGGGGTTCACTCGTGCTTCTAAACCTTATTCGCCTGTATTTAGGGCAACACACGGGTAGGGTTTTGCCAAACCCGTGCATTGCAGCCCTATTGCTCGTGCCCTGCTCTCTTCACAGCCAGATCTCTTCACCTTAACACTTGAAGATGCCTTTTCCGCCTCGAATCGTGTTCCCCCCAAGGTTTGAACCCTCATCGTTTCTGTTTGTGACGACTTCATAGTTTTCCGCCACCGGTTATTTCTATCGTTGCTGATTTTCGCCGACTATTTCATCCATTTTTTTTCCTTCTCAGCGATCACATCTCGGTTTCTGGAGGACTTCTCTTATACATCCATGGCGTCAAAGAGAAAAGTGCTAGTTTCTCGTCGCTACACCTCTCGCCCAGTGTCCGACTCATCAGGTGACAATGACAACTACACTCCGTCGCCGCCATCACATTCGCCACCGCCAACTGCGCAGACTGCACGATCTTCTTCATCAAGGCAGGCACAAGCCTCAGTTAACCGACTGCAGCCCTACAATAATCCCCCGAACGAGTGCGGTATAATTTTTCGGAATGCAGCACAAGAGGAACGCTATCTTCTTCTTCACCAGTGCAAGGTGCTCTACACACGCTACCTCGACAGGGGAATATTGAGCTTGCTAGGCCTCTTCGATGATGTGGAGCTCAAGTATGCCAATGTCGGTTGGGAGCAATTCATGCAGCTATTCTCTCCCACTTACATCGGCATCACGTTGGAGTTCCTCAGTTCCCTTGAAGTCAATGCAGACGCAATTATTAATGAGGATCCCGGCCATCTTACCTTTAAATTGGGCAACATCAAGCACACCCTCACTCTCTCCCAGCTGCATGGAGTATACGGTTTTCCCGAGCCATGTACGTGAAGGACTCCCACAGAATACACCGAGCAGGGCTTTTGGGAGGCCATAACCAATGAACATATTTACTCAGCACGCATCGCACGGGCTTCTAGTATTTGCAACCCTGTTATCAGAATGTCCACTGCGTACTCGCTCATACCATTTTTAGGCACGGGGAAAGAGACGGTATGGTGCGCCAGTCCGAGTTATTCTATTTATGGTGCATGTTACATAGTTTTAGTGTGGACTCCGGCTACTATGTGGTGAAGTAATTCAGTCGTGTCACTCATTCTTGCAAGGGGGCGATAGTGATAGGAGGGACGATTACTTTGCTGGCGGTTTCCTTGGGAGTCATCCCTTATGGTACTATGGAAGCTACTGGAAAGAACCGGCTCGAGATTGAGTCGTGCGTCTCCATGAAGCTCATCATTCGTTGGGATGACTCCTACTGCTTAACATTCAAGGGGAGCTAGTTCACCCTTAATTTGACAAACCCCGAGCGCACCACAGTGCAAGTGCGAGCTAACTAGCGAATCCAGCCCATCGCTGACCCTCAGCCAGATCCGGTGGACACCGCACCACCAGCCCCAGGCGCTTTCCACTTTGGCGGTTCCTCCTCTTTTGATTCCATGATGGCTATATTACAGGAGATTAGGGAGGAGCAGCTTCACTAGCGGGAGGTGCAGGATCTGATGGACTCTACCCTCTGTTACATGCGGCAGGAGCAGTCTTCTCGCTGGGAGTCTATGGAGGTTGGCATGCAGAGGCAACACAAGATGATGGGGTCTGTTTAGGAGAAGCTATCCGCTATGGATGAGAGGCTCTCTTTTCTCTCCGAAGAGAACATGGCACGCATGGACATCTCTTCAGATGAGGAGGCTGAACCTGACTATACCTCACGCGGCAAGGGTAAGAGCTCTCGGGCTTCTCGCTCTAAATCACGCAGGAGAAAGTAGCTTCCCCGGAGCCCCGCATCGACACCTACTCCTCTCACGTACACGACTCCGCATAGAGGACTATGCGACATTTAGAGTGGGTGAGCTGTCTCTAGTCTGGTTTATTATCTTTGTTGCCATGTGGTTAATTGACTTGCTGTGGTTGCGGATTATTATCTTTGTGTGATGGATGGTCATTGGCATTGTACATATATGCCATTATTCGTGGGCTTGGTCCACATCTCTAGGCTCCTTGACTATTATATTTACTACTATTCATGGGCCCAGTCCACCTCTTCAGGCCCCTTGACTGTTATGCATGACGAATCTAGACTTGGTTTGGATATTGGTTCTATATTTTATCTAGATATTTCTGCTATAATTCTCATATTGTGTGTGAGTTGTGAATGAGTTATGCATGTGGTTGTTCTGAGAAAATGTGATGTTCGGTTTAAAAGTTCAGTCATTGGTCTATAATGTCTAACATTGATCCTATGATAGCTAGGCTAAATTCTTATAGTTGAATGCATCTTTGGTCAGGGATAATTAGGACCTATTGAATGCATCACCGTATTAGAAATACTCTATGAACATATTTGATGTGATCCGCAAGTGCACGGATACTCGAAGTAATAAAGAAAGTATCGAATCCACAGGGACCTACGTTGTCGAATACTAAATAGCTGATTTCTTACTATCTAGGCTAATCGAAGTAGTGAGAATAGAAATTGAAAGCTAAAAACGGAATTATCAGAGAGAAAAGCTGGGACTACGGTTTCGTTCACTTTAACTTTTATGAGCTAGATATGAGTAAGGATTTCGTCAGTTTAAATTTATCATGATGAAGATGTAATTTACTAAATAAAAGGGTTGTTTCACTTTCGTGCAAACGACCGCACAGGGATTTATCCTCGCTTTTGCGCAAGATTCTTCCCAATGCTGAACATAAGTAAAAAATCAAACAATGAATTCAAGGATCACTTTCATGCATCCGAATTCAATGCTGATAATCTCTAGTGGAGATTCAAGGATCACTTTCGTGCATCCGAGTCTCAACACTAGTTTTACTCACGGATCTCCAACGTTCCGATCCTTGCTTTCGCACAAGATCGCCACGTTTGAGAAATAGACTCGATCTATAGGTTCAAGTTATAATTATGACAATTAATCTACTAGAACAGATCAAATTAGGTCTAACCTAAGGAAGGGATCCTAACATGCAATTCTAGGGTTCCAAATTCTCAAGCAATTACCTTTCGGTCTCAAGAGAAAATTTTAAGAACATAATTAGTAGACTACCACCAATGTGCAAAAGGCTTCCCAAGTAGAGTCTAAGCACAATTATCACATGAGCAAAATCATCATGGTAATATTAAACTCAACGAAATAGTAAAGATAGTCATCTAGTCATTGGAAATCAAGTGAATTACTTCCTCATGTCCGAAAAGTAGTTTAAGCTATCGTCATGTGGGAATTACAATAGATCATGGGTTCAGAGGATCGACAATCGAAGTAAAAGAGAAGTTTAGGAAATACAGCACGACTGTGAAGTATTTCACAGCCGTAATCTTGCAAGAACCGCCGATGAACAGTGCCGACGACTCCTTTTTCTTTGGTTTCTCTTCCAATCGATCTCCTTTCGGTCTGAAACTTCTGGCATGTTCTCTCCTCCTTCAGACGAAGCTTCAGTATGTAAATGACGGTCGGAGGACGTCTGGATCAAGCGCGGCGGCGAAACCCTAGGCGGCGGCGTGGATCGTGATTTCTCCCTCGACAGTCCACGAAATTTGGGGCTTTTGGTCTCTTTGTAATCCCCTCGTAAAAAGTTCCCCTTCTGCTTCTTACGGCATCCGATTTAAGGCTCTGGATCGCTTGCGGTCTTCTCTGCAAGATTCGGGCGTCGCATTTGGAACAACAATTACGGCAGTGTAATGTCTTACGGCACTGCCGTAAAATCACTCGAGTCTTCTGTTCTGATGTCATCGGGAATTACGGCACCGTAATTTGGTTTGCGGTAGTGCCGTAAAATCGGTTGAACTCTCTGTTCACGAACGTCTGGAAATTACGGCCCGTGTAGTTTCTTACGGTAGTGCCGTAATTTCATGTGAAGTTTCTATTCTGAATCTCTCCGAAATACGGTACCGTAATTCCAGAGAGTACCTTTTTGCCTCTTGATGATGATAACTCTTCCATGTATTTGATTTCGCTTGAAAACGCCTTAAATAGTGCTTTTTTGCCTGAAAAACATGAAAAACCAAAATAGAAGTAGACTTTGCAATATTTGATGGATTTAACATAAAAACAAGTAAAAGATCCTCAATTTAGTATGAAAAGGTATCCAAAATGAAGCAAAAAATACAACATATTTTGGTGTCATCAAACACATAAGGCTCAAACTTTGCTTGTCCTCAAGGACAAAATCAAAATTTTGAAATCAAAATTTGATTAAAAGAATAGCCTTTTCATACTCAATAAATTTCTAAAATACAACTCATCAATGAAAAATTCTATCAATTGATTTATAAAATTTCAAATAAACATATCATTCTTAGAACTCAACCCTCTAGATCCATAATTTTAATCAAATAAAACTTCGCAACATGTACAATAAGTAGAATTTTCAATCTCAAGATTTCACCCAATTTTCAGTTCAAATCTATTGTGCTTTTGTTTACTGGAATTAGGTCTCCATGATCTTTTTCCACTCACAGCTTTTCTTTTTTTTTTTTATTTTTTTTTTATTTTTGGCATCATTCACATTCTCTAACTCGATTACTGCTTTTTTTTTTGTGACGAGATTAGAGTGCACGGATCACATAATCAATGCAATGAAACTCATATCCTCTAATTTGGAAAGAATTTACTAAGGAAGCGGAGTTTATGTGAAATGATTTTTCTCATGGCATGTACCCACATAGATACATACTTTTTTTATTTATTACTTCAACCCATGACCTTTGGTACCACTGTGCTTTCCCACAGTGCCAAGTAGGGGAGTCCTCACCTTTTATTTTGTGGATCTTGGATTCTTATTTCCCAACAAATAGCAAGTATAGAATAAACATCTACTAGGATAATCAATTGAACTTAATTCACAAATCATACTCATATACTCATTTTATTTGAAAGAAAAATTTCACCTTTAGATTTTATTCTTCAAACAATACATCTTTCCAAAATTTCATGCATCAACTAATTTCATATTTCAATAGACAAATATGTATTGAAGAAATAAATTTTGACATGATGAGGCTATAACTCTAATCAAGTATTTGAGTTAATTCATCATCAAAAATTTATCAACACATGACCAAACACGATCATATATCAAAATATTTTCATCATCACATCATGTCAACTAGAATTAATATCATCATAATGTAGTACAACCCATATCTAAAAGTGAATCAGAACATCAATATTCATCATACAACCATATTGAAAATCAGAAATCAGTATCATCATCAAGATACAACCACATTGAAAATCAAGTAATCAAAAATCAGTGGCGGCGATCATGAAGTGTCATCCTTCCCTTCATCCTATGAAAAAAATCAATGAGATATATATGGGAAAACACAGTATGGTAAAGAAGTAAAGGAAAACAGTACTCACAAAGTAACTACTCATCGCCATCTGATCGTGTAGCCTTTGAATCTCTAGCAGCAGCCTCCATGGGATCATAATATGGTGTTTCTCCTTGATCACCCTGGTATCCATAATCCCTACGATCTGCATAACCAAAACGGTCAAAGAGGAAGTTACCTATGTCTTCCATATGATTACATAACCTCTCCATATCTCTCTGGATGTGCCCTAGAGTCTCTTCCATCCTCTCCTGGCGGCGTTCTTGATTATACATCTGTGCTGTCAACGCTTGAAAACCAGGATCATGGTGGCTAGCAAAACCAGCCTTGGTGCTCTGTGAAGATGGACCGGCTGCCTGTGTAGAATCATGTGGTGGTGACTCCATCCCATATGGATCACCCCTTCCACCCCAGGTGGGTGGTGGTGGAACTGTGGTCAGTGGTGGAGTAAAAGCCGCTTCAGCTGAACTGGGAGATAACTTCCAATTGGCTCTTTCTCTGACAGTGGTTTTCTGGACATGGGGTAAAGGAAGGGTAGGGGTATCTAGTCCAAGGACCAAACAAAAGGTGTCACCCTCTCTAACGATCATCTTCATTGCTATGCAAGACTCAATGTCAAGCCTTGCATTCCCCCTTGCCAAATCAACTCCATAAGGCTCAATCCCACAATGTCTAGGTATAGGAGTAATCAAACCTCCTATCACCACAGACCCTCTAGTCACCCTGGCTACCTTGTCCATATGCTTAACCATGAAATAAGCAACATCTACTACGAATCCATTGAGCATGTCCCAGAGAAAGTACAGCTCGTGTTGACGGACTATGCCGTCACTATCTCCTCTCCCAAATACTGTGTGTGCCAGAACCAGATGAGCATACTTGATACAGGGGTTCATGATTTTTGAGGCTCTGGCAGACACAGCATAGAAGTGGTTCTCATTTGTGATCTAATTCCAAAAGATGTTTTCCATGAATCCTAGGGGTATCTCAGTGTACCCTCCTATGCTTAGCCCAAAGATGTCTCTAACTTCTTGCAAGGTAAGTTCTCTTTCTTTATTTTCTAATCTGAAACTGATTTCTCCCTCTACAGGGCCATGAGAGTACTCCTTCAATTCAATTATCAAACTACTCAAGAACTCCAAGACAAGTGGCAAATAGGTGTGCGGAGTCATCTGGAAGAACTGCTTGGCTTGGATTCTCTTAAACATCCAAAGTATATCATCATAAAGCCCCAAGGTTTCAAGAGTCCTCTGATCAGCATTCTTTGTGTTTATGATTTTTCTTTCCAACAACTTGTTGTATCTAGCCTCCTGCATCTCATTCCTGAATATGATTCCATACGGGTTTTGAGGTTGAGACGATCTTGCAGGGGCCTTCCCTTTTTCTTTTCGACTCCCTGGTTCTCTTTGACAAATTGACTTTGTTCTTGGCATGGCTGCAAACTCACAACTTAATGGTAGCAAAACAATAATGCAGTTCAACTCAAGTCGAATGCCGTCCTATCAATGTGTTCTAATGTGATAAAACAGGGCATAAACAGAGCATGTAATCTCAATCTCAATATCAATATGGCAGGTATGAATCATAATTTTAGCATCATGAATAACACTAACTAAGTAAATATGAAGTGAAATCAACTCATAACTCCAGCTCAAAAATTATGAAAACCGTGAATGAATAGTAACTTTACCATGTTTCAACATATTTCAGTTCAAATCATCAGTCAAATCGACCCAAATTCTTTTTAAACAACAAGGGGTTGAAAGTTCAACCTCTCACGAGTGAATAGAAACAAAAATAACTTAAAATGGTGGAGGATTGAGCAAGAACGAGCGAAAGGGGCGAAAATTGGTGAAAAGTCGCTAAATCGAAAAAATCGGAGAATCGGTTACCTAATTGATGATGAAAATTGAACGGAAGTGGTCGCTGGCGTCCACTGAAGGTCGGAGATGGTCGAAAATCCAAGGATGGCTCGAAAAGGAGTGAGATCGAGGGTAAAAACCCTAAAGATGGTTCGGTCGAAACCCTAAATACGGCACAGGGCTCGCGTGCTAGAAAACGGATTACGACAGTGTTATTTCTTACGGTACTACCGTAAAATTTCGACTGCTTTCTGTTTGAAACTGGGTGCAGAATACGGTACCGTAAAATATCTTACGGTACCGCCCTAAAATCTCACCAACCTTCTGATAAAAAATGACACGAAAATACGGTACCGTAAAATATCTTATGGTACCTATCGTAAAAATCAAGCAGCAAATTTTTTTTTTTTTGGAAAAAAAATGAAAAATAAATTCCAAAAAATACGGCATGTAAAACAACTTACGATAGTGCCATAAAAATAAAGGAACTCTCTGGTTGATTTCGAATGCAAAATATGGTACCGTAGTTTATCTTACGGCGGTACCGTAAAATCGAGACAACCTTCTGATCGAAAGAGGATCGGAAATACGGTACCGTAAAAAACTTTACGGTAGTGCCGTAATTTGCAGCAAAATCACAATTTACCTATAAGAATAAAAGAAAAATTAGTATCAAGCTAAAATTAAGTTAAAGAAAACAAAATAGAGGTTAGAAAGCTTGGGTTGCCTCCCAAGAAGCGCTAATTTAAAGGTCAATAGCTTGACCTTTTAACACTCAGGTTTGATCGTGAATTCTTGAATCTCTCTCCTAATTTTCCAACATAAGGCTCAATTTTGAAACAGTATCCAAATTTGCTTAGAATCTCTTCTATTTTGCCAATCAGTCTAGAGTTTTCTCTTCTTTTCTTCCTCCTTGTCTTTTTCTTTTTCTGCAATTTCTCATCAATACCCTCAAAAAGATTGTTAGATTCATTATTTGGGGTCTCCTCAAACAAACTTGAAACATCATAAATTTCATCATTAAATATTTCAACACTGCAACAAGATCTTGAGTTTGAAAGTTTATTCAATGTATCATTAATATTAAATTCAATCTTGTTGTCACATATGTCAAAGGTAATCTTTCCTTCTTTCACATCAATGTTAGCTTTAGCTGTGGCCAATAATGGTCTACCATGAATGATAGGATTTCTAGAATTTACCTCCATGTCTAACACTACAAAATCTGCAGGAATGAAAAACTTACCAATTTGTATAGGGACATTCTCTAATATGCCTACAGGATACTTTACCGACGAATCCACGAGCTGTAAGGATATGGATGTATGCTTTAGCTCTCCAAGATTTAGTTTCCTGTAAGTAGAAAGAGGCATTAGACTCACACTTGCACCGAGGTCACATAAGGCTTGGTCAAAAGCCATAGTGCCTATTGAACAAGGTATAGAAAAACTACCTGGATCTTTCAGTTTAGGTGGCAGTTTGTTCTGTATGATAGCACTACAATCTTCAGTTAAAGTAATAGTGCATGTACCATAATCGTCTAATTTCCTTTTACTAGAAAAAATTTCCTTTAAAAACTTGGCATAAGATGGCATTTCAGTAATAGCTTCAGTAAAAGGAATGTTAACATAAAGCTTTTTCAGGATTTCAAGAAATTTGCCAAACTTTTTGTCTAGTTTATGTTGAACCAACCTTTGAGGAAAAGTTATTGGTGGCTGGTAAGGATCAGGAAAATTAGGTTTAGGATTGTCTTTCTCACATGATTCGTCCCCTTTTGGTTCATCACCCTTTTGAGGTGATAAACAAGTTTGGGGTTTCTCATGTGAAGAAGATTCCCCTAACTCTAATTCCCTTTTATTATCATTAAGCCTTTCTTCAGTGTTTTTAAACCTCCCTCTAGGATCTCCTAGTTGTTTCCCACTTCTAGTCATAATGGCATTACAGTGCTCCCTAGGGTTTATCTCTGGTTTTGCAGGCAATTTCCCAGGGGGTCTGTAAGGTACACTAGCATGTTGTGCAATTTGGTTTTCAAGAATTTTGTTGTGGGCATCTACTCTATCCAGTCTAGAGTTAATTTGATGAAAGCTTTCCTTAAACTCTTCAATTTGTCTACTTTGATTTGACAGGATTTGTTTTTGATCAGACATAAACTCTTCAATTTTTCTATCTTGTTTTAGCTCAAACTGATTTTGACTAGTCATTATTTTTTCAAACATGGATTTTATCTCAGAAAATTGATCATTATTTTGATTCAGATTTTGGTTGGGATTTTGCCTTTGGAATCCTTTGTTTTCAGTGTTCCGCCCTACATTGTTATTGTTTTTCCATGAAAGATTGGGGTGATTTCTCCATCCAGGGTTATATGTACTAGAATAGGGATCATTAGGTCTACTTTGATTATAATTCCCTATGACATGCACATGCTCATTACCCTGATCAACAATTCTACAATATTCGGCAGTATGACCATCATTACCACAATTTTCACAAGTAATAGCAGAAACAGAAGCAGTTTGCATGGAATTTAACTTATTGCACAAAAAGTCTACCTTCTCTTCTAAGGATCGCCATCCTTCACTTTCACCCTTACCTTGAGAAGGCTTGTAAAGTACTCCCCTCTCGGTAGTCCATTGATTGTGGTTCAATGCCATCTCCTCTAGCAGTCTGAAGGCATCATCTGGTGTTTTGCTCATAAGAGCTCCTCTTGCTGCAGCATCCACAATCATTTTAGTCTGATCAAATAATGTAATATAAAAAATTTGCAGTAAAGTTTGAAGTTCTAGTCCATGGTGAGGACACTTCCGCTGCAGTTCATTAAATCTCTCCCAGGCCTCACTGAGTGACTCCCCACTTCTTTGTTGAAAGCTTGTAATTTGGTTTCTCATCTGCAGTGTCTTGCTTGGGGGAAAGTATTTGTTCAAGAAGGAATTGGACAGTTGATTCCAAGTGGTAAAGGTACCGGCTGGGTGTGAATTAAGCCATGTCTTTGCCCGGTCCCTAAGAGAGAAAGGAAAAAGTCTTAATCTCAATGCATCGCGCTAAAACACCATTCAATTTAATAGTATCGCATAATTCAAGAAATAAGGCCAAGTGTTGGTTGGGATCCTCCAGTGGAGATCCTCCAAACTGATCTTGTTGAAACATTGCAATGAAACCAGGCTAAATCTCAAAATTGTTGGCCTCTATTGCTGGCCTAGCTATACTAGAACGAATTTCATGATGATTAGGGGCTGCATAGTCCCTAAGTGTTCTCTGATTGTTCTGATTGTCTTCCATCTCTAAAATTTCTTCTTCTAACTCTGGTTGGAATGTCTCTTGCAATTCTTCTTGCGATGTCTCTTCTAATCTCAACTTTCTGCGCGCTCTTAATGTCTTATTGATTTCAAGATCCAATGGTACAAGTGGTCCTGACCTAAGGCTCCTGTGCATGCAAAGTAGATAGATCAAGTGATTTCAAGAAACAGAAAATAAGCAGTAAATAAAAAACAATAAATAAAAACCTAATCTAGCAATAATCTCAACGTCTTTAATATCGGCAAAAACTAAGGTCCCCGGCAACAGCGCCAAAAACTTGATGTGATCCGCAAGTGCACGGATACTCGAAGTAATAAAGAAAGTATCGAATCCATAGGGACCTACGTTGTCGAATACTAAATAGCTGATTTCTTACTATCTAGGCTAATCGAAGTAGTGAGAATAGAAATTGAAAGCTAAAAACGGAATTATCGGAGAGAAAAGCTGGAACTAGGGTTTCGTTCACTTTAACTTTTATGAGCTAGATATGAGTAAGGATTTCGTCAGTTTAAATTTATCATGATGAAGATGTATTTTACTAAATAAAAGGGTTATTTCACTTTCGTGCAAACGACCGCATAGGGATTTATCCTTGCTTTCGTGCAAGATTCTTCCCAATGCTGATGATAAGTAAATCATCAAACAATGAATTCAAGGATCACTTTCGTGCATCCGAATTCAATGCTGATAATCTCTAGTGGAGATTCAAGGATCACTTTCGTGCATCCGAGTCTCAACACTAGTTTTACTCACGGATCTCCAACGTTCCGATCCTTGCTTTCGCACAAGATCTCCCCGTTTGACAAATAGACTCGATCTATAGGTTCAAGTTATAATTATGGCAATTAATCTACTAGAATAGATCAAATTAGATCTAACCTAAGGAAGGGATCCTAATATGCAATTCTAGGGTTCCAAATTCTCAAGCAATTACCTTTCGGTCTCAAGTGAAAATTTTAAGAACATAATTAGTAGCATGAATTTATAGAGAGTCTAAGCACAATTATCACATGAGCAAAATCATCAAGGTAATATTAAACTCAATGAAATAGTAAAGATAGTCATATAGTCATTGGAAATCAAGTGAATTTCTCCCCCATGTCCCAAAAGTAGTTTAAGCTATCGTCCTGAGGGAATTACAATAGATCATGGGTTCAAAGGATCAAAAATCGAAGTAAAAGAGAAGTTTAGGAAATACAGCACGGCTGTGAAGTATTTCACAGCCGTAATCTTGCAAGAACCGCTGATGAACAGTGCCGGTGACTCCTTTTTCTTTGGTTTCTCTTCCAATCAATCTCCTTTCGGTTTGAAACTTCTGGCATGTTCTCTCCTCCTTCAGACGAAGCTTCAGTATGAAAATGACGGTCGGAGGATGTCTGGATCAAGCGCGGTGGCGAAACCCTAGGCGGCGGCGTGGATCGAGATTTCTCCCTCGACAGTCCACGAAATTTGTGACTTTTGGTCTCTCCGTAATCCTTTCGTAAAAAGCTCCCCTTCTGCTTCTTACGACATCCAATTTAAGGCTCTGGATCGCTCGCGATCTTCTCCGCAAGAATTGGGCGTCGCGTTCGGAACAACAATTACGGCAGTGTAATGTCTTACGGCACTGCCGTAAAATCGCTCGAGTCTTCTGTTCTGATGTCATCGGGAATTACGGCACCGTAATCTGGTTTACGGTAGTGCCATAAAATCGGCTGAATTCTCTGTTCGCAAACGTCTGGAAATTACGGCCCGTGTAGTTTCTTATAGTAGTGCCGTAATTTCGGGTGAAGTTTCTGTTCTGAATCTCTCCGAAATACGGTACCGTAATTCCAGACAGTACCTTTTTGCCTCTTGATGATGATAACTCTTCCATGTATTTGATTTCGCTTGAAAACGCCTTAAATAGTGCCTTTTTGCCTGAAAAATATGAAAAACTAAAATAGAAGTAGACTTTGCAATATTTGATGGATTTAACATAAAAACAAGTAAAAGATCCTCAATTTAGTATGAAAAGGTATCCAAAATGATGCAAAATATACTACATATTTTGGTGTCATCAATATTCATGAAGTCTATGATTTTGAAATCTTGTGATTTGTATTGTTTTAGACCATTCACTAGTGGGTCGAATATTTCTATGATTATCCAAATAACTTATGCTTGTAGTTTATATGCTCATTTACCTATCCGTTCCTTTAGTCCTTTCTATTAGTGGGAAGACACTTCATTTGTTAAAAAATGAAAGGGTATGTTAACATTTAAAAAAAACTCTTAGATTCCTCTACTTGACACTGCGAAAAATTGGCAGTGGTACCTAAGGAAATGAGTTGAAATATAAAGAGACATGAATTGAAATATAAAGAGAGACTCCTCTACTTGGCACTGCGAAAAATTGGTAGTGGTACCTAAGGATATGATTTGAAGTCCGATGTTATAATTAGCATATCCTATCCTAAATAATACATTTGAGTTAATCCCAATGATTTGATTTGGATGAATTGGAATAACATGAGTAATGTGCAAGCTTGAGTGAATTCTATGTTTATTACTAGCTGAATTCTTTGACTTCTAGAAAATGTAGGATCAAACTGCTGAATGCTCGAAACACCCAATCACTTGATTCCTTCTGACTAGACTTAGGATTACTAGTAGATGTTTTTCTAATTTGGATTCATGCTTCAACACGAATGATTACTCTTGTACCTATCATGTATTTCATCTTATTTTATTGCTTGAGGACAAGCAAAGATTTAAGTTTGGGAGTGTTTGATGCCTTGCATTTTAGTAGTGATTTTTTGTATTATTCCATGATGAATCTAGGCCTATTTTGATGTTTTTATGCTTCTTTAAGACTTATTTACTTAAAAGCTTCAGAATCTTCACTTTTTCTTGTTTTTGTGAAACTTTAGGTGAAATCACCCAAATTTGAAGTCTTTTGAAGATTCTAAGGCCATGGGGTGATTTCTTATGAGAAGACGAAACTGCCCGTCAAATTTAGGCTCAATCGGAGTTATTTTGAGAAATACAGCCAGGCACCGGTGCTTTTGCTCATGACCGGAACTCAAAGAACACTTCACCACCTAGTGAACCCAGCGGGGTTCACCTGTGATTCTTTCGGAAGGATTTTTGGCAGAAGACTATAGTAAGTTTCACCACTTGGTGAACCCGGCGGAGTTCGCTAGTGATTCTTTTTCGACAGAACTGTACAGAGAACTTCACCACCTAGTGAACCTAGTGAGGTTCAACCCATGATCATGACTGGGGTGTCCAACCTCTACTCGGATTTCCTTCGATTTTAAGCCCTAGAGATGTCCAAATTAGGCAAATGAGCACGTTTTGGAAAGCTTATTGAGTGGCGAATGCAAAGGATATAAAGGGCCTCTTAGAAACTTCCTAATCAAGGAGATTTTGGCGCACGAACAGGCTAGGGTGACTGGAAATGGTGACAACGTTGTTCAGAGGCGATTTCGAGGGATTGAACCATTCAAAGCTTGTCGATTCTTGAAGATTAAGTTCGGTTCATCATCTCCTTCCCCTCAGAAACATTTGATTGTAGTTTTCCTAACTTTACAAAGAGATCCTTGAGCGATTTCATGAAAACTGTAGGGTAAAACCTATTTGATGGCTTGGTTGAAACCCGCTGTCGACTTTTGATTGCAAAAACTTAATTCAATATTGTTATTTGGATTCTTAAGTGAGCATATGTTACTTTGCTGTATGTATCTCATGATTTTACCTTGGCCATGTATTATCATGTTTTAGCCAGCATGATTTATACCGAGAGGAGGATCGTGACGGTGGAACCTCTTAGTAAAACTTGTGAATCCATGACACGAGAGTGATTGGTTTTCACTCGAGGGTTTCATAACCTTCCACAGAATGCATAGGGTTTATTTAGAACGATCCACCGTGAGAGTTGGAGACCGTTCTAGATAAACACCGAAGTGTACCACCGAGAGGGGGCACCTTGTATCTCAGGGAAAGGTTCCTTATGCAAAAACCTTAAATCCATGTGATTAATCTTCTTAGACACAAACAAAATCGTCGGTGTGGTGGATGCTAAAGCCCTGATCTCTCACATTTATACACTCTTTCCGTAGTTGCCGTGATTTCTTGCTTTCGTTCATTGACTCTAGAAACATCATCTCGATTTGCTTAGCTATTGAAACTTAGACTTTCTAGTACTTAACTTTGTTCCCTGTGGGTTCGACAACCTTTTGTATTACTTCGACATAACCGTGCACTTGCGGGACGTGTCATCCCTCTCCATTGTCTGGAGGAGAAGATGTTCGTCGCCTTCCTCCTTCGTGCCGGTAGGATCACCGGAACTACCCCCGAATGGTCCTGCCTCTAATACCATCTATCAAACCCAGTATTAATTTAAGCATGCCACGTTAGCAATCTCGCCCGATTTCGAGTTTTTGACATGTTGACTTTGACTCGTGCCTGCGCCTTGATGACACAAAAATTCATAGTAAAATTTATATTAATTGTATAGCATTTTTGAGTCATATTTATGCTCTTTTACTTGTTTTTATGTCTTATTTGTCAAATATTGCAGAATCTATGCCTTTTCTTATTTTTGATCATTTTCAAGTGAAAAGGGCCTAATTTTGATGGATTTTGAAAGATCTGAGCATACAAATGGATTCTAGACGTCGAGACAAAGTCACCTACTAAATTTTATGCAAATCGGAGATAGTTTATAAATTACACCACTGCCATAATTATTTTTACAAGCTATAATCTCTACCCAGAAATACACATAAGAAATTATGGCAGCGTTGTAATTATTTTCACAGGCGGTAATCTTTGCCCAAAAAATACACAGAAGAAATTATGGCAGTGCCATAATTATTTTATAGGCTATAATTTCCTACCCAGATTTCACAAGAACAAAATTATGGCACTGCCATAATAAAATTACGGGCTGTAATTTTAAAAAGCATTGTTGCCCGAGTCTTCCGCCGCTGCCTCTCAAGCCCGATTCTTGCGATGCAAAATTAGAAAGATCTAGGGCAGCAATTCAAAATCTGAAAGAACTGGAAAACTCTACTATAAAGATGTTTACGACACCGTAAAGATGTTTACGGCAGTGCCGTATTGTCTCAAATTTCTCTGTTCTGGAAAACTCCAAATTACGGTACCGTAAATATGTTTACGGCAGTGCAGTAATTTCGATCTGGGAGTGCAATCCAATTACGGTACTGTAAAGTCCATAGTGGGGGTGCCATAATTTGATCTGAAGCTCTGATTCTTTTGAAATTTGATGTGTGATTTCCTCTTGATGTTGTGAATTCATCTATGTATTTGATTCTGCTTGAAAACACCTCAAAATAGTGTCTTTTTACCTGAAAATGATGAAAAACCAAAATGGAAGTAGATTTTGCAATATTTGATAAATTTAGCATAAAAACAAGCAAAAGATCTTCAATTTAGCATGAAAAGATATATAAAATGATAGAGAATATACTATATATTTTGGTGTCATCAAAATACATAAGGCTCAAACTTTTCTTGTCCTCAAGTAAAAATCAAAATTTGATTAAAAGAATAACCTTTTCATGCTCAATAAATTTCTAAAATACAACCTATCAATGAAAAATTTCACCAATTGATTTACAAAACTTCAAATAAATATATCATCCTTAGAACTCAACCCTCTAGATCCACAATTCAATCAAATAAAACTTTGCAACTTGTACAATAAATAAAACTTCAACCTCATGACTTCACCCAATTTCAATTCAAATCTATCATGCTTTTGTTTATAGGAATTGGGTTTCCAAGATCTTTTCCACACATAATTTTTTTTTTCTTCCTTTTTTTTTCATGTATTTTGTTATTTTTGCATGGATACACACTTTTTATTTTGACTTCAACTCTTTCTTCGGTACCACTATCAATTTTACACAGTGCCAAGTAGAGGAGTCTTATTATTTTTCACACTCATTATTTTTTATAGACTTCAACCCATGTCTTAGGTACCACTGTCAATTTTACATAGTACCAAGTAGGGGAGTTTCTCACTGTTTTTGTGGATTTTGGATTCTTCTTTCCCAATAAATAGCAAGATAGAATAAACATCTACTAGGTTGATCAATTGATATCAATTCAGTAATCATACTCATATGCTCATTTTATTTAAAGGAGTAGTTTCACCTTTAGATCTTATTCTTCAAATAACATATCTACCCAAAATTTCATGCATCAACCAATGTCAAATTTCAAAAATAGATATGCATTGAAGAAATAAATCTAACATGATAGGGTTTTTCTCTAATCACAAGTATAAATACTCACATCATCAAGGAAGAATTCATAAACCTCTCATCACATGGATTCAAGTCATAGAAAAATTTTGAAATATCAAAATATGTCAAAATCACTACAAAAGGTGTGAAGCATTAAACTCAAAAAGTCAAAAGATGTAAAGTGATAGATCCATGTAAGTACATAAGGCTCAAATAATGCAAAGGGTGTAAAGTGATGGATCTAAGAGAAGAAAAGTGTAGATAATCATATCAAATCGAATAATCACAAGAGAGTGTAAGCAATACTCACAAAACTGTATGGCAAGCACTGACCGAAAATACATAAGGCTCAGACCAAAAATAGTGTCGGGGCAGATGCTGCTAGGTCTAAAGATGTGTCTTTTGAAAATTTTACCTGCATAATTTAAAGTACATAAGGCTCAGTCTGAAAATAGTATGTAACAAAAAAATAACAATGATAAAAATAATTTTCTCAAGGAAGAATCAGAGATATCGTCAATAGTCTAGAGGAGTCCTAGTGGAAAGAGTTGATGCAGGCAAGAAGTAGAAGTGGACCAGAGGCTGGCTGAAAAGCTACTGTCAATGATGATGATGCCAACAGTAGAGTGAGTAATCTCTAGTGGCCTGCTAGAGAATACAGTCCTGGAGGTGAGATCGTCGGCAGGTGGGTGTAAGAGATAGCACGTAAAACCAATTACGGCGGTGCCGTATTATGCGCCAAAACTTGTTTTCACCTACAAAAAGAGAAGAAAAATTAATTCTAAAAAAAATAAAAATAAAAGAAACAAAGCTAAACAAGAGTGCTTGGGTTGCCTCCCAAGAAGCGCTAATTTTTAGGTCATTAGCTTGACCAAAAATCAAACATCATGGTGAAGCAGGTGAATCAGTTCCAAAGTAAATAGCATGTAATTTTTTCCTTTTCCGCTGTCCAAAAAGTTCAGCCACTAATCCAAAAATCCAGAATTTCATGTAAATCACAATCACTATGGCTTTCTCAAATATGTAGAAATTAAAATCAAAATTTTCAATGATCTTCCTATGTTTGTCAGTAAGCAAAATCATAAGTCCTTTCTTCAAATTCATGTCTTCAATTGCAATAGGACTTTGATCAAAAGATATAAGCATTGAATCATCAAAATAAGTTTTATGTCTTTCATTAGATTCCTCAATAAAGCATAATTTTTCAAATTCATCAAAAGATTTAACAAAAGATATGGGCAAAACATCAGAGTGAGATTCATCAGTGTTTGTAATTTTCAAATCTTTTTCAATTTCCTCATGTTCATCATCAAACAATTTTTCAATATCAAAATTATCATCAAAATCAAAGTGAGACTGTTTTAAATCAATCCCCTCATGTTTTTCCACAAATAATTCATCATCAGAAGAGTCAAAATCAGAATCATAAGAAAAAGAATTAATAAAATCAGAGTTAACCACAAGAGATTTATCATTAATTTCAGAAATATCACCAAAATCACAGTGGGGTTCATTAATGTCTATAATTTTTGAACCTTCATCATGCTCATCAGATTTAACCATATATAAATTTATATCAAAATCAGAATTATCATCAAAAGAAGGTTTTTCAATTTCAATTTTCTCAACCTTTTCCTCAAATAAATTAGCAGATGGATCAATTTCACAATAATCAAAATTAGAGTGAGATTCATTAATATTCACATAAGGCTCAATCTCAAAACAATCATAATCATAGGGGGATTTTTCTAAATCAAGTTCTTCAGTTTCAAACTCAAATAAACATGCTTGTTGTGCAATCTGAGTTTCTAGCAATTCAGAATTAGCATTCAAAGATTCTACCCGAGAAGCAAGTTGACTAGTCATCTTCTTAAGATCTTCAAATTTTTTACTTTTATTTGTCATGAGTTGGTTTTGATTTGACATGAATTTTTCTTGATCAGCTATAAATCTTTCTAATATAGTCTCTAAGCTAGATTTTTCAGTATCCTCAAAGCATGGCAC
Source organism: Costus lasius (assembly GCA_027563935.2). Taxonomy (NCBI): domain Eukaryota; kingdom Viridiplantae; phylum Streptophyta; class Magnoliopsida; order Zingiberales; family Costaceae; genus Costus; species Costus lasius. Next base: position 118,889,590 of record CM050447.1, read on the forward strand.
ATAAACATGATCAGAGCAATCATCATAAAAAGAAGTTTGATTTTTCCAACTAGAATCATAATGATCATCTAGGTAACATGAAGAATTAGAATTTTTAGGCATTAAAAATTTGCAATCAGAAGTATAATGATCATAAGACTTACAAATATTACATGTAACAAAATAAGAGTGTAATTTCGCTATTTCTGCAAGAGTCATTTGTGAATAATCTTTATGCTCACCTTGTTGCATGTATACCTTACCTCTTTCAGAAGCCCATGAACTGTGATGAAAAGACATATTTATCAAATCTATCAAAAACAGAGAGATAATCCAACACCAATCAATCAAAAATTAATTTTTTTTCAGAATATCTAACAAAAATAGAAAATCTAAAATACAAGTAAATTCACAAATTTCAGAAATTCTCAGTTCTGTCACAACTGTGAAAATCCAAAACCTGCAAAAAAAAAAGTTAAATCTAAAACAAATAAAACTTAGTCTAGCAATACTAACAACTATTTCGATATTAACAAAACTAAGGTCCCCGGCAACGGCGCCAAACACTTGATGTGTTTCCGCAAGTGCACGGATTTAAATACAAGTAGGTAGACTAATTTAAGGAGTCGCAGCCAAAACTTGTTTGGCGCACAGGGATCCCCCTGATACGGCTCCAAAAACTTGTTGTCCTTAAACTTGTAGTGTCCGCAAGTGCACGGATATTCGAAGTAATAAAGAAAATATCGATCCCATAGAGACCTACGTGTTAAGTACCAAATAGTTATTTTCTTACTAGCTAAGCAAACTTAGTATGATGCGAATAAACAATAAACACACAGGAAAATAATCAGAGAGATAAACTGGGACTAGGGTTTCATCCACCTTAATTTCAATGATTAGATATAATAAAAGGTCGTCAATCAAATCCTATTATGATAAAGACTTAATTTACTTCATAAAAGGATTATCTCACTTTCGTGCAGACAATCATGCAGGGACCAATCCTCGCTTTCGCGCAAGATTTATCCCAATGCTGTAAATAAGTAAACCATCAATCAAAGAACTCAAGATCACTTTCGTGCATCCGAATTCTAGGTTGATTGTCTCGAGCGGAATCTCGAGGATCACTTTCGTGCATCCGAGACTCAACACAAGTTATACCTATGGTTCTCCAACGTTCCGATCCTCACTTTCGTGCAAGATCTCCACGTTTGACATACTAAATTAATCCTAGGTTCATAATCATCATCAAGGCAATTAGTCATTTAAAATAAAGAAATAAGAACTTAACCTAATTTCTTACGGTGAGTTCGTATTAATCAATTTTAGGGTTCCAGTTCTCAAGCATGTCACCTTTCGGTCCTTAATGCAAGAACTCTATTCATGATAACAAAAAGTAAATTAAGGAGAAACTTAGAACAATAATCACATAGGTAAAATTATCATGGCAAAATTATCTTGACGAAATAAAAAGTATCTAATTATAAAAAATCAAAGGGATTACGCTCCATGTCCCAATATAAGATTAAGCTTGCATGGAGGAAGAATTACAATAAAGCATGTTTTCAAAAAGTCAGAAATCGAAGAAGGGAAGAAGAAAAGTTACAAAATAGGTGCTGTAATGAAATCACGGCCTGAGGTGGCCTCCACGCCTCTCGTCGATTCCTCCTTCGATCGATCTCCTTTCGATCTGAAACTTCTGTGGTGTCCTCTGCTCCTCTAGGCGAAGCTTTAGTGTAAAAATCATGGCATGAGGTGGCCTCCACGCCTCTCGGCATGAGGCTAAACCCTAGCCGCCTCTCTGGCGATTTCTCCCTCGATTCTAGATAAACGTTCATTCTTCAACTTCGTGTGTCTTCTTTTCTTAAATACGAGTCTGTAGCATCTTTCAGATCTCAATTTGAAGATCTGGATCAAAAGATATGGTCCGCGCAAGATTCAAACCGGTAAAAATCGCGTTTTTGACTTGGAATTACGGCCGTAATGCGGTTTACGGCAGTGCCGTAATCTGGACGGTGAGTTCTCAGCTTCAATATTATCTGGAATTACGGTACCGTAAAAGACTTTATGGTGCTGCCGTAATGTCTGAAATCTCTCGGGTTGAAAACCATCCAGAATTATGGTACCGTAAACTTTCTTATGGCAGTACCGTAATCTTCATCGAGTCTCTGGTCAGAATCATGTCCATATTACGGCACCGTAAAGATGTTTATGGTAGTGCTGTAATGTCTCAAATTTCTCTGTTCTGGAAAACTCCAAATTCCGGTACCGTAAATATGTTTACGGCAGTGCCGTAATTTCGATCTGGGAGTGCAGTCCAATTACGGTACCGTAAAGTCCATAGTGGGGGTGCCATAATTTAATCTGAAGCTCTGATTCTTCTGAAATTTGATGTGTGATTTCCTCTTGATGTTGTGAATTCATCTATGTATTTGATTCTGCTCGAAAACGCCTCAAAATAGTGCCTTTTTACCTGAAAATGATGAAAAACCAAAATGGAAGTAGATTTTGCAATATTTGATAAATTTAGCATAAAAACAAGAAAAATATCTTTAATTTAGTATGAAAAGATATATAAAATTATACAAAATATATTATATATTTTGGTGTCATCAAAATATATTACCTGAATTTAATTTTGAAACTGAGGAAATTGATTTACAAATATCCCCTTTTGATTTTGGTGTCAATTATGAAATTGATTCTTTTGATGATAAATTGTTTGTGGTTAAATCTGATGAACTTGAAAAAGGTTTAAAAATTACTGATATTGATGAATGTCAATCTGATTTTGGTGAAAATTTTGAAATTGATGATAAGTTATTTATTGTTAGATCTGATGCTATTAATTCTGAAATTGATTCTTTTGCGAAATTTAATGAATCTGACTCTGATTCTGATGATTCTGAAATTGATTATTTTGATAAATTATCTGATGAAAGGCATGAGGAAACAGATTTTGAAAAGTTTGACTCTAATTTTGATGATAATTTTGAAATTGAAGGACATGAGGAACTTGAAAAGAATTTGAAAATTATGAATATTGATGAATCTCACTCTGAAGTTTTGCCCATATCTACTACTCACCCTTCTGATTCATTGTTTGAAATATCTACAAGGAAACTAGATGAGTTATACTTTATTAAGGAAACTAATGTGAGACAGAAAAATTTTCTTGATAATCCAATGTATGAATCTTGTGATCAAAGTCCTATTCTTATTGCAATTGAAGATCTAAATTTGAAGAAAGGACTGACGATTTTACTTTCTGATAAATATAGGAAGATTATTAAATACCCTTTGAGTGGAATTGAAAATATTGATTTTGATTTCTGCATATTTGAGAAAGCCACATCAATTGTATTTTATATGAAATTTTGGATGTTTGGATTAGTGGCTAAACTTTTAGGACAACAAAAATGCAGAAAGTTATATGTTATTCACTATGGTATCGATCCACTTACTTCGCCATGATATTTGAGTTTCGGTCAAGCTAATGACCTAAAAATTAGCACTTCTTGGAAGACAACCCAAGCACTCATACTTTAGTTTTTTTTATTAGTTTATATATATATATATGTATACTTTCCTTTTTTTAGGAGAATCTAAAAATTTTTATGTTGAAAATAGTGATTTTTAGAAATTACGGCAGGGCCATAATTTTTTATTATGGCCGTAATTTTGTATTATTTTCAGCCAGAACATTTCACGGCAATGCTGTAATATATTTTACACACGTAATTGTTAAATGATTTTTTTACAGATGATTTTATAGCAGGGGTGTAATTTATTTTACACCCATTTTTTTATTCTAAAAAAAAAAGAAATTTACGATGGTACCGTAATTTATTTCACACCCCCGTGAAAGCCTGCGCTCGTGAATTTCTATTTCCATATTTGCCAGCACCGCTTAGTCCGCCGGTCGACCAGAGTTCTTCGAAGCTGCTAAATCCTGCTGCTCTGGCCGCAAATTCTTATTCGAAGAAAATTTCCAATGGCCCACCCCCTCTTTAGCACCGATTCCAATATCTGACACCAAGAAGCTTCTTAGTAAGCCGCCTCTGTTTCCAGTTACATCCAAGCGATCTGTCGCCCGCATCTCTATTCCAGCCGATGACCTATTCTAGCCGGCAGCTATTTTACTAGCCGATCAGCAGTTTCTTTGAAGCTTCATCTCCTGCTGTCATCCTCCTCTCAGCTTCGTCTCCAGATCCAGTCAACCATTGCCTGCCAGAAATTCAGCCAAGTCCAACACCTTAACTCAACCAGCCGACTGCCATCTTTTCAAGTTAGCAGCCTCTGTTTCTTTAATAGTCCCGTCAGTCATCACAACCAGTGAACTTTCTTCTCCAGTAGCACCCGCCCCACCAACAAGATGACCGACTGCTACCATCTGTTTCCGCTCTTGCTACAGTCACTTCTCCAGGAACCTTCATCTCCTGCTATAGCTCCTTTGATATGCAGCTATCGCATCAGTTTCAAGTAGCTTCTGTCTCCGGATCCGCCACTAAAAACAGCCTGTGCCATCTTCTCCATCAAAACTAGCCGCTGCCACCCCTGTTTCCCTTGACGTCAGATCCTTTCCAACGCAGACGGCAACTCTGCTTCATTACCAGCCGGCATCTCCATAGCAATCTTCTTCTCCGAGGGATCAGCCAGCATTTCTTTCTTCTTCAGCCACTTCCGCTTTCACTGATTGGCTGCTACCACTGTCCTAGCCAGAGAAAGAAACAACTACCCAGCTTCTCTGCTTCGTCACTAGAAATTTCTATTTCCAGGCAGCGTCTTCCACAGGTTGCCGAAAACTCTTCTTTCTCTACCAACAACTTTTATTGAAGCCAGCGTCTCTCTTCTACCAGCCAGCAGCAAACTTTCCCAGCTGCCATTGTTCCTGCTTCAAGAATCATTTCAACCAGTAGCAAATCTTTCAGCTGGCAACCTCTACTCCAAGCGACAACGAGTTTCCACTGCCGCTAGAAGCATCTCCAATGCAGGTAGAACTCTCTACCTCTTCTTCTCTGGCAAGCTAACATCTCCACTTCCAGATCAGTCACTGCCGATGACCACTATGCTTCATATTCAGCAGTGCCTCTGATTCTTCAGTAGCATCTCTGCTCCTGCAACTTCATCCTTTAGCACTCATCAGCGAATCTATTTCCAGCAACCACCATTAGGTAGTACTACTGTACAACATCTGCTTCTTCACCTCCAGCTCTCCAGACGGTGTTCCTACGCTGCCAACACCATCTCGTCCTCCTCTGTCGTTGACCGACACATACCTCGCCTGTTGATTCAAAATTTTACTCTGCTTCCTGCTTCTTGCTTAGTTTTGCTTGCTCATATTGCTAATATGCTTATGTATGTTTTCGTAGGTATTTTAAGAAAATGGGGTGGCAAAATTCTTAGTCTTTTTCACTATTATTTGGATAATTTTATTAAATTTTAAAGTCCATAAATCATCCTAATGAGCTGATTAATGTTTATTTATCTTTTGATAAATAAATTAATTCTTGCAATCAGTTTTATTTACTAATCTGATTAACGTTTTTGCTGCAGGTATTCAAGATCTCCTAATGAGTTGTAACCCTAAGCTTTTACTTGAATAGGAATAACATGTTTCGTTCTATCTCATGGATTAGTTGGTTTTATTATAATATTTTTGGATCCCTCTAGGAAGCATGACAACTTTTGAAGTCTGGTTAATTTATGTGCAATTTTAATTTAGTAATCTGATTAGCGCTCTTGTAGTTAATACCCTACACGCCTAACAGATACTGATCCTTTACTTTTCATATGCCTGAAAAGAACGAATTTTATTGTACAATTTGATTTTGTCAGTTTTCTTTATAGATCATTAAATCCTACTCTGTGGCATAGCTACTTTTCATAAATGAATTAGTACACTATTATGCTTTCCATCGATATCAGCAACTCCTTATCTTCAAACTATTGAGAAACCCCGAGGATATTTTACAATTTTTGACATTATAGATAACAAAACGCAGCGGAAGAATATCCCGAAAATGGGCCAGTCCCAAAAACCCAGTGAAGATCGTCATGCGAGGGGGTCGACACAATGTGATAGAAAGTACCTAGAGCAAGAGGAGGCCGATGTTGAGGTGGGCGCCAAAGTGTTCGCCCTCTGCAGTCTCACACACACGGATGCCTCGAGCCCTCTTCTTCCACGCCCGATGCTAGCCTTGGGAAGAAGATCCATGCCTTAGGTCACCTTCTTCAAAGCTTGCACCACCTCCAAGGATGATGCGCCAATGAAGAAGAAGAGGAGATGAATGCCGCCAAGGTCTCCCACAACTTTCGCCAAGAGGAGGAAGATGAGAAGATGCTTGCGGCTTCAAGGTGGAAGAGGATGCGCCAAGACTTTGTTGCTCTCGCCCCTTTGGATTGCTCACGCCAACTTTGATGATATCTTTGTGCTCACGCATGCATCTAATATATAGATTCAAGAGGCGGCAAGGCAAAGGGGCTAGAGGGCGCAATTCATAAAGAAGGGGGCGGCTAGGGTAACGGGGAGGGAGTAATTAGGGTTTGGATTATAGTAAGTGTTCAAGACTTTTTCATAAACCCCTCCTAATTAACCATATACGCCAAGGACATACCAAAGATGTCCTCCAAGCCATATCAGCCCCAAGACTTTCCATAGAGGGAAACATGCCATTCAGGGATGAAGGGGGAGGCGCATAATGCTTCCTAATGAAGCAAATTGTGCCACCCATACCCCATTATGCCCTTGGGCGCCAATGGGGTTGGGTTTCTCCCCATTATACCCTTTTAGCCCATTAGCTCTTCATGACAACTTGTTATTAGGCGTCATTGGGTAATGACCTAGCGTAAACTTCATTACATGGGTTGATTAAGCCATTGGATCCAATCCAATACAACCCTAATCCAAATGTGACCAATCTTGGTCAATTTCGGGTCAACCTGCCAAAAATAAAGTTTGGCTCCAATAACTCTCTTCCATCTCATCAGGCCCATTGGCACTGACGAAATCTCCCAAATAGATTCGAGTTATCTAATAACTCGATCATAAGGCTTCCCGATCAATACGAGAACTTGAGTATCAAGGTGTACGACCCTGTAGGTTCGTCTGACGTTGGCAGTGATACCTAAGGTCATCACAAGCAGTGAGTGACACCTAGCAGTGCATCGCTGCTACCCAAGTCATTGGAATGGATATCGACATCCACATTCCCATCATCGCAACTAGGTACAAATGCATTACAATCTCTTTGCCAAACTAATATCCGATTGGACAAGTGTGTCACCACTTGTTTTCACCCAATCACATAGTTATGACTAAATCAGGTTCTCACCTGGGTATGGCTATACACTTTCAGGCATAGAACCATAGAGGAGCTCCATGGATATCAAGCTTCCCTTAGGAAGGGGCAAATTTTCTGTTTGTACATTGTCCTTCTCATATGGGTCATGACATACTCAATGACAACCGTTATAACCTCCCAACTACGGCGAGGTGTTAGGTTGCATCAAAGCATGTCCCTAACCATATAGAAGAGTCAATGACCTCAAGTCAAGAGATCAATGCATCTCCTATCACTTGTGAGGATAACTCATGACACCAAGTCATTGCCTCATAGCGGGTCGGTCTAGTATATCCACCACTGATATACCCATATGTTTGCGTTAGCACCTCGTGTCTAACTAGCCCATATACTAGTCTCTCACGTACCAGAGCTGTCCCATATCCACTAAGGTACATTGACTAGGGACAATCATTTGAGCACAGATCCAATCTGTCTTTAGGGACATTATGATGTAAGTACATAATCGCAGATATAGACAAACAATAATAACGACAATGCCAAAATGATATATAAATATGAGAGTTAAGTAGTACAAAGATGGACCAATACTAGGTCTCAGGGCATATACACTAACAATCTCCCATTTGCACTAAGACCTAGAGGTTGAGAAACCTCAACCCCATATCCCTAGCATGACCATCATGCTTCTGCTTCGCCAAAGCCTTGGTTAGTGGGTCTGCTAGATTGTTCTCTGTGTCAACTCTGCTAATCTTAACATCACCTTGGTCAATGATCTCTCTGATCAGGTGAAATCTCTTGAATATGTGTTTGGACCTTTGTTGAGACCGTGGTTTCTTAGCTTATGCAATTGCCCCATTGTTGTCACAATAGAGCTCAATGGGATCTACTGCACTTAGAACCACTTGAAGTTCAGAAAATGAACTTCCTAATCCAAACGGCTTCTTTGGCTGCCTTTGAAGCGGCCACATACTCAGCCTCGGTTGTAGAATCAGCTATGGTGGACTACTTGAAGCTTTTCCAGCACACAGCGCCTCCATTCATCTTGAACACATAGCTGGCCTACGATCTAAAGTCGTCAGGGTCAGATTGGAATGATGCATTAGTGTAGCCCTGAATACTTAGCTATTCTTGTCCCCTGTAGACCAAGAATAGATCCTTAGTTCTTCTCAGATACTTTAGGATGTTCTTTACAGCCACCTAGTGCTGCAGACCTGGATTGGATTGGTATCGGCTGGTTATGCTCATAGCATAAACCACATCTGGTCTAGTACACAACATTGCATATATGATCGATCCCACTGTGAAGCATAGGGCACTCCACTCATTTCATCTCTCTCAGCCTCTGTCGTAGGACACTAGCTCTTTGAGAGAGTAAGGTCATGTTTTACTGGAAGGTATCCTTTCTTGGATTGCTCCATGTAGAACGTTTCTAGGACCTTATCAATATAGGTACTTTGACTAAGGGCGAGGATCCTCTTCGATCTATCCCGGTGGATCTTTATGCCTAAGATATAGGTAGCCTTCCCTAAGTCTTTCATCTCGAAACACTTCCCCAACCATGTCTTCACAGACAGAAGACTGGGGATGTCATTTCCGATGAGTAATATATCATCGACATACAAGACCAGAAAAGTCACTAAGCTCCCACTGAATTTTCTGTATACACAGGCGTCATCTTCACTTTTGATAAAGACATAGGCTGCGTTTGGCGTAGCTAGAACTTTTAGCTTTTGCTGGTTGAAAAAGTGCTAGTTGAAAAGTAGCTGGTTGGAAAAGTTAAAAGGTGTTTGGCTAAACTATTATGCTAGTCAAATTTTTTTAAAAAAATATTTAAAAATAATTTAATATTTAATATTTTTTTATTAAAATAATATTTTTGTTATCGCAAAGACATACGAATATAGATATGGATATGAGATATAAAAAGAAAATTAGTTAGAAAGTAGCCAAAAGCAGCTCCTTCTCAGCTTTTCCAAACCCAGGCTGGTTCTAGGTTTGGAACCTAGAAGCAGCTTGCCAAACACTCCAACTTTTTAAAATCAGCTGTTTTGACCAGCAAAAGCAGCTGACCAGCTATGCCAAACAGGGCCATAATCTCTCACAGTTTCATCAAATCGAAGATTCCAACTTCGAGATGTTTGCTTTAATCCATAAATAGATTTTTTTAGTCTGTAGACCTTATTGGCTTGTGCAGGATGGATGAAGCCATCAGGTTGTGTCATATACACATCCTTTGTCAGCTTCCCATTAAGGAATGCTGTCTTAACATCCATCTATCATATCTCATAGTCATGATATGTAGCTATAACAAGTAGAATCCAAATGGATTTGATCATGGCAACTGGCGAGACGGTTTCATCATAGTCCACCCCGTGGACTTGTCTGAATCCTTTAGCCACTAGTCTTCCTTTATAGGTAACTATGTTGCCATCCATGTCGGTGTTCCTTTTGAAGACCCATTTACACCCTATCGGTTTTACCCCATCAGGCAGCTCAACCAAATCCCAAACTTGGTTAGCTGACATGGAATCCATCTCGAATCGCATGTCTTCAAGCCATCACTTGGAGTCCGGTCCACTAACCGCCTCATCATAGGTCCTAGGCTCATTCTCAATGATAAAGATCTCATCGTGTTGGGTCGGCAGTGACCCATACCTCTCAGGTGCACGACGAATCCTCCTAGACCTACTTTTCTTGAGCCCCTACATATTTGTACAAATATGAGCTCCACATGCGGTATCCAATACCCATGACATAGAAGTAGAAAGGTTCAGTAACATAAATACCTGAGCTAGAAGCTAAGGCCAAGCCTTTCTTCTCCTCATTCTGAAGTTGCCTGCAATCCCTTCTCCAGTGGCCCTGCTCGCCACAGTGGAAGCACCTCTATTCCTTTGACTTCTTTGCCCTTTTCTTCAGAATGAGGCCCTTGGCACTGCCCTTGGCATGTGCCTTACTCTTCTTCTTCATCTTCTTGCTCGCGGGGACCAGAAGAATAGAATTGGATTTGGTCTTACCTATTTCACGCTCGGCTGTTTGGAGCATATTCAGTAGTTCCTCCCTTGAGCATTCAATCCGTTTCATGTTGAAGTTTATAATAAACGGACTGATGCTAGGGGGCAGGGACTACAGAATAAGATCCACAACCAACTCATTATCTATAGTGTGTCCTAGTCTTCTGTGATGATCCACATTCCCAATCAACTTGAGTACATGGGGTCTCACTAGTGCGCCCTCAGATAACTTGCACCGAAAGACTGCTTTGGCAGTGTTATATCTTACAGTTCTAGCCTGAGATTCAAACATTTGTTTCAAATGAGTAATCATTTGAAAAGCGTCCTGCTCCTCATATTGCACCTGAAGCTCAGGTGCCATAGTGGCTAGCATGAGACATGCTGATTCCAAAGAGTCATCCTGATGCTTTCTAAAAGCATCCCTTTTTGCCGCACGGGCATTAGGCGCAGGAGTCGCAGGAAGAGGCTGCTCAAGGACGTACAACTTCTTCTCGAGCTTGAGGGCTATCCTCAAGTTCCGATGCCAGTCTATGAAGTTGGATCCAACCAACTTATCCTTCTCAAGAAGGGATTGTTGTGTTAATCTGCCAGTGTTTGTAGCCATTATTCTATAACAACCAAGAAACAACAGATTAGTACTACTTTCAAATCATTTAATATGGACTTGTATTAAATGATCATGGCCCCCACTATTTTTGCGGGGAAGATTGCGGATGATCCTGACGTTTAAATTTGATCCCGTGAGAAGAAGAAAGGGAGCTATCAACGAGAGGATCACGAAGACACAAAAAGCCCTAAATTTTATTCACTACACAGGGAGAAATTGAGTTACACACTGTCGACTAGGGTTTCGCCGCTGTGACAAATCCAGAGCATCTCCGGTCGTGAAATTCATACTGAAGCTTCGCCTGGAGGAGGAGACAACATTCTAGAAGTTTCAGAACGGAAGGAGATCAATTGGAGGAGAAATCAAGGAAGAAGGAGGCGCCGCTACTGTTCATCGCCCTCTTTGCAAAATACGGCTGTAATTTGAATTACAGCCGTGGTGTATTTTCTTCACCCCTCTTTTCCCTTTGATTTTTGATCTTCTGAAATTATGGAACATTGTATTTACTTCACCATGCTAGCTTAAACACTCTTTGGGACATGGGGGAGTAATTTCCTTTGATTTTCTTAATGACTAGATACTTTTTACTTTCATCATGATTATTCTATTTTGATAATTTTACCTATGCGATTATTGCTCTAAGATTCTCCTTAGTGTACTTTTTGTCATCATGATTTAGAGTTTTCGCAATAAGGACCGAAAGGTGATTTGCTAGAGAACTTGGAACCCTAAAATTGATTAATAGGAACTCACCGTAAGAAATTAGGTTAAGTTCTTATTTCTTTATTTTAGTTGTTTAAATTGCCATGATGATAATTATGAACTTAGGATTGAGTTATTGTGTCAAACGTGGAGATCTTGCACGAAAGTGAGGATCGGAACATTGGAGAACCATAGGTAGAACTTGTGTTGAGACTCGGATGCACGAAAGTGATCCTTGAGTTTCCACTCGAGGCCAACTTAGAACTCGGATGCATGAAAGTGATCCTCGAGTTCTTTGTTTGATGATTTACTTATCATTAGCTTGGGATAAATCTTGCACGAAAGCGAAGATTGGTCTCTGCATGATTATATGCACGAAAGTGAGTTAATCTCTTTACAATGTAAATTATGCATTTATCATAATAGAATTTAATTGATGAATATCCTTATATATATAGTCATGAAAATTAAAGGGAATAAAACCCTAGTCCCAGCTTCTCCTTGATAGTATTTTCCCGTGCGTTTTCAATCTTTACTCTGCTTTTATTCGATTTCCTAGATAGGAAGAAATCAATTATTTGGTACTTGACAACATAGGTCTTTGTGGGTTCGATATCTTTCTTTATTACTTCGAGTATCCGTGCACTTGCGGAGATAACAACAAGTGTGGTAACTCAACAAGTTTTTGGAGCCGTATCAGGGGTTGACAAGTCCCTGTGCACCATACGATCAGTTTTGGTTGTGACTTCATTAATAAGTTTTGTTTACCTACTTGTTGGGATACAACAAGTTTTTGGCGCAAAAAACTTGTCACCCCCTGAAAAATGGTATGTGAGCATGAAAAGCATGAAAGAACATCGTTCGAGGCTCGCAAGTCCCTCTGATACCACTGTTGGGAAACCTCAGGGATATTTTACAATTTTTGACATTATAGATAACAAAACACAGTGGAAGAATATCCCCGAAATGGGCCAGTCCCAAAAACCCAGTGAAGATCGTCATGCGAGGGGATCGACACGATGTGATAGAAAGTACCTAGATCAAGATGAGGCCAATGTCGAGGTAGGCACCCAAGTGTTCACTCTCTGTAGTCTCATACACACGGATGCCTCGAGCCCTCTTCTTCCACACCTTGTGCTAGCCTCGGGAAAAAGATCTAAGCCTTAGGTCACCTTCTTCAAAGCTTGTGCCACCTCTAAAGATGATGCGCCAATGAAGAAGAAGAGGAGATGATTGCCGCCAAGGTCTCCCACAACTTGCGCCAAGAGGAGGAAGAGGAGAAGATGCTTGCGGCTTCAAGGTAGAAGAGGATGCGCTAAGACTTTGTTGCTCTCGTCCCTTTGGATTGCTCACGCCAACTTTGATGATATCTTTGTGCTCACGCATGCATCTAATATATAGATGCAAGAGGCGGCAAGACAAAGGGGCTAGAGGGCACAATTCATAAAGAAGGGGGCAGCTAGGCTAAAGGGGAGGGAGTAATTAGGGTTTGGATTATAGTAAGTGTCCAAGACTTTTCCATAAACCCCTCCTAATTAACTATATGCACCAAGGACATACCAAAGATGTCCTCCAAGCCATATCAGCCCCAAGACTTGCCATAGAGGGAAGCATGACATTCAAAGATGAAGGGGGAGACGCATAATGCTTCCTAATGAAGAAAATTGTGCCACCGATACCCTATTATGCCCTTAGGCACCAATGTGGTTGGGTTTCTCCCCATTATACCTTTTTAGCCCATTAGCTCTTCATGACAACTTGTTATTGGGCCTCACTGTGTAATAAGCTAGCCCAAACTTCATTACATGGGTTGATTAAGCCATTGGATCCAATCCAACGCAACCCTAATCCAAATATGACCAATCTTGGTCAATTTCGGGTCAACCTGCCAAAAATGAAGTTTGGCTCCAATAACTCTCTTCCATCTCATCAGGCCCATTGGCACTGAAGAAATCTCCCAAATAGGTCCGAGTTATCCAATAACTCGATCATAAGGCTTCCCGATCAATACGAGAACTCGAGTATCAAGGTCTGCGACCCTATAGGTTCCTCTGACGTTGGCAGTGATGCCCTAAGGTCATCACAAGCAGTGAGTGGCACCTAGCAGTGCATCGCTGCTACCCAAGTCATCGAAATGGATATCGACATCGACATCCCCATCATCGCAACTAGGTACAGATGCATTACAGTCTCTTTACCAAACTGATATCCGATTGGACAAGGGTGCCACCACTTGTTTTCACCCAATCACATGGTTATGACTAAATCAGGTTCTCACTTGGGTATTACCATATACTTTCAGTCATAGAACCATAGAGGAGCTCCATGGATATCAAGCTTCCCTTAGGAAGGGGCAAATCCTCTGTTTTTACATTGACCTTCTCATATGGGTCGTGACATACTCAATGACAACTGTTATAACCTCTCAACTATGGCGAGGTGTTAGGTTGCATCAAAGTATGTCCCTAACCATATAGAAGAGTCAATGACCTCAAGTTAAGGGATCAATGCATCTCCTATCACTTGTGAGGATAACTCCAGACACCAAGTCATTACATCACAGCGGGTCGGTCTAGTATTTCCACCTTTGATATACCCATATGTCTGCGTTAGCACCTCGTGCCTAACCAGCCAATAAACTAGTCTCTCACGTACCAGAGCTGTCCCATATTCATTAAAGTACATTGACTGGGGACAATCATTTGAGCACAGATCTAATCTGTCTCCAGGGACATTATCATGTAAGTACACAATCGCAGATGTAGACAAACAATGATAACGACAACGCCAGAATGATATATAAATTTCAGAGTTAAGTAGTACACAGATGGACCAATACTAGGTCTCAGGGCATATATACTATCACAGACTGCCACCAGAAGCTGCAGCCCAGCTACCACCTCTACTTCCACCATCAGATCAGCCACTGCCAGCTTGTTTCCAGCCGGCGATCTCTTCCTTCTTCCGGCCATAGATCCATGGACAAGCAACAACTTCAGCTTCTCCGATCACCCCAAATTCACCAACTGGCAGTTTCTTCTTCACCTCTAGGCTTTCTAATTTGAGCCATAATCAGCAGCCATGCCTCTGATTCCAATAGGCGGTAGATTTTCCAGTTGCAGTCCTTGTTTGCTTCTCAAGCAAATCCAACTCGCCATACCTCTCCAGCCTCTGAAGAGGAGTTTCCAATCACATCTTCAGCAGTACCTACCAACACTGATTTCGATTTGACTAGAGGAACAATGCTCTGTTTCCCGCTAGCCTTGCTTTGCTCCTACTAAAGTCTGTTATAACCAGCTTCTTTCCTCTGAAAGCTATAGCACCAGCCATCATCTTTGTTTCTAGCAGTGGATTCGAGCATCTTCAGCCACGACATCTCTATTCCACTTCAGATTTGCATATCTGATTGTCTCTTTTTCCAGCTACCGATCAGCGGCTATAGTTTCTTTATCAGCCAGCATCTTCCTCGATCAGCTTCTACTGCCTCTTTTTCAGCCATCGCACATCACCAGGTGCCAGTGTCAACTTTCTTCAGCAGCTAAAACTTCCCCATCTTCTCTAGATTTTTCCAGCTAGCAGGAGGCATCTACTTCCACAGCATCGCCACCTCTATTCCAGCTGGCGACAAGCAACGTTTTCTTCTCCAAATCCAGGCTATGGTTGCCACCTTGGTTTTCTACCATCCAGCCAGTGGTAGCATCTCCCACGAAGTCTTCTCCGGCAGATCAGCAACTGAGCCGACAATAATTCTATTTCCAACTGCAGAAATCCGCTACAGCACCTCTAATCCAGGAACAACGTGATCTTTTCTAGCTAGCTCCTTCTTCAGCAAACTAGCACCAACCTTCGCCAGCACAATTTCTAGTCCAGCCTCTTCGCTTCCACATCTCTGGCGACACCTGCCATCAGTAGCAACTCCTTCCAGCAGTAGATTTCGGCAGACGCAGCAAATCTTCTTCTTTGGCTCTTTTCTCCGGCGAACCAGCAGCTGATGACACCGAAATTTATAGCAAATTTAGTGCCAATTCATTAGTGTTTTGTGTCATATTCATAGACTTTGCTTATTTTTATGCCTTTTTCATCAATATTTGCGGAATCTACACTCTTTTTAGTTTTTACTGATTTTCAGGCAAAAAGGCACGATTTTCAGTTGTTTTTAAGCAACCCAAATACATGGATGAATTCACAACATCAAGAGGAGATCACACGTCAAATTTCAACAGAATTGGAGCCAAGAACCAAAATACGGCAGGGCCGTAATCTATATTACGGTACCGTATTTTTGTATAATGCCGTAATATCATAGCACTCACTGTTGGTGTATATGCCCTAGGACCTAGTTTTGGTCCATCATTGTACTACTTGACATTGATATTTTATATCATTATGGCATTGTCATTATCTATATTTTCTTATATATGCGATTGTGTACTTATATGATAATGTCCCTAGAGACAGATTGGATCTGTGCTCAAATGATAGTCCCAGTCGACATACCTGAGTGGATATGGGACAGCTCTGGTACTTGTGAGACTGGCATATGGGCTGGTTAGACACGAGGTACAAACTTAGTCGTATGGGTATATCAGCGGTGGATATACTGAAACGACCCGCTGTGAGGCAATGACTTGGTGTCACGAGTTATCCTCACAAGTGATAGAAGATGCATTGATCCCTTGACTTGAGGTCATTGGCCATTCTATATGGTTAGGGATATGCTTTGATACAACCTAACACCTCACCGTAGTTGGGGGGGGGGGGTAATAACGGTTGTCATTGAGCATGTCACATCCCATATGAGAAGGTCAATAGACAGACAGAGGATTTGCCCCTTCCTAAGGGAAGCATGATATCCATGGAGTTCCTCTATGATTCTATGACTGAAAGTGTATGGCCATACCCAGGTGAGACCTGATTTAGTCATAGACATGAGATTGGATGAAAACAAGTGGTGACACACTTGTCCAATCAGATATCAGTTCGGGAAAGAGACTGGAATGCATCTGTACCTGATTGCGATGACGGGGATGTCGATGTCGATATCCATTCCAATGACCTGGGCATCAGCGATGCACTGCTAGGTGCTACTCACTGCTTGTGGTGATCTTTGATCAACACAACCAGCGTCAGAGGAACCTACAGGGTCACACACCTTGATACTTGAGTTCTCGTATTGATCGGGAAGCCTTATGATCGAGTTATTGGATAACTCGAATCTATTCTAGAGATTTCATCAGCGCCAATGGGCCTGATGAGTTGGAAGAAACTTATTGGAGCCAACTTCTATTTTTGGCATATTGGCCAAATTAACCATGGTTAGCCTCATTTAACCTTGGGTTAAGATGGATTGGATCCAATAGCTTGATTAACATGGGTAATGGACTTTGGGCTAGGCCCATTGCTAAGTTGGGCTCACTAATAAGTTGTCATGAAGAGAAGAAGGGCTAAAAGGGTAGAATGGGGAGAAAACTCACCCCATTGGCGCCTAAGGGCATAATGGGGTGAGGGAGGCGCCTTTTGCTTCTATGGAAGGAATTGGCGCCTAGCCTCTTGATCTATTCGTGGAAAGCATACCTCTATGGCATTGCTTGGGGCGCAAGGCAAGGCCTTGGCATATATAGCAAGGTTGAATGGGTTTATGGTAAAGTCTTGGA
The DNA here is from genome assembly GCA_027563935.2 of Costus lasius. NCBI lineage: Eukaryota > Viridiplantae > Streptophyta > Magnoliopsida > Zingiberales > Costaceae > Costus > Costus lasius. Next base: position 118,906,850 of record CM050447.1, read on the forward strand.
GACTTTTCTTACTACAAACCCTCTCATCCTAGCCGCCCACTTGGCATGATCCTAGCCATCACCCTAGCAGCCTCTTGCCCTATAAAAGAGACCCTTGTCGCCCCCTCTCAATATACTTATTCCTTGGAGGCGTGAGCAATAGAGAGGGGCGAAAGTTTGGAGGCTCTTGGCGTAAGTTCTCTTCCTCTCTTCCATAGCCGCAACCAATTCTTCTTCTCCTCCTCTTCGCGCAAGAAGGAATTATTTTTGGCGGCTTCTCCTCATCTTCATCCTTGGTGCATACTGTTAGGGAATACCGGGTGTAATTTAAAATTTTTGCAGTCCCAGGACGCAACGGAAGAATCATTACTCCCGAAACATATTCCTTTGCCCAAGGATCCATGCGAGGGAGAACACAAGGATGTGACAAGGATAATACCTCTATTGCTTGCTCAATTGCCGAAGCCATGTTGAAGGCGCCCAAGTGTTCGCCCTCCACAAGTATCCACGCGTCGACTCCTTGATCGTTGCTCCCTTCCACGCTTGGTGCTAGCCTCGGGAAGAGAATCAAGCCTTAGGGTTCCTTCACTTCTCTTGCGCCACCTCCAAGGATCATGCGCCAAGTGCAAGGAAGATGCCGCCAACTCCTTATCCTCTTCACTCCAAGAGAAGAGGGAGAAGAAGAGTTTCGGCCCTTAGGAAGAGTAAGAGGAAGTGGCGCCACCAAGTCCTTCTCCAAGTCACGCCAAGAGGAGAGGAAGGAGAAGACTTGCGGCCACTAGTAGGGAGAAGGGTTGCGCCACCTTGATGTTGTCGCCCTTTGCCCTTGCTCTCGCCCCTCTATGTGTGTTCACGTCTCTAAGCATTTGAACCATTGAGAGGGGGCAGCTAGGGTCCCTTTTATAAGCCAAGAGGCGGTTTAGGGAGGGCCAAGATCATGCCAAGTGGGCGGCTAGGATGAGAGGGGTTTGTGGTAAGGAAAGTCTCCAAGACTTTGCCATAAACCTCATTCAACCTATCCTTATTTGCCTAATAGCCATATCAGCCCAAGACATGCCTTAGAGGCATTCTTTCCATCCAAGGAGAAGGGCTAGGCGCAACAAGCAAGAGGAATTCGGCCAAACAAGGGTTTGAGGGGAATTAGGGTTTGGAGGTAAGGTAAGTCTCCAAGATCTTACCATAAACCTTACCCTACTGTCCATATGCGCCCAAGCTCTTTCTAAAAGAGTTTTCAAGCCATATCAGCCCCAATCCTTGCCATAGAGGCAAGGTTTCCATCCAAGGAACAAAGGGGGAGGCGCCTAATGCTTCCTTATGAAGCAACATGCGCCCACTTCACCCCATTATGCCCTTGGCGCCAATGGGGTGAAACTCTTCCCCATTATACCCTTATTTGCTTATACCTTTTCTTGACAACTAGTTATTGGGCCTCATTGGATAATGAGCTAGCCCAAAATTCATGGCATGGATTGATTAAGCCATTGGATCCAACCCAATGCAACCCTTATCCAAATGTGACCAATCTAGGTCAATTTCGGGTCAACCTGCCAAAAATAAAGTTTGGCTCCAATAACCTTCTTCCAACTCATCAGGCCCATTGGCGCTGATGAAATCTTCCAAATGGATCCAAGTTATCCAATAACTTGATCCTAAGGCTTCTGATTAAAGCAACGTCAAGAGTCTATTGCGTGTGACCCCGTAGGATCCATATGACGATGGCAATGATGTAAACATCATAAGTAGTGAGGGGTATCTAGCAACACATCACTACTACCCATGTCATAGGACTTAAGTCATTATGGCAACAACTCCTAACAAGCAACGAGGATTCCCATTGCATTATAGATCCCTTTGCCTAAACTGATATCCTACCATTGGATTAGTCTCAAGTTTATTAATCTAATGCATTGGTCATGACTCAACAAGTGTGGCTACTCATTCCTGTCATGCACCAATAAGGTGGGGCGCCCCGAGTGGATATCATGCTTCCAATAAGGAAGGGACAAATCCTACTATTGGTCATCCATGTCTCTACGTGACTTATGACATGCCCAATGACAGTCGTTTTGGTCTCCCAATTACGGAGAGACGTAAGACTGTATCAAAGCATACCCATCATCAAATCTAGACATGAATACCTCAAGTCTAAGGATCATTGCAAACCTCTTGCATGTGAGATTGATTTGTTGACTAGACAAATCAATCCTCACGGTGGATCACTCCAGTGCATCCAATGCACCTGTATGTCTACGTTACTGTACCCCGCACCTAACCAGCCCATACACTAGTCTCACATGTACCAAAGCTGTCCCATATCTGCTATGGTATCTTGTCTGGGGATAGCTTATGAGAATGGATCTAATCCAAACTCCTGGGACATTATATATGCAACTCAATACATCAACGCAGGTAGAGAAGTCTGCATAATAACGACCATGCCTCTATATAGAATAATAATTCTATCAAAGTACATTCAAACAATACCTGACCATGTCCATACATTGGTCTGCAGGGCATATACACCAACACATACTCATTGGAGGTGGCGCAAGTTGTGAAGAAAGTACACTAAGGATTGGATCTTCTTCCTGAGGCTAGCACCGGGCGTGGAAGAAGAGGACTCGAGGCATCCGTGTGTGTGAGACTGCAGAGGGCGTACGCTTTGGCGCCTATCACGACATCAACCTCATCATGCTTTAAGGTATATTCTATCTCATCGTGTCGACTCCCTCGCATGCGATCTTCACTGGGTTTTTGGGACCAGCTCGTTTCGGGGATATTGCTTCCACTGTGCAATGTTTTGTGTAATCTCTATCTCTGAAAATTGTAAAATATCCCCGGGGTTTCCCAACAATGGTATCAGAGCGACTTGCGAGACTCGATACCATCTTTTCCATGCTCACATGCCATATCTCAATTTTCGCAAATTACATGATCACATGGCAAACAATTTTTCTAAGTAGGAAAAATTAGGGTTTCTTCTTTTTATCATCTTTTCAATGTCTTTTGGATTTTTGGGTTATTTTTCTTGCATGATTTAAGGATCAAAGGCGCACGTGGTTTTGTCAAGTAGGACGGGCATTGTGTCTTCGGACTGGCCGGGTCTCTTGGTCTGACAAAATTACCTGCCGAGAGGATCTTTGAAATCATCATGAAAAATAGATCACAAATAACTAAAAGATTTGTGAGAAGAAGATGAGGAAAAGAGACTCGTTTTATGAAAAAGTAAAATTTCAAATTTTATGTTTTTCATGAGCATGTAGAACTGCATGTGTAGATACCTTGCTTGTGCATAATGTTGTGATCATGAGTCAAGCCCCTTTGCATGCCTGTGATGTATCTTTGTGAGGCCTGCGTGCCGCTTTTCTTTTCTTTTATGTTTGTAACAAGAAGAAGAAGATTAGGGCGCAACCATATGGAACCCTGGCGCATGCATGCTTGATGGCGCATAATGTTGTGGCGCAAGATGGCATGGCCGAACCCTAGGGTTTGAGAGCTAGCCATCTTGGCTCCTTGCATGGTGGAGCATCATCTATGGAGAAAGACCCATGGCATTGGCCGATCCCATGAGGGACACCTCTAGGGTTTGTGTGCTAAACCATGTTGAGGAGGATCTTGGAGCCAACCTTGAAGTTCAAGTTAGAGGTCGGCTAGGTTAGGTCATGTCTTTGGGCTTGAATCCTAGGTCAAGAGTTGAACCTCCTTTTGGCATGGGTTGGTTCAATGTCTTGAATAGGCTATGATCACATCATTCATTTATTGCTTTCGATATCTACTAAAGCATGCCTGTTTTATCGTTATGTTATCACTATAGGATTGCATGCCTATAATGTTAGACATAAGATAAAACTGATGAGACCTCAAAAACCCTCATAAATAAATATCAAGTCTAGTAGCCTTCTAACGCATAGCCCTCACTAAGCTATCGATCAGTGGTGTTGTGAACTGTTTCCCACCCTCGTGGGACACACCCACTTATCTTTAGAAAGTGCATGGTGGCAATGGTTTCCCCAGTCCATTTTAATCGGGCGTGCCTTTGCAAGGAAACTCGTTGGCCCTGGGCATAACGGTTAGGAATAGACTTGACTAGATTTCCACTTGTGCTGGTCATATGGTAGAACTCTAGAGGCATCGTTGAGAGATTAGGGTTTCATGCTGTATCCAGCCCTCGCTGGACATGAAATGCCTAGACTGTCTCAATAAGGGGAATTGCTTAGAGCAATCGGCCGGCGTGCCCACCTTAGGAAGCATGGGTTACTTTGTGCATCTCATCCCACCCTCGTGGGATGCAAAGCCTCATGTGGAATGAGGATCCCATCTCACTAGGAAGTCTTAAACTTCCCGATTGACTTGTGGGTTGTCAATTCGATTAAAATAGTGAGAGCCATAATCATTTAAAACAAGTCCAGTTTAAATGATTTGAAGTAGTACTAAGTCTGCTATTTCTTGATTGTTGTAGATCAATGGCAACAAACAATAGCGATTGACACTGCGATCACTCCTTGATAAGGATAAGTTGGTTGGAACCAACTTTATGGACTGGCATCGGAACTTGAGGATAGCCCTCAAGCTCGAGAAGAAGCTATTTGTCCTAGAGCAGGCTCTTCTGGCGCCTCCTCCGTCTAATGCCTGAGCGGTAGATAGGGATGCTTTTAGAAAGCATCAGGATGACTCTATGGAGGTATCATATCTCATGCTGGCGACTATGGCACCTGAACTTCAGGTGCAATATGAGGAGCATAACGCTTTTCAGATGATCACTCATTTGAAACAGATGTTCGAGGCTCAAGCTAGAACTGAGAGATTTGACACCGCCAAAGCAGCCTTTCGGTGTAAGTTATCTGAGGGTGCACCAGTGAGTCCCCATGTTCTCAAGTTGATTGGGAACGTGGATCATATCAGGAGGCTGTGACACGCCATAGATAACGAGCTGGTTGTGGATCTTATTCTGCATTCCCTGCCCCCTAGCTTCAGTCCGTTTATCATAAATTTCAACATGAACTGGATTGAATGCACACGGGAGAATTGATGAATATGCTCCAGACAGCCGAGCATGAGATGGTAAAGACCAAACCTAATTCTGTTCTTTTGGTCCCTACGGCCAAGAAGATAAAGAAAAAGGGTAAGGCACATGCCAAGGGCGGTGCCAAGGGTCCTATCAAGGCATTGAAGAAAAAGGCGAGGAAGTCAAAGGACCAGAGGTGCTTCCACTGTGGCGAGCAGGGTCACTGGAGGAGGGACTGCAAGCAACTTTAGAATGAGGAGAAGAAAGGCTTGGCCTTAGCTTCTAGCTCAGGTATTTATGTTACAAAAGTCAACCTTTCTACTTCTATGTCATGGGTATTGGATACCGTATGTGGAGCTCATATTTGTATAAATATGCAGGGGCTCAAGAAAAGTAGATCGGTACAGGCTGGAGAGATTGACCTACGAGTTGGAAACGAGGCACTGGTTGTTGCTGTTACTGTAGGAGTTTTGACTCTCTCCCTGCCATCTGGACTTCAGTTAGAGTTAGATAATTGCTATTATGTACTTTCGCTTACTAAGAACATTGTATCCATTCCTTGCTTGGCAAAGAAGGGATTTAAGTTTGAAATAAATAAGAACTCTTGTTCTTTTTCATTTGCAAATATGTTCTATGGGAAGGGTACTTTGTGCAATGGTCTATATGTGTTAGACATGGATAACTCTATTTGTAACATAAATAATAAAAGGACCAAACTGAGTGGTTCAGTTGGTACTTTCCTATGGCATTGTCGCTTAGCCCATATAAACAAGAATGCATTCAACAACTCCATGCAAATGGGTTATTAGATTCAAGTTTCTTGGAGAAATTTGATACATGTGAGCCTTGTTTGTTAGGGAAAATGACAAAGGCGCCCTTCACTAAAATTGGTTAGAGGGCAGGAGGTTTGTTGGATCTCATACATAGCGATGTGTGTGGGCCATTTAATAAACAAGTCAGAGAAGGACACAACTACTTCATTACCTTTACTGATGATTTTAGTAGATATGGTTATGTCTACTTGATGAGACATAAATCTGAATCCTTTGAGAAATTCAAGGAGTTCAAGAATGAAGTAGAGAACTAGCTTGGTAGATCCATTAAGGCTCTTCGATCAGATCGTGGTGGAGAGTACCTGAGCGGTGAGTTCCTTGACTATCTAAGAGAGTGTGGGATTCTATCCCAACTCACTCCTCCTGGAACACCCCAATGGAATGGTGTGTCTGAAAGGAGAAATTGAACTTTGTTGGACATGGTTCGATGTATGATGAGTCATGCAACTCTGCCTCCCTCATTCTGGGGGCATGCACTTGAAACAGCTTCTCTAATACTGAATAATGTTCCATCTAAGAGTGTCTCAAAGATTCCATACGAGGTATGGAGTGGGAGACGCCCTAATTTATCTTTTATCAAGATCTGGGGATGTGAGGCTTATGTCAAGCGTCAGGATTCTAGCAAGCTAGAACTTAGATCTGATAAATGCTTATTTGTGGGGTACCCTAAGGAAACTAAGGGTTACTACTTCTTTGTTCCCACCAAGAACAAAGTTTTTTGTTGCTCGGGGTGCTATCTTTCTAGAGAAAGAGTTTCTCATGAAAGAAGTTAGTGGGAGGAAGTTTGACTTGGACGAGGTCCAAGTGCAACCACAAGACACAGAGATGGAACCTGAGCCACCTGCACCGGTTGCTGGGCAACCAGAGGCTCAGACACAGGTCCCCACATAGGTCTAGGAGGATTCGTCGCGCACCTGAGAGGTATGGGTCGCTACCGACCCAACACGACGGTATCTTCATCATTGAGGATTAACCTAGGACCTATGATGAGGCGGTCAGTGGACCGGACTCCGAGAGATGGCTTGAGACCATGCGATCCGAGATGGACTCTATGTCAACTAACCAAGTCTAGGATTTGGTTGAGCTACCTAATGGGGTAAAACCCATAGGGTGTAAATGGGTCTTCAAGAAGAAGACAGACATGGATGGGACCGTAGTTACCTATAAATGTAGACTAGTGGCTAAGGGATTCAAACAAGTCCACGGGGTGGACTATGATGAAACCTTTTCGCCAGTTGCTATGTTCAAATCCATTAGGATTCTGCTTGCTATAGTTGCATATCATGACTATGAGATATGACAGATGGATGTAAAGACAACGTTCCTTAACGGGAAGCTAACTGAGGATGTGTATACGACACAACTTGATGGCTTCATCTATCATGCAGAGGCCAATAAGGTCTGCAGGCTAAAAAGATCCATTTATGGATTAAAGCAAGCATCTCAAAGTTAGAATCTTTGATTTGATGAAGCCATGAGAGATTATGGCTTTATCAAAAGCGAAGATGACGCCTGTGTATACAGAAAATTCAGTGGGAGCTTGGTGACTTTTCTGGTATTGTATGTCGATGACATACTACTCATCGGGAACGACATCCCTAGTCTTCAAGCTGTGAAGACATGGTTAGGGAAGTGTTTTGAGATGAAGGACTTAGGGGAGGCCACCTATATTCTATGCGCAAGGATCTACTAGGATAGATCCAAAAGGCTCCTAGCCCTTAGTCATAGTACCTACATTGATAAGGTCCTGAAAAGGTTCAACTTGAAGTAATCCAAGAAAGGGTACCTTCCAGTGAGACATGGCCTTACTCTCTCAAAGAGCTAGTGTCCCACCACACAGGCTGAGAGGGATGACATGTGTCGAGTGCCTTATGCTTCGGCAGTGGGATCGATCATGTATGCAATGTTATGTACTAGACCAGATGTGGCTTATGCTGTGAGCATAACCAGCCGATACTAATCTAATCTTGGAGTGCAGCACTGGGTGGCTATAAAGAACATCCTGAAGTATCTGAGAAGAACTAGGATTTGTTTCTAGTCTATGGGGGACAGGAAGAGCTCAGTATGTAGGGTTACACTGATGCGTCATTCCAGTCTGACCCTGATGACTTTAGATCGCAGGCTGGCTATGTGTTTAAGATAAATGGAGGTGTCGTTTGCTGGAAGAGCTTCAAGCAATCAATAATTGTTGATTCTACAACCAAAGCTGAGTATGTGGCCGCTTCTGAGGCAGCCAAAGAAGCTGTTTGGATAAGGAAGTTCATTTCTGAACTTCAGGTGGTTCCCAGTGCAGTGGATCCCATTGAAATCTACTGTGATAACAATGGAGCAATTGCACAAGCCAAAGAACCATAGTCTCATCAAAGGTCCAAACACATACTCAGAAGATTTCACCTGATCAGAGAGATCATAGACAGAGGTGATGTCAAGATTAGCAGAGTTGACACAGAGAACAATCTGGCAGACCCATTGACCAAGGCTTTGGCGCAGCAGAAGCATGACTGTCACGCTAGAGATATGGGGTTGAGATTTCTCAACCTCTAGGTCTTAGTGCAAGTGGGAGATTGTTGGTGTATATGCCCTAGGACCTAGTTTTGGTTCATCATTGTACTACTTGACATTGATATTTTATATCATTCTGGCATTGTCATTATCTATATTTGCTTACATCTACGATTGTGTACTTATATGATAATGTCCCTGGAGACAGATTGGATCTGTGCTCAAATGATAGTCCCAGTCGATGTACCTGAGTGGATATGGGACAGCTCTGGGGTACTTATGAGACTGGCCTATGGGCTGGTTAGGCACGAGGTGCAAACGCAGACATATGGGTATATCAGTGGTGTATATACTGAAACGACCCGCTGTGAGGCAATGACTTGGTGTCACGAGTTATCCTCACAACTGATATGAGATACATTAATTCCATGACTTGAGGTCATTGGCCATTCTATAAGGTTAGGGATATGCTTTGATACAACCTAACACCTCGCCGTAGTTGGGGAGTAATAACGGTTATCATTGAGCATGTCACAACCTATATGAGAAGGTCAATAGACAGACAGAGGATTTGCCCCTTCCTAAGGGAAGCATGATATCCATGGAGCTCCTCTATGGTTCAATGACTGAAAGTGTATGGCCATACCCAGGTGAGACCTGATTTAGTCATAGACATGAGATTGGATGAAAACAAGTGGTGACACACTTGTCCAATCGGATATCAGTTCGGCAAAGAGACTGGAATGCATCTGTACCTGATTGCGATGATGGGGATGTCGATGTCAATATCCATTCCAATAACCTGGGAAGCAGCGATGCACTGCTAGGTGCCACTCACTGCTTGTGGTGATCTTTGATCAACACTGCCAGCATCAGAGGAACCTACAGGGTCACACACCTTGATACTTGAGTTCTAGTATTGATCGGTAAGCCTTATGATCGAGTTATTGGATAACTCGGATCTATTCTGGAGATTTCATCAGCGCCAATGGGCCTGATGAGTTGGAAGAAACTTATTGGAGCCAATTTCTGTTTTTAGCATATTGGCCAAATTAACCATGGTTAGCCTCATTTAACCTTGGGTTAAGATGGATTGGATCCAATAGCTTGATTAACATGGGTAATGGACTTTGGGCTAGGCCCATTGCTAAGTTGGGTTCACTAATAAGTTGTCATGAAGAGAAGAAGGGCTAAAAGGGTATAATGGGGGAGAAAACTCACCCCATTGGCGCCTAAGGGCATAATGGGGTGAGGGAGGCGCCTTTTGCTTCTATGGAAGGAATTGGCGCCTAGCCTCTTGATCTATTCGTGGAAAGCATACCTCTATGGCATTGCTTGGGGCACAAGGCAAGGCCTTGGCAAATATAGCAAGGTTGAATGGGTTTATGGTAAAGTCTTGGAGACTTTTCTTACTACAAACCCTCTCATCCTAGCCGCCCACTTGGCATGATCCTAGCCATCACCCTAGCCGCCTCTTGCCCTATAAAAGAGACCCTTGTCGCCCCCTCTCAATATACTTATTCCTTGGAGGCGTGAGCAATAGAGAGGGGCGAAAGTTTGGAGGCTCTTGGTCCAAGTTCTCTTCCTCTCTTCCATAGCCGCAACCAATTCTTCTTCTCCTCCTCTTGGCGCAAGAAGGAATTGTTCTTGGCGGCTTCTCCTCATCTTCATCCATGGCGCATACTTATTGGAGGTGGCGCAAGTTGTGAAGAAAGTACACTAAGGCTTGGATCTTCTTCCCGAGGCTAGCACCGGGCGTGGAAGAAGAGGACTCGAGGCATCCGTGTGTGTGAGATTGCAAAGGGCGCACGCTTGGGTGCCTATCACAACATCAGCCTCATCTTGATTTAAGGTATATTCTATCTCATCGTGTCGACTCCCTCGCATGCGATCTTCACTGGGTTTTTGGGACCGGCTCGTTTCGGGGATATTGCTTCCGCTGTGCAATGTTTTGTATAATCTCTATTTCTGAAAATTGTAAAATATCCCCGGGGTTTCCCAACACTGCCGTAATTTGGGGGGTTTTTTATCAGAAAGTTTCTTGAAAATTACACTACTGCCATAAGAATTTACACGGGCCGTAATCTGGAGTGCCTTCAGACTAGAGACATTCACGAAAATTACGGCACTACTGTAAACCATTTTACGGGCCGTAATTTCTAGACACTTTTCAACCAGAGAGTTCAGCCAATTTTACAGCAACGCCATAACCTATATTTACGGTGCCGTATTTGCTAGAGATTTCAGACCAGAAAACTCGACCGATTTTATGGTAGTGCCGTAACATATTACACTGTCATAATTCTATCTTTGAACACGATTCCACGGTCAAGTTTGAAACCCAATTTTTCTGAAGATGATTGTGGATAATCCAGGACTCAATAGTCAAAGCGGTAAAAAGAAGAAAGGGAGCTTTCGCCGAGACGAAGAGGAAGAGACCAAAAGCCCTAATTTTCGTCGACCACAGAGGGAGAAATCGAGTTCCATGCCGCCACCAAGTGTTTCACCGCCAGGAAGCATACAGTGCATCTCTGGCTATGAAATTTGAGGGGAAGCTATGCCTGGAGGAGGACAAGGTGCTCCAGAAGTTTCAGTGTGAAGGGAAATCAATTGGAGAAGAAATCGACGAAAGAGGAGGCGCCGACACTATTCACAGCGCCCCCTTATGCAAAATTACGGCTGTAATTTATATTACAGCCGTGGTGTGTTCTCTTAAATTCTCTTTTCTCTTTGATTTTTGATCTTTTGAAGCCATGTATTATTGTAACTCCTGCACTATGCTAGCTTAAACTTTTATGGGACATGGGGGGGAGTAATTCCCTTTAATTCTTCATGACTAGATGATTCTTTTTCCACTATTTCGTCACGTATAATTTTAGCATGATAATTTTACTCATGTGATAATTGCACTTTTGATTCTCCATAGATTCATACTATTATTCATGTTTTAGAGTTCTCGCAATAAAGACCGAAAAGGTGACTTGTTTGAGAACTTGGAACCTTAGAATTGCATGTTAGGAACTTTCTTTAAGAAATTAGGTTAGTTCTCATTGTTTGGTTTTAGTAGTCAAATTGCCATGATAATAATATGAATATAGGATTGAGTCGAGTTGTCAAATGTGGAGATCTTGTGCGAAGGCAAAGATCGGAACGTTGGAGAACCATGAGTAAAAGTTGTGTTGAGACTCAGATGCACGAAAGTGATCCTTGAGATTCCACTTGTGATAATCAACTTAGAATTCGGATGCACGAAAGTGATCCTTGAGTTCTTTGTTTGATGGTTTACTTATTTTCAGCGTTGGGATAGATCTTGCGCGAAAGCGAGGATTGATCCCTCCATGATTATCTGCATGAAAGTGAGATAATCCTTTTTATGAAGTAAATTATGTCTTTACCATGATAAAATTAAACTAACGAATCTCTATTTACATCTAGTCGTTGAATTTAAAGTGAATGAAACCCCAGTCCTAGTCTTCTTTCTCTGGTATTTCCGTTTTAGTTTTCTATTGCTCACTTGCATACTTTCGATTCACCTAGATAACAAGAAATCAATTATTCAGTACTCAGCAAACAAGGTCTCTGTGGGTTCGATATCTATTTTATTACTTCGAGTATCCATGCACTTACAGACACAACAAGCTTGGTGATATATCAAGTTTTTGGAGTCGTGTCAAGGAGTGACAAAGTCCCCTGTACGCCAAATAACAAGTTTGGGCCGCGACACTAGAAATAAGTTTTTGTCTACCTACTTGTTGGGATACAACAAGTTTTTGGCGCCGTTTGCCGGGGACCTTGGTTTTTGTTGATATTGAAGATATTGAAAGTATTGCTGGACTAGGTTTTATTTATGTTCTATCTTTTTATTCTTTTATGTTTACTTGAGTTATTTGATCCATCTACTATAGTGTGCATAGAAAATTTAGATTTGATGGCAGATCAGATATCACTTAGGGATTATGTAGCACCTAAGCCACGAGAAATACACTTTAGCATTGTCAGACCAACTATTGAAGCAGATAATTTCGAGATTAATCCCGCCTTCTTGACCATGATGCAGCAGAACCAATTTGGAGGAGCTCCATTTGAAGATCCCTATCAACATTTACATCTTTTTATTGAATATTATGATATCATTAAAATTTATGGAGTTTCCGATGATGCACTAAAACTAAGGCTGTTTCCTTTTTCTCTCAGGGACCGAGCGCGATTTTGCCTACATTCTAGACCCACTGGTGCTTTCACTACATGGGAACAACTGTTAAATGTTTTCCTGATGAAGTATTTCCCACCAAGTAAAACCATCCAACTGAGAAATCAGATCACAAGCTTTACACAGAAGGATGGAGAATCATTAAGCAAGGGGTGGGGAGCGATTCAATGATTTACAACGGAAGTGCCCTCACCATGGCCTTGAAAATTGGGTTTTAATTCATACATTTTATAATGGTCTACTTTATAATACCCGTCTAATCGTTGATGCTGCTGCAGGAGGAGACCTCACGAGCAAGACCATTGAAGAAGCCTTCACCCTATTTGAAGAAATGCCTTTGAACCATATCCAATGGGACCTTGAAGAAGAACTGCTATATTATCATCATCATGGTAAGAATAAAAGTGAGGAAATGCCAACCCTTAACTGAAGAGGTAAATTCCTTTAGTGTAGAATCTTTGCTTGACAAGTTTATGGCTAGTCAAAATCAATTCATGCAAAATCAAAACAAAGAAATTGAAGATCTTAAGAGAATGGTTAGTCAACTTGCCTTTTAAGTTGAATCCTTAACTACTCATAACAAAACCTTAGAAGATCAAATGCCTGATGAACACTGTAATGCAATCATCACTAGAAGTGGAAAGAAATTAGATGAACAAAAAGGGAGAGTTGAGAATAACAAAAAAGGTCTTGATGATGAACATGACCATGAATTGGAGTTAGAAAAATCTTCCGTGTATGGGCCATCCCAAACTAGTTTGCCACCTCGCCAGGGTGATGAACCTAAAAGTGATGTGCCATGTTAGGAAGATATTTCTAAACCTAATTCTCCTACACCCTATAGGCCACCTATACCCTTTCCCCAAATGTTAGTACAAGAAAAATTAGACAAACAAATTGGGCGATTTTTAGATGTTTTGAAAAAGCTTTACATTAACATTCCATTTACTGAAGCTTTATCTCAAATGCCCACATATGCTAAATTTTTAAAGGAAATATTATCTAATAAGAGAAAAATAGAGGACTATGGCACTATGGCCTTAACTGAGGAATGTAGTGCTGTTATTCAAAACAAAGTGCCACCCAAACTAAAAGATCCAGGTAGTTTCTCTATCCCTTGTTTTATTGGTAGTATGGCTTTTGACCCGAGCCTTATGTGATTTGGGTGCTAGTGTGAGCCTAATGTCATTGTCTATCTGCAGGAGATTGGACATGGGGGAACTCAAGCCAACTTCTATATCTTTGCAGCTCGCCGATCGCTCGGTGAAATACCCCGTGGGAATTCTTGAAGATGTGCCTATACAAGTAGGTAAATATTTTATTCTAGTGGATTTTGTAGTTCTTGAGATGGAAGAAGATGCAAAAGTCCCCATCATACTTGGTAGACCGTTCTTAGCCACTGTAGGAGCACTTATTGATGTAAAGAATGGTAAGCTTTCACTTAACATTGGGGATGAAAGAATTGAGTATGACTTGCATGAAGTCATGAAAAACCCTTCAAATTCTGAATCTTGTTGTAGTATACATGATATAGATGACATTGCCTATAATCTTAATGATTTATTTATTGAACCCAATGAATGTGACACCGATTTAGACTTTGCTCTTGAAAAAACAAACTCTATGACTGATGAATTATCAAATTGCAGTGCTTGTGACAATGAAAAGAGTGAAGAAGGAAAGACTCCAAAAATAGAACTTAAGGCTTTACCTGATAACCTTCGTTATGAATTTCTTGGTCCTGATTCCACTTACCCTGTTATTGTTGATGCA